>CM052883.1:133432172-133711719 GCA_028534135.1 Potos flavus
TAAAATCTTAAAAAAAATAATAAAATAAAATAATTTATTTTTAAGTAATCTCTATATTCAATGTGGGGCTCGAACTCACAACCCTAAGATCAAGAGTCACATGCTCTATGGACTAAGCCAGCCAGGTGCCCCCAAATTCTTTACTTTTAATTTTAATCTAATTCTAGTAAAATACATAAAACTGAGTATTAATATTTTGAATGGAAGTTTTTGATACTGATACTTAACAGATTTCTCTAGCCTGCCTACCGAAGTTTAACATCAGATCAGAGTCATAGATTCAAAAAGTAAACAGAATTTTCCTGCACTTAACACTATTAAAATACAGCAAGTGACACAAGTGACATAATTAGTATATCTATATCAAGTGTTAGAAACATTTTTAAATTGGTATGCTGGGCTAAAGAGGCCTGATTCATAACAGCCCACATGTTAACACTCACTGTAGTACCTTGAGATATTTAATGATAAATACTACAAAGCTTTTAAAGCCCCAAATGTAGAAATGTATACTTTTTAAAGACTTAAAAAAAAAATCTGAAATCACTACCCACCAAGTACAAAAGTGTGGCTAAAAACTGTGGCTACCAGCGTTGACCATTCTCCATACTTACAAGTATTTTTGGTTTACAACTAGAAAGTGTGACACTCTGTGGCTTAGAATCACATGATGTATTTGCCCAACGAGTACTGTTTCCAGTAGGTCCAAGTTTTGCTGCAGGTCTGCTTCTATTTTATAGCAGCAGGTAAAATCTGATATAAAATCAAGCTGGGCTCCACTGTATCCTTTAAAGCCCTCATTTTTCTCTGACCACTTTGTTCCGGGCTGCACTGAACATATATATTAACTAGCAGTTATTTTCTCCAACATGCCTTAACACAATAATGATGGTGGTGATGGCAGCTACAGGTATGTAGGGGTTTCCATGCACCAGAGTCTAAAGCCTAGGTTTTTTGCCATTGGATTCAATAAGAGACCTCTCTAATCTTCAAATTTAATTCTAATTCTGGTGGATGCCCTAATATAGGGATTATGGGGGGAAATGGCTTATTCCATACTACAAAGAGAAAAATAATTCAAGTGATAAGAAACTGAGTCATTTATTCAGCACTGTTAAGGATAAGAATTCATATTAATGGAAATATTAAGCTTCTATAGATGTAAAACAGAACAAAACAAAACCCTCTAGATAACAAACTTTGAGTTTTGGAACTGGCTTCTGGTGGGCTGAAGACTATATTTTAAGAATTCATTCAGGGTTCAGTGTCAGGGATTCTTTGTATTCCGTAATATTAAGACAATTCCTGAGTTTCTTGGCCCAGCAAGGTCATCCTACTACTCCTAAAACTTACAGTATTTTTCCTGAAGTACAGGTCCTCCAGTAAAGATTATTTTTGTCACCTTGCATTTTTTTCTTTTCTTTTTTTTTTTAAGATTTTATTTATTTGACAGAGAGAAACAAGGCGAGAGAGGGAACACAAGCAGGGGGAGCAGGAGGGGAAGAAGCAGGCTTCCCGCTGAGCAGGGAGCCCAATGCGGGGCTCCATCCTAGGACTCTGGGATCATGACCTGAGCTGAAGGCAGACGCTCAACGACTAAGCCACCCAGGCGTCCCTCTTTTTTTTTTAATTATATACGAGTGGGCACCTGGATGGCTCAGTCGGTTAAGCGGCTGCCTTTGGCTCAGGTCATGATCCCAGGGTCCTGGGATCAAGCCCTGTGTCGGGCTCCCTGCTCAGCAGAGAGCCTGCTTCTCCCTTTTCCTCTGCCTGCTTCTCTGCCTACTTGTGTTCTCTATCTCTCTGTCAAATGAATAAAAAAACAAATCTTTAAAAAATTAATAAAATATGAGATACGCCTTAAGATACAGAGGATTTCAGCAAATTGTCTGTTTTTTACCTGTACTATTAGCTAACTGGTACATTTGCTTGCCCAGATAGAGTTCAGTGTTTTTCCCTTCCTTATACTCTCCCTCTTTCTCTCTTCTTTCCCTTCCCTCCTTCCTTATGGCCAAGTACTAAAGGCCTACAGATATGGAATACGTCCCCAAATTGTTCATTTTCTTTATCTGTAGTTTCTCTTATTTATATCATGAACTCAATTTTGACATGTGTGCTTATAAGACCTATAGCAATTTTGATACTTAAAAATTTTAAGAACTTAGATTACAGATATTCCCATTTTATATATTTGTGATGGGGGAAGAAATTTTGGTCAATTTCCTTCCATAGTTTGAATGCATTCTGATTGTGAGAGCCACAGGAAATACTTATATTACTTCTCTGTGAATTCAAGTTCACATCATACAGAACACAAATTCAAATGAAAAGTGTGAATTCACAAATTAAGTTTTTTCTAAGTAATATTTAAAAACCAATTCTATCATAGCTATACCTCAACAGCAAAGAATACAAAGTTTGTTTTTTTAATAAATATTGGCTGTTTCTATATGTTCCCTCACATAAATTATATTTTCTATTTCCAAGTGGATGATCATAAAGCAATACTCTATGATCATAATTCTTAAAAAAAAAAAAAAAGAATTACTTACGGAATTTCCCAAAAAGAAGGTCATCTTACGGTAGGATTAAAATAAGAAATCTTTTCAGTCTAGATTTTTATCCCTAGCCCCTATTTTCTCAAGAAAGCATGTCATTGACTAGAAAATTAACAACCTGGTCCAGTATGGATGATGTAATATAATTCTTTACTGGTAAAATCTCTCAAAGGACATTAAAGTCAGTAGCATTGTCTTTATATTCAAGGACAGTACATTAGTTACCTTAGGCGGAAAAAAAGTGATAAACGGGTATGCTGTTAAAGTATAAACTTTATACCTGTTTATAAAGTTTTAGATTCAAAGGAAATCATCCAAAATCAAAACCAAAAACCTTTACATCTCATATATTTTCATTGATTAAATACAATTTCTAAAATAATGGATGTAAATATACGTGGTCAACTAAAAGTACAATACACACTTGAAGGATTACCTGCCTGTCATATTTCTTAAAATCTCAGATCAATTTTAAGAAATGTATAGACATCCCAATTGCTCCAGGGAAGATACCTAATAACATATATTTTTATAATTAATAACATGCATTCTGTTAGAGTCAACTTTTGTCTTCATTTAGAATTCTCTGATTTGACATGACTTTGACCTGGCTACCTTTCTGAAATTGCTCTCATTTGAAAAGTTAGGCTAATGTTTCAAAAGGAGCTAAAAAAATAATTTCTATTGCTAACCACCAGTTTCCCAGGGGGGAGGTGGGTGGGGGGATATAGGGGAAATAAGTGAAGGAGATTAAGAAGTACAAACTTCCAGTTATAAAATAAGTCAGGGGATGAAAAGTACAGCACAGGGAATATAGTCAATAACATTGTAATAACTTTGTATGGTACAGATGGTAAAATTATACTTATCGTGGCGTAATACATATAAATGTTGGATCACTATGTTGTACACCTCAAATTAATATTGTATGTCAACTATAATTCAATTAAAAATAAATTTAATAAAATAAATAGAACATAATCTAAAAAAATAGCTTTTATAATCCTGATATGAGAAAAAAAGAAAAAGTTCTAAGCTTTTTTAATATGGAGCCAGGATTTAGCAGATTCACTGTATATCTTCCAAGGTTTTCTTTCTACCTGCCAATATCAGTACATTCTTTTCCCCACAAGATGTTTTACTTTTATTTTGATAATAAGAAAATCTATACTCCCTTATAAAACTAAAACATATTACTATAGTCTCTCAGAAGACCAGGTTAAACATCAAATATAAAGAAAAACAAAAGAAAGTCTTGATGAACAATTAATATAATGCATCTTCCACAATTTCAATACAAAAAAAAAAAATCACAACTTAATGTTGAAATACTACCTTTAGGAATTTTTTTGAAAAGCAAAAATCAAATCTCCATTTTTAACCGTGGTACTTTTATGGCAGCTTCTCCAACTTCTTCTGATATATCTACTCCAAGAGGACATCTGCATTACAATCAGATAAATCATATTATTTCAAATACTTGCTTACTGATCTGTCACTAGTTCTGCAGATTATTTGCTTAGAATTCTGACAAATAGTGCGTATCTACTGTATAATCATATGTGATGACAGTTCTGGAATACAAATACAGCAAGAATAGTGGGTGAAGAGAAGGCTAGTTCCATTAAGAAATCTAAATTTTGGGATTTTTTTTTAACGACTTTGAGGTATAATTGACACGTGAAAAGCTATGCATCTTTAATGTATACAACTCAATGAATGTGAGGATTGATAAGTTTTTGAAAGAAATAGTTCTGCTCTCATACTATAAATAAAAAAATGAAATAGAAAAATTATAAAAATGCCTTATAATTCTCTACAAAGCTGAAAGGGTAAAAACAGTTTGCCATACAGCTAAAGTCAAATCTGCATCCATTTCTACTTTAGAAATTCCCCAGGTTTTTAGGGACGCCCGGGTGGCTCAGTTGGTTAAGCGGCTGTCTTCCCTTCTGGTCATGATCCCAGAGTCCTGGGATCGAGTCCCACATCGGGCTCCTTACTCAGCGGGGAGCCTGCTTCTTCCTCTAAATGCCTCTCCCCCTGCTTGTGCGCACGCTCTCTCTCTCTCTCTGAAAAATAAATAAAAATCTTAAAAAAAAAAAAAAAGAAATTCCCCAGGTTTTTATTGATTCTTCTCTGAGGTTTCAATAGCTGGCTTATTCCTTTTCTACCTTCCTCTGTCACTACTGGCAGGAGAGGTCTGAGATCCTACTCTCTTTCTCTGTTCTTCCTCAGTAAATAATTGTGGCCTCCAATTTTTGCTTTTTTACAATGTTGCCCAATATAAGTCTTCAACTGGATCCTACTCTGGAAAAAGCCATCATCTTCAGCCTCGAGGCTGTCACAAGAAGGCAACACTGGATCAGACAATATCTTCTACCTGAGGCTAGGCCATCAGTATAGGAGATTCCTTCTGCCACTACTAACTAACCTGTGTTTCAGACTTTGAATTTTATACCGCAACTTGCATAGAGATTATAAAAGGTACCACGTACTTGGGTTCATAGCGGATGCCTTCTGTGTTGTGTAAAACGCCCACACCAACACGTAATCTTTCAATACCATTCCTAAATAAGAGTCATGTAAAAAAATAAATAGACCAAGATTTAAAGGAATAAGATGTAGCATGATGAAAGGGCAAATTATGAGTGAAGCACATATATCCCGCAGCTTACCATGCAATCATAATGCCATTGTCAGTGCACAGTCTGGGAGGAGGACACAACAAAGTGCACTGTGTTGCATTGGTTACAATTTCCAGAGCTTTTCGGATGTATAAGTTACTTGCAACGCCTCCAGATACAACCTGAAGGAATTGAAAAGACCAAAATTAACAAATATTACATATGGCTATAAGCCAAACTGTTAGCTAAACCTGGTGAAAATACCAGCAATATACAGTAAGAAAATATCACATTTTGAGAGGTGGGAAATGGGCAAGTGATCAATCTATATAGTAAAAATTTGGAGGAAAAGAAAATCAACATTATCAATATCAGTATACAATGACCACTAAATTTTTTTTAGATTTATTTATTTATTTTGGCAGGGGGTGGGGAGGGACAGAGAGACAGCGAGAAAGAAACTTAAGCAGACTCCATGCTGAGCACAGAGCCTGACCCAGGGCTGGTTCTCAGAATCCTGAGTTCATGACCTGAGCTGAAACCAAGAATTAGACACTTAACCCACTGTACCACCAGGAGCCCTAGACTACTATCATTTTTGTACATTTTTTTCTAACTTTTTTCTAATTGTAATCAAAGTACGACAATATTTTAGACCCTGCCGTTTTATAAGCATTTTTCTCATTTTACATTATTCTTAAAAAGCTATTACCTCAGATATGCACATAATACTCTATTTTGTAAATCTACCATCATTTAAATATTTTCTCATTTTATAATTTTCAAAAGGATGAAGTTTAAGATACAGTTAAACAGGAAGTTTATCAAGGCTTTTACACAGATTTAAAGGGATTTCATCAAAGGAACATACATTTGAAGGAAACTAGCTTATTTTTCTAAAAATAATGATAGCAGTTACTGCATCTCATTTCTTATTGTAAACCCACTTTTAAATTCAATGAGAAGATGCAGTCTTGGAGTTTTTTGCCACACAGGCTGTGCAGATGTCCCATGAAGCTGCCATAACTGTATAAGAAATGGCTGTTAGTCTTTATTCTGCAAAATTTCCTACTTCCAGGCTAGCATATGACATAAAGACATTTTGATGCTATGCACAGGATCAATTAAGCTCCTAGAAGAAAAGTAACATACTGTAAAGTATTAATACTACTGTTAGAGGAGGTGACAGAACTTACCAGTACTGCATTACTTTGAGATAACAAGTGTCTATGCTTGCAAAACAGAATGGCACGGTGAGTTCTCTTTGCAATGTGGCATGCTGTCGTGTGTTGTACTGCAGCAGCAATGTGTGCAGCCGAAGCCAGGATTTGCCCCTTCTGGATCCCTGCAGAAATGAGGTGTTTTTAGGCACAAATCCAGGATTACTTATTTTTCCAACTCTCCCAAGTAGAAATATACCTTCCTCTTTTTCCTTTTGTGTTATTATCCTATCAGTAACATGCTGAAGTCCAGAAAAAGAAAAATCACAATTTTTAGCTCGTTGCATGGGAGGTTTGATATCAAAATGCAGTTTATTTCCTTGTTTGGCCAAATGTTCTATAGCCTTCCCACCACTCATGGTGGAGCACTCTGGATGGTTTATCAAAGATAGTCTTCTTGCTACCTATCAAAAACAAAAATTTTTGTAATGAGTGATAAAATTGCACATTTTGAAACCAAGGTGCAAAGGAAGTGAAATTTACTTTAAAAAAAAACAAAAAATCAACCAAAACCCAAAACAGAACAACAAGCCTGGGTGAGTAAGATATGCTCTGCTTTTACATATATGGACTATAGCTAGTAGTCGGTAAGGACAGACTCTTGCTCCTTTTCACAGCCTGATCAACAGTGGGCAATCACTGCTTCCCTATCTACTTCTGCTCTTCTATTGGAGATGAAAAATAAGTCTGAAATTCACAATGACTGCTTAATGATTAGCTTCAAAAATTAGAACCTGTCCGTTTCTTCTAATCATTGCAGCTGTTGGCAATAGGATTTCTGCAGATAGCAGTAGGCTCAGGATTCATAAACAAAGGAAGAAGAAACTTGCTTCTTGGTGGTGTCGGCAATTGTGATGTATAATCACAAAACTTTGTACATCTTTAATATCTTTATATTATCTTATATACCCTCTTCACATTTTTATAGTTCTTTACATGGCAATTTCTTTCAGACATATTTTTTTTTTTTAAGATTTTATTTATTTATTTGACAGAGAGAGATCACAAGTAGGCAGACAGGCAGGCAGGGAGAGAGGGGAAAGCAGGCTCCCCGCTGAGCAGAGAGCCCGATGCGGGGCTCGATCCCAGGACCCTGAGATCATGACCTGAGCTGAAGGCAGAGGCTTCAACCCACTGAGCCACCCAGGCGCCCCCAGACATATTTTTTGATTAAAAACATAACTGCATCTGCAAACTATTTGAGCCTTTATGTACTGATCTAAACCTCTTACCATTTCACTCATAATGGGTAAGAAATCTTTTCTAAAACTATGTACTACTCTTTTTCTTTTTTTCTTACTGCTCACATAAATTTTTTTCAGTCTAATATATTAATCAGAAATATTTAAATAAATGGTAGTAGTGTATTATTGATTGAAATAGACACCTTAATAGAAAAGAATGGAGAAATTAACTCTTAAATAATTACCTTATCAAGCATGTCACCTGGTGCTATGTCCAAAGACTTTCCCAGAAGCAGAAAATCGGAAACTCCTCTAACTAACGCCAATAGACAATGACCTCCAGAAATCAAAAGAACTAAGAAGGGAAATTCTACTTTATTTAACAACCTAATAGTAAGTGCATGAGCCTCCATATGATGAATGGGAATGAAAGGTTTTTTTAACCGGTCTACTAGTTGTAAGCTAAATGATAAGCCTACTCCCAAGCTTAAAGCAAGTCCCGGTTTTACAGTAGTTGCAATTGCTGAGAGTTCACTTGGACAGACTTTACTGGCAGAGAGAGCTTCTTGCACTATCCGTTGAATATTTTCTCTGTGAAGTTGCTGAGCTACTGGAGGAACAATCCCACCTGTTCTGGGAGAAATAAAAAAAAAACAGGTTCTTATAATTTCACGATTGTGAAAATAGAGGAGAAAAGTTTTATATTAGAGCTGAAGGCATGTTTTCAAACTAATTGTTTTACAGCTAAATATGTTAGTCAAGTATATTCAAATATGCATGCCTTATAATGCAGCACACTATAAGAACTCAGTATATAGTGATTAAGGGTGTAATGTTTGACTTCAAAATTGTACACAAATTCCTATGAATTTGTTGATGAATGGACTCACCAAAATAATCTTAAGAAGCATTCTATGGAAGATGTCTTGAACAAGGAAAGGACAGAATAAAATTGGATTTTAGAAAAATTAATCTCTCTGGAGACAGAATTTTTATTTTTTAAATTAAAAAAAAAATTTTAACAATTTTATTTATGTATTTGTCAGAGAGAGAGAGCACAAGCAGGGGGGTGGCAGGCAAAGGGAGAAGCAAGCTCCCTGCTGAGCAAGGAGCCCGATGTGGGACTCATCCCAGGACTCTGGGATCATGATCTGAGCCAAAGGTAGATGCTTAACCAACTGAGCCACCCAGGTGTCCGTACACGGAGAATTTTTAAAGGGGTTATTATAAAAGTATTTGTTTACTTCTTAAACTACACGATCATGGGAAGTGAAAGAAAGGGACAGAGAGCCTTGAAAACTGTTATAACTGATTGGATATAAGAGGAAGAGGGACCAAGGCATCCAAGATGATTCACATATTGAGCTGGAATGACTAGGAGAAAAGAAATACTAACAGAGAGAAACCTGAAGACAGTTTTGTGAAGAAGATGAGTTTATTTTTAAACACATTGCACTTGAGGTCATGGCAGGACAGCAGACAGCTTGCAATCCTGAAATACAGTTGGGAATCTAGAGCTTGGAGCTGGTAATTTTGATTTTGGGTCTATGTAGGACCCACTCCAAATGTCAAGAGTAAAGAAGCAGGAGGCAAAGTTGCTAGCAAAAAACTTGCCAGCAGGTGACTGACTTACAATCAGAGAAGCTGAGCAATAAAATATAGGGTCTGCAAATCTCAAAAAAATCTTCAAATATTTAATGCTGTAACTTCTATACACAGAAATGAAAACCCTCAATAGGCACGTTCAATTAATATTTACTTAATAGTTATAATATGCAGGAGAGCCTGTGTGGCTCAGTCAGTTAGGTGTCTGCTTTCGCCTCAGGCCCTGATCCCAGAGTCCTGGGATGAAGCCCCAAGCAGGTTCCTGCTCAGCGGGGAGTCTGCTTCTCACTCTCCCTTTGCCCCTCCACTTGCTCATGCTCTCTGTCTCTCTCTCTAGCTCTGCTCTCTTTCTCTCTCTCAAAGAAATAAAATCTTTAAAAAAATAGTTATAATATGTACTGTATCAGGCATGAGGGAAACAATAAAAGAAACAATCTTATTTCAACACATTCATATAGTAATACTATTTTCCTTAATTCTTCAAAGCCACTTTTTCTCTTATATTCTTCAACTTTGTTAATGGCATTAAACCTTCTAATGACTTGGGTTTCCAGCTTCATCTTTATCTCCTTTCTTTATCTCACTTCCCACAATTAAGTATATCACCATTCCCATTGGCACCACATTCGAAAAGCTCTCATTATCTCAGTCTATTCAAAGCCTTCTAAATGTAATTCTCTGGATAGATTTTCTGATCCCTGGAGTCCATTCTACGTTGTGTTGCCAGAAAGT
This sequence comes from Potos flavus, assembly GCA_028534135.1. Classification (NCBI taxonomy): domain Eukaryota; kingdom Metazoa; phylum Chordata; class Mammalia; order Carnivora; family Procyonidae; genus Potos; species Potos flavus. The sequence continues at coordinate 133,442,096 of CM052883.1, forward strand.
AAAGGAAAATGCTGACCCCCTAACTCTCCTACTCAAAAGCATTTACTTTCTTGAAATTTGGGTAACTTTAAGTCTAAATCCTCTCCCACTTATTTCTTCCTTCTCCTGCTTGCCTACCTCCCTTCATTTTTGTACCTCTTTTATGTATTTTATCTTCAAAGGATTATGCTAGCTAAGCACTTGAGACAAAAGAGATGAGTAAGACCATGGCTTTATTCTCAAAAGAATTAATTTGTACACAGTATGGAGAGTAGGTGATTGAGGGGCTAAGGCTAATAAAAAGTCAGGAAAACCATCTGGCCAAGAGTTCAGGCTTGAACTAAGTGGAAAGGGAGGGAAATGTCTAAAGAAATATTTGGGAGGTAGATTTACTATGACTAGATAACTGATTCGACACAGTGGTGAGAAAGAAGTCAAGACTGTCCTTCACGTTTCTGGCTTGGAAGAAAGGACCCCATGCCAAGCACTCCTCTATTAATGCATTTTCCATGCTGTTTTACAATGACTTGCTTACCTATCTTCTTCACACATATATAACAGTACTAGAAGTACAATTGTTACTAATAGTAGGTAGCTTTTATTGAGCTCTTGCTATTTGTCAAGAATTGCACTACACACCTTGGAAGAAGTTACATTTAATCCCCATAACAATATTAGGGGCTAGTTACCATTACTATCCCTATTTCGCACATAAGGAAACTGAGGCACAGAAAACCGTGCAAGGTCTCATAGTTGAACCAGAATGTAAACCTACACTCTAAACCACTTTATATGCTAAGCTGCTCAGAGGCAAGGATCATATATCTTAGTCATAATATCTTAGTCATATTTGTACCATGGTGCTTCAAATGTTGCCTAGTAGGAATTCAATAAATGCTGAGATGAGCTGTGTAGATGGTACCACAGTTTACTTCCTGTGTATTCATCTCAAGTGCCTATGCACTAACTAAACTGAACGTCTGTCTTGTATTTGCTCACCTCTTTTTGTCTCTGCTATAATGTTTACTCATGCTACAATATTTTTTCCATCTCCATTCATTGAAGGCCTACCTATTTTCAAGGCCACTAACACCTGCAGTGTATCAGATGCTACTCTGGCTATCAGGCATAGTGTAGTGATTAATACAGACAATTAAGACAGAGCCTGTCACCATGGAGTTTGGAGTCTACTGGGGAAAAGACTATATATAAGTAAACAAATGTACAAATTATCAGAAGGATGATGAAGGAAATAAATTTTGCAGGGTGTGGTGATACAGAATAAACATGGTGGGGATACTGAATTTAGATAAAGTGATCAGGGAAGGCCTTTCTACACAGTCAGCATTTACATGTGCAAACGTTGAGGACACTCAGAAATACTGAGTGGAACTGAGGCATGGTAGTAACAGTTACTGTTTGCACCACTTGTTTGATACTTACTTTATGCTGCCTTGGACTGTATGCTGTATGTTTCCTTGTAGGTCTATATATCATGCCTCAGAGATTGGGTTAAGCTCCTTGAAGGCAAGGACTTTTTAGTATTTCACTACACCTGATTAAGACCACAGTCTGTTTCACGTACTATGTAACTATTAGAGGTCTATTTTGTCTCTTCATATATATTATTTCTAATTATAATACTCTATATTATTTCTATTATACTTCCCACAATCCTATAAGGCAGGTTATTATCTTTCCCATTTTACAGGTATGAAAACACAATCAGAAAGGATAAGGAACTTGCCTAAAATCAGAGCCAACACCAATTGCCTAATTCATAATTCAAAACAGGTCTGTGATCTCAAAATACCAACCTTTTTCACTATGCAGGTGTTATAAATTGATGGCTTAAAGGCATATTTGATCTGTGCAGCATTTTAATATATTTTGAATTAAAAACTAATTTTAAAATCTGGAGATATTGTAGTTATGTTCTGGATTTCCATTTTCTCTTGAAAATTCTGATGATCAAATAACACAGGGCCTACATTTCTACATGGCAACAACTGGCTGGAGCGGAGTAGTGACTTCCTCCAGATATTTTCCACTTTATATCCAGCCCACTTATCTATGTAGCCTCACTAGTGGTCCTCTGCAAAGACATGAGTTTATAAACCTTGCACCATTCAATCCTTTAGTACAATACTGTATTATTATTTAAGTACCAATATGAGTTATAGGTATAAATGTGAATAGGATTTTTTTTCCCAGTCATTAACACAGGATAGAGATAGGGTCATGCTCTCCTAGAACTTCAGTCCAGACCATGAAACATACAGGTGGACAAAAGAGGAAAAGGCATTACTAAGGGGAAATCATGGATAAATCTTAGAGTTGGGAATGAGCTTAGTTCTTTTGGCAAGAGGCTCAGCTAAAGTTGGGACCTTATTGTGGAGAGCCTTAAAAGCCAGGGTGAAGGGTTTAAGGTTTTCTATTGTAGTTATTAGAAGCTTTTGCACAAAAGAACTTAACTCCTAAAACTGAAATTTTATGTATGATAAATAGAAAAGAATTATTTCATTTTGCTTCTCCCAAAAGTGGGAACTACCAAGATAATGTCTACTTACTTTAAATGAACTTCAGTTTGGGAATGTATTGCTTCTCCCAAAACATTTCCAGTTTCATCCACCACAGCAGCTGCTGTATCATCACAACTGGTTTCAATTCCCAATACTAGTTTATGAAGAAACAGTTTTCCAGGATGAAAATAAAAAATTCTTAAAAATTCGTAAGTTTTCCTTCTTGATGGTTTAGAAAAAACTCCTGCTGTCTTATTCAGTATTAGCATACTTACTCTATAAATAACTCCTGGAAAAGAAACGAAGAAATAAACTAATTACTTGGAACTGACATTAACCACTAACCCATTCAGTTAAGCAAAATTCCAATTTTATTGATTTATTTTTCAATATAGCAGTTTTGTAAAATTATAGGAAAGTTTTGTAAAAGTTAGCAAAAATTTTTAAAGGCTATAGCAACCTGTGAACATAAATAATTGAATGAATATAATGCTCTTGACCGGGGAAAACAAGGAAATCAGTTATGATATTTTTTAGTATTATTATCATGATGTTCTTAGTAAACTATTCATTATTTATAAAATAGCTAATAGTTGCACAGATAGTCCTCTGGAAAGTGCTATTTATTTTTTGATAGCTAAAATTAAGACAAAATTGGTTTAAGAAAATTAAATGATAAAGGCAAAAACAGAACAGATAAACAAATAGATTCCATTTCCTGGAAATATCTTTCAAAATAAAATTTAATAATTTGGTTTGAAAACAATCCACATAAAAGACACACACACAACTTAGTTATATACTTTGGGAACAACTGTTCTTATAAAGCTCATCTTCAAAGAACCACATCTGGACTAAAACGACTGCAACCTAATACCCACTTTATCCACTAATTACAGTTTTTCTAATTCAATCTCCATTTTATCGCAAGTTTATCTTAATAAGGATCTCCCCAAGTCCTTTTTTTCTCCTCAAACTAATAGCAATCCATCACTAAAGCACCCTGGTATCTTCACACTTCCAAGTAACTAGTTTCATGCCCCTAAATGACCTGTTCTAGAACTTTCTGGATGTTTGAGTAGGTCCTTTCCCTACACACTAATGTAAAAAATGAAAGAATAATTACTGGAACTTTTATTGTTCCCCTGTGGCAGAGGGCATCTGGGGATTAGAGTGATGAGCAACCTACTCGCGCAGAGGACAGCTGCCGGGAGTGCAGCCCAGACACACAGACCCGAATCAATTAGATCTACTGTCACTAAAATCCAGGCAGAGAAGCTTGTGCGAATCACTTGTCTTTAAGGCACGAAAGCTCCTAAGTGAATCCAGGGTACTTGGCCAGTGCTAATCTCTGTTCTAGGAAGCGGAAAGCTTGTACTGGAATCGCCTCTTCCAGGCAGGCGAAAGAAGCAGTGAGAGGGGGTGAGCAATTTTACCCACCTTCCTCGTGAACAACTGTGGCTAGTACTGGTATCCTTTCCCTAGCGAAGACGGTCGATTGCGTTTTCCCCAGAGCGAGAGACCGAACCTGTCGCCCCGGAAGTGATGTCATCAACACGGTGCCAGCGTCTCGTCGCCAGCGCCTGTTGCTGTAGCCCTGGAGGGCGTCACTCTTAACTCAGTACAAAAAAAGCATAAATGCTGCTTTTGTCCGAGATGAAGTGTGTGCACTCATGCGTTTCCCTTAGATTTACAGGTAACAAGACTTTTGCAAGGTCACACGGCTAATGAGTAGTGGAGGCCAAACGTAGATTTGTCTGACTCCACAGCATTAAGTTCTAAACACTTGGATATGTGAAAGGATAATTTTGCCTTTGGCTGGGATTTGGACGCCACTGTCAGAAAAGGATGGTTTAGGTTATTTGTCATTCCATCTTAGAGAAACTATCACCAAATCTAAAGGCTGTGGCCTGAAATACCTAATAATTTCAGAAACAAAGAGTGGAAGGTAGGGACGACGCCAAGGACCTACTTGTACAGGGTTCCGAGTGAACGGAAGCGCTTGCTTTCGGACAGTCTAAACTGTCACTCCCACTTTTTAGTGTAAAGGTGTGGGGCTGGCTCATTTTTGTGATTAAAAAGGGGAAGGGGCTATGTATGTTCATTTACCATGAAAAAATTATATCCTGTTTTCGCAATTTATTTTATGGTTTTTGTTTACTATGTACATAACCTTCAGGAAAATACGTATTTATTCTTGGACTTCCTTCAGTGTTTTTTTTTTCTTTTATTGGTATGTGAACTTGTTATTTGTATGAATAGATTTATCCCAAGAGTGTTTCTTCTGAAAAAGTCCTGCTAGACTTTAAGGTTTTACTAAACATACTAAGCAAGGACTTCATATATGCAAGATTGAATAAGGCTATCACATATATCTGTGTCATCAATGGCATGAAGTTCTTGGTATAAAAGATAAGTAAATCACTGTTGGAAGTCACAGTTATAGTCTACTGGTAGATACAAATATATACATTCATAATTACCGAAATGTTGAGAATTTTCTAGGTGAAACTTATGCTTTCAAAATTTTATTTATGTGTGACAATAGTAACCATAATTAGCAATTAACTTACGTTGTGCCAAGCAGTGTTACAGATTAATTTATTTAATCCTCACTATAATCCTGTGAGGCAGTTACTGTCCTCATTTTACAGATGAGGCAAATGGACCACAGAGTTTGATGATTTACAGGTCATACAGCTAGTAAACTTAAAGCTAGGATTAGAAGTTAGGCCATCTGGTTCTGGAATCTGTTTCCTTAACTTCTAAAAGATAAAATAACTCATATTTTCTCTAGGAAGTGTGGCTGACCCAAAAAAAGGAAAAAAAAATTAAGACCAAAAGGTTAAGAAAAATTTGTTCTTCTAACTACTTATGATTGGTTAGAGGCTATTTTATATTATATGCTGAAATCTAGTTTGACCATAAAACCTTTCACATCTGGCATTTTCTTGCAATTTGGATTATGTTCAGCAGGTATGTCTCAAAGCCCTCTGTGCAAGAATGTGTCAAGAGTTATCCCTTTTGTATGTGCTGGTATCATTGGTAGATTCCTCATCCAGGCATGTTTGGCTGGTGTTGAGTCTTAATGCTGCATTATGGGAGACAGCAAAACTCTAGGACGTATTAGGAAGGAGTTTTATTCTTCCTTAGATTGATGGCATGTAAGTAGCAGAAAGAAAAGGCATTATACCAGTACCACATATTTGGCAAGTGAAGATATAGATTTTCCATGTTATTTATTGTACTGGAGGAGAAATTTTTGGTGGAAGGGCATTTATGCTCTCTAGGCTTTTATACAGATCACATTATATGATTTGAATGCCATTGGTGGACATTCTCAAGGAAATATGGCTTAACTACTGTAACTTCCACTTGAATTTAAAATCAAAATATGCTCATTTTTCTGTGTTATTGCCTAACTTTCCATTTGTAAGTTTGAGAGGAAAGTAATATATAGAAGAATCTTTATAATAATTTCCTAATTACATCTTACTAAATTGGATTTTATTTTCAGTTATTACATTTATTACATATTTATTGGGTTCTTTCCTTTAGGCAACAAACTTCATCAGTTGTTAGGGATAAAAGATAAGATCCACTCCCTATCTTCAAGGAATGGAGTCTAATAATAGGTAATTGCAATATAGCATTATGGAAGGTGTCCACTGAGAGTGGGGAGTTGCTTGGGGGAAGGCGGTATAGCTTGCCATAGACGTATCCACAGCTTACCAGGACCTTAGTGTGATTACTGGGTTTCAACATCTGACTTTCTAGGCTTGAAATTGGTTTATCAGATTTGGAAGTGACTGGACTCTGGGGTGCAGTCACACACTCAATCTGCTAAGAAAGTGCTTTGTAAAAACCATATACTAATGTGTTAACATATTAAAAATGTAATGATGAAGGAGGTAGGATACTTAAGCTTGCCGATCCTTTCTCTGTATTGAGCAAATTACAGTGAAAGCCAGGTCCAAATTATAAGATTGTTTGGTAAATATGAAATGGAAACAAGAGAAATGAGTTTGGTGCTTTAAATGGCTAATGTTTTAGGCCTGATGCATCTCTTTTCACTTGAGTCACCTGTTACATTCTTCATAGGTTGGATTGTGCTAAAAACACACTGTCATTAGTCTTTTTCTTCTTTAGAGTTTTCTTGTTTACAAATATCTCTTTGATGTAGAAATTGTTTCATTAATGGTAATACTGTCAATTGGGTCTCATCCTTGGAAAATATTTTGCTTTTTTTCATTTGCTGAGCCATTATGCTTATTTTACAAATTTACTTTCAGATGATTTATTGCGGTAAAATATATGCAACAAAATTTATCATTTTAACTACTTTTAGGTGTCCAGTTCAGTGGCATTAAATATATTCACACTGTTGTGCAAACATCTTTACCATCCATCTGTATAAACCTTTTTCATTTTCCCCCGCTGAAACTGTACCCATTAAACACTAATTCTCCATTTCCCCTTCCTGCCACCCCTAGAAACTTATGTCTCTAACTACTCTAGGTACTTCATATAAGTGGGATTATGCAATATTTGTCCTTTTGTGACTGGCTTAATTCACATAGCATTAATGTCAAAGTTCATCCAATGTGGTAGCATGTGTCAGAATTTTTTTTAAAGTGGAATAATATCCTATTGTTTGTATATACCAAATTTTGTTTATCCATTCACCTGTTAATGTACACAGGTTGTTTCCATCTTCTAATTATTGTGGATAATGCTTCTATAAACATGGGTTGCACAAGTACCTTTTCAGATCCCTGCTTTCATAATTTTTGGTATATACCCAGAATTGGAATTGCTGGATCATATGATAATTAATTTCTGAGGAATTGTCATACCCAGATGATCTTATTTTTCAAGTATGTGGGGTCTATGTGTATTTTTGGCAGGGGAGAGATAGGGTGAATCTTTTTGTTGCTCCCATATAATCCCTATGACTGTTAAGTACCATAATAAAAACGTATGACTTGATAATTCATAGGAGGGACAAATTTCTGAAAGCAGAATCACTGCATCAGGTTTTCTGTAGTAGGTGGTATACTGGTATTTTCTCAGCAATGCCAATTATTATAAAAAATTATAACATGATGTAACATGATGATGAATGCTTATCTTTATTTTTTTTAAGACTTTATTTGACAGAGAGAGTGAGTGAGCACAAGCAGGGGAGTGGGAGAAGAGAGAAGAGGGAGCCCAATGGAGGGCTTGATCCCAGAACCCTGGGATCATAACCCAAGATGAAGGCATACACTTAACCGACTGAGCCAACCAAGGATCCCTTATCTTCTTAATAATGCACTCAACATACAGTTTTTTGCAAAATCTGGACATTTTAAAAAAGTTGTCAATATAAATTTATAACTACATAATTGGAAAGTCAGAAATTTTATACTATAAAATTCCTGTCATATTTTATATTTTAGAGTGCGTTCTACAGTGTTAATGATATAATTACTATAGTTCTTATAATTGAGAATTCATTTTTATCAATGTAATTATACAGTTAGACTTGGACTACCTGCTAAACTTAGAATTATATAGAACTTTAGTGCTACAGGTTGAGTCACTTCCATAATCATTAGTTGGTTATCAAAGGCTTGAATGAGTCAAGAAATGGAATAAATTACAATGGTGAACATAGAAAGCAAATATATTTCTCCTAAACCATGTTTTAATTATGAAATATTTCAGATTATGAAAAAGTGTCAAGAATACTATGATCAACTTCTGTGAACCCAACACTCATTTAAGAGAAATATTACCCAATACAGCTGAAGTCTTCCATGCACTGTATAACTAAGATATTCAGTATTCTAAATTGAGTTTATAATTCTCATGTGTTCATTCGAAGCAAAATGAAAAATTTTAAACCTCATATAACAAACTACCTGCTGAATCATTTTTAACTGGAACTGAAATTAGGGAGTAAAATAAAAACCTGAGATATTTCATAACTCTTCTTTTTTTTTTTTTTTTAAAGATTTACTTATTTATTTGACAGAGCGAGAGAGATTATAAGTAGGCAGAGAGGCAGGCAGAGAGAGGAGGAAGCAGGCTCCCTGCTGAGCAGAGAGCCCGATGCGGGGCTCGATCCCAGGACCCCGAGATCATGACCTGAGCCGAAGGCAGAGGCTTTAACCCACTGAGCCACCCAAGCGCCCCCATAACTCTTCTTTTTGACATTAGGCAAAATAAGAGTTTATCTTTGCTGTTCTCTTACCTACCTTCCTTCCCTGCTACTACAAACTTCCTTTTTGATTATCTTTAGATTATTTTACTTGGACCTGTCTTCCCAGTACTGAACCTGTTTGCATTTCCTATATCCACATGTAATATGCATGTAATTGTTTTGAAAATTTGAAGCATTACAAAACTGTATTGGTCTATACTGGGCAGCTGCACTTGTCTTCTTCAGGATTAGCATGAGAGCATTTTGGAGTCATATTTACTGGAGACATATTAATAAAGGAGATATAATATAGGAGAAATATATTGCATGACAATGAAGTTTCAACTTGACTAGACAATATCAATCAATAGGTTAATATCTAACAAGATGGGGTTCCACAGGAAAAAGAAATCTTAGACTTGGTTTAATAAATCCATTAAGTATGAAGGGAAAGCCATCATTTAAAGGCACTACATGTTGAAGAGCTGAGGTTTTAGTGACTGCAACACGAATCAGTGATATGTGGCTGTCAAAATAGCTAAAATGAGACTGTATTAAAAAAAAAAAAAACAAAACAGGATCCAGAACAAGGTACCACTGTAATGACATCACATCTTTTCACCTCTTGTAGTCAGCTCTAATACTATGTTATAATAAACTGCAACTCAGAGCAGAATTACCAGGATAGGAGGAGAAATCTGAAACCATATCACATAGAAAATGGTGAAGACCCTGGTAATGTTTATTCAGTGCTATTGATAACAGTTTAAAAGTTAAACAGTTGAAGAGTTACGTAGAATAAGGATAAGATTTTGGCTTAATGTAAAATAAATTATAAATTCCATTACAAAAATGTAGCCTTATAACTTTAAGTCCTGCTTTATTAGCACTAACACAGAACTGAATGGAGGCATGATGGTTAATGAAAATTCAAGGTAAGGTAAGGGGTTGAAATTATATATCCTCTAAGGTCTTTTCCAACTTTTAGCATCATATAACTCCATAAGGCTACTTCATACAGATATTCAGTTAAGGAGATACTGTTATGCCTCTTGGCATCTTTATAGTTTAATAGATCATAGTGCCATAAACCTAGAAAATATACTTGTATGCTTAAGAAAAAAAGGCAGGGGGTAGCTCAAAAAAACACAGAAGCCAACTTGGAAATTAACCCTGGGAACTTTGACTTCCAATGGCCAAATCTGGAGAACAATTTGAACAACAAATTAGTGATGACAATAATGAATTGTAAACCAAAGAATATCTGTAAGTCCAAAATAATATAATGATTGAAAAAATAAATGAAGGAAAAAAATCTTCCTTACAGAATTCCAATAAATAAATGTAGAAGGAATAGGGGAGTAGAAAACTACCATGGAACTCCACAGTAATAACTGTTGCAGGGAAAATTCACCAATGAATGCTAAAATTAGTGGCAGTTCTGAGCTCATGCATAGTTAGAAACTGCCATTGTTTCCTGATTTGAAATTAGGAGCAATTACAGCACAATAATTAGTTTTGTTCCAAATAATAGTCATTATAGATTTTGTTTAAAAAAAAAGTTGAGGTTTTTTTTCACATTAAACGATACAAACTTGTGAAATTGGGAAGTCTCCATATTTAACACAACCATTCACCTGGTGTTAAGACCAAAAAAGCATATCCCAAATATGACCACTTCTCACCACCTCATCAGCCATTTTCCTAGTCTGACTGAGGTATCTCTTGTCCGTAGTAGTTTCTTGACTATTCTTCCTGCTTCCTATTCCTTTACACTTTATTCTCAACATTAGCCAGTAACCCTTAAAAAAAAAAAAAAATCAGATCCCTTTAATCTATGTAAAACTATCCAAAGGCTTTGTCAAGCTTAGAAGGAAATTTGCTTATTACCTTGGCCAATAAAGCCCTATATGATCTAACCTTTCCTCTATTTCTCTGACCTCATTTGTTGCTATTCTTGTCCTCTTGCTTATCACTCCTTTCTCGTCCAAAAATCATGTTAGGAACATTAGGAAAGACTTTCTGAGGTAGGCTCTCCTGACTTTCACCTGCTTAATTTTTTTTCCATGGCATTTATCACTAGATGAAATAATATGTTTTGATTCATTTATTATCTGTTCTCCAATTTGAATGTAACCTAGTAAGGGAAAAGATTTTGTCTGTCTTGCTTGTAAACTATAGCCACGATACCTAAAACAATACCTACACCAGACTGGGCCCTCAAATATCTACTGAATAAATATTTTTAAAACATTGAAGGGTGGGTGACAAGTGGGGAAAAGCAGAAGGCCTGTATTAACAGAAGTAGATTTCTATCTCTGAAGTCTGTGCAAAAATGTAAGCCTTTAAAATGAAAAGCAAAGGAACATTTTTAACTACCTTAATTTTACAAATTCAGTTGCTTAAAAAAACCTTGAAAAATAAATGTGACATTGCTAACTGAATTTGGAGATTATCTGCAATAATCTTACATGAAAGAAAAGTTTTATTCAAGTATAGATTACTGGTTTAAAAATACATGGGAAAAGACAAACATACAAAAGCATTATCATACAACTGATTTCTAAACTCAATACTTCTGAAATACAAAACAATGATCATTACCCCCCAAAAGTCAGTTTATTGAAACAAATTGATTTTTCAGTTGGTCTAGAACTCTTTTCACTCAGTTTTATTTACAAATATTACTGGATTTTTCAGTTTCATCCCATATCAGAACTTTGTTTTTGACATATTTCCTTCTCAAAGTAGTATATAGTTATTTCTTGCAATTAATGTCAACTATAGGAAGGTTCTCTAAGTCACAAGAATTCAATATGGTTGCTGCTTTGGAAATAGTTATCACTCTGAGTTAATCTACACTAAGATTCATGTATTGAAAGGCAAAACATTAATGGGCAAAATATGGGGATTGAGAGCAGAGGATGTAAGAATAGAAAATGTTTTCTTTTACTGCAATCCCTCTAAAGAAGACTCCATTATTTACTTTGGTACTACTGCTAGAGAAGCAGTTTCTGCCAGACCACACAGGTCAGCTAAATAGTTGTCCATTTTAGGTTTCCTTTTCTAAATAATAGCGGACTTTAACAATTAGACTGATCAACCAAATAAGCAGAGAGCTTTAAGTTACCATATATTTTAACTGTGAAATAAATTATTTTCTTCACTGGATTAGCAGCCTTGTATCTGGAAAGGCAGCAAAACCCACTTTACCAAACCCACCTTTACCAAAATTAGAAGGCTGACTCAGAGGCTGTTTGTAAGATGCCTGGCTGTCTTCTATCACCAGTCACGAAGGTGGACCTTCACAGTAACTTAATAAATGTAAAAATGACCTCATCCTTCAATACAATGTCGAGCCAGCAAAACCAAAAAAGTACAATCATGAAGTAGGGATTGGCTTGTATAAAACAAGAGGGAAATATCCTCTTATATAACACAAGAGGAATACATATGGTAATAAAAATGATCTATAATAAACTTGTAAAGAGATGATTCTGGTTTACATGTATGTCTGCTTAAACTGATTGAATGATTGGAAATTTTCTCCTAACATACATAATGCCCACTCATTATAAGCTAAGCTGGTCTTAGTATCTTATAAATCTCTTATTTCCTTGGATTTATCTACTATACCCTCACTTTACAGCCATTTAACTTATAAGCTGGGCCTGCCCAGCCTGCCTATAAAGCCTCTCTTCAGAAAGATACCACATGCATTAAACAGAGGCATCTTCTAGTTAATATCTGCCCTTCAAAACAGCATATGAAGAACCAGCAACTGGCCCTCCAATGTAAATACTTCTCATTTCACATTATCATGGAAACAGTGGTTTCCTAACCACTCCTTCCTTACAGAAAACTCAGTAGCTGTAAACATTTTTGTTCCATTCCAAAACATTTCAATACTTATTAATTCCAAAGATCCGAACACCATGTAGCTGTGGCATTTTAGGAATTAGCACAGTCAGGAGAGAAGCTGTGTTTAGGATGAAGTGAGTTGGATCATACTTCGTATAGAAACTTGCCAGGAAATATCTGCAGAAATAAAAATTAAAAACATATGTAACATGTAAAATTTGTAAAAAATTTAAAGGTAAAAAAGGCCACTGAAACAATAAATACCTAAAAGCAGAATCACTTTTGAGCACTAAAATAGGAGTTTTACAGTTTGGGGCCTAAATTAATTTGGGATTTAAAAATTGATTTAATGGAGGCATATATGGACATTTTACATTTCTGCAATTATGTTAAATGCATTTGAAAGAATGTGTTTGCGGGGCGCCTGGGTGGCACAGTCGGTTGAGCATTCGACTCTCGGTTTTGGCTCAGGTCATAATCTCAGTATTTTGAGATTGACCCTGCATCGGGCTCCATGCTCAGCATGGAGTCTGCTTGGAATTCTCTCTCCCTCTGCCCCTCCTGCTCATGCTCTTTCTCTCTCTCTCTCTCCAAAATAAATAAATAAATCTTAAGAAAAGAAAAGAATGTGTTTGCTACTTAGCATCCTTTAAAGTGTAAGTCAAACTAGGGTTCGTATATTCTCTGAAATGTCAGGTACAGTTTTGTATTTATGTGTATGTTTCTGAAGAGAAGATCCAGATCCAAAGCATTTATCATATTTTCAAAGGTTTTGTGACCCACCAAAAGGTTAAAAACTACTGCTATAAAGTTGTGAAAATGGGATGTTAGTACATTAGTACAATTCAGTATCTTTGAAAGAAAACAAATACTTGATCACCCTTTTGATGTTCTCTTTTCCATATTATAGCTGAACAGGTCAACAACCAGTTTAACTGGAAAATTGAAAGACACTGTTGTAAAATTCCAACTAGTTTGCTGTAATTAAACATATGTATGTATTCAAAGATGTTCAACATTTGAGAATTTGTTTTAACAAGACTAAGCTACCTTTAGGACCATAAATCATCAAGTGAGAATTGTCTCGTTTTACCCAAGGGTACATTAGAGTGCAGCCACATCATCTGGCCGCTGAGAGCATCCTAATATAGACAGGATGTAAAGACTAAAACATCATACTTTACTTGATCATAACTAAGAAGTTATTCTGCACATGGCTGTTTGTCTAGTTGGTACTATTAGAGTATATAGGAAAGTATCCTAATAGCCTTTCCTCTAAGTGCTGTCATTAATTTCTAATAAGGGGAGAAAAACATCTTGTGTAATATGGTTAGAAAAGAACAGCTACTTTCAGGTATGACTAAAAACATCACAGAGAACTGTATATATCATTTTCAAAATCATCTAAATTGAGGAACTCTGTAATTTTCCACCTATTTCACAAACTATAATCAGAAAATACTTCTGGAGAATAAACCATATTCTTCAACCTTGAGTCTAAACCTTTTCTTCCAAATTTCATACACCTGAAGACTGTTTTTATACTTCCTTCGCTGAACAAAATAGGATACCACTTGCATTTAGTAAGCTCATTTGATTTCCTATAATCATTATGGGCTTAATGTATAACCTGATATGTTGGAAATAGTAAATCTTCTTGGAATGGTTTCTCATCATACTGTAGCATATGTCCTCCTTTATGTCTTTTAATAAAGACTAACTTTGTGTGTAAATGATATGAAAATTACTTGATTCTTACAAAAACCTACCCCCTCCAAGGGGATGCAAAACCAAGGTGGGAATTATGTAACTGCAAGTTGCCAAATTTCCATTTGCCAATTTCCAGTTGCCAAAGGGTATACTAGAAAGAGACCTGTATTGAAGTTTAGGATTTTATCTGGGCTCTGAACTCTAACTAGCTGTAAGACTGAAATAAGTAATGCATTTGAGCCTGTTTCTTTATCTAAAAATCTGGGATAACATTGCATGCCCCACCTACCTGACAAATGATCAAATAAGAAAATGTGAAAGCACTCTGAAAAGTATCAATGTTAAATAGATGGCTTTAATGTTGTTTCTTCAGTTATATAAAGAATTTAACCACAGAATATTTGAAATCATACCTGTGGGTCAAAAATGTATTTTTAGAAATATGGATGTTGTACACAGGTACATTTTAGTTGACTATTTTGTGATAGCTCTTACTGAAAATTCAGTATAAATGTCAGGCTTTTTACATTAATTATAATGCAATCCTCAACATTTTATAGATGAGGAAACTGAGGCTTTCAAAGAAATGGCCAAAAGTCATGCAGCTAGTAAGCAGTAGAGCTAAAATCCAAATTTAGGGCTTTTGTATAACTATTATTCCCGTTACTGCACTTACAAATCATTTATTTTTTGATGTTAATTTTATATGGGGCTGGAACAAAAATTTTAAAAATTTCCTCAAAGTGCTATCCATGTAAGTAAAAAGAAAGCTATCACTTTATGATCAATTTATTCTTTTCATTTGAAAGTGCCTTCCTTTTTCTGCTCATCTATCTAAAATCTACCTTCCCTTAAGTCCCAGTTTAAGGAATCCTAAAGCCTCCAAGAAATCTTTCTAGTTACTCCAGACTGCACTGATTTTATCATGGATGCATCACTATATATATAAGCTATGTGGCATACAGTGTTTGATTAAGATATATATAAAAATCCATTATACACATGCAACTATACTGAGTGTGGAATTCAAAGCAATCAATGCACTTATAAATTCTTAGCACAAACAAATCATTTATAATCACAGATAATACAAAGTGGCATAAATAAGGGATCTGTAATAACTACTAAAGGAGCTCAAAACAGACCATTATTACTTAAGGATCGGTACTAAGGAAAAGACCTTATTGAGGAGGTAGGATTTAAATCTTGAAAGAATGATAAGTTAAGAAAGGAGAAGGTATTTAGGGTAGGAGAAATGATTTGAACAAAGGCATAGAAATAGGACTCCACATGAAGTATTCAAGAAATGCTGCTTAGAAGAGCTTGACCAGGTGGGAGGAAGTGGATGGGGGTAAAATATTCACATAGAGGAAAAATGATGTAGGAACCATTTTGTGAAGGGCCTTGAATATCAGGTAATAGGAGGTAATTTAAGGTTAAATGCTTTACAGGTAGATATTATCTCATTTATTCTTACAGCATCATACTAAGCTATGTACTAGTGGTTAGAATTTCATTTATGAACAAACCAAGCAGGGTGAGTGATAAATACAGGATTCAACTCAGGTCTGCTCTACGATGAAAGCCTAACTTCTCTTGTCTATAAACTATACAGCAGTCTCTCCCAAGGAGTTTGAACATCTAAATTGGGGGCGGGGCGGGGGGGGGTAGGTGGTCAATGAAATTCATCTGAAATCATCCAAATCCTTGTTTAGGAAGATTAATCTGATAGTGGAATACAGAATAAGATTATGCATTTAGCTTTCTTGTAAGCAACTTAAGGCTATGAGCTAGAATATATTTGACCTGTATATCCTAGAATGTCTAAACATACTGATGGGCACACTATGTTGTCTCTATATATTACTGACTGAGGTAAAAATGGTTTATTACCAGCTGTTAAAGATTTTGCCTGTATTTTATGCTCCATGGTAGCTATTTATTGGTAGATATTTCAACAAATATTCTGTTTCTAATTGAAATTCAACTTAATAAAAGGAGAGCTCTCTCTTACCCAATCTTCTTCATACCTAAAAAATTTCCACCACTTACAGAATTATTGGAGAAATTGTGAAAAACTTCCGTGAAGATGTAAACTGTACTCCATAGTCCAGTTGTTCCCAATGAGTTAGGAGCCTTGCTCTACCCTGGTCAGGAGTTTCAAAAGGTGTTCCTTTTACTGCATGCAAAAATACATACATCCCCTGGAAAACAAGCAAGGGGATATATAATCGATATCAAATATAAAATTAATACTTGTCAGTAAGCATTAAGATAGTTCCAGACGGCTTATGACAGCATGGGTGATTCAACTTAACAGCTCAAATTTTAAGCTTTCATATTATTTGTGGAAGGTTGTGGCCAGTTTCTTCATAGTAAAATAAAACTTCCAGAGGCATATGAACATTATTTGGTGAAAACCAGTAAAAGATCAACTGAAAGTAAGTTGTTTTCATCTCCTATTAAACTGAAAACATACACACACAAAAAATCAGGATAACTTTACATTATTACATTTAGATTTTCTAATACCTTTCCTATTAGGAAATAGGATTATCTTTTTTTTTTTTTTTTTTTAAGATTTTATTTATTTGACAGAGAGATAGAGCCAGAGAGCACAAGCAGGGAGAGTGGCAAAGAAGGCAGCAGCTTAACTAAATGAGCCACCCAGACTCCCAGGAAACAGGAGTATCATCTCTGATGTGTAGGAATGTTTAGTGTCATATTAATAAATCTGATGATACTTACAAAATTATAAAAACATACAAATTTGTAAATAATAATAAAATTTCTGCATCAGGGGAAAATGGTTTTGAAAATATTAAGACTGTCTTTTCTCAATAGTTCTTTCCTAACACAACAAAGATGGTTAGATAGTAGATATAATGTTCAACTCAATTTGCTTTTAAAATCACCACTGTACCCCAACAGTGTTTCTTTTGAAGTTAGTTTTTAAAAAGATTTATTTATTGATTTAAGGGGTGGGTGGGGCAGAGGGAGAGGGAGAAAAGCCAGATGCGGGGCTCAATCCCAGGACCCCAAAATCATGACCTGAGCCAAAATCAAGAGTCAGATGCTTAATCAACTAAACCACACAGGTGGCCCTGAAATAAGCTTTTTTGAAAGTAAAAGACATTACTAAAATCCATTCTGTCTAGGGATATGTTTGAACACATAATTTTGTGATTAGGAAAAAAACCAATATATACTACATTTTGTTTCCTTGATATTATGATTCTATTTATTTATTTATTTATTTATTAAAGATTTTATTTATTATTTGACAGAGAAAGACACAGTGAGCGAGGGAACACAAGCAGGCGGAGCAGGAGAGGGAGAAGCAGGCTTCCCGCTGAGCAGAGAGCCCGATGCAGGGCTCGATCCCAGGACTCTGGGATCATGACCTGAGCCGAAGGCAGATGCTTAACGACTGAGCTACCCAGGTGCCCCTATAATTCTATTTAGATCATTTAGATTCATTACAGTATGGATCACTGTCTGAGGCACCAGTAACAGAATATTCTTGCCTAAATATTATCATCAAACAGTTTTTCCTCTTAGAAGTAAAAATGAAGTGTCCTTTTTGCTTCTTCAACTTTTAATAAATATATGGAAAAAAGAAAAATTAGTGATTTGAAATTTTATATTATTAACTAGGTTAAGAGAGCCATTCTTTTCAAAGCTGAGTCTACCTTCTAGTTATTCCATCAGGCAATTCAAATGTTGTTTAGCTACAACAACACCTAAGCTATATAGAAACACACTCCTGTTCAATTGGATTTAACTCAAAAACCATTTAATAAGTGGCTTATATGTACAGGACACAGGACATGTATGTACATATGAAATCGAGTAAGAAACTTCCACAGCCTTGAAAAACACTCAACCTTCTAAGAGATGGTAAGAAAAAGAAAGATATGCATAACCAACTAGAATGTAGGGCAGAAACTGCTATCAAAGGTACAGTCAGAGTATGCAGCCAATGCTGAAGAGGGAAAGGTTCTTTGTTGCTGAGGCAAAAGCTACAATGCTATCTTGTCAACTATCTCATTCTTGGAAGGCTCAGCTCAAATGACAACTCCTTAGTGAAGCCTCCCTCATTAGTAGTAGCCCATGTGCTTGTATAGAATTTTATTGAAAATACTTTTATTTCTAGCACAATACATTTTGTTAGAATTGTTTATATGTTTGTTCTCCCATTAGCCTGAATACCTCAGGAACAAGGGTTGGTACACAGCAAGTACTAGATATTAAGCCAAGATGACACTAAGCTAAGGAATGTTTATTCTGTAAGCACAAGGAAACCATTTTTACATGGGCTTTACAGGAGACAATAAAACAGAAATTGTATGCTTTTAAATTCTGAGTATAGTACCCAAAAAGGTTAAGAATCTCTACTCTAACGCATGCATGTATTAGAATCATCAAAGAGAAAAACAATCCTCTCATTATTTCCTTCAAGCTACATGCATCACCAGTGTTTAGAATAATCGAACAGAATATCTTATATATATCCTTTTCAGTTAAACAGAATAAAATCTTATCTGACCATATATCTTCTATCCATTATTTTTAATAGTTATTCTATAAAATTTAGTGATGGAGGATTTATACCCAAATCAAAAAAATTGGGGAAAAAAATATGTAGCTCATGGCTAGCTGTTAAGTATTATGAAGAACATTCTCATTCATTTAAAAAGCTAGGCTAAGAATTCTGTAAAATAGTAATGACTCTAAAAGTGAACTAGAGCACTGTAAAAATGAATAAAAACAATCACTGTTGGCTTCTACTGTATGGTTCAGAAAGTTAAAGGCAGTATTTTTTCTAACCACAGATAACAACTAGGTCTATTTTCCCATTTAAAAGGGTTCAGTACGTATTTCACATTTTATCGGTTTAATGTAGTCTGTCTTCAAAAGAAACTTAAATTTGGAGTCATGTTAATTGCTACATCAACGGCTGGTAGGTAGGTTTTTAGTGTGGTAAACTAATAAGTCAGAAGTTCGCTTCCCAACAACTTGTCAATTACCTGTGCTTTGTTCACAGCCATATACTGTGCTTTAAAATCTCAAGTCAACCAACTTGAAAACATCTGGGCAAGGGGAGAAGGTGACTTCTAAAGTACATTTAATACATGTGCCATTTGAGAAGGGAAAATTATATGACAACACAGACTAATTAATTCAGCAAACATTTACATAGGCCTTTAGAGATATGGGAAATAAAGAGATAAATTCTTAATTATAAAACTATGATAAATACACTTAAAAGAATGCAGCATGGGAGTTTTGTAGCTTCCTGGAGAAGGAGATATTTGAGTAGTTTTCCTGGACAAGTAGGAATCTGCCCAGCAGAGGACAGTGGAGGGAGGGTATTAAAATAGTGGAAAAAGAGCCTAAGCCAAGGTAAAAAGGTGATAACAAGATAACTTTCATTATTGCTAGAGCAATACTCATGTTTGGAGATGCGCTGAGATAAGATTGAGTCCTTTTCTTGCCTCTGTACTGTTATCAACTGGTCTTATATGCCACATAAAGAACTTGTTATTTTACTACGAATATAATAAGGAATCAAAGAAGGACTTAGAGCATGACTTGAGCATATATACATTTTGAAAATAACTCTCTGCCAAGTTGGAATGGAGGACGGTAGAGGAACATCAAGGAGACCATTTAATCTACTGGACTAATCCATCTGAGAAAAAAATAAGGGCACAAATTATAGCAATGTCAGTGGGGATCAAGTTGAGAGACAGTAAAGCAGTAAAATGGCTTTGACTAAATGGATATGGAATACAGAGGAAAAGGAGTTAATCTAAGACTAGAGTGACCATATATCCTAGATAGCATGAATGATCCTGATTTACACCTATTTTCTTGGAACAGTTATTACTAGAGTTCCCTTTTACTCTCAAAACAGTCTCAGTTTGGATAATTCATTACATGAATCACTTTACCTTTGACATTCAGGTATCTGGCTTGACTTACTGGACAGACAGTGGTGCCTTTAGATTAGATCGGGAACAAAGCCAGAGGAACAGGTTGTGAGTGGTAAAGGACAGATCAAGAATGAGTTCAATTTATAATTGTTTGGCTTAGGTACAAGGTGATCTGGCAATATTAATGTGAACATCATCATTCTACAGGGAGAAACTGAAAATACGGATAGGTAAAGTAATCTTGATAGAATACACAGAATAAAAAGAGATGAAGAACTGAACCCTGGGGGCAGAAATATTTAGGAGAGGAAAACAGAAGGAAGAATATGCAAGAAATGGAGAAATGGAGAAAATGATCCCATGGAAGCCAAAGAAAAGGAATTCTGGTAAAAGGGATATAACTCTTCAAATATTTCAGAGAAGTCACTACTTAAAAATAGCCCTACCAAAGTCCATCACATAAATGGACTAAATGGACACTTATTTATTTTTTTCACCACATTATCCTTGTCCTCCTCCAATCAAATTCAAATACTCTTCAGAAGATAGGAACTAAATAATATTAATTTAAAAAAAATCTATTTCTCCTACATTTTCCTACATTAATATTCTAAGTTCTTCATTTTCTGGATATCTTTAAAAAATATATAATTAATCTGGATTCAATTAAAAGTCTCAACTAATAGATTTCTCTCCTTTCACTCTGCTCTCATGGACTGTTAAAGATAAGAAAGGTCACTATCAGCTTTTTTTAAAAGACGATTTCCAGGACTGCATAACATGGTCAGTAGAATCAACTGAACCTCTGTGGGATACTGTGCAGAGCTATCCTATAATACAGAAGAACCACAGTCAACATGAAAAAGCTAAGGCACCATAAGATCCTCAATCACGTAAGATACACTTAAGCTCAAAATTTCTATACTGAAGGAGAGTATATGTATACAATTTAGAAAGGATTGAAGTTTAACAAGGATTGAAATCAAAGATGGTTATTAGACTCCAGTTAATCAAAAACCATAACTACTTCTGAAGTATTCTTGTTAGTCAATATATTATAGCAGCCTGAATTAGTGTCTTGTAATTTTTGCTAAAATGACCTATTTTCTAGATTCCATAAAACCATCAGGAGGAAAAAAAAGGTCTTACTTAGAAAAAGGGCCCAATGTTTAAATATAAAGTATTAATAGAAAAAATATAATCCTATCCCAGATTAGAATTCTTCAAAATTGTCACATATATTAAAAATCACTAAACTGTACACTTTTAAGTCAGCAAATTTTATATTACGTATTATATAATTATGAATTATATCTCAATAAAACTGTTACACTAAGTCATGTGCTTTTCTTTATAGCATAAAGCTTTAAACTTTTAAAAAAATTGTTTAAATACACATAACATAAAATGTACCATCTTAACCACTTTTAAGTGTACAATTCAGTGGTATTAAGTGCATTCAAACTGTTACGCAACCATCACCACCATCCATCTGTAGAACTCTTTTCATTTTACAAAACTGAAACTGTACCCATTCAACAGCAACTCCCTATTTCTTCCTCCCTCAGTCCCTGACAAGTACTAAACCTTAGGCTTTTAAGTGCTTAGTATAAACTGAAATTCTTACCAGATTATGTATAACATTTGTTAAGGTCCAAGCAACAGGAACACTGAAGAAGGGAATACTGAGTAGGACAATATGAAGCAAGCCAACGCCTAATGCATATGTGAGCCACATACCCCGGCTGTTCATTACACGGGTATTTGGATTCACCTCACTGTGGGCAACTCCAACATTCATGTTTGCTCTGTAGGAAAGCAATGAAATGAATCAACAATGATGTAACTGGAAACTTAAATACTCTTTATTCTGGCATGACAAAATAAGTGTTATTGGGATCATTTTTCTCTAGTTGTTTGGAAATAGAACAAACATATCCACCAAAATATGCTATTTGCAGATGCTAATGAAGGCAGTAAATAATTCTTAACGTCTGACTTTAGGGTAAGATAAACCAGACTTATTTTTATGGTTCTTATTGAAAAAATAAATTCAATTCCCTTTCCTAAAGCTTGTCTTCTAGCATGTTGGTTTTACTAAATTAAACAATGGACAGGAAAACTCAAACTGAAAGAGAAAACCTATACTTTATTACATCATGAAACCAAAGTGAAAGCTCAATAGCTAAATGTACAAAAATAAAAAACTAACATAAAAAAAGCAAAGCTGCAGCATTATTTATAATACCCAAGATATGGAAGCAACCCAAGTGTTCATCCCCATGTGAATGAATAAAGAAGATGTGTGTGTGTATGCAAATATATTTATAATAAAGCATTATTTAGCCATAAAAAAGAATGAAATCTCATCATTTGCAACAACATGGATGGACCTAGAGGATATACTGCTAAGTGAAATAAGTCATAGAAAGACAAATACCACATGATTTCACTTATACATGGAATTTAAGAATCAAAACAAAAAAGACCAAAAAACACTCTTAAATACAGAGAACAAACTGGTGGTGGTTGCTAGATGGGAGGTTGGTGGGAGAGGATGGGTGAAATAAAAAACGGGGATTAAGATTAAACTTATCTTGATGAGCACTAACAAATGTATAGAATTGTTAAATCATTATATTGTACACCTGATACTAATATATCTGTTAAATATACTTGAATTAAAGACAAAAAAAGGCAAAGTGGATCTAAGCAGTCATATTCTGAGTAGCCAGACTCTTATATCTAATGTAATGTTGTTTCCAAAGAGTGGTCAGGTTCAAATCACTTCTTTTTAAATAATGAACCTGGGAGAACATACTGTGGTAAAAAATTTACATGGTCAAGGGATAAGATTTGTTTCTCAATCTCATGATACAGTAAGGTTAAAACGAGTCTTTCCTCCTTTAACTCTTCAACTCCCCTAAAATTTTAGTTCTTTTCTTTTTCTAAGTTTTTCCTTTTATTAGATTCAAGATGAACACCAAAGGAAGAAGGGATATTAGTTCCCAGTTATTTTAATGCTGACGTTTCCTTAGTTCTAAGAATCCCTCCAACGAAATATAGCTGTCCTGAAGAACACCTATCATTCCCAGTAAAAACCAACCAGGAGACTGAAGCGGGGGTGGGGGGGTGGGAGGAGGTTAGAGTACATCTGGAACAGATCTGATTTAGAAGAACATGAACCCTTTCTATTATAGAGTTGGCATTTAAAGAGGAATTTCTCATAAATCCATCCAACAAGTGTTTCCGGAATAAAATGTCGCATTCTCTCTCCAAAAATCTACGGAACACGCCTATGGTGATGTAAACTGATTACACTAACAAGACCAAAAGTCTCAAGTTTACGTGTGTAAATATTTCTTCTAATCTAAATATCTATTTTACATCATACATTATTTTCATAAGCTATAGGTTATACTTAGGAGATGCCACAACATACTTTTCCCACTTTCCACAGGACGGAAAGAAAACACTAACGCTCCAAAGAGGCTTAAAATTTGTATCTGAGCTGGAAGACAAAGCTGGTGTGGTACTGACCCTACCCCAGTACAGAAAACCTTCTCAAGGAGTCTGCCGCGCCACTTGAGGACTGGCAAACAGTGACTTCCGACTGTGAAGAGCCTCTCGGTTCTGACTATGCCAGTGTCTCGAGGACGGCGACCGGTCCTCTTGGGGACTTCCTCGCCAGCCAGAAAACCACGGGCAGTCCCTACCCCCAATGCTGGAGCGCTCAGCCAGTGGAAGCTCAGCAGAAGCTGCGGCGGCGCAGCGCCTCCCCCACTCGCCCCTTCCTTCTTGGAGCTGCTCATCCCATCAGTACCAGGGCAAGCGACGAGGATCTGGGGGCAAGCCTCGGAGGCCACCTGGTCCGCAGACCGGGAGCCGCGGACGCAGCCGTAGTCCACTTTTTCCCCCTCAAGCCTACCCTGGCCCGCCAACAGCGCCTTACCGCCGCAGACAGCAGCACAGCCCCTACAGACGTTCATGCCCACTCACCCGCCGCCTCACTCCTGGCGGCCAGCCGGGAACACAACCAGCTCCGCGGCGACGGCGTCTCCTCAGGGCCGAACGCCTATCTATGATCAGCCTCAGAACAGCGCAGCGCAGCACAGCTTGCGGAAGCATTCAGAGCCGAACGCGCCGCCAGGGGATTGGCTGCGGGCAGCGCCAATCCCACGTTCCCTGGGCAGGGCGGGACTATGTGCTGCGCGCCTAGTGCCCGCCCAGTCGCGCGCGCTTTGGGGCGAGTCCGGGGCTTGCGGGGTTGGGCCTGTGAGCTCGGCGGGACGCTGGCTGCTCCGCTAGTGGATGGTAATTGCCTATCTCGCGCGAGCAAGAAGGTAGTGTTGTGTGCCTAACTGGCATTCATTCTTATCTTGTCATAGTGTCGAGAGTCCCTTCCTCTCAACTTGTCGGGTTTGGCGTAAGAGCGCCACTGGCACCCTTGCGTCTCCTACCCGCTCTTCTCCCCCACCCCGGAAGGGGCGGGAAGCGGACGAAGCTGGGCTCGTGGGCGCGCACGCGTGGAGAGCGGTCTTTTTAAGCAGGGCTCGGGCGGTTTCTGTCTGGTTTGGCCATTCCTGACTAAATTGTGCATGGGCCTTTGTTGCAGCCCATTTCCCAGGGCCTTCTGAGTGCAGGATTTAAAGTTGTTTGCCAGGCAGACATTTTAACTCCGGACAGCTATAACTCGTGAGTGGGGTATATATTTTGTGGCGTCAAACAAGTGATGCAAGCCAACTCTCACTTAACCATGATTTTTACTGGTGTCATTCTGGGTGTATCCACACGTTGAAGACAGGCACCTGTATGACATGCTGAGGAAATGTGAGTTCTAAAAATTGATCTTATTTGAGAATGGAGAGAAAAGGTCAGATTATTATGGATTTATCTTTGAAATCGAATTTCATCATCTTGGCAGTTCACGAAATTTATGATTTGTATTGCTGCGGTAACTTGCAATAATATTTCAAAATTGATGTAAGAGAAGTTTGACTGTATCTGTGTATCTTGTGTTTCTCTTGGCTCTATGAAAACAGTTGGGTTATGTTTATTGTTTTTAAAGTAAAATATTTCATTATATTTCCCTATAGCTATACATTCTCTGCTTCTTTTTTAGGTGCCTTGTTTTCCTTAACGGACTTTCCTGGACTGTACTCTTTCAGGAGTGTTTGATTTCCCTCCCAGCAAATATGGAGGAAGACTGACTCCTGATATTCTCACACATTCTGTGCTATGATGTAAGCCTGATAACTCTCACTTTTCAAAAGGTGTCATTGGGTACACATATGATAGAATCCTTGCTATGTTCTACGGGTTATGCTGGGGCTATGAGATTAATATAAAATGTCTGTTCTCAGAGAACTCTGAGCCAAGAGGAAGAGACAGAAAAACAATAGTTAGAATAACCTATGATGAGTTTTGGGTTAGAAATAAGGAAAACTTGCTGTGGGGACTACACAAGAAGGAATGCCTAATCTGTTGGGGTGGGGAGGGTTCAAAGTTGGAGCAGTTAAGAAATGCTTCCCTGTGGAGGTGATATTGAACTAAATCTGGAAGGATAGTTAGAAATCTGGTAGAGAAAGAGAACCTTGTGAGCTAAGGAACAAGTGAGTGCCACCACATTAAGAGAGACAAATTGTGTAGTATGACAAGTTTACTGTGTATTTGGGGAACAGTGTAATGAGATCAGAAAGGTAAAGATCCAGTTGTTAAGGATTTTGGACTTTACCTGATTAGCAGTTGGAACTTTATAAAACTTTAAGTAGGATAGCAACATCATGAGATTTAAATATGGAAAGAACCCTATCATTGGTTGAGATTTGAGGCAAAATATCAGTTAGGTGGTTATTGTACTTCAGGAGAAATGTTCAGGGGCTGAACAGAGGTTATAGGTATAGAGAGGAGAGGACTAGTTTGAGAAATATTTAAGTAGTAGGATAGATAGGATTGAGTGGCTGGATGTAGAAAGTGAAGAGAATTTCTAGGATGACTTCAGGATTTCTAATTCTGGCCTGTGAGACTGGATGAGCATGGCCTTTGGAGTCAAACATGTCAAGATATGCAGGTGTGCATCTGTCACTGACTAGTTTTGTGGTCTTGAGTCTTGTGAGCTTGATCTTATAAAACTTTTAAACTTCATTTGTGATAGAGGAGTGATAGGGTTGTTGGGAGGATTAAAATGGGGTTATCTATCTATATATGTAAAGTTGCTTATGGTAGCTGTTATTTTTATTATCAAACAAATATAGGAACAAAAACAGAAAGATCTGAGATGGATAGCTTTTTATTTTGTTTGTCTTTGGCATTGCTGTTTTGTTTGGATTTAGATTCTATAAGATCAAATCATGTGAGCCTGTGAGTCATGGTAAATTAAAGAAGTACCTAGGGTTCCCCTTCTCCCATTTTTTTGGTCTTGAATCTGTAGAGGAATTTCATGTTGTCAGCCTAGTGTTTTTATTTTCCTGAAATCTTATCTGAAATTAAGCATTAAGGCGAAAGTAAACACTGGTCCCTGCATGTTTTCCATGTGGGATTTCCATATGAGGCTTTTTGTTTTTTGGTTCTTTTTTTGAAAGGGTTTTAGGCAAAGGATTTTTTTTTCGCTAAAACAATTAGTGGCAGAGAGATTTTTGGAGGTAAGGTTGGATTGCATGTATGTAAAGGACTTGGAATGCCAGCACAGAGATTTGAACTTTATCTTGGGGGAGCCACATGATTAGAATGATGTTTTAGGCACGGTAGTATAGAAGATAGAACTATCCGATGTGTCTGACATCTGACTAGTTTAGATTAACAGTAGTGCTAGGGTGTAGGTACTCTAACTCCAATAAAACTTAATAATTGAAAAAGACATTGTAATTAATCAAAACATATGGATCACTAATGATTTTTGAGATTGCCATTAAGGCTCATGACTGACTGACATTATCTACATCCCAGGGGGAGAGCACCAACTGGTTATTCCTACCCTGGTAAATCATATATTATATTCATTATAGCACAATTTTTCTTTACTGTTCTTTAGTTATTACCGTAGTATGGATTTATCAGCTAACTTCTCTGTGCCCCAGTCTTATGAAATGGAGGTGATAATGTGTCCTAGTTTTAAAAAATAGTGTAATAAATAAATTAATACTGTGTGGGCTTACAGTAGACCCTGGCATAGTGGGAAGTTCAGTAAATGTGAGCTGCGATTAATTATTGTTGTTGTTATCAGATCTGTTAGGAATGTTTAATAATTTTTATGTTTACAACTTATATTTTATCTTTAGCTACTCCACTAAAAGCTAGAATGAAACAGTTGCCTGCAGCAACAGTGCGCCTCCTTTCAAGTTCTCAAATAATCACTTCAGTGGTCAGTGTGGTAAAAGAGCTCATTGAAAACTCCTTGGATGCAGGTGCCACAAGCATAGATGTTAAACTGGTGAGTGTCCCTGAGAAACCAAATACTTCAAAGAAAAGAAGGGCTGGGCAGATGATTTATCCTTATAGCGATTACCTTTCTCTTCTTTCTCTTCTTTCTTTGTATTAATAAATTATTTTTAGGATGTTGCATTTTTTTGTCTTGTTTAAGAGTAAATTCGTAAAAATAAATTTTAATTTAAATCGATACTGCAATAACACTAAAGTAAATTCTAAAAGAAAACTTATTCTTTAGGATTCCATCACCTAAAACATGAATCTAATTTGTCCATATTTTCTACTAATTATTCTTGGTTATTCATATTTATTTGTTTTATATTCATCTGCATTTTATCTTTTCCACCTAATCTGATTTCAAAACTAAAGCCCTTATTGTGTCATAGTTTTCCTATTAAAAAATCTTAAATGCTATGTATTGTTTGAGTTAATATGACTTATGACACTTCTTATGGTTTGTTAAAATTAGTTGGCATGTCTACCTCCATTATTATAAACCAGTTTGTAGAGGTAAGGTCTATATTTTTTCATTTTTGTGTCCTCCATACATCGGCAGTGCCTGGTACATAAATGGTGAATAAATTGTTCGAGGGAATATAGGAATACGTTTTTTTGTAAACTTCTAATTATCATATATTTACATTCAGTATTACAATGTTAGAAATAATACCGATAAATATCTTTGTAGGAAAGGGACTTACCTTTTCTATATATATACACAGAGGTAGCTTATATATAGAATGCATGTATATGTATGTATATGTAGTTGCAGTTGCTCCTTATAAAAACCCTGGGATGTATCTACTACTATACCCTTTTTTTTTTTTTTTTTAACAATAATGAAGGTTCTGAGAACTTGCCCGAAGTCCTATAATTAGTAAGTAGTGAATCTGAGATTTCAGTTCAGATCTTCATGTTTCTAAAACCCATTCAAGATCTTTGCTCTATGCTAGTAGTTCTAACAACATTTGGGTACATCAGAATACTCTAGGGAGTTTATTAAAACAGTTACTGGGCTCTAGAATTTCAGATTTTAGGTGGGGCCCAAGAATTTACATTTACAACAGGTTTCTAGTTGATACTGAGAACTGCTATTCTGTACCATGCCAAACCTGTATTTGTTTTAAATAATATACATTTGGCCCTTGAACAGCATAGGTTTGAACTGCATGAATCTTTGACGTGGATTTTTTTTTTGATCAGTATGGTACTGTAAATGTATTTTCTATTCCTCATGATTTTCTTAATATTTTCTTTTTTAAAATTTACTTTATTGTAAAGATATAGTATATAATACATGTAACATACAAAATGTGTATTATTTGACTTTTTATATTGTTGGTAAGGCCTCTAGTCAATAGTAGGCTATAAAGAGGAAGCTGTGAAGATGTTGGACTAAGAGGATCCTAAGCTCACCTCTTCCCACAGATACAACTAGATAATTCTCACATCAGTGTAAATAACCCAGAAAAGACCTGAAGTCTGACAGAACGAACTCCACAACTAAAGATAGAGAAGAGGCCACATCAAAAGAGAGTAAGAAGGTCAGAGATGCGGTGGGGAGTGAAACAGACCACAGTGTTCCATGGAGGAGAGAAAGCAGCAGGCATGGAAAGAGGAGAGAAACAAACTATGTACGTCACACTATGGAACCTGCATGGGGAAGATGAATCCCCATATTTGGCTTTGAAAGCCAGAGGGGCTCAATTTTATGAATTCTTAAAGCCAGCAGGTCTTAAAGCCCAGAATTTTTAAAATCAGCAGGCTCCATTCTGGGAGAGCCTGGAGGGCAATAGGAAGCTGAATCTCTGCACTTAAAGAGAACACAACAAATAACCCTCGGAGTTATAGCTTAGAAGCAGCAGTTTGAAAATGGGCGGGACAGTGGTTTACTCATTTCAGAGCATGTCCTGGAGGTCAGGGATCACTGAGGGACTCTTTAGGAACAAAGGAGTGGGCAGACACCATTTTTCTCCCTTGCCCCCCTCCCTCAGCATAATAAACATACAGCCACCTGTGAGAACCACCGTATCACTGACACTACCTAACTTGCTTGCACCAAGTTCTCCTCACCCCCCCCAACACCATACTTGAGCAAATCCACCCTTCCCGGTTACATGTGCCTCAGTCCCCATGTTTCAAGTCCCCTCCCCTAGAAGACTAGTGCAGACCTTCCTAACACTGCATCTCCCAACCCACGCACTTTGCGGTACCCAGTCCGGCAGTGGCAGCAGGTCTCATTTTGCAGTAGACCAGCACTTATTTTATTAAAACTGCACACCCGACCTCAGCTGGGGACCAAACACTGCCCACAGTAGACAAAGAGAGTCTCTGCAGAGCGCTGCAGCAAAGGAAAAAGTGGCCAGGACACAATCGCAGGGCACCCCCTGAAGTGGCAGGTTCTGGTGAACAGGGACACTGTACTACAGGACAGTATAGGACTTCTTCATAAGGCCATTACTTTCAACAGCAGGAGACAGAGATGACACGCCTGACACACTGAAACAGACACAGAGAATTAGACACAATGAGGAGACAGAAGATATATATTCCCAAATGAAAGAACAGGGCCAACCACAGTATGAAACCTAAGAGAAACAGAAGTAATATGCCTGATGGAGAATTTAAAGTAATGAACATAAATGTACTCATTGGACTTGAGAAAATAGTGGAGGACATCATTGAGATCCTTAACAGAGAGATAAAAAAGAACCATGGATGAAGAACACAATAAATGAAATTAAAAATACACTAGATGGGATACTAGGCTAGAGGATGCAGAGGAGCAAATTAGCAAACTGGAACACAAAGTAATGTAATCAAACTGAACAGGTGAGAGAAAAAAAAAGTATACAGAATGAGAATAGATTAAGGGAACTCAGCTACTCCATCAAGCTTAGTTACATTCGCATTATAGGGATCCAGAAGAAGAAGAAGAGAGAAACGGGGGAAGAAAATTTATTTGAAGAAATAATAGCTGAAAATGTCCCTAATCTGAGGAAGGAAACAAAGATCCAGATTCAGGAGGCACAGAAAGCCCCCAATAAAATCAACCCAAGGAAGCACACACCAAGACACATAATAAAATGGCAAAAAGTAGTGATAAAGAGAGAATCTTAAAAGCAGCAAGAGAAGAGAAGATAGTTACATACGAGGGAAATCCGCATAAGCCTATCTGGATTTTTCAGCAGAAACTTTGCAGTCCAGAAGGGAGTGGCATGATATATTCAAAGTGCTGAAAGGAAAAGACTGGTAGCCAAGAATACTGGATCCATTGAGGCAATCATTCAGAATAGGAGGAGAGATAAAGAGTTTCCCAGACAAAAGTTAAAGTAATTCATGACCACTATACCAGCCCTTCAGGAAATGTTAAAGGGGACTCTGAGTGGAAAGTAAAGACCTTAAGTAGGAGCAAAAAAAGTAGGAAGCACTAAAGCAGTAAAAATAAGTATGTCTGTAAAAATCAGTCAAGGGATTCACAAAAGGATATAAAATATGATATGTATCTATAACATTAGGAGAGAAGTAAAGAATGGGTTCAAACTTAATGACGGTCCACTTAATATAGATTTGCAGAAAATGTTGTGTACAGACCAAATGGTAACCACAAATCAAAAACCAGTAATAGATACGCAAAAAACAGAGAGAAAGGAACCTCAGTATATCATTAAAGAAAGCCAGGATACCTTGAAAGAGAGCAAGAAAAGAAAGGATCAGAGAAGAGCTACAAAAACAACCACAAAAGAAGTATCAAAATGGCAATAAATACATATCAATAATTATTTTGAATGTAAATGGACTAAATGTTCCATTCAAAAGACATAGGGTGATAGAATGGATAATAAACCAAGACCTATCCATATGCTGCCTATGAGACTCATTTCAGACCTAAAAACACCTGCCGAATGAAAGTGGGGAATGGAGAAACATTTTTCATACAAATGTATGTGAAGAGAAACCTGGGGTTGTAATACTTATATTGGACAAAGTAGACTTTTTTTTTTTAAAGATTTTATTTCTTTATTTGACAGAGAGAGAGATCACAAGTAGGCAGGGAAGCAGGCAGGGGAGAGGGGGAAGCAGGCTCTCTGCTGAGCACAGAGCCCAATGTGGGGCTTGATCCCAGGACCGTGAGATCATGACCTGAGCCAAAGGCAGAGGCTTTAATCCACTGAGCCAGCCAGGTGCCCCTAGACTTTATTTTTTTAAAAGATTTTATTTCTTTTTATTAGAGAAAAAGCAGGGGGAGCAACAGGCAGAGGGAGAGGGAGAAGCAGGCTCCCTGCTTCCTGATGTAGGGCTGGATCCCAGGACCCTGAGATCATGACCTGAGCCAAAGGCAGATGCTTAACCAACTGAGCCACTCAGACACCCCGGACAAAATAGACTTTAAAACAAAGATGGTAACGAGGCAAAGGACACTATATAATCATAAGGGAACAATCCAACAAGAAGACACAACAATTGTAAATATTTATGCACCCAATGTGGGAGCACCCAAATGCATAAAACAGTTTAATAACAAGCAGAAAGGGACAAATTAACAATTATACAATAATAGTAGGGGACTTAAACAACCTATTTATATCAGTGGACATGTAATCTATAAGGAAAGAGTGGCTTTCAATGACGCTTTGGACCAGATGGATTTAACAGATATATGCAGAACATTCCATCCTATACAGAATACACATTCTTTTCAAGTACACATGGAACATTCTCCAGAATAGATTACATATTAGGCCACGGAACAAGTCTCAACAAATTCAAAAAGATTAGTCATATACTATGCATCTTTTCTGACCATAGTGCAATGAAACTAGATATCAACCACAAGAAACAATCTGGAAAGAGCACAACTTAGTCATATACTATGCGTCTTTTCTGACCATAATGCAATGAAACTAGGTATCAACCACAAGAAACAATCTGGAAAGAGCACAACTTAGTCATATACTATGCGTCTTTTCTGACCGTAATGCAGTGAAACTAGGTATCAACCACAAGAAACAATCTGGAAAGAGCATAACTACATGGAGGTTAAATAATACGCTACCAAACAGTGGGACAACCAAGAACTCAAGAAATAAAACAAAGCATATAGAGACAAAAGAAAATGGAATATAATGCTTCAGAATCTTTGGGATGAAACAAAAATGCATCTAAGAGGGAAGTTTATAGCAATACAGGCCTACCTCAAGAAGTAAGAAACATCTCAAATAACCTAACCTTATAATAAAGGACCTTGAAAAAGAACAAACCCAAAACCAGCAGAAGGAAGGAAATAATAAAGACTAGAGCCTAGAGCAGAAATAAATGATAAACTAAAAAAGTAATAGAATAATAATAATGAAATAATATTAATAATAATATTATAAATAATAATGATAATGAAATAATGAAATAATAATAAATCAATGAAAGTAGGAGGTGGTTT
Organism: Potos flavus; assembly: GCA_028534135.1. Lineage (NCBI taxonomy): Eukaryota > Metazoa > Chordata > Mammalia > Carnivora > Procyonidae > Potos > Potos flavus. The sequence goes on from CM052883.1 coordinate 133,475,156, forward strand.
TTAGAAAAGATCAACAAAATCGTTAAACCGCTAGTCAGACTAATCAAAAAAAAAAGTCAAAATCATAAAGAGAAATAACCAACACCATAGAAAAACAAAGGATTGTCAGAGAATATTATGAAAAATTATATGCCAACAAATTGAACAACCTAGAAGAAATGGATAAATTCCTAGAAACATAGGAACTACCAGAAAGTGAAACAAGAAAATAGAGAAAATTTGAATAGACTAATTATCAGCAATGAAATTTAATCAGTAATCAAAAAATTCCCAATAAAACAAGAATTAAGAATGAGCTGGCTTCACAGGGGAATTCTACCAAACATTTGAAGAAGAGTTAAGACCTATTCTTCTCAAACTATTTGACAAAATAGAAGAGGAAGGAAATATTCCAAATTCATTCAATGAGGCCAGCATTACCTGATACCAAAACCAGATAAAGACACCACAATTAAAGAGAACTACAGACCACTATCTCTGATGTACACAGATACAAAAATCCTCAACAAAATCTTAGTAAACTAAATCTAATAATACATTAAAAAAATAATTCACCATGATCAAGTGGGATTTATTCCTGGGTTGCAAGGGTTTTTCAATACTTGTAAATCAATCAATGTGATACATCAAGAGGACAAAAATCTTATGATTATTTATTTTAATAGATGCAGAAAAATCATTGGACAAAGAACAACATCCATTCATGATAAGAACCCTCAACAATGTAGTTTTAGAGGGAGAATACCTCAACATAATAAAGGCCATATATGAAAAACCTACAGCTGCCATCATACTCCGTGGTGAAAAACAGCTTTTCCCTTACTGTAAGGAACAAGACAAGGATGTCTACTCCCACTGCTTTTTTTCAGCCTATTTCCAGGAAGTCCAGGCCATAGCGGTCAGACAACATAAAGGAGTAAAAGGCATCCAGATTGGTAAGGAAGAAGTAAAACTTTCACTTTTTGCAGATGACATGATAATGGATGTAGAAAACCCTAAAGACTTTACAAAAAAACTGCTAGGACTGATAAATGAATTTAGTAAAGTTACACAATAAACAACATACAGAAATCTGTTGCATTTCCATGTACTAATAATGAAGCAGCAGAAAGAAATTAAGAAAACAATCCCTTTTACAATTGCACCAAAAGTAATAAAATACTTAGGAATAAATTTAATCAAGGAGGTGAGAGACCTGTACTCTGAAAACTTAAAACATTGATGAAAGAAATTGAAGACAACACAAAGAAATGGAAAGACCTTCCATGCTCACGGGTTGGGAGAACGAATGTTGTTAAAATTGTACCCAAAGCAATTTACATATTTGATGCAATCCCTATCAAAATACCAATAGCATTTTTCACAGAACTAGAACAAACAATCCTAACATTTGTATGGAACCACTAAAGACCCCAAATAGCCAAAGCAGTCTTGAAAAAGAAAAAACTGGAGGTATCACAATTCCAGACTTACAAAACTGTAGTAATCCAAACAGTATTGAGAAAGGTATGTATTGTGGTGAGCACTGTGTATTGTGTGAGACTAATGAATCACAGACCCGTACCCCTGAAACAAATAATAAATTACATGTTAATAATAAAAAATAAATAAAAATTAAAAAGAAAACAGTACGATACTGGCACAAAAGTAGACACATGAATCAATGGAACAGAATAGAAAACCCAGCAGTACATCCACAATTACATGGTCAGTTAATCTTCTACAAAGGAGTCAAAGAACATGCAATGGGAAAAAGACAGTCTCTTCAACAATGTGTGTTGGGAAAACTGAACAGCAACATGGAAAAGAATGAAACTAGAAAACTTTCTTAAACCATAAACAAAAACTCAATATAGTTTAAGGACCTAAATGTGAGACCTGAAACCATAAAATCCTAGAAGAGCACACAGGCAGTAATTTGACTTCGGCCATAACAACATTAACATTTTTCTAGATAATGTCTCCTGAGACAAGGGAAATAAAAGCAAGAATAAACTATTGGGATTACATCACCATAATTGGGAGTACTATTAGGACTACATCACAAAAAAAAAGCAAAGGAAACAATAAAAGACAACCTACCAAATGGGAGAAGATCCTTTCAAATGACATTTCCAGTAAATGGTTGGTATATATAAATATACTATTTATATATTATATATTTATATGTCTTATATAAATATATAAAATATATAAAGAACTGATACAACTCAGCACCACAAGACCCAAATAATCCAGTTAAAAAATGGGCAGAGGACATGAACATTTTTCCAAAGAAGACATCTAGATGGCCAGCAGAGACCTGAAAAGATGTTCACATCACTCATCATCAGAAAAATGAAAATCAAAACTGCAATGAGATATCACCTCACACCTGTCAGAATGCCCAAAATCTAAAAAACAAGAAGCAAAAGGTATTGGCAAGGATGTGGAAAAAAGGAATCCTCTTGCGCTGTTGATGGAAATGCAAACTGCTACAGCTACCATGGAAAACAGTATGGCGGTTCATCAAAAAGTTAAAATTAAAACTACCTTGTAATTAGCTTATCACACTACTGGGTATTTACCCAAAGAATACAAAAACACTAATTCGAAGGGCTACATGCACCCCTATGTTTACAGCAGCATTACTTAAAATAGCCAAATTATGGAAGCAGCCCAGCTGTGCATTTATAGATGAATGGATCAAGAAGTGGTGTATATATACAATGGAATATTATTCAACCGTAAAAAAGAATGACATCTTGCCATTTGCAATGATGTGGGTGAGCTAGAGAGTATAATGTTTAGCAAAATAAATCAGGGAAATATAAATACCATATGATTTTATTCATATGTGGAATTTCGGAGGCAAAACAAATGAGCAAGGAAAAAAGACAAATCAAGAAACGGACTCTTAACTACAGAAAACAGATGATTACTAGAGGGGAGGTGGCTGTGGGGATGCTGAAATGGGTGAGTGGGATTCAGAGTACACTACTTTGTTGAACATTGAGTAATGTAGGGAACTGTTGAATCACTATATTATACACCTGAAACTAATAACACTATGTTAACTACATTGGAACTAAAATTTTTAAAAAATAGTAGGCTATTAAGTTCTTGAGGAGTCAAAAGTTATACATGGATTTTTGGTGATGTGGGAGTCAGTACCCTTAATCCTTATGTTCAGTGGTCAGCTGTATTGTAAACTCTGTAAACATGGAAATTCATTAAACCCACAGAAAGGCAACTTTTTTTTTAAGACATTTCCTATAATACAGTCTGATTAGATTGATAGTTGATAATAGGATTAGATAATTATATTTGGTACATTTCACTTATGAATCTTACTTAGGCAGATAGACATATCTTGTTCTTAAAGCTCTTTGAAAGAAAAACATGTTTTTAATATGTTAACATGTTTTTAATATTGTTAGAAAGCCAACAGAATTCCTCTTGTAAAAGTAAAGTACACATTTTTTTTTTAAGATTTTATTTATTCATTTGACAGAGAGAGAGAAATCACAAGTAGGCAGAGAGGCAGGCAGAGAGAGGGGGGAAGCAGGCTCCCCGCTGAGCAGAGAGCCCGATGCGGGGCTCGATCCCAGGACCCTGAGATCATGACCTGAGCATAAAGTACACATTTTTATCTGGCTTTATATTTTAGTGTCTTGATATTTATCAGTTTCTTCTTTGTAGCGTTTTAAAGTAAATTATTTTGCTTTATATAGTAAGACCTATTTTATTTTGATTACATGTAATGATAACTGTCCTGACTAGGAATATTTTCATAATTAGTTAATTACAGTTGATATAATTTAAAAATTTAAATAGATCTTTGTGTTATTTTAATCAGATGCCTAGAGTTCTTATTTGTATTTAAGATTTGTGTTTCTGTAGTTAATGATTTTTCTATAAAATGAAGCTGCCAGACTGTTTCCAGGATATTAATTTTTGATTGAGAGAGAGAGGTAAGGAACTAAATCTTAAATAAGGTTTCCCTTCAATACCTCGCATATCTAATTGACCTAAAAAGTACTGACATATACAGAACTATATAAATTTAGATTATTGTCGATTATTATTTTTAAATACTAAAGTCATTGTATTTATAGGGAGATCTCTATAGGAATTTATATTTTGTTTTTTGTGTGCATGCATACTAGTATTAGACTATAAATACTAAGCTATGAATTGAGTTTGGGGTTTTTTTTGCTCTCATTTTTCAAATGAAGACCTCACAGAGATTGCCAAATTAGTGTATTAGCATTTTTCTGTTCTCTGTTTGCAAAAAGAACTTTAGAAAGTCATAATGTAGTAGATATTTAAAATTCTTAGGAAGCAATAAGTTGTTAAAGGGAGAAAGTATTAAAATCAAGATGAATAATGTTAATTGCTAGACTCTTAGTGGGTAGGACCAGGTGCTGATAGTGATAGTATTCTGTTTTGGTTTTTTTGAGAGATTATGTATGCAAAAGTATATATAATTTAGTAGAATTTTCTTAGTCAAGTTTAAGTGTGAATTTAAACACAGTATCCATGATGCTGAAACAATTCAAGGGAACCTTAAAGATTAGACTGACCTCCTTTTTTTACAGTTGAATCCAAGTCGAGGGAAAACAAGGGACTTGCCCATTGTACCATAGTTAGAAATTAATAGAGTTAAGAATTTGAACTCTTACTTTCTTAATATTAAGATTCCATAAAAAATAAATGACACAATTGTTTCTCTTGTGTTTCTGTTTCTAATGGATAACGGTTGACTGTCATTATACTAAAAATATTCTTTTTATAGGAGAACTATGGATTTGATAAAATTGAGGTGCGAGACAATGGTGAGGGTATCAAGGCCGTTGATGCACCTGTAATGGCAATAAAATACTATACTTCAAAAATAAATAGTCATGAAGATCTTGAAAATTTGACAACTTATGGTTTTCGTGGAGAAGCCTTGGGATCGATTTGTTGTGTAGCTGAGGTAAGGTAATATATATTGACTTCTTTAGTGATTTCATAATCACAGAATGATAGCATTAAGAGAAAATGAACTGAGTTTTTGGCAAAGAGTGTGACTTTTTTATATAATAAAAAAACTTTTTTATTGTGATAGAATATACAGCACATAAAATTTATCATTTAAACCATTTTTTTAAACCATTTTCATCATTTTTTTATTATGTTATGTTAGTCCCCATAAGTACATCATTACTTTTTGATGTAGTGTTCCATGATTCATTGTTTGCATATAACACCCAGTGCTCCATGCAATATGTGCCCTCCTTAATACCCATTACCGGGCTAACCCATCCCCCCATGCCCCTCCCCTCTAAAACCCTCAGTTTGTTTCTCGGAGTCCATAGTTTCTCATGGTTCGTCTCCCCTACCAATTTCCCCCCCTTCATTTTTCCCTTCCTTCTTCTAATGTCCTCTATGCTATTCATTATGTTCCACTTTTAAGTGTACAATTCAGTGGCTTTAAGTGCATGTAGCCATAACTGCCATCCATCTCCAGAATTTATTCATCATTCTAAACTGAAACTTTGTGCCTATTAAACGGTAAGTCCCCATTATTTTTCCCCACCTACAATCCCTTGTAACCACTATTCTACTTTCTGTCTCTGAATTTGACTAATGGAGTCATATAATATTTGTCCTTTTGTGTCAGGCTTATTTCATTTAGCAAAATGTTTTCAAGGTTCATATATGTAACATGTATCAGAATTTTATTCCTTCTTAAGGCTGAATGATCTTCTAGTATGTATAAATCATTTTTTGTTTATCCTATTATCTGTTGATGGACATTTGGGATGTTTCTACCTTTTGGCTCTCATGAATAATGCTGCTGTGAGTGTGGGTATGCAAATGTCTATTGAAGTCCCTGCTTTTGCTTCTTTTGTATATGTCCCCAGAAGTGGAATTGCTAGATCATGTGGTAATTTTGTCTGATTTTTTGAGGAATGGCAAAGTGTGTTTTACAGTGCTAATATTTATAAAAGGAAAAGGTAGTTTAGTGACCCATTGGCTTGGGGAAAAAATGTATTATAGTTAAACAGATATCTTAATTATAAGTTCTTCTCAGAGATTTTTACTATACTAAAGTGCATTGTGAATCTCTAAGGTTGGTGGTTTATAGTAGTTACATTTCCCTGAATGTACTTGATTGAAACCCTTTTATTGATAAGCATATCACTGTTGTTTTGTTACTGTGCTCTGGAACCCACTTTGGAAATACCATTCTAGTCAATACGGATAGATTGGACTCTAGAGATGTGAATTGTTCTTTTTTTTTTTAAAGATTTTATTTATTTGACGCACAGAGAGAGAGAGAGAATACAAGCAGGTGGAGCAGCAGGCAGAGGGAGAGGGAGAAGCAGGCTCCCCATGGAGCAGGAAGCCTGATGCAGGGCTCCATCTCAGGACCCTGGCATCATGACCTGAGCTGAAGGCAGCTGCTTAACCGACTGAGCCGCCTGAATGCTCCTTAAATTGACTTGTTCTAAATCCTAGCTGGTCAGAGGCTGATTGGATTCCAGAACTTTGCTCTCCTGACCCTGGTTAGGTGCCTTCAAATGTTTATAAACCTCTCAGTTCAGTGCCTGACCAACTTTTTTGCATAGTACCAATTATATTTCACTGCCTCTGCATTGGATTTCATAATTAGTTTGTGGCAAAGCCTGTCTAGAACCTTGGTCTGTTCATTTCCATGTGTCTCATTCATGTTTGATCACACTACTCTGCACTAGTTTCTTTGTGCTGTACTATATTATTCTGTGTATTAGGCTGTGTTTTATGGTGTGATAGTATCTGTGTACTGTGTGTGTCCATTGGCTGTGTATCCCTGCATTTGTGCTTTGCTGGCCATCTCTACTGGGGTGAGAATGCTCAGGTACAACCAAATGATAGAACTTTACCTACTGTTTCAGAAAAGTGGCATGTACATGAGATACTGTTACTTTCTTTTCATCCATTCTCCTAGGAGTCATATAATCTCCATGCTTATTGTGGTCTTCCCTCTTTCCTTCTGCCCTTAGAGTGCTAACGTAGTATAGGTCTTCTTTTTTTGTGAAAAGAGCCCCTGCTCAGTATTCACTTTTCTCTTTTGGAGCTCTGTAAGGTGATGCCTAAGTAACGAAGAAAAATTGTGGTTAGGGGAGGAGGTGGAGTTTAAAGTGGGAGAGTTTGATGTTCTAGTACAGAGGTAGACTAGGGGCCCTTGTGTGTTAGAATCTAGATGTTCAGGGATCCATGGGTGACTCAGTGGATAAGCGTCTTACTCTTAGTTTTGGCTCAGATTGTAATCTTGCTGTTGTGAGATGGAGCCCGGTGTTGTTGGGCTCGGTGCTGAGCCAGCAGTCTGCTTCAGATTTTCTCTCCCACTCCTCACCCCTGCTCCCCCTCAACATGCATGTGTGTACATATGCGCTTGCACACACACGCTCTTTCTCTCTCTCAGATAAATAAATAAAAAGAAGAATCCAGGTGTTCAGACATTGCTAAAGGAGGAAAAGCCTTGTCCTTAAGTGCATTCTGCTTAAAACCTCTATTCAAAATCTTGCATATCCCTTGCTTTCTGTGCTTCCCTATCTGTCTCAGCACTAGGTTTATTTAGAGTTCACTGAGTCTCCAAATAAATTTTAGGGAAGAGCAAGTAGAGGGTACAGCTAACTGGGCATTGCCCATCTTTCTTCCTAGAGACTTTATCTTAGAACCTACAGCCCTGGGATCTTGCAGAAAGTGTTTGTTTTTTAAATGGGTTCAGATTTGTACCAGGGAACCTCTGAAACTCCCAGTACTAGCACATACTATTGTTTGAGCTCTTGGTAGCTGTTTTAAAAATCATGTAATTTATTTGTTTTAAGATTTTATTTATTTGTTTGACAGAGAGAGAGAGAGAGAAAGAGCGGGAGAAAGTATAAGCAGGCAGAGTGGCAGGCAGAAGCAGGCTTCCAGCTGAGCAGGGAGCCTGACATGGGGCTCGATCCCAGGACCCTGGGATCATGACCTGAGCCAAAGGCCTGAAGGCTTAACCCACTGAGCCACCCAGGTGCCCCAGAAATCATGTATTTCTTTTTTTATTTGAGAACATAGTTATTTGATTTTTTTTAGCTGTTGTCCAAACTTATTAGTTTTTTTTTTTTTTTAAAGATTTTATTTATTTAACAGAGAGAGCACAAGTAGGCAGAACAGCAGGGAGAGGGAGAAGGAAGGCTCCCCACTGAGCAGGGAGCCCAATGCGGGACTTGATCCTAGAACCCTGGGATCATGACCCGAGCTGAAGGCAGACATTTAACCGACTGAGCCACCCAGGTGCCTCTGAACTTGGTAGTCTTTAAGGTATATTTTGGCAGACTGTTGTTGAATAATATAAAATTTAGCATTTCTGAGTTTTCAAAAATTTTTTTATTTTAGTGTAGTTAACACATTAGTTTCAGATACACAACATAGTGATTTGACAAGTTTATACGTTATGCTGTCTTCACTATCACTGTAGCTAATGTATCTTGATATATTGCTATTACAGTATCATTGATTAGATTCCTTATGCTGTGCCTCTTAGGTCCCATGACTTATTCAGTCCATATAATTGGAAACCAGTATCTCCTTTCATTCAGAGGTGGAATCTAAGGGGGAAAAAACCCACAAGTGAATAAACAAACAAAAAGGCATTTCTGTATTTTCTATAAGATGTATATAACCTTTCAGAACTGAAATTGGTTATTATCAGCTTTGTCTACTAGGTGGCAGCACTATACTTAGTCTTTTTAAAATACATGGTAATAAGCCATATGATTTATCCACATCTTTACTGTTGTTCTTTTAAATGACAGTTTTGCAAGTCTCTGTCCAGTGGTACTCTATTTCGTTTCTTTATTAGATTACTTAAGCCCAGTTGATACCAAGTTTATCATTTTGTCTTTTGTTTCATTTTTGAGGTATTTGAATGCCTTGAGTATAAATACTTAAAATAATTTGTTTATCAAAATTACAGGAGGGATAAAGGAATTGTGAAACTACCAGAATAATTCAAGACTGTAAACTTTTTAAAATTATATTCAGTTTACACATTGTAATGTCAAGTGTTTATCTTACAAAATATTAACAGGATTTTATGTAATCGCTTTTCTTGTAAATCTTTGGGAAAACCACACATAGATACATGTGTGTATATTTTACGTATGTGGACTCAAGGTCAAGATATATACCATGATCAGCACCCCTGAAGGTGTTCTCATGCTCCCTCCCACTAGGTAACAGCTATTCTGACCTCTATCAATATAGATCAGTTCTACCTGTTCTTGAACTTGATGGAAATGAAATCTTACGATATGTATTATCTTGTCACAGATTTTATAATGATGATTTGGGTTTGATTGTTTTTGAAAGCTAAAGCATCATCAAAAAATCTAGATTCGGAAGGGATCTTGGTAGTAGTAGTGGACCCTGGTTCACTGCCAGATCCCCCTCATCAGGACGGAGTACTCATTCCCCTAGCTGCCAAGTATTGGCAACTGAATGCTCAAAGCTAAGTCTCTCTCTGGAGATTGCCCTTACCTCAGCTGAACAGGGCAACCTGCATCCAATGACTGAGTAATGAGGGATTATAAATGTTCTATTCCAATTCAGAACAACTCTGCCATGCTAACTCTGGTCCAAAGTGACCCTCCAGGGTCATCCAAGTCCTTGTTTTTGACTGCAGAGCCCCACATCTCTTTCTGCCCTGCCATCACAAGTGATCATCTTGGGAGCACCCATAATGAACTTCCTGTTCACTAGTCTCCCTCTCAATCTGTGTTATGGGTAAGCCACCCTAAAATGTAGATCTTCTATGGTTCTGTCTCATATTACTAATGAAGAAACCTAGGTCTTGGGAAGTCAAATGCCAGGTTTTCTTACTCTAACTTCGAAACATGGTCTAATAATCAGTCAGCTACTATTTAATTGTCTGTTTTATGCAAGGTGCTGTGCTAAGTAGTTTACTTTAGAAGAACTGTGCACAGGGCAGTTAATGGAATATGAAAATTGTGACCTATTTAGGGACATGCAATGTGTCCATGGCAAAGCCAAGAATTTAGTTCCAATATCATGTCTCCTAGTACTGAATTTTCCACAGTAGGTCATGCTGCCTTCATACTAGTATGGTTAGAGAGATATTTATTAGTTTAAAAATACCTCATATTAAAATAATATACTCAGGCTTACAGCCATAAGCTCAGTAGATGATATCAAGGAGTAGTCAAGTTGAAACTTATGTGGGAGGATTCTGAATAGTATTTCAGAAATATAGAAACTAATATATGCTTGGTAAGGTCAATTAGATTTAAACAATTGTTATTGAGGAATTATTGTTATTAATGAGTGCTTTTTGGGGAGAAAGTTCACTTTTTAAATTTAATGAATATTCTTCACTCAGAAAGAACCGAAATTTCATATATAGACATTGCACATTTATTTTAAAGGCTCTAATTTATTTTGAAAATCTTTGGGCAGAGATTACAGTTATATAATAAAAATTAGTGATTTGTTTATCTGCCAGACTAACTGATGAGGGTAATTTTAAAGTCATACAGATGTAAATCATCTCAGGCTTAGTAGATTGATGATATGTAACTGGAATATAGTTTTGTCTCACTATTTAAAGAGTTGTCACCCAAAATTCTGATTGTCGAAATAAATTTTATTAGATTACTTTAAAGATGTTAATTTTAGTTAGAGAAATTAAGTTGCTATTTAGCAAAATTGGCTAATTTAAAATTGGAGGAATTTAAAACCTAATTCTATATTCTTTTTTTTTTTCCTAATTCTATATTCTTTATTGATATACTTTGGCAGTATATGGGCAGTTTTCCTAATTTGTCAATTTCAAAATGACTTCCAGTCTAAGAGTTAACCGGTGCAAAAGAGTAAAACATTGTTTTTATACCCACAGAGTATCCTGTTGGTATTTAAAAGTAGAATTACCGCTTCCCTGATTTATGATGAATGTATCACAAATTGATATGGTTTTCTTTAAAGTAATATCATCAAGCATAACTTCTCTTGAAATTTATTGTTGTTGCCACAGCAATAATTTGGAGGTATTTGTTTTCTCCAATGTTAAATTCCTGGTACCGATTACTAAGCATACTGACTGGAATGAGCTAGATATAGTGAAAATTCTGTTTTGACCTATTTGTAGAATTTTTTGTGAAGATTTGCATATATTCTTCTTATCACAAAATAAAATGTATAATTTAAGATTGTATTTCTTTTTAGGTTGATTTTTATATACATTGTATTAAAAATGATCTTTTTCCCTTCCAAAGAAATGTTTAAGAAACTTGTAACTTTTTGACCTGGATTTTAGATGGAGGCTAAGTTACACCTCAGTTTTAGGAGAAATACTGAACAGTTTTTTTTTTCTTAAAGTCAGAACAAACTCTGAACACAGAGAACTCTAATTCTCAGTACCAAGTGTTTGAATAAGAGAGTTGGCCAAAGGCATAAAGCAGGATAACTTTTCTGAGAATCATTAAGTGAGGATAATCATGATTTGAGGGTCAAATGAAATAATACATATGAGGTATCTTGAATATAGTCATGTGCCATATAGATGAAAATTATTTTCAATCTGGACTTGAATGTGAAAAGTAGTATGTACCTCTATCATAAAGTTGATAATATCATCAGACTTGTTCATTTCTTTGTCGGCAAGCAGTATTTCACCTTACGTTTCAGTTTATGCAGACTACTCGACATTTTTGGTAAATCCTTTTTAATAACAGATATTTCTAGGTTCTAGGTAAGTTCCTTCTATTTTCTCACAAAAGGTCTTTATTCCGTAGCATAAGTTCATTATTTTTTCTTGTTTTTCCCTCTGAAGAATTAACAGAGGTGCCAGCCATCCTCTGCATAACACTCATGTTTACTGATTCATGCATCCTTTTTTTTAAGTGGTTACATTATGCTGGATAGTATTCTGATCCATCAAATTCATTGTACATATTTTTTTGATGGGATAACATGATAGGTAGGTTCGTTTTTTTTTATTTCAATTAGCCAACATCATTAGTTTCAGATGTAGTGTTCAATGATTCTTCAGTTGCATATAACACCCAGTGCTCATCATATCATGTGCCCTCCTTAATGCCCATCCCCCAGTTACCCCATCCCCCGACCGACCTCCCTTTCCACAGTCCTCAGTTTGTTTCCCAGAGTCAAGAGTCTCTTATGGTTTGTCTCCCTCTCTGATTTCTATCATTCAATTTTCTTTCCCTTCCCTTATGATCCTCTTCACTGTTTCTTGTAGGTTAATTTTTGTTTTACATTTCATTAAACCTCATGGCTTAAAGGGGGCAAAATGAGAAGCTATATCATTCTGTTTTGCACATGAAAGTTGGGACTTCCTTAATCATGGGCCCCCTTAGCTGTAAAAAGATAGGAGGAAGCCCCTAGCATCATTTTGATGGTTTCTCCCTCCTGTTCCATACTGTAGGGTACATCCTATGTTCTTTAAAGCCATGGTGGTAGAGCTTTAGTTAGAATAGGCACAGGAATTTTTGAAGCAGTAGGGTATCCTGCTTTCTAAGTGCAGCCTCCTCACAGGTAATGGAACTCTGTTGAAAGGAGAAAAGCCAGAGCCAAGATTTCCCTGTTGTTAGTCTCCCACAGTGAATTATCCAGGGGAAGGTTCTGACGTCAGAGCTCTTATATTAGTGTACACCTCAGCACAGGCAGGCATACTCACATACAGAAAGGAAAAGACATTTCAGTGATCCAGGCAAAATCGATATTTCACCTGAATCACAAAGACCATTTACCTTGTTCCCAGACTCCTGTTTGTCCAAAAGTCAGCAAAAAAATAACAAAACTTTAACATAATTATCTTAAATGAATTTTTGCCTAGAGAGGTTTGTTGTTGTTGTTTTTTTTTTGCATAAATTAACAGGACATATCCTAAGTTTTAAATTTTAGTTTTATCTAAAACATTGAGAAACCTTATGCTTATTTAAAGTTTAAATGCTTTTATGTAATTTAACTTTGTATTAGTATTATAGTTCCCTTGAAACTCAATAACTGGACCGAAAAGTCAGTTTTTAATAACTGATAGCTAATATAATCCATAAGGTTCTCTGAGAACTTTAAAATAAACTCTTTTTAAGATTCTTAAAGTAAATTTCTTTAGTTCTTCTCTTGACACCACTAGATTCATTCTGCCACAGTTCATTAATGTCTCTAGTAAGAAGCACAAGTAATAATTTGTAATGTTAGAAATGCATCTGATGGTGGAGTTACTACAGGTTCAAATTTGTTAGCTCCTGCAGAGCAAACACATTCTAAACTTGTGCCTAGTCCAAAAAAAGGTTTCCTGCCCAGGACATAGGGTCATATGATGAAGTGAACTCTTGAAATACAATTCATTCCTCTGAGGAACACATTGTATTTCATGAATTTGTGAAACATGCTTATGTGTTATCCTCCACTGTCTTTCACAGTGAATTGCAAAGTTTCGTAGTACCCTACACATTCTAGTTTTAAAAGAATTTAACATTGGAAAATAATATTGTATTCTATTTTTTTTACTTAAATACAACTATTACAATGTGACCACTAAGGTCCTATTTTGCTTTTTAGTATATTAGTTTATTCATGTAGGCTAGAGTGTATTTACTATTAACTAATATGTTTAAAGGATGAACAAGTTAATAACTATAAAATGCTTTGAAAGTAGTTAAAACAAATATCCATGTAATCTTGTAAAGTAGCATCATCTTCATCATATCATTGCCTTCCCCTTAAAGATGCTAGAGTAATCATTTTATTCAAGGCCATCTAACCAAGCCACTGGCATAGTTAGTACTAGAACTCAGAATTCCAGGGCTACTTTTGCTCAGTGACTCCCACTTTAGGCTAGGTGGCTAACTCTTTGGAGAATAGAATTGGAATTCAGTTGACCTTGGCGTTTTTGAGAAGTGGTTGATTAAATGTAGAATTATTTTTAAAGGGACAATCATAGAGTAATTAAATTAGAGACAGGAAAGAAATTTTTTGTGCTTTTTTTTTTTAAACTTTGTTAGAAAAAATCATTACTGGATAGAATAGAGTTGGGATGGAGCAGGGAAGATTAAGATCAGTTATCAGGAAAACTTTTAAAATTATACAACCTTTGAACCACGGAATATATTTTTGGAAGAAGTAGAAAAATCTCTTAAGATTATATAGAAGCTCACAACTTTATGTTAGGTGCAGCTTTTTTGAAGAACAGTTATTATAGAAATGGCAGCTTGAGGTAATGCCCCTGGTAAGGATTTGATGGGCATTACCCCTAGAGAGAATATAATAGATTCTACTAGTATTGTGAGCTAGAGAAGCCATTTTTGGGGTGACTCTGCTATTTCCTGCATGGTACCCACATGTTCTGTAGCCATACGGCCTACTGTAAATCAGTGCATGGTTAAAACAGGGTGGTAGAACCATCAAATCCAGTGTAGATCCAACTGGATCTAGATGAGTTCCAGCAGTGGAGCTGGATCTTTGTGGCTTCTTCCTAAATTACATAGTCAGCTCTGCTGACTCCCAAGAATGGCCAAGAAAGATTGCTCCAATTTTGCGTTATCATTGCTCACAAAATGTGTAAGGAGGCCACCCTTTTGTGAATCCACTGTGCTTTCCTAGAACATCCTCACTCTCCACCTATGGTATTTTCTGACAATGGAATGATTTACTATTGTTAGACTCTCCCACTCATCTCAAAAAATAGGTGAACAAAAAGCTGAGGATGAGGTTAGCTCAGAAGAACGCGGACATTCTTATTTTTTTTTTAAGATTTATTTATTTGAGAGAGAGATACCAAGAAAGAGCACAAGTGGGGGAGGGGGGGAGGAGGATGGGAGGCTGAGGGAGAGGGACAATCAGACTCCCCATCTGAGCAGGAAGCCTGCGCTGGTCTAAAAATCAGCTGAAGGCAGAGGCTTCACCAACCGAGCCACCCAGGCACCCTGAATGCAGATATTCTTAAATTTATATTTCTGTCCCTAACATCTAAGGAAATATATTCATGGTCAGTAAAATCCTTTCTTATACATACATGCCTTAATGCTAAAGTGTTTTTCAATTAATAGAGAATTTAGGGCACCTGGGTGGCTCAGTTGGTTGAGCGACTGCCTTCAGTTCAGGTCATGATCCTGGAGTCCCAGGATCGAGTCCTGCATCAAGGTCTCTCCTCAGCAGGGGGTCTTCTTCTCCCTCTGACCTTCCCCCCCTCATGTTGGCTCTCTCTCATTCTCTCTCTCTCTCTCAAATAAATAAAATCTTAAAAAAAAAATTTACATTTAAATAGTTCAAAATTTGGTTTTAAGAAAATATTGTCCATAAATATATGTGTATGATTTATATTTTTTATTCTTTTGAACCATTAGCTTGAAAGATAGAAGTATAGTTTTATACAGAATGTAAGAGGAGGGAATAATCATTTTACAAAAGGATTTTTCACATTACCAACAAATTTATGGGAATTGTCTTTTAAAAAGTAACTTTCCCTAATGCAATCAAAATATTTGATTTTACAGATGTAAGTTGTGTAACACAAATAGCCATTTCAGATATACTGATTTCTGTATGAGTATTTTAATTAACTACTCAAAGATCAGTAATTTGCCCCCCAAAAAAATATAAGGTGGCCTATTATTAGTATAATTTTAAGGGAATATTACAAGAGAAGTGGTCAGAAGAGATTAACAAGTATAAGTTTTTTCAATTTTAAGTAAATGTATAATTATTTTAAATCTAATTTGATAATGAGTCCACTGAAGTATCTAAAGTAATAATTTTATAGTGTTTTGTGTTTTTTTTTATATTCCAGGTTTTAATTACTACAAGGACAGCTTCTGATAATTTTAGCACCCAGTATGTTTTGGATGGCAGTGGCCACGTAATTTCTCAAAAACCTTCACATCTTGGTCAAGGTAAGAGAATAGCTTTGTATCTTTGCCTTTCTTGTCTTTTTTTAAAACATTGTTACCCCTTAAATTCAAATGTGCTGCTTCAGGTTTGGTCTTGATAAAGGCTAGTTTACTTCCAAATGAATATTCAACCCTTACTTTAGTCACCATTTCTTAAATACTTAGAATTGTTCTCAAGAGGAACTGTGTAAAGCGTTAGGACAAAATATATGTCCCTTCTGTAAAGCTGTAAGAACAATTTTACTATTGTTGCATCACTAGTGTTTTCTTTATGTGTGAAGAATGACATTTTATTGAAATGCCTAAAACATTATTGATTTGGTAATTATGGTAATAAACCATACCACCAAGATGCTATGATTAAATAAATAATTAAAATATATTTATTTATGGAAAACTTCAAATGTATGTGCAAGTAAATAGAATAGTGTACCCATTGCTCAATTTCAACAATTGTCCACCCATTGCTAATGTCGTTTCATCTAATACCCTTACCTACTTCCTCTTTCTGTATTACTGGAAGCAAATAAATGTATTAATTATTGTTGCTATTTGTAATATATTTCTTTAGTGTTTTATACACTTATGTAGTTTTATTACATTTTAATTGACATCTTATGTTTTTAAGTACTTCTACTATTTACGTATAAGGAAAAAGAAAATCTCTTCAGGCTTAAGATTCTTGTATCTCCCTTAATTTTTTTCATATTGCTAACTTCCGGTAATGGAATGTTTAAAGTTGAGAAAATGTTGACGATAACGACCTCTTTAGAGTCATATTCAAAAGAATTATCTGATCTGAAACGGACTTCTGTTTTTTAGTTGCTGTTTGCCCTTCCAATTTGTATCATAATTTCATTTTTTAATTTTGTGTCCCTTGTAATTTATTAAAGATCTATATTTTTTCTGTAGTTTTTTCTTTCAATTTTAATATTAAATTATTGGATTTATTTTTTTTTAATGATTACCATCTTTTTTCATTGAAATATATTATCTTGTGGGGCGCCTAGTGCCTCAGTTGGTTAAGCATCTGCCTTCGGCTCAGGTCATGATCTCAGGGTCCTGGGATGGAGCCTGCATTGGAATCCCTGCTCTGCAGGGAGCCTGCTTCTCCCTCTCCCTCTGTCCCTTCCCCCCACTCATGCTTTCTCTCTCTCTCTCAAATAAATAAATAAAATCTTAAAAAAATATATTTTTTTCTTATATCTTAATACTGATACCAAATTCACTTTTTCTATTATTTTATAAATCTTCAAATTAGTTACTGATTATTCTTATTAAAGGTAATATTTTTATATCCACACAAAGGAGTTAGTAGGAACTCAAAAAAATATACTTTTTTTCTCATGTATTCAGTTAATTAAAATGAGCTCAAGTCTAGTAGCTGTTTAATTTGATGTATAATAATATTTTACATATTTTAATTAAAAATAATAGTGATTCTTTTTATGTATTGAAGGTTAGGAAAGAGAAGGCATATTTTCTTTTTTTTTTTTAGTATGGTCCCGTTCTAGAAATGCTCTGATTCCAATTTTTAGGAGTTCAGATTAAGAAACCATTAGAAGATATTTGGGTGGCTGTCTAGTAGAGTACTTTGAAGTAATCTAGTCACCTTTTAAAACTTAAATGTATTTATTTTTATCTCAGTAGTAGCCAGTCTAATCTGGATGGCCTGTTGCTCTGTATCACTCATTCTTCTCATACTTTCCTATGTTCATCTCCATGGGAACTATGAAGTAGCAATACTTAAATATGGAATCCCTCTGATCTTTGCCCTTTGCTGACTGGTTTTTCTTGTTTTGCTGACCTAGTCTACTTTCACTGAGACTAAGTATGCACATTAAAGGATTTCTGCAGTCAATAAAAGAGCCTTATTTTCTTTTGCATATTCCTCTTAAGAAACTATACTTGGAAGGTCGGTAGTTGTGAAACTAGTAATTGCCTTTCATGATTCATTTTTATCTTCTAATTATAGTTGATCGGCTAGGAAAGCAACAAAGAATCAAGCTCTTAGTTTCAAATTGCTGCAGATGGATATTTTATAGAAATCTGCAAACACTTTCAAAAGCCTTTTACATTTATATTACCCAGTGCTGATAGTTTTTGAGTGGTTGAATCACAGACTCACATTTCACCACCAGCTGTCATTCAACTTCCATTTAAATATTTTCTGTGTAAGATAAAACTACAGTACAGCCATCTTAATTAATACCTGTGCATTTAGGGTTCTTGTAGATTAATTTCTGTAGTCGTGTGAACATCCTTGCTTAGCAGTTACTCCTCATGTCATCTGATAGATCAGATAATGACACCTGTAGACAGCCTAACTATAGATGCAGGGACAGCTTACAGCAAAATCTTTTTTAGGCATTGGAAAATTTGTTACCCTTAAAAAAAACACATTTAAAATGTTTAAAAATAGTTGACTGGAGATTCCAGTTCTGGTTTTTTTGGGTGTAGGTATTTGTTTTATGGATTAATTTAGCCATTTAAAATGATACATGTGCTTAATAGTATGTCATTTTAAATTACCCTTCTTTTCACTTCTATTTTAAGACATTTTAAAAATCAACAAATGTAAAAATAAGTCCCCAGCTTTTAAATCATTTTACCAATAACTTATTAAATTATTTGTTTTAATCCTATCTTTTTTCTGTCATCACTTCTATTTCCTTTACCCTAATCAGTATAAGCTTTCTAAATTGATTTACCCTCCTGGACAAGTTCTTTTAATACCTCCTAGTACTTCTGCCTTAGGAATTTCTCAGATATCAAAAGTAGTATATTTAAAGTAATCAGGGTAGTTCCTTTCCTTACCCTGTTATTAGAGTAGAGCATTGTGTTCTTTGTAAATCCCTGCTAGGTATGATTGTGCATGTATTGAAAGATTTTTTTCATCTGGAGAATGCAGCTTTACTCATTAAACAGTTTGAGAAAAGTTTGATGTATTCAAGCAACCATACATCTTCACATTAGGAATATAAATAGCTGCCTTTATAAATGGCATAACATAGGGTCATGTGAAAATACAACAGGGAGCCATACTATAGGACTGCAATTTAATTCTGGTGTTTGTAGAATGTGCTAAAGTTAGAGAGGTGAGCAGTTCTCTTGTAAAATATGATAGTATACTAAGACCTCTTCCCTATTGGCCAATATTACTTGGTACTTTTTTTAAGGATACACATTTCATTTAGAATCAGCAAAGTTTTCCATCATTAAGTTTTATTCAAACATAAAATCTTGGCTTATCAGTAATTCTTAATTTGCTCTGAGAGAGCATTTTTATCTGCTGAAGCAATAATTTATCAACATATAGATTAATTACAGCGTGATCTTTCATGTATAACATATTTAAAAAACAACAGATTTCTTTTCATAAATACATTTATATTTTGCTTTATTGATGTTTGTCTGACTTTCTTCTTACCATCTGTCCACAGCTACAATATATGCCATTGTATTTGTCACAGCTAGTGGAGAACACAGATGAGTTAAAGAAACTCACAGAGTAGTAGGGAACACAGATGACTAAATAAGAAGTGACAGTGTATAGAAGTCACCAGTTGCCTAGAGGAAGGTTAGGGAGCTTTTCAGAAAAGTTATCATTTGTGTTCGAAGATGGTAGGTGAGAAGGGGTAGGAGTTTAACCTTGCAGCAAGAGAGGAATGATGAAGGAAAAGAGCACATACCTTTAAAAACGTGTTTTTTTAAAAATCCATTGAAGAACTATGTCACAAAGTAGACAAATACCATATGATTTCACTCATGTGGAATTTAAGAAACAAAACATGAATATAGAGGGGAAAAAAGAGAGAGGCAAACCATAAAACAGATTCTTAACAATCAAAACAAACTGAGGGTTGCTGGAGGGGAGGTGGGTAGGTGGTTGGCTTAAGTACGTGATGGCTATTAAAGAGGGCATGTGTTGTGTTGCGATGAGCTCTGGGTTTTGTATGTAAGTGATGAATCACTAAATCTTACACCTGAAACTAATATACACTGTATGTTAACTAACTGGAATTTAAATGAACACTTGGGGGAGTGGGGAAAGAAGTTAAATGAACTAAGTTCAAGAGAAAGATAACCCCTTCCTAGACAAGAAGAGACTGGTGGCTCCTTGCATCCATGGGAGCATTCACTGAATCTGGAGGCATAGATGCTCTCTGTTGTAGATAAGGGATCTTTTACAGACCTAGAAGAAACCAGCTGAATTTTAACAGCCACATATGAGCTAACATGACGATTGGAGGATGGGATCATCAAACACAGAGCTGGTTCACCCCAGATGCCAAATCTCATCAGGACTTTTGCTGAGTAAGCAGTGATAAAGAAAATGGGGACTGAGATAGAGAGACAAAGATCTTGAAGTCTTGCAGTGCTTAGATCCCAGAGCCTTACTAGAGGAAAAGACCTAATTCCATCCTTACGATATTTGAAACTGGAAGTGAACTAGAGCTAAATAAAGGGACAGCTCAGCTCCAACCCAGATACATTCCTAATTATATTGAAGAGATCCTGTTGTCACTCTAGCTCCTTGACGGAGGAACTGAAGTGCCTTCTCTGGGGGAAAATATTATCTACTTCAGTATTTATTTTTGTATGCAATGTCTGGCAAAAACAAAAATATTGAGAAACATAAAAAACATGGGATCTATAATCAAGAGAAAAAAATAGGTAATATAAGCAAACACAACCATGACCTAGATGTATAAATTAGCAGACAGGAACTTAAAGCAACCGTGTTAAAGAATTTAGAGGAAAAGATGGTCAAAATTGGTAAAAAGGTAGAGAATTTCAGCAGAGAAATGGAACTCTAAAAAAGAACCAAGTGAAATTTCTAGAACTGAAAGTAAAAGTTTATACCTTTTCTATAGCCAACAGTGAGCCACTGAAACTTTTTAGGTAGAGGGTGAATATCATGTTATTTATAAAATTAACCAGGAGAATATTATAATATTGTAAATTATATCTTATTATAAGATGTGTCATCTTGAACTAAGTTTTGAAGGAAGGAAAGGAACTTGACATAGATTTGAGAGAGATTTTTAGGATAGAATAGATAGGCCTAGAAGACTTATGCAGTAACAGGTAGAGGGAAGAATCAGATAAAGCTAGAATATATGCCTTTGGAAACTGTTGGATGTCAGTGTTGTATGAGAAAGAGAATAGGTATAAGTATCAGACTCAAGGAGGAAAATAACGAGTTCATGTCTGGGTGTGGTTGGTTTGAGGTGATTTTGGGACATCCATGTTATGATATTGAATAAGCATTTATATGTAACTTGAATACTGTAGCTCTCAGATAATATATCTTAGTCAATTCTAAGATGCATGTTTTGTCAAATTTTGACATCTCTGAAAACAAGCTGTGGCTTATAATTAAGGGCCTCCCCAGATTTGGACAGGAAATTTTGTGTATTAATTAGTAATTCATGTGTTGATTGCAGGAATAAACAACAGTTTCAGAAATATTTTTTTGCAAAAACAACAAATGCTTTATGAGACCTAAAAAAGAAAATAAACACAAGTGATAGAAGGGGTTAAATACTGGTGTATATAGATTTGAAGATCTGTGAAGTTCTTTTCACATCTAAATGTGCTTTGCTCTTATCTGCCAACAGGTACAACTGTAACTGCTTTAAGATTGTTCAAGAATCTACCTGTAAGAAAGCAGTTCTATTCAACTGCTAAAAAATGTAAAGATGAAATAAAAAAGGTCCAGGATCTCCTCATAAGCTATGGTATACTTAAACCTGACTTAAGGATTGTTTTTATACATAACAAGGTAAGCATTATTATGCTGCTTTTTTTTTAAGATTTTATTTATTTATTTGTCAGAGAGAGAAAGAGAGAGAGACTGAGCAAGCAGGGGGAGTGGCAGGCAGAGGGAGAAGCAGGCTCCCCACTGAGCAAGGAGCCCAACGTGGGACTTAATTGCAGGACTCTGGGATCATGACCCCAGCCAAAGGCAGACACTTAAATGACTGAGCTACCCAGGTGTCCCCATTATTAGGCTTCTGTAAGATTTTTTGGTATCTGATATTATTATAAAGGCACAGTGTATTTTATCTAAATCAGATGTGTAAAGTCTTCTTGCAAAAATTTGTCCATATTTCTTTAGTTTTATCTTTATTATATAAAGAGCGTCTTTACTTTCTTATATGATATCTAAATGAAACCTAATTGAACCTTTCTCATTTCTTAATTATGGAAATCAGTAATTCTGCCAGTAGACATCCAAGAAATGTTTGAGTGCTTCCTAAATATGAAGATGAGTAAGACATGTTCTCCTTTAAGGAGTTCACAATTTAGTGACATTTTTCACCTTCTGTTACAAATGGTTTTTTCTTTGGAAGTTTTTTTGTTTTTTTTAAGGAAGCTCTACGTCATTTCTTTCCATTTTTCAAAGCGAGGCTGATTAAGAAACTCTTGTTGCTTGATGAATCTTGGTGGAAAGAAAAGTTTATGTATTTTGTGATTATTCTGTTTTTCATAAAGTTCCACATGTGCACTTGAAATATTTAATGGGGGGAGAGCAGGACCACACATCAGAAGTATGGAAACCTCATGGGGAGTTGAGAGTTAACATTTATTGAGGGCCTGTGCAATGCTACATCATATCCTAAGTCCATTAAACTCCTATAATCCACAGCAACAACTAAGTGAGTTAGATATATTAACTTACCTTGTCCTCTAAACTGAACTCGGAAAGGTTTAAAACTTTGTATTGCACAGCTATTAAATTGTTGAGATGGGATTTGAAACTTAACATGCCTAAAAAGTGCAGGCTCTTTACACCCTACTGTCTTGTTTTCCCATTTTAATACTATATTACATTTATATAGTTCTGTTCCAGGTTTCAGAACACTTACAATAACTTTGTAAGTTAGGCAGCATCATCTCTTACTTGTATGAGGAACCTAAAGCTCGAAGTAATTAAAGAAATTATTTTATATTTTAATAGAAATTAATAGTACTGAGGTCAGAACACTTTTTCATCCAGTTTTCTTTCTACCTGTCTGTTTACTTGTTATTAAGATGATTCTGTATTAAACCAAGCTGTGATAGAATACTTATGATCAAAATCTCTGATCATCCTAAAAAAACAAAAAAGAAAGAAGAACATTAAGATTAGTCAGCCACCTGTTCTTGCTGCCATAGAGCTCAACCACATGATACCTTGAAATCTCTTCCAGCTCTACCGTGCTCTGATTCCTCAGGATGTTGATAGATGGAGGCTCATCCTGCTAGTATAAATAACCCCATGACCTCTTGATCCACAGGACATTTAGCAATTAAAAGTTAAATGTACCCAAGTTAAAAAAAGATCAAGGACAGAAGAATCAGGAAGGGAAAACATATGGAAAAAGGTAAAATATGGTGATAGGAACTACATATTTTTAAAAGAAAAGCAATTACAAAGAGGAAAATTTTGGGTATGAGAAAATAATACTAGATTAAACCAAGATTTCTGCTTCATGTAATGGAAATAAGTACTTAAAGTCAAATACATATTTTCTAAGTTTTGGATAAGTTCATATAAATTTTCCCAACCACTCTAAGATAATCAATGCGTGCATTATCTTTTGAGAATGGAAAGTAGTATTTTATGAAATGCTGTATTTTATTATTTTTGGAGGACAGCGCATCTGAACTGATAATGAACAAACACAAGTCCCTTGATATCCTTCAGTAATTTCAGATGCAATTCAAATCCTGAAGAGTATGCTGAGAATATTATACAATAAAAATAATGTAAGATTATAAAAAATCTTAATGTAGAATTAAATATTAGCTATTATTACACAAGGAAATCAAGGACTGAATTAGAATAAGCAATCTGTCTTCAAGCTTTTTTCTCTTAGTACTAATTATTGTTCCACTTTCGTTTCTTAATAGTACTGTTCTGCCTCAGATGTTGAAATATATTGTTAAACCTCCCAGAATAGCAGTGGCACATGTCATAAATCTCTTCGAACATTGAGTCCTGCTCTGCCCTTAGCCTTTTTCTTTTAAATATGTTTATCATTCTTTATGTGCTTTTCTGAAGAATTTTTTGCCTTTGCCTAAAATTTACACATGACAATATTGACATCTTTTTTTGACGTTTTTTTCTTCTTTAGAAACAAACAATCATATTGCACATAATATGAGAAGTACTATTGCTATTTTGACATCTTGGATTAGATAGTGTTCCTTCTTTTTATGAAGGTTTAACCTGCCAAGACATTCTTTGAATACTGATAATGTTGATGTTCTTGCCAGTATGGTTATGTTAGAAAGAGGTATTTTTCTTCTTTCATCACCATGTTCCTTGAAAGCATATTGAATAATGAGACAGCTAAAGGGAAATAATTTACAAGTGGATTCAGTGACTTTATTTAAAGTAGATATTATTTGGAGAAATTGCTAGAGCCATTCCTTAAAAAGCACTATAGTATTCAGCTTTTGTTGTAATAACTGAATTCCTCTGAGGTCCTGCTGTGTATATTTTCATTTATAAAGTAGCTATTTCCTAGAATTAAAAGTTTTTCTCAATGTGATAATGTCTGAAGCTAATAGTATTTTAGCTCTTTCATATGTGCATGAACAGTTTTGTAGACAGCTAATTCAGAACATTATGTAAATTGTGATTTCAAATAAGGGGTACTTTCATACTTCATGCTTGTTGATTTTTATGAATATTTTCTTCTGCCTAAAATACTATTTGTGGTTTTAAAAATTGTTTTGAATGGAATTTTCTCTTGATAATTAGAAGCCACTGTATTACAAAAGCTCAATTGGTTTATCACTGATACAGGGTTTTTACTGTAATTTAAGGAATGACTTCCCACCTACCTACCCCACCTCCATGTCACATGAGTGATAAGGCTTATTGGGATCAGTTTATTTATTTTCAAGGTCTGGAAGAATGATGACACAGCTTGGAAACGTTGAATATCTCTGGCATCGGTCACTCTGGGGAGGGGCAGGACCTAAGAGAACAGAAACCCAGGAAAGTGGCCTTGGAAGTTTGGTAGTGAGTGTAGCGGCTCTCTCTTGACATAGAGTTCTCTTAAGTCTCTAGGAGGGAGAGAGACTCTTGTGGTGGCTGAAGACTTGGGAGGAAGCAGGTGTCTAGAGTGATAAAAAAGGGACATGTTTATTAGATTATAAACTGAAGATAAAAAAGTTGTAGCCTGTAATTCTCTGTTCATTTTATTCTTTTTTGCATCTTTTAGCCTTTTACTCAAATATTGTTAAATGTCTCAGTTTTGTTTCAGCTGCACCATATGAGTAGTCAAGAAAAAGTCCATAGTTGGACCAGTGTTAAAAGGTTAACCCCCTTCCACATCCCAAGCAAGGTTATGGAAGCAGTATAGTCAACAAGAAATTTCAGTTCAGGAGTGTGGTTCAAATGTCCTTTTCTTATGAAGAAATTATTCTTCCAGTTCCAACCTTATTATTCCTTTACAGATCCTCTAATCAAATACATCTTATATATTTACTATTTATTATAATATATTTCTTTACTTTAACACATTAGATTTCTGATCAGTGATATCCAGAGAATTCTGCACAAATCTAGCTTTTTGAGCCTCGGCCTGTAAAAGTTGATTGCTAAGGCCCTTTTCAACTCTAAAACCCTTTGATTTTTTTTAAAGATTTTATTTTTTAAGTAATCTGTACAGGCAATGTGGGGCTCAAACTTACAACCCCGAGATGAAGAGTTGCATGCCCTACCAACTGAGCCACCCAGGCGCCCCTAAAACTTTGATTTTTAAGGAGGTCTTCATATATCTTGAGTACTTCCATTTCTTTCTGACAAAATTGGAGTTTCACATTTCCATTACTAAAAGTTGTAAAGAGGTGATTCACATACCAAATCACAAAATAATAGTTTATACCTTCTCGATTCCTAGATCTTTACACCTGGAAAAGACCACTGAAAATCTTTTTTTGTTTCGTCCCAAACCTTTTAGCAAGTAGAGCATTTTTTATTCTAATCCCTTTCCATTTTATCTTCATATGATCCTAAGAGTTTGAGTGCATTGCCCAATAACTTAAATGTTAATATAACATAAAATAAGCTAAAGTTCAGATCTCTTAGAGTTTATTGTAACGTTCATTCTCCTTTGCTATAACTTTTCTACAACTACTAGATACAGAGCTTTGAGTAGGTGCTATGGAATAATTATGTGACGGCCTATGGAATAATTATTTTATAGGAGGTTACAGTATAAGTGAGGAAGATGTGAAAGTGTACGAACATTTAAACAGATGAAAAGAATAATGAAAACTTGTTGATTATTGAATGATACTGATAAATACTATGAAAAGTAAAAGGGAAAGATTACTTCAGGTTAGAATAATCAAGGAAGACTTCATGGTGGATTGTTTTGATCTGTATCTTTGTGTGGATGTTTAACAAATGTCTTGGCTGGGGTAGATCAGTGTGTGGAGATAGCTTTGACCCCTCAAACAAAAGTTCTCTCTTGCTCTGAACAGATAAAATGTCGCTTTGCCTGTCACAAAACATTTAGAGAACTTTCCTAAGGCCTAAGAGCTTCATGAAAATAAGCTTAAATCCTCTTTATAGTTGGGATTCAATTCTGTATTAAACATAGGTGGTAAGGCAAGAGAGGTTCAGCAAAATCTCTGAAAAAAATTCCTATGAGTGAGGGAAGGTATCTAATATACAAAAAGGAAAACTTCTCCTTAGGTTTTTATTGATAGGCAGGTGAGAGCCCAGAGCAATAGGGTGTAGATGTCCATGGTAGTTACCATTAGGGAATCTTAACTTGTGAGAACAAAATCATCCCTCTCTCCTCCGTGCTTTTGTCTGCAAGTATCAGATGGGATTCCCAGAACTCTCAATCCTGGGAAGACCTCTCTACCCTTTCCCTTAAAGTCAGAGTCTTGCAACTACAAAGTGCTTTGGGACCACCAGTCCTAATCTCGTATTTTTATTTTCATTTATGTCAATCAACCCAAGAAGCCTGAGTCTCTCAATTCATCCCTTATTACCCTGGACTCTTTTTAAGATTTTATTATGTATTTGATCGAGAGAGACAAAGAGATGAGTGGAGGTGGGGGGCGCAGAGGCAGAGGCAGAAGCAGACTCCCGCTGAGCAGGGAGCCTAGCATGGGGCTCGATTGCAGAACTCTGGGATAAGGACCTGAGTGAACTAAAGGCAGATGCTTAATCAGTTGAGCCACCCAGGAGCCCTGGACTCTTTTTCTCATACAAATCATTGCTTTCTCTAACTCTCTCTCACACATCCCCATGTCTTGAAATGCCCCATTTCAGATTAGTCATGAGTAAAATCCCTGTGTCCTTAGCCTTTTCTTTGATCTTCTTGCTCTGAAATCTGGCTTTCCCTGAGAACACTGTATCTTCTGCAGCCCTTTCAAATGGTGACTGATTTCTCTCATCTGTTCCTCACCTCATTATGCCTCACGGCAACTTCCAGACCATTCATTTTCCTCTCCAACCCAAAATCTCATTCAGATTTGAATTTCAGGTCTTTAAATTCCTAGATCACTATCACTCTGGTGATTTTAGTATCCACACAGTCCTTCCTAGCTTCTCAAATCTTTCACCTTTTCTCCAGTGATTTTTTTTTTTTCCTCCGCCTTACCTCAGCCATTAATTCCAGTAACTGGCTATACCATAGACCTTGTCATTGCCAGAAACTTCACCTCCTCCATAATTTTAGTGTTAAGTATTTCACTCTGATCATTACCCTCTGTCTCTCTAGTTTACTCCCTCCAGCAGTCTTCAGACTCTACTGGGCCTGTGATCCATCTGTCTTTTAACTGTTTCTTGCCTGTGATGTTTTCAGTTCTCTTCTTAAATTACAAGGTCAATAATTATCATTGCTTTTCTCTCACTGAACTGTACTTGTTTGACTAACCAAATCCTGACTAAAACCATCTTCTTGTCTTCTTGGTGCCTGAACCAAGCTGAATATGCTGGAAGAAAACACACACCCAGCCTAAGTTGTACCACTTTAAATTCATTGCTGCCTGGTAGTGTTGCCTGGTAGTTACACTGTGTTTCTCTAGTGCATTTTCTCTCCTGGTCTCCTACATCAGTGCTTTAAACAGACTAATGTGCATGCAGATCACTTGGGATCTTGGTAAAATGCAGATTCTTATTCAGTAGGTTAGGGAGAACCTGAGATTCTACATCCAACAAGTTTCCAATTGATGTGGTTGCTGCTGGTTTGTGAACCACACATTGAATGGCTAGGCTCCAAATGGCTAATTCATCTTTTCGCTCCTCAGACAGCCAACACCTTCTTCTGTGTCTTTACTGTCATCTGATCTTGCGTCCTATTTTAGTGAGAAAATTGAGGCAATAAAAAGAGAATTTCTACAAACCACCCAGCTATCTGCAGTTGTGCTCATATATTCAGCCTTCCCTTCGTGACTATGAATATACTACTCCCCATGTTCCTAGGAAAAGCTAATTCTTTCACTTGGGCAAAACTTCCTGAAATAGTTGTCTTTATTCATTGTCTCCAGTTATTGACCTCCCATTCTCTCTTGAACCCACTTTCTGTCAGGCTTCCTATACCACTCTCCCCAAACTGTTCTTGTCAGGGTTTCTGTTGACCTCTGAATTGCTATATCCAGTGGTCACTTCTCACTCCTTATCTTACTTATTGGCATTTGCCACAGAGTAAATTCTGTAGGTCTACCTTCAAAATATATGTAAAAAATATATGTAAAATCTAACTAGATTGCACTATGTGACTACCACGATGGTCCAAGCTGCCATCATCTCTCACTTGGTTTTTTGTAATAGCATCCTAATTGGATCTCCCCATTTCCTTCCTTGCTGTCTTCAGTCTGTTTCCAGCCCAACAGTTTGAGTGACCCTGTAAAAATGTAAGTCAGATCATGCAACTCCTCTTTAATGGGTTTCCGTCTCAGTAACATCAGAGCCTTTATAAATGGCCTATGAATTCTATATCAGGGTCAGTAAACTTTCTTTATAAAAAAGAGCCATATAATAAATATTTTGGGGTTTGTGGGCTATACAGTCTTTTACGACTATTCAGCTCTGCTGTTGTAGCATGAAAGCAACCATAGACAGTAAAACTTCAAGAAAAAAATTTAAAGGCAGTTCAGCCCTTGCACTGTAGTTTGCTTATCTCTGTTGTAGATGATCTGACCCATCATTATATCTGATATCATTTATTTCTTTCCTTTCACTCACTTTGCTTCAGCTGAACTAGCCTCCTTGTTTCTCCTTGACCTTGCCAGTCATACTTTCAACTCAGGACGTTTGTATTTATAGTTTCTTTGCCTAGAACACTTTTCTGTTTATCTGGCTCAGTCTCATCTTTTAAAACTTCTCAGGCTTTCTTTAGCCACCCTAAAATTGCAGTCATTTCTCTTACCCCACACATATTTTCCTGCTCTATTTTTCTTCTTAAAACTCATCACCATCTAATATGCTATATATTATAATACTTATCTTGATTTATTGCCTTTCTCTTCTCTAGAATATAATTTCCATGAGGGTAAAGGTGTTTTACTGTTGTTTCACTGCTGTATTCCTAGAGCCTGCAGTAGTCTTTCATATAGGTGCTCAAAAAATATGTGGTATATGAATGTAATCAAGGGTTCAGAGCATGGAGGACAGGAGTGCTCCATCACATGGGTGGCCCTAGTGCATTCTAGATTGTGAACATAGGTATTTAAGCACTTAAGATATTGACAGATATGGTCACTAAGGGTTAAAGACAGCAACTGGAATAGAGAGGTGGCAAAATAACAAATACCAGCTTTTAGACCTGAGACACTTCCTTTTCCTTCTGGACCTAGTTCCAGAAGGTCTCAGAAGAGGGAAAGCTGACTTTGGTCACTAGGCAAAGATGTTATTGATTCGGTGGAGTAGACACAGAACCTATAAAAGTGATCTCGTCTAGGACCCCCCCCCCCCAGGGTAGGTGAGTCATAGGGATATTCTATTATAGAATATATTATATTTGCTAATATATTATAGAATTTGTTAATGTGGATAAAAGGATCACGGTCGTTCTAGGTAGAGAAATAGCGTGAACGTAAAAGGTATAGGTAGGTACGTGCAGAGCACATTTAGAAGGCAATTAAGTCAATTTAGGTGAGTCAGTTATTTTGTACAAAGGAGTAGAGGAAGATAGAGAAAGATAATTTGAGGCTAGATTATAAAGGGTCTTGTTGCTAAGCTGAATCTTTTTTGCTTTCTTTTTTTTTAATAGAAAATCGGGAGTAGGGAAGTGACTTGGTCAAGGTGTTAACTCTAACAGTTAATTTGGCAGTAGTGTGCAGGGAAGAATTATGGGAGGTTTTAAGCAATGAGTATTACAACTTTAAGCTATAACAGAAGTCCAGGCACTATGGGCCTGAATTAGGATAAATATATTGAACATAGGAAGCAAAGGGTGTCTGTGATAGCTATTATGAGGAAGAATCAATGAGACCGATTGGCTGACTGCATATGGAAAATGAATAGAAAAGATTTGAGAATGTCTGATTTATTTAATTTACATGCCTAGGAAAATGGTAAGGCACCATCCCTTTTTTATCCCTGGATGGATGCATCTGACTTTCAGTTTTGTTTATTTTTTTAAAGATTTTATTTATTTATTCGACAGAGAGAGAGCACAAGCAGGGGGAAGGGCAGGCAGGCAGAGGGAGAGGGAGAAGCAGGCTCCCCACTGAGCAGGGAGCCTGATGTAGGGCTCCATCCCAGGAGCCTGGGGTCATGACCTAAGCCAAAGGCAGACACTTAACTGACGAGCCACCCACGTACCCCTTGACTTTCGCTTTTAATAAAATGTAGTTACCTTCATGTGTATTAATCTGACATAATTTTGATTTCACTCTAAAAAGCTAATAAAGTCGAACAAAAAGGGAAGTTTTAAAGTGAAGTTATTGTTATGTCATCATAGAGGTTTTGTTAACTAATCAATTAAGAAAGAAAAGCTAATCATTTCTAGGCTGGATATTACTTGTTAGCCTTAAAACTTACCGCTTGTTTTTTAAAAGCAGGCACAAAATTAGAAAAATAATGTTATTATTGGGACATTTATCTGAATAATATAGGATGCATGGAAAGAGAAATACCATCAGGAAAATACCAGGGAGCCAGCTGAAGGGAGTGTTGGAAGCTCAGAATCCGAGGATTTGGCCTTTCTTTCTTTCTTTCTTTCTTTCTTTCTTTCTTTCTTTCTTTCTTTCTTTCTAAACATTATTTTCTAAACATTCTAAACATTATTTTGTTGAGAACACTTAACATGAGAGCTACCTTCTTAAAATTTTGAGTGTACGGTGCAGTATTGTTGACTAGAGGTACGATATTGTACAGCAGATCTCTAGAATTTCTTCATTGTGCTTAACTGAAATTTGATGCCCATTCATTAGTAACTCCCTATTTCCCCCTCCCCCATCCCCTGGATAACTACCATTCCAATTTTTGATTCTATGAATTTAGCTATTTTAAATACCTCCCATAAATGGAATCATGTAGTATTTGTCTTTCTGTGACTGGCTTATTTCACTTAGCGTAATATCCTTAAGATTCATCCATGTTGTCATATATTGGAGAATTTCTTTTTAAGGATGAATCATATTCTGTCAAATGTATATACTACAGTTTCTTTAACCATTGATCCATCAGTGGACATTTAAGTTGTTCCCACATCTTGGCTATTGTAAATAGTGCTGCAGTGAATGTGGGAGTGCTAATAATTAATATCTCTTTCAGAGCCTGCTTTCAGTTCCTTTGAATAAATATTCTGGCGTGAGATTGGATTGCTAGATCATATGGTACCTCTGTTTTTAATATTTTGAGGTACCTCCGTACTATTTCCATAGTATTTGCATTCCCGTGAATAGTATACAAGGGTTCCAATTTCTCCACATCTTCCCCAATATTTGTCTTTTTTTTTTTTTTTTAATAATAGCCATCCTGACAAGTGTGAGGTGATACTTCAGAGTGGTTTTGAGATGCGTTTACCTGATAATTAGTGAAATTGAGCATTTTTTCACTTATCTGTTTGCCATTTGTATTTTCTTCTTTGGAGAAATGTCTATCAAGTTCTTAGCCCATTTTTTATTTGTGTTACTAGTATTTTTAATAGTGAGTTTTAGGAATGCCTATATACTTTGAAATTAACCATCAGATGTATGCTTTGCACTTGTTTTCTACCATCCCATGGGTTGCCTTTCATTCTGTTGATAGCTTCCTTAGCTGTGTGGAAGCATTTTAGTTTGATGTAGTCCCTTTGTCTATTTTTCTTTTGTTGCTTATGCTTTTGGTGTAATATCAGAGAAATCATTGCCAAGATCAGTGTCATGAAGATTTTCTCTTTTACGAGTTTTACAATTTTAGGTCTTATATTTAAATCTTTAATCCATTGTAAGTTGATTTCTGTGTATGCTGTAAGATAAGGGTCCAGTTTCATTCTTTTGTATATGGATATCATTTTCCCAGTGCTGTTAGTTGCAGACTCTCCTTTCCCCATTGCGTATTCTTGACACCCTTGTCAGACATCAGTTGACCATATATGCAGGGATTTATTTTTGGACTTTCTATTCTTTTCCATTGGCCTTTATATTTTTATGCCAGTACCATACTGTTTTTGCTTACTGTAGGTTTGTAATATATTGTGAAACTAGGAAGTGTGATTCCTCCAGTTTTGTTATTTATCTCTGGATCGATTTGCGGTTCCTTTGCGGTTCCATGAGTTTTAGAATTGTGTTTTCTATTTCTGTAAAGAATGTCTTTAGGATGTTTCGTAGGAATTGCATTGAATTTGTAGATCGCTTTGGGTAGTATGGACATCTTAACAATATTAAATCTTCTGATCTATGAACACAGGATGCCTTCCCATTTGTCATCTTTGATTTCTTTCATCAGTGTTCTCTAGTTTGTAGTGTACAAGTCTTTCACCTCTTTAGTTAAATTTATTGCTAAGTATTTTATTGTTTTTTTGGTGCTATTGTAAATGGGATTGTTTTTCTATTTTTTTTTCCAATAGCTCATTGTTAGTATATAGAAACATGGCTGTTTTTTGTATCTTGATTTTGTATCCTACAACTTTACTGAATTTCTAAGTTCTAACAGTTTTTTGATGGAGTCTTCAGGGTTTTCTATATAAAGGATCATGTCATCTACAAACAGGGACAGTTTTACTTCTTCCTTTCTGATTTGGATGCCTTTTCTTTCTCTTGCGTAATTGCTTTAGCTTTAGGACTTTCAGTTTTATGATGAATAGAAGTGGCAAGAATAGGCATCCATGTCTTGTTCTTGATCTTAAAGAAAAAGCTTTCCAGTTTTTTTACCGTTGAGTATGATGATTGCAATGGGATAAAAGCCAAAAAGATGGCTTCTTATTATGTTGAGTTATTTTCCTTCTATTCATAGTTTGAGTTTTTGGTTTTTTTTTTTTTTTATTTATTTATTTGACAGAGAGAGAAAGATCACAAGCAGACAGAGAGGCAGGCGGGGGGGGGGGTGGGGGGGTGGGGGGGTGGGACCAGGCTCCCTGCTGAGCAGAGAGCCCAATGCGGGGCTTGATCCCAGGACCCTGAGATCATGACCTGAGCCCAAGGCAGAGGCTTTAACCCACTGAACCACCCAGGCGCTCCGTTTATTGAGTTTTTAATCATAAAAGGGTATTTAGTTTTGTCAAATGCTTTTTCTGCACCCATTGAGACAATCATGTGACTTTTATCCTTTATTTTGTTAATATAGTGTATCACATTAATTGAAATGCAAATGTGGAACCATCCTTGCACCCTAGAGATAAATCCCATTGGTGTATGATCTGTTTAATACGTTTTTGCATTCAGTTTCTAGAGATCTGTTGAGGATTTTTGTATCTACATGCATCAGGGATTTGGCCTGTAGCTTTCTTTCCTCACAGTGTTCTTGTCTGGCTTTGGTATCAGGGTAATGCTGGCCTCATAAAATTAGTTTTGAAGTATTTCTTCTTTCAGTTTTTTGGAAGAGTTTGGGAAAGATCAGTGTTAATTCTTAAGTAAATGTTTGGTAGAATTCCCCAGTGAGCTATCTGATCCTAAGCTTTTTTTGTTGAAAGGTTTTTGATTATTGATTCAATGTCTATATTAGATGTAAATCTGTACAGACTTTTTCTTTCTTCGTGATTGAGTTTTGGTAGATTGTATGTTTCTAGGAATTGAGCCCTCTCAGTTATCCTGTTTTTTGGCATATAATTGTTCATATAGTTTCTCATGATTCTTTTTATTTCTGTGGCACTAGTTGTAATATCACTTCATTTTAAATTTTATTTGGGTCTTTTTTTTCCTCTTATTCTAGCTAAAGGTTTGTCAATTTTGTTTCTTTTGAAAAAACCAAGTCTTAGTTTTTTTCCTTGTTTTTCTATTTTCTGTTTCATTTATTTTTGCTCTGCTCTAATCTTTATTTCCTTCCTTCTACTAACTTTAGTCTTAGTTTGTTGTTTTTCCAGCTCCTTGAGGTATATAGATAGGTTGTTTGCTTGACATCTTTCTTATAATGTAGGCATTATTGCTATAGATAAACTGTACTTCTACTGCATCCCATAAGTTTTGATATGTTGTGTTTCCATTTATCTCAAGGTATTTCGTAATATTTTTGTTTCTTGATTCAGTAGTTGATTAAGAGTATGTTATTTAATTTCTACATATTGTGAATTTCCCACTTTTCTTCCTATTGATTTCTAGTTTCATTCTATTGTGATGAGAAAAAATTCCTTGGTATATTTCATTCTGCTTAAATTTGTTAAGACTTGTTTTGTCTTAACACTTGGTCTATCCTGGAGAAAGATCTGCAAGTTTGAGAAGAATATATGTTCTGCTGCTGTTGGGTAGATTGTTCTGTATACGTCTTTTAGGTCTGTTTGGTCTGTAGTGTTGTTCAAGTCTCTGTTTCCTTATTAATCTTCTCTCTGGATTTTCTGTCCATTATTGGTCTTGATCTGAAAAGAGAACAACTACAGAACTATGTGGAGGATGGAGTTGCATTTCAGAAGAGATGGTTGAGGTAGCTTCATTTAGAAGTATGAAAAAGTTTGGAAAATAAAAATCTCATGAAAAACAAAATTAATAGTTAAGGTTTTCTTTTCAGTGAGAATAAAAAAGAAAAGCTGAAATGAGATATTGTTACAGAGCAATAGCAGCTTGATTTGCACCTAACCTTTTCTGTAAAGTTAAATATGGGTGGAAGTAATGATTACCTCAGAGTTCCAAGATGAAAGAACTTATCAGAAAGGCTGATCTGGAGGGTTTTCTGTAAACAGTACTGAGACATTAATCTGGAGGTACTTATTAAATGCTTCTCGGGTTCAAAAGTATTTTCAGAGGAGGTAGCCTTAGAACTGGTTTTTGAGAAAGACTAGTTGAGCACAGGCGTTCAAAAGCACACGCAAAGCCAAAGAGTACTCAGAGCTCAGAGAAAGCTGGTGTAGGAAAGTAGGAAATGAGGCTGGAAAGGTGCTTGGGTCTAGAGTTTTTTTTTTTTTTTTTAAGATTTTATTTATTTGACAGAGAGAGAGAGAGATCACAAGTAGGCAGAGAGGCAGGCAGAGAGGGAGGGGGAAGGGGGAGAGGGGAAAGCAGGCTCCCTGCTGAGCAGAGAGCCCAATGAGGGGCTAGATCCCAGGACCCTGAGACCATGACCCGAGCCGAAGGCAGAGGCTTTAACCCACTGAGCCACCCAGGCACCCCTAGATTCTAAAGGACCTTGTATACCTTATATGGGAGATTTTGCTTACTAAAACCACCACCTACGAATCTGGAGGGATTGGCCTCTTTCTTTGGTCTTTTCCTGCTTTCCACCTACAGGGGCCCATTTCAGATTTTACCGAGGAAGCCCTAAGGAGGTTGTGAACAAATATTTCATTAGGAGACTAACAAAATAAGGTAATTCTCATTGCAATTGGAGGGTGGGCCAAATTACGTTTGTGGTTGTGTAATACAAGTGGCTGGTTCAGTAGTCAAGGCAGTTGCACAGAACATGGAGAAGTGGGTCTAGACAAAAACATATATGATAAGACAAGATCAATCCAATCTTGGAAATAATCTTTCTTGTTTTAAAGACCACAAAGAGTATCTACAGTCTCCCTTTGAAAGTTATGTAAAGATTAACTTTGTTTTTAAATTTTTGTGTAGATCATATCTTTATAGGGTTCAAAAACCAAAAAGTATGAAAAGGTAGAGTGAAAAAAGTTACTCTCATTTTTGTCTCTTACCTACCTAGTTCCTATAAGTTTCCCCTCCCATAGGTGAAGTTACTAATTTCTTTACAATCTTCAGGAAAAATAATTGTGTATACTCCAATTCAAAACATGAATATAACATAAGAGATATTTAAGCTGAGTAAACGTAGGGATAAGAAATATTAAATTCAGGGCGCCTGGGTGGCTCAGTGGGTTAAGCCTCTGCCTTCTGCTCAGGTCATGATCTCAGGGTCCTGGGATTGAGCCCCACATCAGGTTCTGCTCGGCAGGGAGCCTGCTTCCCCCTCTCTCTCTGCCTGCCTCTCTGCCTACTTGTGATCTCTTTCTCTCTGTCAAATAAATAAATAAAATCTTTAAAAAAAAAAAAAGAAATATTAAATTCAGAATTGTGCTGAATAAATTTTACCAAAATAGAATCCTTTTTAAAAGTCTGAGTCTGCTTAGCAAGAATCAAATCATATGAATGCTTATGTTAATAGAATGTGATTTTTTTTTTTTAAGGGAAAAGGGGATACATTTTTTGTTTTTTTTCCCAATTACTTTTATTTTTTCAGTGTTCCAAGATTCATTGTTCGTATACCACACCCAGTGCTCCATGCAATACGTGCCCTCTTCAATACCCACCACCAGGCCCAACCCCTTCCCCTCCATCCCCTCCCCTCCAAAACCTTCAGTTTGTTGACAGTCGCCAAACTGTGGAAAGAACCAAGATGCCCTTCAACAGACGAATGGATCAAGAAGATATGGTCCATATATACAATGGAATATTATGCCTCCATCAGAAAGGATGAATACCCAACTTTTGTTTCAACGTGGACGGAACTGGAAGAGATTATGCTGAGTGAAATAAGTCAAGCAGAGAGAGTCAATTATCATATGCTTTCACTTGAATGTGATATTCTTTTAATAATAGCAATGATATCGTAATGGAAGTAGTTAAAACTTTTTTTTTTTTTTAAGATTTTTTTATTTATTTGACAGAGAGAGAGAGAGACCACAAGTAGGCAGAGAGCAGGCAGAGAGAGGGGGAAGCAGGCTCCCTGCTGAGCAGAGAGCATGACACGGGGCTTGATCCCAGGACCCTGAGATTCTGACCTGAGCCAAAGGCAGAGGCTTTAACCCACGGAGCCATCCAGGTGCCCCTAGTTAAAGCTTTTTTAAAGAAATTCAGATGTGAACTTATTAGTATATCTGTGCATATAATTTGTATGAAAAGTTTGCACTCTAGGCAGGCATATATATATATTCTAGAAGGAGTCATCTTTGTTCAGGCAGTCTTAGTAGCACTGCACTTTTTAGTTAATTGTATGTCATCTGTGTGCAACCTCCTCTTTCCTGCTATCACAAATTGCCTTCACAATTGAGGCTTACTAATTTAATACTGAGTATTCTCATCTAATCATTTCCTTCAAATAGTATATGTCAGTGAAGTAGGAAGAGTGGCAAGATATATTTGGCTAATGTCAATCAATTACTTGTTGTGCATGTAATAATATATTTTTTATTGAGGTGTTTTTGCACTGTCATCATACTGACTGGAGTCATATTCTTACTTGGCACATCCAGATGCTCCAACTTTGTGTGACCTAGATAGAAAACATATGGGTGTATGTGCATGTATTTTTAGCAAGTTAAGCTTTCTGCCTTAGGGTAGAATATATGCAAAACTTTAGGAAGTGAAAAGAAAGTCTCTGTTTTAGAAAATAATATAGAATTGATGATATGGTAGAAAAAGCACTAAAAACTATTTGCTGTAGTAAATACAGTATTTAAAGGTTTTCAGTTCTTTAAAAGATAAAGATCCTTAATTTTTAATTACCATAT
This sequence comes from Potos flavus, assembly GCA_028534135.1. NCBI lineage: Eukaryota > Metazoa > Chordata > Mammalia > Carnivora > Procyonidae > Potos > Potos flavus. Next base: position 133,513,122 of record CM052883.1, read on the forward strand.
TTTTAAAATTTTTAATCCATTATTTTAATATTGGGTGCTGTTTTGAAATTGAATTTTATTGCCTGAGCAATAGTAAAGATTTAACTTGTTGGCAGACCTCTGTAATCATTTATTGCTGTCCCAACTATAACTAATTTAGAAAATGCTCCTAAATTACCCACTTTGACTTGATGCAGTAATTGTCTACTATGAAATAATGTTCTAGAACTACTAGCAGTATTTAGTTACAAACAAAATTATTCATTTAATGATTCTCATGTTTGACAGCTTTTTTAGAACCAACCCATTTCTTCAAGTGATCTTTTTACAATTCTGTGCACTAGCTATTCAGCAGATCAGGCAGTGAAACAACATATTTGCATTAATCAGCAGCTAAGATTTATATATTTAGGTATCACCTGAGGCAACACTCCCAATACAAACTAAAATATGATGTTTACATTAGAACTAACCCCGGCTTTATATCTGTATCAGTGCAGGAAATTTTGGAATTTTAAAACATTAGTTTTCTTGAAAGTTCTCTTGACTACTTACTTTAAATATATTTTTACGTGTACGTATCAGAGATGTAGCATAGCTTTAAAGAGATAAACTTTTCATGAATAAATTGTTATTACTCAGCTGTCCCTTGTTTAAAGTAAGTTGTGATGTGGTAAGTATGAAACAAGGGCACTTCATTCCTATACAGGAGATTATTCAGAACCTTACGTACTTGCTGTTATTTTGAATATTGTTCCTTAAAACACCAGCTGCTAGCTGGCTTAAAATAACAGCTATAATATCAGAAGCCAGCACTTCTTTGTCTTTTTACACTCATACACACATACATGCAAACACACACATAGGAAATGCAAAGATTACAGTCTGGCAGCTCCTCAAAAAAGAAAGAGTTACCATATTACCCAGCAGTTTCACTTCTAGGAATATTAAGTAAGAGAAGTGGAAACATATTTCACAGAAAAACTCGCACATGAATGTTGATAGTAGCATCATTCATAATAGCCAAAAAGTGGAAATAACCCAAACATACATCATCCAATGAAAGGATAATTCAAAAGTATATCCATATAATGGACCATTACTTAGCCTTTAAAAAAGGAATGAGGTACTGATACAACATGAATGAGCCTTGAAAATGTTACATTAGGTGAAAGAAGCCACTCACAAAAGATTATGTATTGTATAATTCGATTTATATGAAATACCTAAAGTAGGCAAATTTATAAAGACAGAAAGTAAATTAGTGATTGCCTTGGATGAAGGTGGCAGGGAATGAAGGGTGACTGCTAATGGGTACAGGGTTTCTCTTTGGAATGATAAGATGGTTTTATAAAAAAGATGGTTTTATAATTAGTTGTGATGGTTGCATAACCCTGTGAATATACTAAAAAACATTGACTTATATACTTAAAATGGGCAAATTGTATGGTTTATAAATTATATCTCAATAAGACTAATATTTAAGAAATGGAAGAAAAACGAAGGCTACTTTGGATTTCCTAAAGTAAAGGAGTAGAAAAAAACTGTAATTTCTAACCCATGTAGTGGTGTGACAACAAACAGTCTTAATTTTTAAAAATAAAGAGGTAGTTTTCAACTCCACTGGGGTTACTTTTCTCTAGAAAAATGTATTCTACAAATGTTCATTCCTTCAACAAATTGTTTATTGAGCCCTTTTGGGTACTTGACACTGTTCTTGATACCAGGGACTCAGTCATGTTCCCGATTGTTCTTTTCTTCCTCTCTACATGCCATCACCAAGTCACATCAAGTCTATTTCATATCCTTTAGTTTATCACTGTGCTCTCTTTCCCTCTTAGCAATATGCTTGGTTCTGTCACCTAGTCCAGTGAACCTCAGCCACAGTATTTTTCCTAGATTTATTTATTTATTTGATAGTGGAGAGGGGCAGAGGGAGAGAGAGTGTTAAGCAGATTCCATGCTGAGCACAGAGCCCAAAGTGGGGCTGTCTTATGACCCTGAGATCATGACCTGAGCCAAAACCAAGAGTCAGACAACCAACTGTGCCACCCACCCAAGCACCCCTCAGCCATAGTAATTAATATTAGTAAAGTACCAAGTATGCAAATGTTTTACCTTAAAAAAAAATTAGAGGAATAATTCTGTAATTGTCATACTGACTGTCTTGCATTCCACTTTGGTTTTTTGTAAGTGGAAGAAAAAGTGGTAGCATTATAGCTCTTGTGCCAGGAATTACATACAATCCTCAATGCCTATTGAAATATTTTGTGAATGTGAACTCATCCATTTTGCATGTCCTCAGGAAAAGTGAGAATCTCTAAGCTGGATTAATTCAATCACATTTTTAAAAACCCATATCGCTTTAGTTTCAGTTCTCACTATATCATTCTTATAAAAGATCTTTTTTACAGAAATATAGTTGACAATACAACATTTGTAAATTTAAGGTATATAGCATGTTAATTTGATACATTTATGTATTGTAATATGATTGCCATTGTAGCAATAATTAGCATCTCTATCATATTACATAATTATTTAATTTTAGTGGTTGGGATAATTAGGGTTTAGTCTCTTAGCAAGTTTGATGATTATTATACAATACTGTTGTTAATATTTGCTATATTGTGTGTTAGATCTCTAGGACTTAATTACTACTTGTTGCAAGTTTGTACCTTTAAACAACATCTGTCCTATCTCCCCACCTCCTATTCCCTTGTAACTATCATTTTATTCTCTGGTTTCTAGGAGTCTGGTTTTAGATTCCACGTATGAACAATACCATACAGTATTTGTCTTTCTCTATCTGACTTCTCTCACTTAACATAATGTCCTTAAAGTTCAGAAATCTCTTTCTAACATCCATATCTGATCAAGCATTTTCCCAATTAGATATCTTTCTCCAGTGACTCTGCATTGCGTGTAAGATAAACTGTAAACTTCTTTGCGTGATGGGATCAGTCATTCATGATCTTGCTTCTGTCTGTCCAGCTTCATCTCCAGCAACCCATATTCTCTATGCTTCCATGCCTTTGCATGTGCCCTTCTATCTGTCAGCAGTGCCTATCCCATGAGTCGTGGGTGACAGACTCCTTTCAGATTTCACTGCACATGCAATTGCTCTGTAAAGTAGACTTAGGTTTCTACTACAATGCCTCTGCTGTATTTTGTAATAGCAGTTTTTATAATGCATTATAATTATCTTAATGTCTTGTTTTCCTTTTATATTTTTAGCTCCTTGAGAGTCAGTTCCTTCTCCTTTTATCTTTGATTTCCCAGCTTTTAGCATGGAATCTGGTGTGTAGATGCTCAATAAATATTTGCTGTATAAGTTCAAAATGAGTGGGATACCTGGGTGGTGCAGTCAGTTAAGCCTCCAGCTCTTGGTTTCAGCTCGGATTGTGATCTTAGGGTCATGGGATTGAGTGCTGTGTCTGGCCCCCTGGCCTCAGCGCAGAGTCTGCTTAAGCGTCTCTCTCCGTGCTCTGCCCCCATGTGCTCTCTTCCTCTCTCTCTCTAAAAATGAATAAATAAATAAATCTTCAAAAAAATTAAAAATGAGCTCCTCCAAAAATTTTAATTTAGCCAAATTTTTATATATTATATGTGATAAAATTGAAGATTAAAAATATATTTGTGACTCTACATCCCATATTTTCTGAAGCAGTTCCAATTTTAAATAGTCTAGTATATTGTCCTTTAAGTATAAATGTAGTTACCAAGACATAATTTTTGTTTAGAAATATACACATTGAGGGGCACCTGGGTGGCGTAGTTGATTAAGCATCCAGTTCTTGGTTTTGGCTCAAGTCATGATCTCAGGGTCATGAGATGGAGGCCAATGTTGGGCTCCGTGCTCAGCATGGAATCTGCTTGGGAGTCTCCCTCCCTCTGCCTCTCCTCCTGCTCATTTTCTCTGGTGTCTGTCTCTAATAAATAAATAAATCTTAAAAAAAAAAAAAAAAAAATATATATATATATATATATATATATACACACACACACACATTGAACCTATACCTCAGTTTCTTAATTGCTTACAATTTATTTTTATACTTTGATTTCTTCATGTACTTTATTTTTTCTAATTAAGGTTACTTTGAAAGCAATACATAATAGTCGAAAGGTGAAATTTAGGATGGAGCAATACCTGAATTATTTTCCTAATTCTGTCATTTTGCTGTGCACTTTGGGCCTAATTACTGCACATCTGTATTTCTATGAATATTAATGAATGAAAATTGCTGGAAATTTAGAAATCCTTAGGTATAAGGATCTGTATAATGAGATTAAGGTTGGTACTGACAACTGCACTCAAAAATATTCTGATTTTAGGATGCTAGGATAGTAGCTCCGAGTCTTTTTGGACTTCCGTTATTCTGGTGTGGTTTCTTTGATTTGGGGACCCCAATTATTTATCTTTAAGTGAATAGATTAAAAATAATTTTGGCTTGAGAATGCATTAATACCCTCAGGTTAATTGGAGAGTAGAGAGTATATCACATGGCCGTGGAGGGTAATCATACATAAAAATGCATTTGTCTTTGAGATTTCCAAGTTAGGATATGATGTTGGCTCTAACACTAAAGAGGGGAGAGATGTTAGCAGAGTAAAAATAGTAAGTTTGGAACCAAAAAGATGGGGTATAAATTATGGTTCCATGACCTACTATTTAAGTTTCTTTGGGTAAATCAGTCAGTCAGAGCTTCAGTTTCTTCCTCTGCATAATGAGATAATAATACCTTAGTGAAAAAGTTGTGAAAATTAACAGTGGTTTCTGGAATAGTAGTGCCAAGTAAGTTCTTCATAAATCATAACTCCTGTGTGATTAGTATTAATAAAACCCTGGGAATAGGTCAAAGGTTTCCTGTTACACTAAATTTCAGGTAATTTGTCTTATTGAGTAGTTGTTACACTACCTCTGTTATCCTAAGCAGGTTTGTCTTTAAGATTCTAAAAACAGAGTGGTTTACAGATGATACACATCAACATGCAGGGTCAGTGCTAATTGTCCAGAAGGGCACTTTCCTTCACTGCTATCCCCCAGCATGCCAGTTAGAGGGCAACAATGAATTCATTTACTTCACTTTTCATTTTATTATATATAATTTTCTTAGTACTTCAAACTGCCTGTATAGGTTCCCGGTTATATTAAGGAGTTCATTTGGCCAGAATCCTTTGGTCTGGTCTGGTCTAGTCAGAGTCAGTCTCTCTCTCTCTCTCTCTCTCTCTCTCACTCTCACTCACTTCTCTACAATCAGATATTTAAATCACAGTTTTTTCACTCACAACAAATACAACTTTTCTACATTACAAGGGAAAAATATAAAGCAACTTCCTTAACCTCTAGCCATTGAATCTACAAAGCTACTTGTTTATATACCCATTCTTCCTTCACTGCTTCCAATTCAAGTGTCTCATAATAAGACCCACCCTTGATCCACACCTGCCTCTAGTTATTGTTTTATCTGCTTTCACTTTACAGTGAAACTTTCTGAAATGCTGTCTATGTTCACATTTTTTATGTTCTCCCTATAATCACTATTCAGTCATTGAAATTTGGCTTCGTTTACTCTCCTTCCCTAGAACTGCTCACACTCTTCTAATTCTTAAATCCTGTGGCCACATCTCTGTTCATACCTTGGTCTCTTGCCATTGGTCTTCTATGACTACTGCTTAAAAAATTTTCTTGTTCTGTGTACCGTACTGTCCTATAGCTCTACCTCCCTCTATGTCTGCCACTCCTTTTCAGTCTCTTCTTCCTCTGCAAGTCCCTTGAATGTTGATGTTTTCTCCTAGGTCCTTTACACATTTTTGTCAGGATCTAGGAGGTGCCAGGTGAATGTTTGTTAATGAACAAATTATATCTGTATTGATGGTTTCTCAAGAGATTAACTATAAGTGGATCTTGTTAACTGAACAAATTGCAATATATTATACCTGATGGTGCACTTCACAAACTTTGGTCCAGTCTGTCTGGACCATGATTCTCTTAAACTACCCTACTATATATTTCCAGTGAAAAAAATCCAAGCTCGGGGCACCTGGGTGGCTCAGTCAGTTAAGCGTCTGCCTTCAACTCAGGTCATGATCCCAGGGTCCTGGGATCGAGCCCCGCATCGGGCTCCCTGCTCAGCGGGGAAGCTTGCTTCTCCCTCTCCCACTCTCCCTGCTTGTGTTCCCTCTCTCTCTGTGTCTCTCTCTGTCAAATAAATAAAATCTTAAAAAAAAAAAAAAATCCAAGCTCATCATTCAGCTTTTTTATGTCTATGAGGTTCAGTTCACTTTTTTAAGTGGTCTGTGTCTACAAGGTAATTGCAAAGATAATTTTAAAGGGCATGCATTATCCCAAATTTTTATACCAGTTTGACTATTTACAGAAATCTTGCAGCTTAGTTTTCCATCCTCAATAAAATAGTAATACCTTACTGAGAGTAACAATTTAATTTAAATATACTCTGAAGTATATACTCTATAAAATTTAGGATTAGGCACTGCCCTATGTGCTTGCCTACATTGTATATTTTCATCTTTCATCAACTCTGGGAGATAAATACTCTTAGTCATCTTGTAGAGGGGAGAAAACTGAGGTTAGGGGAAGTTAAATAGATTTCATACCATAACATATACAGTTACTAAAATTCACAACCAGAGTTCTGACTTTATAGCCCATGCATCTCTTCTAAATGATACTGAAATTATAAGCTGGGGACGAATGCTAAATACAGAAATAAATGGGGTAAGTATTTGAGTTTAGTAAATCTAAATTGTGTTAAAAATTGTCTGTGTCTTTTTGTCCCTAGGCAGTTATTTGGCAGAAAACTAGAGTATCTGATCATAAGATGGCTCTCATGTCTGTTCTGGGGACTGCCGTTATGGGCAATATGGAATCCTTTCACTACCACTCTGAAGAATCTCAGGTATACAACAAAATGTTCTTAAATAATTCTGGTTTACCAATGAAACTGTCAAATTATTTTTCTTTTGGGGTTTGTGTTGGCAAGAAGTTTTTCTTGTAACATTTTAATTAGATATATGTATAGGGTAAAAAAAGAAAATACATTTACAGCTTATATTAACCCTCTCTCCCTAGCCCTACTTCCTGTTTTTTCTATTTGTTTTTAATTTTAAACATTGTGTTTATATCATTTTTTTATAATACTTTTCAGTAAAGGATGTTATCTATTTACTTTTTGCTATCAAAGAAGAAGAATTGGGGCACCTGGGTGTCTCAGTCAGTTAAGTATCCAACTCTTAATTTCAGCTCAGGTCATAATCTCAGGGTCCTGAGATTGAGCCCCACATTGGGCTCTGCACTTAGCAGGGAGTCTGCTTGAGATTCTCTCCCTTCCCTCTGCTCCTCCCCCCAGTCTCGCTTGCTCCCTCTCTCTCTAATAAACAAATCTTTTTTTTTTTTTTTTTAAGATTTTATTTATTTGAGAGAGAGAATGAGAGAGAGTGAGCACGAGAGGGGGAAGGTCAGAGGGAGAAGCAGACCCCCTGCTGCGCAGGGAGCCCGATGTGGGACTCGATCCTGGGACTCCAGGATCATGACCTGAGCTGAAGGCAGTCACTCAACCAACTGAGCCACCCAGGCGCCCTAAACAAATCTTTTAAAAAAAAATATTAAGAAAAAGAAGAGTTGAGTTCTCTTGCGTTTGTTTTCCCTTAACCTTTCTAAATATGTACTCCCAACTTCCTTTTCTTGATCTCTCAGCTTCAGACAGTGCTTCTTGACTTCCTGTAATGCTGGATGAGGTTATGAATTATGAACACTCCCACTCTTACTTTTAATCATGTCAGCTCTACTTTTATATTATCAAGCTTAATGACTTCTTTTGCAACCAATTTTGTTTTTATCTTTTTTGAAAGTAGACTCTAAAAGTTGAAAACTTTTGTTTGAAAATAGACTCTAAAAGTTGAAAACTTATTTGGAGTATACTGTATGTCTACAAATAATTTTCATTGCAAAGCCAAGTATTGTGCTAGGATTACATTTCCTAAGAATCCATGTTATGTGTCCATTTTATACAAATGAGACTATTTCTATAGTCCCAATTAAATGAAATCTCCTTTCTCATTCTCTTGTCACTTGCTCAGAATTTGCTTTATATATGAACTATCTTACATAGTTTTTGCTTTTTCTGGGGTTTCTAAGGTTTAGGTTTTGTTTTTGTTTTTTTTTTTTCCTTTCTTAAGTGAAGAAATTTTCTTCATCATGTCAACAGTTACATCCAGCTCTTTTACTTATTCTAGTACCTATAGCTGGTAATTTATTCCATTTTTTTAAAGCATTAGATTTAGAACCTAATTGCTTTTTTTTTTTTTTTAAGATTTTATTTATTTATTTGACAGAGGGAGAGATCACAAGTAGGCAGAGAGGCAGGCAGAGAGAGAGGGGGAAGCAGGCTCCCTGCTGAACAGAGAGCCCGATGTGGGGCTCGATCCCAGGACCCTGAGATCATGACCTGAGCCCAAGGCAGAGGCTTTAACCCACTGAGCCACCCAGGCACCCCAGAACCTAATTTCTTAATTGAACTGATTATACGCCAGGTATTCTGTACAGCTCCCATCCTGGAATTCTTTTTCATAGGAACACAAGTTGTTTACATTATTTCATATATTCCATGCCTCCCTCTTAGTATTCATTCTCATTTTTCTCATGTACATCTTTAGTTAACTACCACAGAAAGGGGACATGAGAGGTATACTTTTATGTACGAGAATGACTTTATTTTGTACTTCTCTTGTTGAATTTCTCTCTCTAGTCTGGTAGATCTAGAATTCTAGATTGAAAATAATTTTTCAGAACTTTGAAGACATTGAGTACCTTTGACCATCCATTGTTGCTGATGGGAAAATGAATGCATTCTAGTTCTTTCTTTCTAGCTGATACGTATTTTTCTTTCTGAACATTCTTAGGATCTTTCCTTGGTCTCTGTTCCAAGAATGTTTCTAGATGTGTGTCTTTGATTATTGATTTGCTAATTATGCTGAGCACTTGTGAGACCTTTTGAATCTGCAATTCATTTCTTTTTCAGCTCTGGGTTATATACTTCCATCTGTCATAACTTTGATCATTTTTCTCTTTTAATGAAACTCCTTATTGTTGATTTAGGATCTTCTGTTATTTTTCTCTTACTGTTTTTCTCAAGTTTTGTATCTTTTCCTTTTTCTGTAAGTTTTTGGAGATGTCTGACTCTGTTTTATCCTTTCTGGATTTTTTTGAATGTTTTATGTTTAATTTCCAAGAGCATTTTTTTTTTTTAATTTTATATTTTTCTAGAGAGAGAGACAGAGAGAATGGGAGTGGGGAGGGACAGAGGGAGAGAGAAAGAATCCTAAGCAGGCTCTATGCCCAGCACAGAGCCTAATGCGGGGCTTGATTCTATGACCCCGAGATCATGACCCTAGCCAAAATCAAGAGTCAGACGCTCAACCAACCGACTGAGCCACGCAGGCACCCCTCCAAGAGTGTTTTCAAATTTTACTACTTTTTTACAACTTCATATTGTTGTTTTATGGATACAAAATCTTGAATCTCTCTAGAGATACTAAGTTTTATTTCTATTTTTAAATGATTTGTTCCTTAAATTATCTCTTGTTTAGGAGGAGGTCGGTTTTGTTTTGCTTTTCAGGTCTTTTTCCTCCAAGCCATCTTTTTCTGTGAATAAGAAGTCTAATTGGGAACTTAGTGTTTGTGGCTGGGCTTATTGAGTATCAGGCTTCAGTTGAGTATTAATCAAGATCCTGGTCCTGTTCCCAGAGTCTGGGGGAGTCACAAGTGCCATCATGGGGTGGGGGCTTAGCACTGCACCCAGACTCACTGCTCTAGTTCTCAGGAAATTCATTTCATCTCTTCCCCCCCTTCCTTTCCTTCCTCTTTTTCTTTTTTTCTTCCTAGCACAAAATTAGATAATTGTCATTGGTTCATGACAGATTATCCTTATTCAGTTTCTTTATGGAAGAGTCTATAAAATAGAATCTACTTGTTTTTGCTTGTCTGCTCACTTTAAGCCTGAAGGCTCTCTGTTCTGTGGGACAGTTGGTTTCTTTGTTCTTCTCTTTTTTCATAATTTGTTGAAATCTCTTTTCTACTACTAGGTCTTCTATTCTCCTTACAGTATTTCGTTTTTAATTATTATCATTTTATTAGTTCCGGATGGAAGCTTGAGCTCAGTTGATGTTCCTTCTGCCTGAGGAACAATTCAGGCCAGCCTTAGTGGCCAGCTATGGTGCCTGGAGCATTGGCCATGATCTGACATAGGTCCTGTTTTTCAGAGCTTCCTTAATAGTTGTTAAGTAGTTTCAATATACCCTAGTGCCACCTTAGACTGGTTATGGTGGCTGACTTGCGATAATAAAGGTACTGTCTTGGGACAGTAAATTCCCCCGGTTCCTTGTGGTTTCATGGGACTTCACTGCCTAAACTGGTAACCCAGGAAGCTTATGACAGGAGATCCAGACTTAATATCTTTGGTATTGTGCTCTAGGTATTCTAGCTGTCATAGTTTGGCCTAAAGCACTGGCATTACCTGTATGCTTGTTAGAAATAAAGAATCTCAGGCCTCATCCCAGACATAGGGAATCAGGATCTGCATTTTAACAAGGCCCCCAGGTGCCCATTCAAGTATGAAAAACACTGATTTAGACCTTGGTCAGTTATGATTTCATGTGTGATTGGAACGATTTCGTTAGTCATTTTCCCAATGGGAATCACTATATTGAGATGTGTTAGCAGATCTATGCTTGCCCATTGATTTTTAAATTTTCTCTTGAATTGGGTGAGGGTTGCTGGTAATCTATCATAGATATCAAAATTTTTGCTATGCCTTAATGTGGTTATCCTTGCACAGAAGAATGGAGGAATTTGGAAAGCATGTGCTGCTGAATAATTCCAGTTCCATGGGTTGTCAGAATGATAAACTTTTGAGTGTGTCTCTAGTGAGAGTGATCATCTAACCAAATCCCTCTTCTATTTATGTACTGTGTATCTAAATGGGTGTTGTATTTATGTTGCCAGTAGCTCCCCATCACCACTCCATTCTTTCTGGGCTTGTAAGGAGGCTTATCCTATATCAGAGTTTCTTTGACCCTTTCTCATCCTGGCCAAAAGCAATCTTAAATTGTTTGCCAACTGCTAATAGTTGCCCCATCTCACCTCACTTCTATTCCTATTACATAGCTTCAGGTTATGAAACTTGGCCACCAAGACCCCTTCACTATACTGGGATGGCAAATGCATTCGTCATTGGGAACCTTGGATATAGAGAATCTTTCTATATCTCTTCCCATAATGTTGAGGGTCACTTTCTTTACTACAGCCACTTCATGTTGGAGAATCTCTTACTTACGGATGGTGATCCCAGCTGAACCACTGCTGTGATGGCATTTATTAGGAGTTTCCCAATGTGGCTTTGTTAGCTTAAGGCAGATCTTCAGATTTTATTTTGTTTCATGTTTGCTTTTTGTTTTGTTTTTTGATATATATACTTTCTTGATATTTTTATCTCTGCATTTTTCCATGCCAAGTTCTAGGTGAATTCCTCAATGCTGCCAGATTTTTATTCCCAAAACTGTATATTTCCAGGATTCAGAATTTATTCATTTTTCTGTTCTCTTCTAAACTTGTTTGTAGCTACAAGTCTTGATTTCTTTTATCACCTGATTTTTTTAATAACGGGTGTAACTTTACTCTTTTGAAAGCATGGTACATGTACTAATTTCAAAGTTCTTTTCATATTGCTCTGTCATTTCTACTTTATTGGGAGCATATTCTCTCATTTTCTGCTATTTTATATGCTTTTTATTTAAAAAATTTTAATTTGCACAGTCATCGTGCATGCAGGTTTATTATTTTGTTATTTTGTTTTTATCCACTCCACCTTCTTCCTCCTTGTGGTTTGGCAGATACCACCCCTCTCCCGGCCCCAGTTCAAAACCAGGTGCTAATATTAGTAGTTCATGCCTTTCGTCCTGCCAAGATTTTATAGACCCCTTTTCCTAGCTGACTTGGCTTAGCTTTATTTTTGGTTTTGGAGTTATCCATGTTCCTTCTTGTGACCCTTGCAAGCAGCTCCATAAACAGTGGTCACAATATTTTTAAGCATTTTTGAGGGGGAGGAAGAGGGCTGTTTCAGTGGCCCATTTCACACGGAAAGACTGATTTTAATTAATCTCTCGCCTAGTATGTGTTTTCTGTCCCTCTTTCCACATCAGAATATAATTTCCATCTGACAGATAGTTTCTTCTTTTGATTGAGATGTAGTTGATATATAACATTATATTAGTTTCAGGCATATGACAAAATGATTTGTTATATGTATATATTGCAGAATGATCACCACCATAAGTCTAGTTACATCCATCACCACACATGGTTACAAAAACATTTTTTCTGACACAGCTGATTTGTGATCCAAGAGCACATAGGGCTTTTGATTTCAGCCATCACTATCCCTTATGTTTTGCATCCTTAACATCTTTATGTTGTCTTACTTTTAAATGGTTCAATCTTTTGAGATTTTTGTAAAAATTTATTTTATCTATCACTGTTATGTATTTGCAGTTGGGGACAGGGAGAAGGGAGTTGCCGCATGAATTTGTCCCACTGTCCTGAGCAGAAATGCTTAAATTATTACTTTAGAAACGTAACTCCCTGGTGTTCTTGAGGTTTACTGAAAGAGGAAACTACTGTTAGGAGACCAGTCAGGGTTACTTCGGCAGAATCAGAGGAGGGGAGAGGAGATGGGTTTGACAGATTGGGTCGGTGGCAGGACTCATTATCATGCTAAAGAAATACGGAGGAGCCAGTAGTACAGCAGGGCAGCAGTGGCATGAAATATTTTATCAAGTTTCGAATGTGGTGAGATTGAGATTTTTGTGACTGCTAGTTAAAAATAGTAAGCCTTTTGGGGTGAAAGAAATAGAGACTGTACATCTGTATCTTAGTATCACTGGTGTATGTGTATAGATGCGAATGAAATTACTCGGAGAGTAGAGACCAAGAAAAAAGGCTCTGATGATGGAACTCAGGGGGACCGTCATCATTTATAGGTGGTAAGAAAGGGAGAGAAATCAGCAAACCAGACTAAAGAGGAAGTGTCAGGGAGGAAGCTGAAAGACCAAAAGAGAAGGCAGAAACAGGGTGATGCTTCCCAAATGAGAGAGTTGTCATCCGTGTCAGGGTCTGCAGAGAATCCCCATATATCGCCTCAGATTTACTTCTCTACACCTCCTACCTTGCAGAAAGTGGTCGCTTTTCTGTTCATAGAGTTGCTATTTTCTTCATTCTCCAGTTGAGTTCATAGGTGTTCAGAATGGTTTGATATCTATCTAGCTGAATTCCTGGGACCAGATGAAATTTAAGTCTCCTACTCCTCCGCCACCTTGGACCCTCTCAAGGGTCTGCAGAGAATCAAATAAGAGAAGGACTGCGTGTCCATTGGAGTTGGTTATTAGAGGTAGTAGAAATCAGATTATAGGGGCCTGGAGATGAAGGGAAGGAGGGAGAGGTCCATAGTTGCAGAGCAATCAGGGGAGAAGTATTTGTTTATATTTTTGCCTTTCATTTTTGTTTTGCTTTCTAGGTTGAGGAATACTTAGGTACAGAATCTTGGACAGTTGACTTTTTATTTGGTTGCACTGATTTAGTCTCTCTCTCTCTCTCTTTTTTTTTTTTTTTTTTGCACTGATTGGGTCTCTAACAGACATTCTTTTTCCATAAAGTACCCTGATTTTCATTTTTAGAGCATTTTATAAGACTTTGCTCTTTGATTTTATGTTTCCATGTAACTTAAATATACTTAGGTCACCCTAAACCATTTTTAAAGCTCAGTATTTAGAAATGATAATAATTATTCAGCGGACAACTAAGATGGTGTAAAAGGAAAACACTAGCAATATTACCAATTTTTCCTCATTTTATTTTTCATTCCTACCTATTTGGGGCAGTTTTGTTTTAAGTCCACAAAATCAGTAAGTCTTTCAGAGACTAAACAGGTGCTTCTTGATGCTCAGCAGGTGCTTTAAGAAGGATCTCATGTTACCTGGTAAATTATACAATCATTTATAAATGCTGTGAAGTTTTACAGTTAAGTAGTATTTTATAATGGATTATCCAGCTTTATTAATTTATTTTTTAAATTGGCACAGTTTGGCACTGTGACAATAATGCACTTAGTGTTCTAAAATTGGTAATGCATCTCCTTAAACACTTATTTCCAAGGGTAGGGGTAGCCATAGACATAGATGGCACCCTACCCAGTGTGTTGGTAATGAACCTCATGGTTTCTCCTTACCTAAAAATAGCATCTCCACTGACACTCTCACTTTCCTAGACCTAAGCTGAAATTTTACTGTTAGTGTTTCTTAACAGGTAATATAAATACATCTGTTTCTAGTTGTTTCAGATAAGAGAGTACCGGCTTATATTTTAAATAACTTGACCAAGATCATATAGTTAGTAGTGGAGCTAGGATTTAAATCATGTCAGTCTGGCTCTGTCCTGTATTCTTAACAAATCTCTGTATTATCTTTAGAGGTAAAAAGTAGGAGCATTTTTTTTTTGGCTTCCATCTCCTCAGTCTCTTCTCTCTGGTATTTTTTTCTAGGACCCTTCATCATTTTCTCCCTCCTTTTCATACATTTGTAAAATAAAAAGCATAAAAATATTTGGTTTGATTGTAGAAAAGTTCTCTAAACAAAAATGAAAATAAAGTACTGCAATTGCTGTCAAATAGTAAGAGGGATTTTTATTTTTTCTTAAAGGATATATGGGTGCTCTTTTTTTTTTTTTTTTTTTAAGGTTTTGTTTATTTATTTGACAGAGAGACACAGTAAGAGAGGGAACACAAGCAGGGGAAGTGGGAGAAGGAGAAGCAGGCTTCCCGCTGAGCAGGAGCCCAATGTGGGGCTCCATCCCAGGACCCTGGAATCATGACGTGAGCCGAAGGCAGACACTTAACAACTGAGCCACCCAGGCGCCCTGAAAGGGATTTTTAAATGCGAAATGAAAACCCAGTGAGATTGACTCCACAAAATAGAAACAGCCACTTCTTTACAGGAAAAGATGGCTGAAAAGAAAAGGACAAATATCTAAAAGAAAGTCACAATATGAAGAATTTTTAAACGGTAAAAGAAATTTTAAGAAGAAAGAAGATAGGGTTGAACAGACAGCAGTATTTATGTTGTATGTCCTGTGAAGCTCTTATGAATGCCAATTTTTCCTTAAAAAGGGTTGTAAGAAAAGAGAGTTAGAGGCCAAGAACACCAGTGTAATATGCTTCCGTATTTTATTTAAGGTTAATGTTCAAGCCATGGTTATCAGCAAGTATAAGACTCTTGAGACCGTAAAATGAAAATCCATTTCATTCTTTTATACCTTTTGTACTATATATAGCAAGACGCCTGGAATCACATTCATTGTTGACAGTGTATACTAATTCTGTAACTATTTATTATAATTGCAGATTTATGTAAGTGGATTTCTTCCAAAACATGATGCAGACCACTCTTTAACAAGTCTTTCAACCCCAGAAAGGAGTTTTATCTTTATAAACCGCCGACCAATACATCAAAAAGACATATTAAAGGTAATCTATTTTAGAAAAAAAAAGTATTACTTGGATCAGTAATAAAAACTAGCTCTGTCATTTGTCAACTTGTTATAAGAACTGCTTCCAAGGATTTGCTCTAAAATAAGGAGAAGGAAAAAAAAATAAAATAAGGAGAAGGAGATAAACAGATACTATAATATTTATTAAGCATTGTGCAAGGTGTCTTACATAGGACTTTACAACAATTCTGTGGTGAATTATTATCCTTATTTATAGTGAAGAAACTGAAATATTAGTGACTAAGAAGTTAGTGACTAAGAAGCCCATTATAGCCAGGAAGCAACAGACTTTGGATTTGAACCCTAGACTTTGAAAACAACCATGACACACAGATCTTTTAACTGTGAAGCCAATTGCATTGGATAGTTACACTTCTTAATGAATGCTGGTGCTTCATATAAGTTCAAGGCCTCCAAATGAGTATTACCATTTAGATACTGCTTTTCCTCATAAGCAGTTACATCCACTCAGTTTCTCAGTGGACTGTACGTTTTTAGTTATATTTAAGGATGGCAGTACTATCTTTACATGGTATTTTTATCTTTTCTTTATTACACATATTTCTAGTTAATCCGACATTACTACAATCTGAAGTGCCTAAAGGAATCTACTCGTTTGTATCCCATTTTCTTTCTGAAAATTGATGTTCCTACAGCTGATGTGGACATAAATTTAACACCAGATAAAAGTCAAGTATTATTACATAATAAGGTAAATTTTGGGATAATTTTTTTTATTTATGTTATTTGCAAACTTATGCAGTCCTAACCATTTTCACATGGGAGAGTTGCTTGTTTATACATATTTTTAAATATTATTTTAAATCTTGCCTATTTATTATTTTCATAATTTTCCCTAACATTTGTTAATTTATATTTTTAGGAATCTGTTTTAATTGCTCTTGAAAATCTGATGACGACTTGTTATGGATCACTACCTAGTACAAATTCTTACGAAAATAATAAAACAGATGTTTCCTCAGCTGACATGGTTGTTAGTAATACAACAGAAACAGATGTGTTTTTTAATAAGATGGAATCATCTGGAAGTAATTATCCAAATGTTGATACTTCAGCCATTCCTTCCCAAAATGATGTGCATAATGATAAATCTGGGAAAAACACTAATTATTGTTTAAATCATCAGATATATGTTGATGACCATTGTGATGATCATTTTAATAGTGAAAATTCTAACATTGGTAAAAGCAGTAGAAATACATTTCAAGAGATCCCAATGAATAATTTATCATGTGAGGATGTCCAGAAGGAATGTAGTGAGACTTGTTTTGTAGGTTCTGTTAAGCATACCCAATCAGAAAATGGCAATAAAAATAATAGAGCTGAGAGTGGGAAAAATGAGGAAGTAGCAGTTCCTGAGAAGTCTTTGGAAATCTGTTCAGATGACTGGAGCAAGGGAAATACACTTAAAAATTCAATGGGAGAAAACATTGAACCTGTGAAAATTTTAGTGCCTCAAGAAAGTTCAGCATGTAAACTCAATAATAATGCTTATCTAAGCCCTGAACAAAAGAATCTCAGTGAAAGTTCCTCTAACAAAAAATCAAATGTGGTAGATAACAAATCTGGACAGCTTACAGCATATGATCTAATTAGCAATCGCGTAATCAAGAAACCCATGTCAGCAAGCGCCCTTTTTGTTCAAGATCATCGTGCTCAGTTTCTCACAGAAAATTCTAAGACCAATTTGGAGGATACAACAGTACAAATTGAAGAACTGTGGAAGACATTGAGTGAAGAGGAAAAACTGAAGTAAGTTTCCAGAGCTTGCTTGTGACCTGCTGCTGAGATATTTCCATTCTATATGACTCACTGGGTTAAAAAAATTTAAACTTCTTATTTATGGAAAACCAGAATGGAAAATGCCTTTTGGTTTGGCTAGAGTACTTTTGTTGGCATCATTTTTTTAAATTGAGAGGTTTTTAGTTTTGTGTTTTATTTTTAATTTTTTTGTTTGTTTTTGGTACAAGCCTTAACTACTTTATTATTAAAATTAAAAGTTAAAGGTTTTCCATTCTTCTTAATTTAAAACTATATTTTCTTCTATTTCTTTTTTATTTTATGTTAAAGAATCTTTCTATGACAGGACTTTCTCTTTTTTAAGCTTATGCATTAAACAATTATAACAGTAGTGGTTTTAAGAAATATCTTGGCTATTCCCTTTTTTAAATTGGTCTCCAAAATATGTAACAAAATATGAAAGTTACAGTATTTTTACAGATTCAATTTCGTGGAATCAATACTGTTGCTATTCAGTATAAACTGAAGGCTTCCTTCTAAAATCTTTTATTTATTTGTTGGCAACTTACAAACTATGGTGGGGTGTTGTGGTAGGTAAATAGGTGGTTTGATCTATATTTGATGAAAATAACTACTTATTAATTGCCATTTTTAGATTAGATGATCTAAATATTATAAAATAATACGATGAGTGTTTATAGTTGACTTAGCACTTATTATAAATACAAAGTACTATGTCTTGAGTGATCTAGCCCACCAGAAAATGAAACAGTAGAATTATACTTCCAACCATATATTATTATGTACGGTATCTCAATAATATGTTAAATATCTTGAAGAAAATTTAAACATAACTTACCATTCAGAGTTTTTATTTGATGACAAACATGGACACTTAACCGATTTTTTTTTTTTTTTACTTTTTCATTTGCTTATTCAGTCTTCTAAAAACACTATCAACTTAAAATAGTAATGACCACTATTTTGTGTGTGTGGGTAGAATGCAACTTTTTTTTAAAATTTAAATTAAATTTGGCAACATATAGTACATCAGTTTTTGATGTAGTGTTCAGTGATTCATTAGTTGCATATAACACACAGTGCTCATTTTATCACGTGTCACTATTAACACTGACAGGCAAAACCTCCATAAAATTAGCTTCTTTCTTTACCTTTTTTTTTTTTTTAGTGGGGACAGTTGTATTTTTTCTTTTTTCAGGCAGACACAGAAGTAGACAAAACAGTACAATGAACCCATCACTCTGTTTCACGAACCATCATCTCATGGTCAGTGTCATATTATCCATACCTGCATGCACTTCGCTTCCCCTTTTTACTATTATTATTCTGAAGCACATCCTAGGGTAATATCATCTATTTCATAAACATTTTATTATGTATCTGTAAAAAGTAAAGACGTTCCTACTTTAAATATAGCCATAATATAATCATCATAATTTTTAAAACAAGAATTCCTAATATCATCAGATATTCAGTGTTTGAATTTCTAATTACTTAATACCAGTATTTTAAAAGTTTGTTTATTTGAATCAGGTTGCAAATAAGGTTCACACCTTGCAATTGTCTTTAGTTTTATCTAAATGACACAGGCATTTTAAGATCAGTGCATTTAACTTTTAGTACAGCAAGCCCACAGAAGTTGAATTGCGTTGACCAGGAGGTGATGTATTATCTGAGAAGGAGGGGAAAAAAGCATAGATGTTTCCTCTCATGGAAGGTAGGGACAGTGTAACAGCTTAAAAGATAGCTGTTCCCTCACAGCCTCACAACAGCAGGTATTGTTCCAGTTGACTTTTGGGGAGTGTCAGCATTGTTTCTTCTTGTAGGCCCCAACGTATCAGGGTACAGGATTATGGTTAATAGGCCTCATCTAAAAATTTGTTTATTGTCAGACAGTATTCTGGAATCCAAAATTTTCTCTGTCTTATTGCCGTAAAGTAAACAAAAGAGGCAGTGTTGGGCAAGAGCAGACCTCTGAAACCACACCGGGGTTTTAACTCCAGTTTCTTTCTCTGCTAGCTTTTTGTAAAAATGTGTAGACAGTATCTCCTAGATTGTTGTGAGGATTAAATAAGATATTATGTGTTATAATGTAAGAAAAATGATTGGCACATTGTTCATGATCTTACTTAGAATTTTTAACCTGTGAAAAGAAAATTTCTATGTTGTAATTGACATTTTTCACTTGCTTAGCGAAGATTAAATTTAATTTGGAGGCCAGAAGTAGAAGAAAATATAAGTATTTTGGGATCAGAGAGCTCACTGTATGTCACAAAATGTGTTAGAATCTTCCAGATCCAGGGGTTTGGGGACCATGATGGCTGTGTCCAAAATTATCATCAGTGAGAAAGTGTAGCAAAAATGATATCACACTCTATAGTCACACTACCACTTTTCTGTAATATTTATCTTGGAATTTTTTTTCATGATCCTAAATTCTGTAGGAAATCCTAAGGGATACCAGAGTAGACTCCTCTTCTGTGGATAATTGGTCTTTCTATCCTCCCTTTACTTTTTTCCTATTCTTCCTGTTTCTTTCCCTTCTTTTCCTCTTTTCCCTTCCCTCTCCTTTTATTATTTTCTTACTGTTTCTTTCCCTTCCTTTTTCCTTACCCTTCCCTTTCTCCTTTCCTCTTCTCTCTTCTTTTCTTTTTTCTTTTTTTTCTTTCCTTTCTTTTCTTCTCCTCCCTCCCCCCTCCCTCCCTCCTTTCCTCCCTTCCTTCCTTCCTTCCTTCCTTCCTTCCTTCCTTCCTTCTCTTCTTTCCTTCCCTTCTTTCCTCCCTCCTTTTCTACCTCTCTTCAGGTAGGTAATATTTATTAAGGGCATTCTGTATACAAGGCCCTATGTATTCTAGCTAATCACTTCAGATATAGTGATAAATAAAATATACTTTCTCTACTCATAAATGATGCAGTATAGTGAGGAAGACATAAATAGTAATCATAGAATACAAAGAGTTAGTTTTAAAATAAATATAAAGAGTTATGAAAATACTTAGCAGTGGCTATGAGACAGAAAATGATTCCCTAAGTAGAAATAATCAGAAAGGTATAGGGAATTTTCTAAATAAAACAGCTAGAAGGAAAATAGTGTTATTGCGGAAATTAAAGATGGTCTCTGTGACAGGAACAGAATATGAGAGAGTATAATAAATTGAAGGAAAGCAGGCCAGATTATGTAAGGTTCTGCAAACCATAATAAAGAATTTGAATAAGCCCTAGGATCAGGGTTTTTCTGCTGGGAGCTTAGGACAGACTTTGCTGTGGGGAGTACTTCATTTTTTATTCCTTCTTTTCCAGATATTTTTCCTTTGCTTTTGTCCTTTCCTCTGGTGGATTAGAAGCCAGATTTAGGCCTGTACCCTTGCCCACTGAGGTTTCAGTCAATTGATGTTAACTCGAATCTTTCATTTGCATACTATGAACATACTTCTACTTAAAATAAGAATAATATTGTAATTGTGGTATTAAAAATGGTAAATAAACTTTATAATTACATGTAATCTTTAGTCACAAAAGCATTCGATTTGATTACTGGTCAAATCAAAATTAATATTTTCCATTCAGGTTACTGAATCCATTAATGACATTAAGTCAAAGGTAGCAGCTGTTTTTACTTAACATTTGCTTAATATTCCTTTGGACATAGTTTTTACATTTCCCAAGGAACTAATTAAATTGGCTTCTTGAGTAAATCACAAGATTGGTACCATATGTGAAAATTTGCACATTATAATTAATTACAAATGGTGACCTTCATCTTGAACTCATTTTTCACCATAAGGGAAAAATCTTGAATTGGAATGTCCAAAAGCTAAATATACTTACTTATAGTACCTATTGAAAGTAAACTGTTGAAAATTATCTGTTTTATGTAGCTAATCCAGAACGTGAGATTCTAAATAGAAGTGGGAGAAAATCATACACAAAATTATTAACATAGCGTGGTAAGTAACCAGAGAGGCATTTTTCATCTAGTTTACAGTGAAACGAGGTCTTTTTTACATTCTTATCCAGCTAACATTTCTGTATTTAACAAACATACTGAGTACAAACTACACAACATGCTATGGTCTCTTGCCTCTTAGTCTCAATTTTAACATTTAATTCAGTTCACTCAAGAATGCCATTTTTATTTCCTAACACATATCTATATAAATTTCTCCTTAAAAATGTTTCATGTATATTACCTAAAATAGAATTTAGCCAGTTTCTTAAGAGTTACGTAAGATTAGAAAGAGCGCTAATTCTCCAGTCTCAAACTTAAAACTGCACTTGAAAATTTTTTTTAGTAAAGTTGCTTAAATAATTACCAGCCTTTAGTCAGTCATGTGCCCCATTCATTATAAGATATGTTTCTTGATATACAATGATAACAAACATTTATAATTATTTACTGTGGTGCCAAGCATTATTCTAAGTACTTGAAACATTTTAACTCTTTTTTTTTAAGATTTTATTTATTCATTTGACAGAGAGAGAGATTACACGTGGGCAGAGAGGCAGGCAGAGAGAGAGGGGGAAGCAGGCTCCCTGCTGAGCAGAGAGCCTGATTCGGGGCTTGATCCCTGGACCCTAAGATCATGACCTGGGCTGAAGGCAGAGGCTTTAACCCACTGAGCCACCCAGGCGCCCCATTTTAACTCATTTTATTGCTCATATCAAAACTATGAAGTAAATGTAGATTATCTATGTATTACAAATGATTAGCCTGAGACACAGAAAAATTAAATAATTTTTGTAGATTTACAGAGCTACTAAGTGGCAGCACCAGACCAGTCAGTCAGTCTCCAGGGTCTGTGCTCTTACCACTACAATTTACTGAACACCTAAGAGTAGTTTTCAGTTTTGGGTATGCTTTAGAATCATCCATGGACCCTTTTAAAAAGAGTGTCGTTCAACCTCAATCTCAGCCTGAAGAGTTCGAAAATCTGAGGGTGGGATTCAGGCATCTCAATTTTTTAGAAACAGTTGCTATAACCACTATGCTAGAGTGTCTTTGATTGGCTGTAGAAGTTTCATTAACCTGAAAGAAAAGATGTCTTGACTTTTACCCAGGATAATTTTGAAACATCTGTTATCTTGTACCTTTGAAACTGAATTAAATTAAATGGTTCGCTTGTATTGAGCTTTTTTGAATTTATTTTTTCACTGATGACTCTAAAATGAGAAATAGCAACTGAAAAAATTAATATTTAGCTATGAATCCATTACAAATTTAATAATAAAATTTTTATTTTGCATGCTATCATTAGAGTGTCTTAATTTTTTTTTTAAGATTTTATTTATTTGACAGAAGAGAGACAGTGAGATAGGGAACACAAGTAGGGGGAGTGGGAGAGGGAGAAGCAGACTCCCCACTGAGTAGGGAGTCCGATCCGGGGCTCAATCCCAGGACCCTGGGATCATGACCTTAGCCAAAAGCAGATGCTTAACGACTGAGCCACCCAGAGGCCCCTAGAATAACTTTAATTTTACTAGTATCTAATTAGTAAATTAGATAAAATTTTCTTTTGTAGTGCTCAGGAAATTGTTTATTCCATGTTGATGTTACAGTAAATGTGTAAGGAACTCTTCAGATGTAGAATTAACTGTTTTATTTAGTTATTTCTTTATAAGTTTTTTCTTTTTCTTTTTTTAGTGTTTGTGTCTTCAGTGCTTCCATAAATGGTTTTTAAAATTGGGTAAAATGTAGCATTGTGAAATTCACAGATCTTAACTTTATATATAGTTCAATGCATTTTTATATGTGCACATCCATGTAACCACTGCCTCAAACAAAATACAGAATACTTTAACCACCCCAGAAGGTTCACTTATGCCACTTATCAGCCAGTTTCTCTACACAGCCACTGTTTTGACTTCCATCACACTACTTTGGTTTTGCTGGTACTTAAACTTCATATATATAAAATCATACATGTACTCTTTTTTTTTTTTTTTTTTTTTTAAAGATTTTATCTATTTGAGAGAAAGAGAGAGAGAGCACGCACACAAGGCAGGGGAGGGGCAGAGGGAGAAACAGACTCCCTCCAGAGGAGGGAGCCTGATGCAGGACTCAATCCCAGGACCCTGGGGTCATGACCTTAGTTGAAGGTAGATGCCTAACTGACTGAGCCACCCAGGTGACCCAATGTGTACTCTTTTTTAAAAAATATTTTATTTATTTATTAGAGAGCACGAGTGAGAGAGGGCACAAGCAGAGTGAAGGGCAGAGAGAGAAGCAGACTCTCTGCTGAATGGGGAGGGGAGCCTGATGTGGGACTCGATCCCAGGACTCTGGGATCATAACCTGACCCGAAGACAGATGCTTAACCGACTGAGCCACCCAGGGGCCTTCCACTTGTACTTTTTTATGTCTAACTTCTTATTCTCAACAAAATATGTTGTGATTTCCACCCATGTTTGTTGAATATCTTTGTATAGTTCATTCTTTGAAATTGATAAGTAATATTCAGTTGTATAAATATACCACAATTTGTTTATTCAGTCTCCAGTTGGGTTGTTTCCAGTTTGGGGCTATTACAAATAAAGATATGTTATTTAGTTTCTAAATATTTGGGGGTATTTCTAAATATCTTGTTGACTTCTAATTTATTCTGGCATGGATAGGGAAAATACTATCTTAGATTTCATGCTTTTCAAATTTACCGCAAATTAAGCCCAACGATGATCTGTCTTCATGAATGTTCCAAGTATATAACACCTAGAAGGAATCTGAATTCTGCATCTGTTAGATAGAGTGTTCTAAAATGTCAATTTAGTCAATGTAGTTGATAGTATTCCTAAAATCCTCTATAGCTTTATTGTTCTTTATTTTTTGGTCTACTTCTTCTAGTTACTGAGAGGGGTATTAAAGTCTCCCAACTATGATTCTGGATTTATTTCTACTTTAGATCTGTAAGTTTTGATTCATGTAATTTGTAGCTTTGTTATTAGATACAAACACATTTGTGATTGATATACCTTCCTAATGTTAACCCCTTTTGTCATTATGAGTTTTCCCTCATTATCTGTTGTGTAATTTCTTGTTTTGAAATTGATAATTGATTTTATTTTATATTACAATAGCTATTCTTTTTTATGCTTACTATTTGCATGGTGTATCTTTTCTATTCTTTTACTTTCAAACTAGTATTTGTGTCTAAAATATAACTCTTGTAGACATATATAACTGAATTTTACTTTTTATTTTTTTTTTTTAAGATTTTATTTGTCAGAGAGAGAGAGAGAGAGCACACAAGCAGAGGGAGAAGCAGGCTCCTCCCTGAGCAGGGAGCCTGATATGGGACTCAATCCCAAGACCCTGGGATCATGACCTGAGTGCAAGGCAGACACTTAACTGACTGTGCCACCCAGGTGCCCTGGATTTTGCTTTTTAAATTCACTCTGACAATTTCTCCTTTTTATTTGGAATATTTAGTCCATGTAGTGTAATAACTGATACAGTTAGGTTTAGGTCTACCATTTTCTCAATTGTTTCATCTTTGTTTTGTTCCTCTGTTCCCTGTGGGAGACAGGCAGCCTTCTTTAGTGTTAAAAGAATATAATTTAATGTTTAATTTTAATTCTTTTATTGGCTTTGCATTATTTTTTGCTTTGGGGAATATATTACACATCCTTAATTTATCATAATCTACTTAGAGTTAATAGGGTTCCAGGCACACAGATGATAAGAACTTTACAAGTAATATTTCAATTACCACTCCTGTCCCTTGTACAGTTGATGTCATATATTTTATATCTACATACAATATAAAACTTTATTTTTGTTTCGGGTTTTTATTTAAATTCCAGTTAGTTAACTTATGTGTAATATTAGTTTTAGGAGTAGAATTTAGTGATTCATCACTTACATACAACACGCACGGCTTATCACAGCCCTTGCCCTCCTTAAAACCAATCACCCACTTAGCCCATCCCCCCACCCATCTCCCCTCCGGCAACCCTCAGTTTCTTCTATGTAGTTAGGAGGCTCTTTGATTTACCTCCCTCTCTTTTTTTTTTCTCCTATGTTCATCTGTTTTGTTTCTTAAATTCCACGTGAGTGAAATCATATGGTTAAAATGCTATTTTTTAAAAATTTAGTTATCTTTCAAAGAAATGGGAATTTTTTTAAAAGATCTTAATAGTGCAATTATGCTGGCAACGGATTCTAAGTTTTCTTTTATCCAAAAATGTCTATATCGTCTTCATTTTTGAAGGACATTTTTGCTTTGTATCATTGAATTCTGGATTCTGTTGGCACTTAAAAGATGTAATTTACTGCCATCTGGCTCTACATTGCTTCTGATGAGAAGTTATATCCATCATTTGTGGTATTCTTTTTTTGTAATGTCTTTTTTTTCCTCTCACTTCTTTCAAGGATTTTGTCTTTGTTTCTCAGCAGTTTGATTCTAATATACCTAGCTGTGGATTTCTTTGTATTTATCCCTGCTTGGGTTCACTGACCTTCTTGGATCTACAAAATGTTTCCTTTATCCAAATTGCCTAATTGTCACCCATAATTTTTTTCAATGTTTTTTTTTTTTTCTCTTCACTTTCATGTTTTTTATCTAGGATTCCAATTACATATACGTTGAGTTGCTTGTTGTGCCATAGGCCACAGAGATTTTTTTTAATCTTCATTTTTCTCTCTTGTTTAGATGGGATAAGTTCTACTGCTCTGTCTTCAAGTTTGCTGACCCTTTCTTTTGCCATCTCTAATCTGCTCTTAAGCCTACCCAGGCTTTTTTTTTTTTTTTTTTTTTTTTTTTTTGACGTTTTTCATCTCAGATATTGTATTTTTTAGTTCTAGAATTTCCCTTTGGTTCTTTTTTATAATTTCCCTTCCCTGTTTAGATTCCTCTTCTGTTCTCTCATTAGGATAATCTTTTCCTTTAAGTCCTTAAATATTTATAAAAACCTGTTTCAAATATAACTTTTTTTTTTTTTTTTTTTGCAAATTCCAACATCTGAGTCATGTTGAGGTTGGTTTTTACTGACCACTTTTCTCTTGATCATTACTCACATTTTCCCGTTTTATTACTTGAATGATAACTTTTGATTATTTAATGGACATTGTGGGTGATATGTTGAAGAAACTCTAGATTCTGTCTTCTTCTGAAAAGTGTTGGTGTTTGTTCTGCAACTATTTAAATTACTGCTAGATCACACTGAGCTCGGAAGGCTGTTTTATACTTCCTTAGAGAGAGACTGTTTAAATTTTGCCCCCAATCCTGGGGCAGCTTCCTTAGTTCTAGGACATAGTTTTTCCCTTACCCTAGGATGTAGCCCTCATCCAGTTTTAATTTAAAGCCCTAAGTGTTTATTAAGCCATCTAATTATATAAAATTCAAACTCCAAATTCCATTTACTCTGCCGTAGGTAGTCACTAAAATCTCTGTTTAGCTCATTGAACATTCTAGCAGTTGTTTTCCTCGAGGCTTCCACATATGGAATTTTGTAGGATTTTCTCCTTTAATTTCTAGTTGTTTTGGAAGCAAGGAACTCTGTTCTAGTTTTTCAAGCTAGTAAGAGTGCAACCGATATAATGTAATATGTGATATAAAAATAAATTATAAAAATTATAAAAAACTTTTTCATGGGGCGCCTGGGTGGCTCAGTTGTTAAGCATCTGCCTTTGGCTACAGTCATGAATGTAATATGTGATATAAAAATAAATTATAAAAATTATAAAAAACTTTTTCATGGGGCGCCTGGGTGGCTCAGTTGTTAAGCGTCTGCCTTTGGCTAAGGTCATGATCCCAGGATCCTGGGATTGAGCCCCACATTGGGCTCTCTGCTCAGCGAGAAGCCTGCTTCTCCCTCTCCCACTCCCCCTCCTTGTGTTCCCTCTCTCACAGTGTCTTTCCCTGTCAAATAAATAAATAAAATCTTGAAAAGTTTTTTTAAAAAAGATTGCAGCTTATTGCTTGTTTTTTTTTTTTTCCGCCACTTCCCTTTAATGTTAGGAACTGCCCTTTGGGTAAAAGCCATATAAATATGGATCTCTTTTTTGAATGTTCAATCATTCCAATTATCTGCCTGTTTTTGGTTGCTTTTCCATGTCCATTTTAAATAGTTGATCTCTGTATTTTGTTCAGAATTATAGTTATGTAGGGAAGGTTAGTCCAGTATAGGCTCCTTTATCATTATCAGACTTGGAGCACCAGCTCTTTGTTTTTTATAAAATTTACTTCAGATGGCCAATACATTTTTGATTTTGATCTCATTAGCTCTATTTTATCTTTATTCCCAGATACAAAGAGAAAGCTACTAAAGATTTGGAACGATACAATAGGCAAATCAAGAGAGCCATTGAACAGGAATCGCAAATATCATTTAAGGATGGCAGAAAAAAGATAAAGCCCACCAGTGCATGGAATTTGGCACAGAAGCACAAATTGAAAACTTCATTATCTAATCAGCCAAAACTTGATGAGCTCTTTCAGTCCCAAATTGAAAAAAAGAACCAAAACATTAAAATAGTTCAGATCCCCTTTTCTATGGAAAATTTAAAAAAAAAAATTGAGAAACATAAATTTGACTTCGAAGAGAAGGAGGAACTTTGCTTGCTCCACAATCTCAAGTTTCCTGATGCGTGGCTAATTACATCCAAAACAGAGGTAATGTTACTAAATCCTTACAGAGTGGAAGAAGCCCTGCTATTTAAAAGACTTATTGAGAATCATAAACTTCCTGCAGAGCCACTGGAAAAGCCAATTATATTAACAGAGAGGTATGGTGAAATAATAGAATTCTTTTTTTAACTCTCAAAACATTTATCAATCCATACTAGATTAGAAATTGAAAGTAAAAGTTGGAAGTGTTTTCTGGTAGGGAAAAGTTTATTTAAAGAAATATTTTTTAAAACTTGATTTTCTAATCTTTAACGGAATTGTTTTTAAATAAATAATTTTAGAATATTCTACTTCTGCAGTTAGTAAATACCAACCTCAATTCTCCTATTCATATGTGATTTGCCTAGGATAATTTTGAAGTTAGGTTGCCATGACTCTGTCATTGTACACTCTTTAACATTTCAAACGTATACCAAAATAGAATTATACAATGAATGCCTTTATCAACAATTACCAAGATTTTGCCACGTTTGTTTATTTGTCCTTTCAAATATATATATGTATATTATGTCTACACACACACACACACACACACACACACATATTTTCTTTTTCTTTCCTAAAATTTTTTAGACAATATCGGTTTCTCTCTCTTAAAAATGACTTACCTAAACACAATGACTTTTTCTGTCTTTCACAATATTAATTCCTTGGAAGTTTTCCTCATTGTCTCAACATGTCTTTTTTATGGTTTTTAAATTATTTAATTTGTATCTAAACAAGGTCCAGCTGTTACATTTTGTCTCTTAAATCTCTTCTAAATATCACACCATTAACTTATTGTTGATACTAAGTCACTTGTTTGTTAGAATATCCTATTGTCTCAGTTTGTCCCTTTACTTCCTCATGGTGGTGTTCCACTTGTTTTTTCCTCTCCCATGTTTAAACAGAAGTTAGCTCAGGAGGATTGAATAGATTTAGATTCTACTTTCTGGGATGACTATTTAATAGGCTGTGCTATGTGCTTCATATTTCATCACATCGAAAGGCACTTATCACTGGTTTCAGCCACTGACAGCCTGCTGTCATACCTTAAAATTCCCTGTCAGCCTTTCCATCTAATGGTTTCATCCATTGATGATTGTTGCCTTAACTGATTTTATTATAGATTGCAAAATGGGATATTTCTCTTTAATATCCTACATGAGGAAATTATTTTCTATAAAAATGAATAATAGCTAACAGCTAACCTGTTAACATTTCCCTTTTTTTATATTTAATATTTCTTTCTTTGGTCTGACAGGAGAGAGTCGTGTATATGAAATGGAGATAAAAACCTGAAATTAGAAAGATATTGAGGGTTTGTTCTCTAGGACACATCACTAAATAGCTCTGTTTCAGAACTCCCAAGAAGAAATAAAAAATCTTTTATACAGTATATTAAAACTCTTGTGTTAAAAAGCCCTGCTACCAAATTATGATTAGGATTGCTTTGAATCTGTAGATCATGTTGGGGAGAATTGCCATCTTAACAATACTGCATCTTCCAATCCATGCACAGTGGTCTCCATTGATTTAAGACTTCTTTGATTTCTCTCACCAATATTTTGTAGTTTTCATTATAGAGGTTTTTTTTTTTTAATTGTTCCTAAGTATTTTGTTTTTTGATTCTAATATAAATGGGTTTTTTAAATTTCATCTTCTAATTATCTGCTCTTGATATATATATATATATAAAAATACAATATAATTTTGTATTTTGAAAAAAAAAAAATCCCTATTACCAGAGGAAAAAATAGGGCCAGGACACAGGAAAACATTTGTCAGCGCTGTCTTTTTAATTAAGGCAACAGTAATCACATTCACCTAAATCCAGCATCTTTCATAGTATTCTCTTAAGATTGGCTTAGCAAACTGTCAAAGAATTAGAAAAAGAATTAATGCAGATTTGTCCTGTATTGAACAGTTCAAAAATCTGATAGAACTTTCTCTTCTTCCTTTAAAAAGAGCTAGGGTGTATCTGAAATTTTAAACGTGATTACTTTTCTAAATGGTTATTTGTGAACTTTCATTTATATATTAAAAATCATTTTGTGCTTGTACAAATTAAACGTTTTTAAAGATGTTTTCTTTTATGATATTCTGCTATTCAAAAACAAATACATTAGAAACTATTATTTGGGGCCCATACTAGCCTGAAAATAAAGCTTTCTTAACTGAACATGGACAGCAACAAAGCTGAGTTCAAAATTGTTTTCACCCTTCTTTTGAAATGTGACATGCCCACCACAATTAATATAAGTTTTTCAAAACTGAGTGAAAGATGGGAATTATGGGTTGGGCTCAGTTTCCTCACTGTGGTTCTAATGCAGATTGTGTAGTTTAGCTCTCAATGGCATAATTTAGATCTCTATAAAATACAAAGTAAGAGCTCAACAATGGCTAATGTTTGTTGAGGATTTACCATATGATAGGAACTTTAATAACTTTAATAAGATCAAGTTGTTGTTGATCTTAACAACAACCTTATGATATAATAATTATAATAATGGCATTATTTATAAAGTTTTCATTTGTATTTTATAGAGAACACAGTTTTTGATTTCACATTTAGTTTGTAATGTTCTAAAAGATAGAAACTGTCTTTTATGTCCATTCTTCCTCCTTTCTGTATGCTGTATATAGTAGGTCTTCTAAAAGATATTAACAGAGATGTAAAAAAGTAAAGTTTCTCACAGGGCTACTTACATCTTTGTATTTTGTTACCGATCATTTTTAAAGGACCCTTGCACTAACTTTTTTCCATAAATCCTCTTATTTCATTTTACATATTTAATAAGTTAAAGGACCATAATTTCTTTTTCAGTCTTTTTAATGGATCTCATTATTTAGAGATTTTGTGTAAAATGACCACAGATGATCGGAGATACAACGGATCAACTTACCTGTCCGATCCTCGTCTTATAGCAAATGGTTTCAAGATAAAATGGATACCAGGTATGATGATGTGGTTTACTATTTCCTGACTTAGAAAAATAAATCTTGTTCCCGAAGTTTCATTTGGGTTTCATAATATACATATCGGTATATTTTTGTCTCACCAAAAGTAGTGTCAACAATCATATTTCAAAAAGGTAATCTCTGAAACTAGGAAGTTTGGCATCCCTTTCAGTCTATTACCTTGCATTTGTGTTTTCATAACTAATCGAGAAGTTTCAAATAATTTTTGACATCTTTTGTCACAATATGCAAACTGCCTAGTTTGTTTAAATTATTTAATACTACTCTGGATGATGAAAGAAATAAATGTGTAGTATATCGGAAAGGTCTAACAAAAATGGACATCTCTTTTCCTGTTTTGCTAATTAGATTTGTAACATCAGCAGTCTTACTATTTGGAGGGCGAATGATTTGATTCCATTGCTTTGCCAAAAAGACTGTGATAACACTACTTTCTCTGTAGGGCAAGTCACTGAGTGGAGAGAAAAGGAAATCGTTCTGGGAAGCAGACATCCGTTTTCCTGGTTGGACCCTCTCTGTTCTTTCATAACTTTCATACTTAACTGTTTTCTGCCCTAACTGCCGAGGCTGCTCTTGTCCTATTATTTTCCCTTTGTCTGGTCTCAAGGGTATCATGAAGAGTGATGCCACTGTCCCCTCTCCTGCCTGCCCCTAAACTTGTCATGACCAAGATAAGGAAAACAAAGTTCAACCAAAACAGTGTTGAAGATTTTTATAGGGATGTTTTACTTAGACATAAAAAGAAAATGAGTAAAAACAATTGTACAAAACTATGAAATTAAGTATATACAGAAAATGATTTGGTGCTCCAAACTTTAATTTTACGCACTTCTGCAGTTTTAGGAACTTCTTACCTTCTATCTCAATCTTGGATATTTAGGTTTGGAGTGGCCTCAGTGTTTTCTCATTATAATAACTAATAATTATCTAGAATAATTATAATGTACAGAGCACTATTCTAAATATTAAATGTATTACTTTATTTAATCTTCCTAATAACCCTATGAAGTAGGTTTTGTTACTGTCTCCATTTTACAGATGGAAAAATCAAGGCACAGTGAAGTTCGCTTAAGGGTACCAGTTAGTAGTAGAACTAGGATTTCAACCCAAGCGCCTTTGCAGTCTAGCTTTTAACTAATTTGTTATATTGCTTCCTACAAAAGTTGAGATATTTACTTCATGAAGTAGTTGTGAGCACTAGAGAGGTACTTAGGGAAATCAGTTAGCAGAGTACTTGCCAGTGGTAGGTGTATGAATATTCTCTTTTCTTCCCATCTTCCAGTACCCCTTTCTGTCATTTCTTTTAGTCCTCCCAGAAATCTTTCTTCCTTGAGACCCCTAGCATCTTTTTAATTTATTTGAAGTGTGAAGCAAGGGATATGTATAGGTTTGTGTGTAATAAGATATTTTTTTCTTGATCTGTTTTTCTAATTAACTATGTGGTGTTGCTGGCAGGTGCCATTTTTTTCATAAAAAATATTATCACAGCAATTTTTTTTAAAGTTAGAATGACTACTTTCCTGTTTCCAAGAATATGTTTATGCTTTCAGCTCTTAGCTTGTGGGTAATGTTTTTTGTTTTTGTTTTTAGAGATTTTATTTATTTATTTGACAGGGAGAGAGCAGACAAGCAGGGGGAGCCGTAGAGGGAGAGGGAGAAATAGGCTCTCTGATGAGCAGGGAGCCTGATATGGGGCTCGATCCCAGGACCCTGGGATCATGACCTTTGCCGAAGGCAGATGCCCAACCAACTGAGCCACCCAGGTGCCCCGTGGGTAGTGTTTTTTAAGTCCTGTTGAATGCCAGGTACTTTACAAGGCACCAAAGATATAAAAATGAGTAAGAGTCATCTGCAAACTGACTTGATTTGATTAGAATTAATTTTCTTAGATTGTCATCAGCATTATTTATCTTAGTAATAACAGATCAAATTTAAAACTCTTTTTCCTCTTTTTTAAGCCTTTCTTTTCCTTCATGAATTCTTACGTCATGTTTTCTTAAAAACCATTTCTCCTCTTCGTGAGTTTGTTGTCTTGGACTAACTTTGGATGAGCAGCTTGCCAGTTGTCACTAAACATCTTTGAATGATAAGGACATTTAAAAGAGAGGAGGAATACATCTGACTCTGAGGGAAAAGATTCTGAATGTGATCCTAAGAATTTTGCTCATTCATGGGATTAGTTTTTTGGTCTGCATCAATAAGAATTCTGCATTTTAAGAAAGTCAAAACTTGTCAAACCACTTACTCATTTGAAGTATTTTCCCTGAAAATTGGAAAGCATTTCATAGAATCTTATGGAAAATTCTTGAAAGTTTATTGTTTTGTGGTTCTAATGTCTGTAAGAATTTTGCAAACATGGTGATTAAAATATTGCTCAATTTCCTCATCTGTTGCCAAATACTTTACCCATATGCACAAGTAATTCTGTGAAATGTGTATGATTTTCCAGGGCAAATCTAGTCACTATTAGACTTTTCAGTCTAATCGTTCTATAAAAGGTAAAGAACCAGCAATAGTGAAAAGTCTCTGGGCTAATATTTTTGTAATTTCCTTACCCATATATGTAAAAAGATGTGAACTATAATATTCTGCTTCTTCCTCTTTGCCTGTGTAAATCCTGTTTCAAGTCCCATTTAAGTTCCCCTGGTTGCTCAAACTCTCATTTTGTCTTCCTTGACCAAACTTTGTGTTTTATTCCTTAGTGCTTGATTATAGATCTTCTATTACTCTCCAGTTGTTTCCAGGGATGCCTGCTCTGTTTAGTGTACCACCATTGCATCTTATCCAGATCAAGGAAGTGATCTGTAACTGGAAACAGATTAGGGATAGGATCACTGACGTCTCAGGCTCTGAAACTCTTCAAGTTATATCACTCCTCTTTTTTTATTCATCTGTTGATAGCTGCCACTTACCCAACCTTGAACTGTCTCATTTTCTTAATTCTATGTAACATGGGTGGACTTAAATATTAAGAACACTGTTACACAGATAGAGCCAAAGAAGTCAAATATCTGCTGTTTTACAACATCTTAAAATGCATTCTAAAGCCAAATTTGATCCTTCGGAATTTATGCTTTTATGGATGTTTTACCCCATGATATATCTAATCATGTAGCTGTTTTTAGTTTTATTTCAGTCACTAAATTATTTAAAGTAGTTTAATAAATAATGTCAGTTTTAAATATTGTTTACTAAAATATTTTGAGTAGACATTACTGAGTAAACAGTATTTCATTCTCTCAAATTAGTAATATATTAATAAGTTACTACAGTGGTAATCATTTTGCAATACATGTGTGTCAAATCAATACTATGCATACCATAAACTTAGTGTTTATCAATTATATCTCAATAAAACTATAAAAAAATTACTATGTGAGCATTTTTATAAATTGTAAGTTAAAATAATCATAGAAATAATTCAGGCCTTTAAGTTAACATTAAACTAGTAGAATAGAATTTGAACAGCAGCAGTTGTTAAAACACTTAAACCAGTTTTATTTTAATAAATATCATGGGACTCCATTTTCTCTCCAAAGTAAGAAATGTTCTAAACAAATGTAGGGAACAGAAGTGCAATAACTAAGATTAAATTAAATGATATAAAGCACATGTGGTGTCTATGAGCACTTATGACTTAATGTGAAGTCCTGTGGGAAATTATTATTTGTTCTCCAACTAAGGAACAGAACTTTGTCCTGACTATATTAAATTCTAAGGAAGGTTCATTAAATGTTTTTAACAGTGATTTTGTTTTTAATAGACATTTTCTGGAATATAATTTAAACAAAACTAACTGTATCTACATGTGATTTTATTTGTTTTTCTTTTAGGTGTTTCCATTGCTGAAGACTACTTGGAAATAGAAGAAATGGCTAATTGTCTCCCATTCTATGGAGTGATGGACTTAAAAGAAATTCTTAATGCTATATTAAATAAAAATGCAAAGGAAGTTTATGAATGTAGACCTCGCAAAGTGATAAGTTATTTAGAGGTATGCATTATTAGATTATGTATTAGGTTGGTGAGGTTTTAACATACTTAACTGTTTCTTAATAAAATAGTAAATTTTCTTTTTTTATTAAAGATTTTTTAAAATTTTTGTTTTAAAGATTTTATTTATTTATTTGTTAAAGAGAGAGAGCACAAGCAGGCAGAGAGGCAGGAGAGGCAGAGGGAGAAGCAGGCTCCCTGCCGAGCAAGGAGCCCGATGTGGGACTCAATCCCAGGACCCTGGGATCATGACCTGAGCCGAAGGCAGCCGCTTAACCAATTGAGCCACCCAGGCGTCCCAAAATAGTAAATTTTCAAAGTAGTAAAGTTTCTATAAGGTCTATCGGTTTCTAAGAAGAAATACTACTAAAAAAAGAAATCCCTGAAAAAAAAAAAGAAATCCCTGATCTCTTCAAGAGCAAAAAGAGAAAAAGTGAAAGATGTATTAGTGAATAAAAGAAAATTTTAGTAACCTAGGAATATCTACCACAAATAAGAAATGTAACAGTGGGTTAAAAAATAAGTTCTGAAGTAATATGGAATGGAGGAAGATTGTAAGGTTTTAAATGTCCAAGTGTAGGATAGTGGTTGGAAAACAATAGCAAGTTTCTTGATGTTTGAAGTTCTATCCCTCAAGTTTGGTATTATTTCAAAAACAAATCTGAATGTAAATAAGATTTGTTTTCTCCTTTAAAAAGAAAAAAAAGGGCCATTTTTGTTTAGAATATAATCATGACGTGCCCACTGTATTCTGAGGGCCAGACTTCAGGAAAGTCCACTTTTTACCCTTTCTGAAGATTGTAATCAGTAGCATTCTGTATGTCCTTCAAGACCTTTGACTTGTGGAACTTCCTAGCCTATTGCGTGAGCAATTTAACACTGATAGTTTCTAATGACTTCAAAGGAATATTTTCTTGTGAAAGAGGTAGTATAAACTTAAATGAAGGTTGAAGGAGGGTAGTATTTTGTGTATTGAAAAATCATGTAGGAAGAAATATGATTTCAAAAATAACCAAAAAAGTGGTTGGCATTAGGTATAAATATTTTTACTAATATTATACCTCTCATTACATTAAGTCAATTGTGGATTGTTTTGGGAGAGAGTCTAGAAAAAAAAGAGAACTTCTGTAATATCGACAGGAATACTTCCATTTAAAGTCAAGCTGAATAAGAGGAATCAGAAATAAAGACAGGAGAGTAAAAGAAAAAACAGTAGAGGGATTGATATTAAAGGTCAAGGGAGGAAAGAAAATTAAAAATGAGAAAGTAGTAGCAGATTCTTTACAGGGTAATAGTTGCTTGAAGACCATTTGGTATGGCTGCTGGATGGCAGTGATAATAGAAAAGTAGTCCAGATATAAGACTTACCAATGCCTAAAGAGTAGGGCAGTAGTTAAAAAGTGTAGGCAGCAAGTCACATGGTGGTAAAAAGAAGAAAAGAGACATTAGCTTGTCTGTGTTGTTGGTGGAAAAGACTGACGTAAAAGATTGACGAGCAGATGTTCCAAAAGAGGCAGGAAGAAGACAGGATAATGATACAAGTTTTAGAAAGGAGAAACTTCTCTCAGTCAAGAGCAAAAGAAACGAAAAGTGGAAGTAAAACTATTTTGAGGTAAACTTGAGAAAAGTCATGTATGATACATGTGATGAAGGTGTAGAAGAAGTTATCTACTGAGAATGTAGAGGGTGGGCAGGCAAAGGGGATTTGAGTATAGTAGAAAAGATCTGAAAATAAGAGCTGTAGGTACTGTAAGAGAAGACTGATTAGAGAAGACGAAGATGTCCAAATGGCATTGAGCACTGACAAGAGCTAACATTGGTATTGGATCCAGCCAGGATAGTTTGGTGATTTTCCAGCAGTACATGGTACAATTTATCCAAGTATAGGGATTACAAAATGAATATGGTAGAATAAGGGGTGAGTGAGCACATTTGAACCCATAATGTATACGAGAAACTGTGTTAGGTCCTAGAGGAATATAAAGATGAATTAGATTCTAGTAGTAGGAATCAAAAAGAAATACAGGAAGCTGGAAATAGTATCCTTAATGTCCTACTATCTGTGCCTTAAGTAGGGAAAGATGACAAGAAGGGTGCTGGTGGCAGAGCAATAAAGAGGGACTGAGGAGATTAAAGGTCAAAGTGAAGAAAAGAATAGGTTTAGTTGGAAAGGAGTAGGATGGGTTGGAAAGATAATGGAAGAAGGCATGTGGTTAGAGAATAATATTAGACTCAAGCTCTTTGAAGTACAATATTTTTTTAAATAAATCTTAAACCAACTTTGCTAATACCATTTATCCCTAAATGCTCAGTTTTTCCTATCTCAGAAAACAGCATCACCATACCAAAAATGTGGACATTATCCTTGATTCTGTATCCTTCATAACCAGTTCATCAACAGGTTTTGACTTTATCTCCCGTTCATGTCCGGACTCGACTCGACTCTTCCCTTCCCTTCCCTTCTTTCTTCTTTCTTCTTTCTTCTTCTTTCTTCTTTCTTCTTTCTTCTTTCTTCTTTCTTCTTTCTTCTTTCTTCTCTTCTCTTCTGAAGCTGAGCCACCCAGGTGCCCCAAAATTTTCTTTGTCTTTTTATCTCTTTTGTTTCTCTGCACTAGAATATAAATTTAACATGAGCAAGGATGTTTGTTTTATTCTCCGCTGTGTGTAAAACTTACAATAGTGACGAACACATAATATGTGTTTAAAATGTGCGTGAATGAATAATAAGAGTATAATCTGTTTTATGTCTTCTTTCTTGTCAGGAATAACATGTTTTCTGCTTCTAGAAAAAAAAGAGAACTTCAGGGTGTATCATGGTAAAACATATGACTTTCTCTTCACAGGGAGAAGCAGTGCGTCTATCTAGACAGTTGCCCATGTACTTATCCAAAGAGGACGTCCAAGACATTATCTACAGAATGAAGGACCAATTTGGAAATGAAATTAAAGGTTGTGTTCATGGTCGCCCATTTTTTCATCATTTAACCCATCTTCCAGAAGCTACCTGATCAAATATGGTTAAGAAAATTTATTACTATTGAAATTGATTTGGTAATAAAATATTAGGAGTCGGTCTTTAAACCATCTTTGTACTATCTTGTGTTAGTTATTTTATAAGTGAAGCTTCACTGACTTTTATATTTTAAAAGATTTTGAAAACTTAAACTAATGTCAACTATTCATTTTTTTCTCAAGAACCAGCCTTCATAATAATTATTGGTTGTAAACTCCAAACTGAAAATACCTAGTATTCTTGGGTGGTTGATTTACTAAGGGCTGTGAATTGAATTGTGTCCCCAAAATTCATATGTTGAAGTCCTAACCCCCATTGTGTTGGAATTTGGAGATGGGGCCTTTTCAGAGGTAATTAGGTTTAGATGAAGTCATGAGGGTAAGGGCTCTCATGGTGTGATTAGTGCCCTTGTAAGAAAAGACATCAGAGCTTTTATTCACTCTCTCCCTTTTCTCTCACCAACTCCCATATGAGGAGACAGAGAGATGGTGGCCCTTTATAATCCAGGAATAGAGCTCTCACCAGAAACCAAGCGTGCTGGCACCTTGATCTTGGACTTCCAGTCTCCAGAACTGTGAGAAAATAAATGTCTGTTGTTCTTTTAAGCCACCCTGTCTATGGTATTATGTTATGGCAGCCTGAGTGGACTAATACACTGGGCAGTCCTGTGCAGAGAGAAGTCAAAGACTGAGATGGCATATCTGACAGAAGTTGTCCATGTTGTTTAAAGTCGAATGGAGAGACGGAGTGGGAGAAAGTGAGAACATGAAGTTTAGAGGAAGAAAATTTAGCTTTCAAAATCCTGCCATAAACTTCTGTTTTGGGGTAAGAGTTTAGAAATTGCTATCTCTTACATGGAAATTATTGGGCTTTGGGGTCAACATTTGTAAGAGAACATAGGAAGATCCAGAGAGTTAATAGAAAATTTGGGTAAGATTATTCATTATGTCCTTTAAAAAACTAGGTCTGCATATAGTGCACTAAAACACCTGATTTACAAAAAGTTGAAACATTTTTAATGGATATATTTGTTCTATAAAGTAAGATGTGTTATACTGGATACACTGTCTCCATACTCACTACCATCTCCCATAATTCTCAAGAAGTTTTCAATTCTTAAGGACCTTGTGTTAAAAAGTACAAATTGTGATACATGGAATTCTACCTGTAGCCAGGCCTTTTTTCCCTGCCAACATAATCCTCTTACCCATAATACCGAAGTACTGTATTTTTTCCATTATCCCCTTTGGAAGTTTGGGGCCCTTCTCTGGGAGACATTTCTGAGAGTAATCCTTTTTAAATTACTGGGTAAATTGAGGAAAGAGAAGCCCACAACGATATAGAAGATGATGAAATTTGCATCACACGTTTGTACCAGCGTTAAACAAAATTTGGGACTCATTTTCTAGCCGATAACATTCCATTGTTGCAAGAGATCTTACGACGACCTCTAAGACGAATAAGCTTATTTTGCTTTTTCTTTGCAGCCTTTGATTGTGCCCAATCAGCTTAGTAGTAATGACAGCAGATATTTACTCCCTGTTGGCTGGATACACAATGCACCTACTTAGCTTGTATGATCTCCAATAAATCTTCACAACAAATTTAGGATTGTAGGTACTATTGAGACTCCATCCCTAGAACTCTTGTTCTTTACCACTGTTACACTGCCCGCCCTGAGAAATAGGCCCTATAGAGTCGCTAAGGTCAACAAAAGTATCTGGGGGGAAGCGCACAAAACATTCCTTGGCACCACTGTAAGGAATGCTAGCTCAACTTTGGGCTGCAGCGTTTTCTCTAACGGAGATTGGTGGGTGGGATCCGGGCTGGGTCAGCAGAGGCCCCGCCTCCTGGCTCCCTAGGGGGCCTTGGAAGCCCCGCCCCTGCGCACTGCCCTGGCTGCCCACCCCATCTTCCCACAAGCCCTTGCAGCAGCCGTGACCGCACGGCACAAAATGGCTGGAGCGGGCGGCAGCGACGGCGAAGCCCTGGCTCCCAGAATGGAGGTAACGGCCGCCGCAGTTTGGGAGGCTGGGAATGGGCATTAAAGGCAAAGGGAGGAGATCTAGAGAGAAGGAAAAGCCAACTCTAAATTGCCCATTTTTCTCATAAGGCTGGGGAGAGGGAGGACTCACGGCGTGGGTTTTCCAAAGTGCTCTTGAGACCCAAGGGCCTAACTTAACATCCCAGCCATAGCTATAGCACAGAAGTGACACCAAAGCCATACAGAGGCAAAGCCTGCAGGCCTTCGACATTGGACCTTTTGCCTTGAAGCTAGCCATGCGTGGTCCAGCAGTGCGTACGAAGTTCCCTTTATTTAACCTACTGAAAATGTTAGGCCTTAATTCCAATGGACAGGTTTTTTG
Source organism: Potos flavus (assembly GCA_028534135.1). Taxonomy (NCBI): domain Eukaryota; kingdom Metazoa; phylum Chordata; class Mammalia; order Carnivora; family Procyonidae; genus Potos; species Potos flavus. The sequence continues at coordinate 133,553,457 of CM052883.1, forward strand.
TCATTATTTACACTGGCTATTTGATTCTGTATGATCTTATCCAGATTTTGTGGCTGAGATTGTAGGAATTGCAATCCATCTCACCAGCAGCCTGCGTTTCTTAACTAAAAATGTAAATATGACCTATTTATTGGGCACCCAAATGTTGACACACTAACTTAAAAACCAAACTAAAATACCAATAATGATAGTAAGGTATTTAAGTGAATTAGACTTGTTCTTGGAATTGGAGCATTCTAGATTGACTATGGCAAAACAGTGTTGATGGATTCATAGTTAATAAAAAGAGTCTTTGAGGTGATCTATTCCAGACAATTTTACAGATGAATAATTAAATGATTTGCCTCAGTGCCCACAGATGATCTAGTACTCGGCTAGTTCTACTTCAAATGTTATTACCATAAACAAAACAAAGGTAAGTACTGAAAGAATAAATTTTACTGCAAAGCCAAATTAAAAAAAAAATGAATTGATATTGTCAATTACTTTATAAGCATGAATAATTAAGAGCTGACATTACCTCAGTCTAGATCTTTGGGTTGATCTCACCTAAACTTAAAAAATTTTTAATCTTCAGAACTTTTATTGTTTCCAGTAATACTAGCACTTAACTCTCACCGCTGCTGCTTGAGATTCCTTTCTCTGCTTATTTTTTATTACACTTTTTATTCCTCCTTAAAACCACTACACATTAATATAAAGATACTTTCTTTAGTTTTTAAAATCCTGTCCCAGTGGTTATCAAATTTGAACCACTGTCCTATCCTATATCAAAGTTCCCCCAACAATCTCAAATCCATTTCTTACAGCTTATTATTTTTCATCTCTGCAATGAAGATGCTGAACTTGACCCCCAAGTGCACAATCTTTTCTAATATGCCATAATTTTGTTTCTTCCTGTTTTGTCTTGAACATTCATTAGCAGGACCTGAAATAACCTGTTTTCACTTAATTATTACTACATTACTGTAAACCATTTTTTTTTTTTAAGATTTTATTTATTTGACAGAGAGAGTTCACAAGTAGGCAGAAAGGCAGGAAGAGAGAGAGGGGGAAGCAGGCTCCCCACTGAGCAGAGAGCCCGATGTGGGGCTCGATCCCAGGACCCTGAGACCATGACCTTAGCTGAAGGCAGAGGCTTTAACCCACTGAGCCACCCAGGCGCCCCGCCGTTAACCATTTTTAAGTGCCTCTGAACTAGGCCACTTTTCCCATAGAATCTTGTAAACTAATCACTGGCGGGGGTGTGGGGGGGAGTAGATTTCTTCCATCCTACTCAAATTGGACTAGAAATCACTAAAACCAACCCCTCCATCTTTAGTTGTATATTCATTTCTTCGTTTACTGAGTGTCACACTCATTGCTGAACATAGACTACAAAGACATTCTTTGCCCTCTAGAGGAGAAAAACTATTGCAGTATATAATATGAATATTAGGAGGGTGTGCAGTATGTACTAGGGAAGCATAAAGGGGCACCCACTCCAACTTGGAGAAACCTATGGGAGAAACTAGTAAGCTGAGTCTTAATAAGGAATGATCTGGGAGAAGAAAGAAAAGAAGGGTATTTCAGACAGATGGAATAGCATGGTCAGTGCCTTGATGAATGCAAGGAATTTTACATCATTGGATCTTGAGGAATAAAGAGAGATTAGATTAGAATAATAGGCCTCAATAGAATAATTGTTCATAAAGGGTCTCAGGCCTGTAAGGATTTGGAAAAAAGATTTTATTTATTTGAGAGAGAGAGAGAGAAACCACAAGCAGGGGGAGGGGCAGAAGGAGAGGGAGAAGCAGATTCCCTGCTGAGCAGCAGCCCGACAGAGGCTCACACAGGCCCTGAGCTGAAGGCAGATGCTTAACCAACTGAGCCACCCAGGCACCCAAAGGATTTGGAAAATTTTATCATAAGGACTGTGGGAAGCCATTAAAGTTTTTAAGCAGGGTTTAGAAAAATTTTCCAAACCTTACAGTGTAAGGTTTGGAAGACTTTAGCCAAGTTAAAAGCAGATAGAACAAGTTAGCAAGCTACTTAAGAATTCGGACAGTGTGAGTGATCCAAATGGATAGAGATAAAGGCTCTGTAGTAACGGATAGAGTCTATTTGACAGGTATTGAGGCCCTCATAGCCTTGTGGGGGGTTTCAGTTTAGATTCTCTGAGATGATGCCATAATAGAATTAAAGTGGAAAAGAAGTTTCTCGTTTGGCTAATTTATGGTGAGATCAGATTACTAGAAGAATGGAGGCTCATTTGCCTTTCCTTTCTTTACTAAGAAGTCAATGTAATTGCAGCTAATTCTTCTGAGTTTCTCGCATACAGGAAAATCATTCAATATCTTTTTAGAAAATTATTAAATCAGATGTTTAAGTTGTAATCTAGGCTTGTATCTGGGCCTTTTGGAAACCAACCTAAAGTTTCTAGATGTTCCTTAAATGAAATAGTTTTATTTATAAAGGACTTTAGTATTCAAATATAATTTCCTAGCAAGACAAAATAATGGCTGGCAAATTAAAAATTATCTTTAATGTTGAACTGATTTGATTTTTAAGAACTTTCTTGTAGGTATTTTATGTTTTATAATTTAGATCATAGAAATGAGTGATGAGTTAAGAAGAAACAAGCAAGAGATTGTGAATGGATTGAACATATTTTTGGAAGAAAATGGTATGTTCTCAAAAGTTAATTTTATTTATTTAAAAAGGACATTTTGATTTTTAAATTTGCTTTCTTTTAATCTAAAGACATTGGTAAATAACAGCAAGTTAACTTGCAAGGCAGTGATGTTGTCCTGCCCAAAAATATATTTTAAGTAATTCACTAATAATAGCAAAAGAACATTTCCATGTGTCTTTATATATAACTAGATAAATGTACATAAGGTACTTATTATCTATTTTGAAGTTCTTTGTACCTTTTTGGGTCTGTCTCCTTAGCTTCCCTAGTTATATTTAAAAAAAACTGTCATAGATCAAACATTTTCCCACATACATAGTGATGATCCTTGATGTCCCAGATAAAAATAAGATTTCCATTCCACACGTGTAGTTTCTAACTTGTCAAAGATTTTTTAGGGACAGTCAAGTTTTAGCTATTTTTTCCACTTAAAACCAAAGTTAAATGTACAATACTTCTCTGCCCCAAAGTTGGAAGAAGGATACTTCATGTTTTCTAGGTTTCTTCAGATGAGAAGTTTGAGGATGCCCTGTGTATACCAGTGCATGAATATGATCCAAATCAGCACTTCCCAAAACTTTAATGTGCATCTGAATCTCTTGGGCATCTTGCTAAAATACATGTCTAATTCAGTATTTCTGGGTAGGATCTGATATTCTCCATTTTGACATTTCTACTGGTTCAGGAACCGCACTGGGTTAACAAGAGTACATATAATCCTTTGGCCAAATGCTAGGTTCTTGAAATAGAATAGATATATTTTTTTAATATAAATGGATACTGAAAATCAAATAATCAGGATTATGAATCTGTTTATTGTTCTCTGTTCTCAATTTTCATTGGGAAGTTAGATTTAGGTTTTCTTATGGGACACCATTCTTTATGTAAGAAGTTGGATTTAGGGGTGTCTGTGTGGCTCAGTCAGTTGAGGATCCAGCTCTTGATTTCTGCTCAGTTCATGATCTCTGAGATTGAACCCTGAAGCCCTGCCTTGGGCTCTGCTCAGTGGGGAATCTGTTTCTCTCACTCTCCTCATGCCCCTTCCCCTGCATGCACTCTCTCTCTCTCTCTCTCAAAAATAAATAAGTAAATCTTAAAAAAAAAAAAAAAAAAGAAGTTGAATTTATATATTCTCAAGAATGTTACTGAGGTAGCTGGCTCCGAAATGGCCACCATCAATTCTTACCTTCTTGTATCCACAAGTCATTCCCCCATTAAGAGGTGGAGACTTAAAAAAAAAAAAAAAAAAAAAAAAAAGAGGTGGAGACTATTCTTCCACTTCCTTAAATCTGGGCTAGCTTATGATTACTTTGACCATTAGAATATAATAGAAGTGACACTCTATGCCTTTCAAGATGAAGTCCTAGAAGCTTTGCAGCTTTCCTCCTGGCTCTCTTGAAACAGTTTCTCTGAGGAAGTCAGTCACCTCATAAGAAGTCATTCTACCTTGAGTCTGTTACAAGAAAGCACAAGCTAGCCAAGTGGAGAAAGGTGTTTGACTACCTATTTTCAGTTGTTCAGCCATCCTAAGCTCAGGGGCCACACAATAAGGGAAGATGCCTTCAGATGACTCTAGCTTTAGTTGTCATCTATTACAATATGAAATACTTCCAGTGAGAACCGCCCTGCTGAGCTCAGCAACCCCCCAGGACAATGAAAGATAAATTGTTAAACCACTAAGTCTTGATGTGGTTTATTATACAGAGAAAGACAAACAGAACACTTACATTATGCCAATTTGAGAATGTTTATTACCAAAATGTCATGTTGATCTTTGAGAAAATGATCAGTATAGGAGTTGCAAATTCATCTGAAATTTTCATACAAAAATGTTGTGGTTTTTTATTATAAATTTATTTATGAAATGTCTAGCATTTTACTTTTTTTTTTTTTCATTTTTAAAGATGTATTTATTTATTTTGGAGAGAGTGAGTTCACATGAGCAGGGAGAAGGGCAAAAGGAGAGGGAGAGAAGCAGACTGTCCACTGAGTGAGGAGTCCAACTTGGGACTCAATCTCATGATCCTGAGATCATGACCTAAGCTGAGATGACGACCTGGGCCAAAATCAAGAGTCAGGCACCTGACCGACTGAGCCATCCAGGCACCCCACATTTTATTTTCTTCTCATGAGAATGTTCTAGCATTAAATAATTTATATTTTAAAAAATAATTTTTATTTAAATTGTTTTATGATTATGCCTTTGAGGTTGGAGATAATATTACTTTTAAGGATTACTTGAAGATCTGATTTTCAGCTCTTCCACATAATCACTAGAATTTTCCATTCTTACCTGCCTACGTTGTCACCTATCCATGTGATCAAATTATGAGTGAGAAAGAGATTAATAATTTTTACCAAATATTAACTTTTCTTTTATCTTTGATTCATGCTATGACTTGTCTAGATATTGTTCCCCATAATAGTTTCTTAAGGGCAATCTCCTCTGGGCTTTACCTCTTTCATAAAGAATTATTTTAGTGACATTTTAAAACTTATTCAGATTTATTCGCTCACTCTGTTTTTACCAGACATCTATCAAAACCACCTTGGGGAATTCAAGACACAGAGGGATTAAAAATTTAATAAAACGTAGTCTCTGCCTTCAGGAAGATTTAGTCTATTAAAAGAGAATAGTCCACAAATAACCCTGATAGAATCATTGTTGAATGAGAGGAATAAAAATGGAGGGAGGTTCAGAATAAATGCAAATCATATCAGCAAGGGTGATCAGCCTCATGAAGAATATTGCACAGCTGGGCTGTGGGGGCTGGGAATTTTTCTTGTTTTGTTGTTTTTTTTCTAAAGTTTCTTGCATGTTTTTTGTTCACTTTATTTTTTTTCACAGTTACATTTTTAATGAATATTTTCACATTCTTTCATCATAGATTATATAATGTTGGGTGTACTTTTAAAAATAATTTTTTATTCAATTTATTTAAACTTAAAAAACACAGTACACCCATTCCCCTCCTACCTCCATCCTCTAAAACTACCAGTTTGTAATCTGTATCTATCAGTTTGTGTTTTAGATTCCACATTTAAGAGATCGGAGAATGACTTATTTCACTCAGCATCATACCCTCTTGGTCCACCTGTGTTGCAAATGACAAACGTCAAAAATGTTTTTTATGGCTAAATAATAGTCCATTGTGTGTATTATATATACATTTTTAAATCCGTTCATTCATCAGTACACACTTAGGTTGTTTCCATATTTTGGCTATTGTAAATAATGCTACAGTGAACATGAGGGTGCATATCTCTTTTCAAATTAGTGTTTTCTTTTTTTTTTTTTTATAAATATGCAGAATAGGGATTGCTGGACCATATGGTTGTTCTATTTTTAATTTCTTGAGGAATTTCTATACTCTTTTACATAGTGGTTTTACCAATTTACATTCCCATGAACAGTGCATAAGCGTTCCCTTTTCTCCACATCCTTGCCTATGTTTGTTATTTCTTGTCCTTTTGACAATAGCCATTCTAACAGGTGTGAGGTGATATCTTATTGTGGTTTTCATTTGCGTTTCCCTGATGATTAATGATGTTGAGCAATTTTTCATGTACATGTGAGCATATGTATATCTTCTTTGGAAAAATGTTCAGATACATTTTTAATTGGTTTGTTTGCTTTTTCAAGGAAAGAATTGGAAACAGTAAAGAAAATGTAACTTGATCACTTTTTATTTCCAAAAAGGGTTTGCAGTGAATTACAATTAAAAAATAAAATGAGATCAAAACCATTAACATAGAAGAAGACATTCAAATTAAATAGTAAAAGAATGTGAAAGAATACAGAAAAAAGTAAGATGAAAATGAAATGCTCTCTGGGTGGAGAGCAAAGGCCAGAGTCAATAGGAAGAAAGGAAGAAGCCTAGGTTTGGAGGAAACCTGTGTTTGATCACCACAAAAGTTCTTTCCTCATTTTCCTTCTCACTCATAGCTTATAGGACTCTTACCTGTGTATGGGCATCCTTCTATTTTTTTTTTTTCCCCAAAACAATGAAGTAAACCCTAAACTCTAGCACTTGTGTTTGTCATTCATTCAGTGGTTAGTATACTTAGTGTTAAAGTCACTAAGTATTGTAATATTTCTTATATATAGTTTCACCTCTTCTTATCTTTATCACCTGGCATGGTGCCTAATCCAAAAGGAAATCTACAATTATCTGTCTATTTGAATGATAGTATTTTATTTAGCATTCTTTCCCTTTAATTCCAAATATGCAAATATTAACTAACCAATACTCTTACTCCTCATCCAAAGGAGGGTCACAGGAAATAAGATTAGACATTCTTTTAGAAACAAATTTTGAGGGACCCCGAATATCAGGCTAAAGATTTTTAACTTTAGTAAGAGCAGCTAAAAGTTTTTAAGCAGAAAAGTAACATAATCAGAACAGTGCATTAAGAATATTAGTTTAAAACATGTTGAAAATGAATTGGAAGGAGTAGGGAAGGTTAGTTGAAAAAAAAATCACACTGCTAAAATTCCATTTATGTTATGCCTAAGTGTCTTAGTCATCTCATTTTCATTGTGTTCATTCAACATAGAAGAAGAAGAAGTTTCTTTAGAAGAGCTTGAAGAAGAATTTGACATTCTGGAGGTATAAAAATATATTAGTTCTAAACTTAAATTCAAAGTAAATTTTAAAACATATTTTTATTTTCCATTTTTCCATTTTAATATTTACCAGTAAAATATGTTCATTAGTGACTTTGGATGATGATCAAACCATACTTAACAAGAATGTTGAATTTATGGTGCACATGGACAAAAAGATGCTTTAAATATATTTAATTTGTCTTAGTTTTCATAACAGCAAATATTCTGATGTTTTGCCTTGGGGAGAAATATATATTTTGTTATCCTTCTCTATAGACTCTATGGGTTCCATGTCCTTATTGCTCTCTCTGTACTTTCTCCTGCATTCCATAGGGGCCTAAATATTTCCAGATACTGCTTGGTTGTTCTTTCTTTCCCAACCACAGATTACACTTCCTTTTACTTACTTTGGTTGATCTTGGTCAAGTGTTAAAAAGAATTAGATAGAAAGTGATTTATATCAATGTGAATGATATAAAGATACTTTCTGTCATTAAGGGGGAAAACCATGATGTGAATGGGTAGGATATTTGGACTTTAAAATGAAACAGTTGCTCTGAAATTAATCTCTAAATTATTAAATTTCAGGCAATTTAGGGATATACATTTTGGGGGAAAACTGCCTACTCTCATATACATGTTAAGACTGGTCCTAATACTACATTTTTCTTTTCCCCAAAGGAGGAAGAAACAGAAACTATAAGTGAAGATGGTAGATCAAAAGAAGCACATGATATGTCAGTGAAATATACAAATTTCTTTAAAATTTATAACTTTTATTCAAATATAAGGCATATATGTCTGATATTTAAGAGTCACTAGTACAGTATGCTTTAAGACTGTGGGCATTGGAGTTGGAAAGCTTCACGATTAAATTCCAACTTTATCCATTACTAGCTCTGTTATGATAGACTGTTAACTTCAGTGTGCCACCTCTATATTGGATGGGGATAATATTTACTTTGCCAAGTTTTGTAAAGACAAAATAAGGGAAAATGTAGAGCAACTAGTATAATACCTCGGACATAGTAGATACTCAGTGAATATTAGTTCACATCCCTTATCTCTTTCCACCTATTTCTTAAGAGATATTACAGTTAAAAAACAAAGCATCTTATTTTTTTCCCCACCTGCCCTGCTCCTACCTGCTTGCTCACTTCCTTCCTTCCTTTGTTTTTTTGTTTTTTTTTTTAAGATTTTATTTATTTATTTGACAGAGAGAAAGAGATCACAAGTAGGCAGAGAGGCAAGCAGAGGGAGAAGGGGAAGCAGGCTCCCTGCTGAGCAGAGAGCCCCATGTGGGGCTCAGTCCCAGGACCCTGAGATCATGGCTGAGCTGAAGGCAGAGGCTTAACCCACTGAGCCACCTAGGCGCCCCTGTTTTTTTTTGTAAACAAAGTATTTAAAAAATGCTTAGTCTGTCACTGTACATCTAAGTATAACAAATGTATATCATCTTTGGTAAGTTACTCATCATTACAGTATCTTAGAGTAATTAGATGCTGACAGTAATTTGATACTATGAATTTACAGTTAATTTTCTACTAAGCAAATGAAAGAAAGCTCCTATGTAGTTAAAAATAATTTATATTTTCTTTGAAATTTGCTGTAGTATATGGATATTTTTGGTCTGATTATTTCTAATTCTTCAAGGAAAAGAATAAGAACATTTTGAAGGTCCAACTCAAGCAATTTTGGAAATTTATTGAATTTCTTTATCCTTTTCAAATTCTTCTCTTACTCATAACCATTTTAGAAACAAATTACATCAACTCTCAATGATGTAAAGTATCTTTCTAAGGCAGATCTGAAACAACTGTCACTGTAATACCTACTTGGGGTGGGTAAGTTTTATATATTTCCTGGGGCAAATCTTGACAATTAATGAAAACTCTTATTCCAGCTTCTCCTTGTTTTGAGTAAAGAGACCATCTTTATTTCAATATGCTTTTACAAAATACTTTTACTGGGTGACAAGGTTGAAGAATTTGAAAGTTATATTTATCCCAGAGATTTTACCAAATCTTCATTGGAACTCAGAATTGAATAGAAAAGTGAGAGTAGGGACTAAATCTCTCCAATGGTTCAGGGTAATAATAAAATAGTTAAAATTCATTTAAAACTTACTATTTACTAAATACTATTCTAAATATGTTAACTTATTTAGAGAACTAGACATTGCCTGACTTTTAAGTATAGGTTTTAGGTGACTTGAAATGAAAATGAGGACTGCTTTAAAAAAAAAAAAAATTCCCCACAAACATATTTTTCCATCTCCTTGCATCTTTTCTCTCATATACACATTTTATATACTTCATTTTATATGTTGCCTTCCCCATCTTTCCTGTGTGCTGACATGCTTCTCTGTTCCCATCTTCTTTCTGTCTTATGCATATGCTTTTGGCACACATGCATCTGTATACTTAAAATCACTGTTGCACACCGCACCCAGTCTTCCAAGCCAGGAATATGGGAGCCATTTTAACATTTCCTTGATTATCTTGTCAGTTCACTTCTTAAAAGCTCTTGAATCTCTTCTCACTCATCAAAACTGTTGCCTTAGCACAAGCTCTAATCACTTTTGGCCTCAACCATATTGAAAGACCTTTCTTTTTCTCTAGTCCTAACCACTTCTTGTTCATATTTCCTGTTGCTACCAAAGAATCTTTCTCAAATACAAATCTAATCAAATCACTCTTATTGGTTATAATTATTGTTATAAATCAAATCTCTTAGCATGATTTATCAAGCACTTCATAGTCTGACCTCAATATACCTTTTCAGCCTCATTTCCAATCATTTTTTCTCTTCTACCCCAAACCTTGACATGCTAAATTGCTTGCAGTTTTCTAAAATAAACCTTGGTTTTCCTGCTTTCCTATACATTCCTCTTTCTCGAATATCTGTCTCCCAATAACCTAATCCCTCCTGCTCTACCCCAGGCCACCCATCAAACTTTGATTTATCCTGCAAGACTCAAATTTAAGTCTTGAGAATTAACTCTTGATCTCCTTGAGCAAATCGAGCATTCTCTCCTTAATGGTTTTTCATAGCATCTTGTATGTATTTTACCATCCTTGCCACCTCACCTATTTTCACATTATACATGTCTTTATATATAGTTCCTGAATGCATTCTCTGAATGCATATCTTTCCTCCTTTTTTACGTGACCATACTTTCTTTCTACTGTATAAAAATATATAGATTTCTAAATATGTCAATATTGTTTATTACATATGTAATTTTATAATGTATAAGTTATAAATTAATTCTGTCTGTCATCCCCACTAGATTTTGACACCTGAAGGGCAAGGCTGTCTTTTGTTTTTATCTTTATAGCCTTTACAATATCCTGGTACATTGGAATCACTAAATGAAATTTATTTATTTATTTGACAGTTATTTGTTGAGGGCTTTTATATACCAGGGGTGTTTTAGATGCTGACAAAATAGAGAACTAGCCACACCAACGATCTGGCCTTCAGAGACCTTTTATTCTATGCTTAATGATTGTCTTAATGAATTGATGTAAACTTCCTAAACCCATTTCTTCAAATACAGAAAATATCCATTCATGAAGCAGAGTTTTTTCTTTTTTGTGAAGTACTTTACTTATGTTACTTTACATACTAATCTGAATTATATTCTAAATGTTAATCTGAATTAATGCTATTATATTCCATTTTTTTGTAGCGTAAGAACACCTCAAAAAGTATCCCTCAGGAGTATCTCATCAATGACAGATGAAGAGGTTAGGATTAAATTAAGAAATTTGTCAACTTTTAGGGACTAAATGAGAAAAAAGTAAAATTTTACTACTAATTAATAATTAATGATTTTATTAATAATTTCATTCCATTAATAAAATAATTTTATAAGAATTTATGCTACCGTCCTGACATTTTTTAGAATCCCAAATGATTTCCTTATTTTCATATGTGTTTGTGTATTTGTAAGTAGTATTGTATGTACCACAAAATGAGAACAGCCTTAAACTATATGTATATACAGTTGAGAGAGTGATTATTTACTACTGCGTGGTGGCACCTCAATGAGGCTGGTAGAAATTCTCTTCAACTTTATATTTACTTATGAACTAATTCAAACATATCAGAAAATAATAGACTCTTTTATACGTACCACCTAGGTTTAATAAAGTTAGCCATATTTTCTTTAAATTCAAGGATCTAAAGTGTGGTCCATGGCCCAGCAGCATTTAACAGCACCTGGGAATTTATTAGAAATGCACAATCTCGGGGCGCCTGGGTGGCTCAGTTGGTTAAGCGACTGCCTTCGGTTCAGGTCATGATCCCGGAGTTCGGGGATCGAGTCCCGCATCAGGCTCCCAGCTCCATGGGGAGTCTGCTTCTCCCTCTGACCTTCTCCCTTCTCATGTTCTCGCTCACTCTCTCTCAAATAAATAAATAAAATCTTAAAAAAAAAAAAAAAGAAATGCACAATCTCAGCACCACCCCCAGTCCCAATCCTATTGAATCTCAATCTGTATTTTAACAAAATTCCCAAGTTTTTGGAAACTTTGTTGTAAATCATTTTTAAAAAGAAGATTTATATCCAACAAAACTTTCCCCCTCTCCCATGCTATTCACCTCCCTCTCACAATAGATAACTATTCTAAAGTTGATATGTATCCTTTTTGTCCACAGTTTAAATTTTTATCACATAGGTTTGGATCCTTAATTACACACACATGCACACGCTTTTTTTTTAAGTTTTATATAAATATATAATGCAACTTTTTTTAACTTGAATAGTGTTACTGAAGTTAATCCATCTTAGTCAAGAAATTCTTACTTGCCCTAGTGTCACCAAGATTTTCTCTCACATTTTCTTTTAACAGTGTTTTCACTTTGTGTCTCATACTTGTCAGAGGCACCACACAAGATGATTTTATTGAGGGTATTGCAATAGTGACAGCAATCATTAAGAACATCTCAAAAGAAGGGGACTTGAATTTTATAAAGGCAGGTAAACAAGGAAGTTATGATCACTGGGGAAGGGTAGAAGTGGGTCATATTTGGAATCGATAGAGCTCGTTAGAACAGAGTGGTCTTTTCGTAGTTACTCAGTCTGGGAACACAAAATGTGGTGGGATTTTTCAACTACCACTCCTTTCAGAGAACACAGGGTTCAGATGAAGTTCAGCATTGCTGCACTCAAAAACTGAATTCATCTAGAATTTATTTTGTATGTATTCAAATATTTTTTATCATATAGATTATCAATTTTCATTTATCCTAATGATATTTATTGTTGCTGAGGTACATCCTTCCTCCACAGATTTTTGAATTCCCTATTCTGTTTCATTGGTTTCTTTGTCTCAGTGTTAATACACTGTTTTTAATTATTACAGCTTTATAAAATAAATCTGTTGTAAATGTTCTTGAAGAGTATCCATTTGTTGAGTGCAGATTTACACACACACCCTTAGAGCATATCAAGCTCATTAATTGTGTTGTTAACACAAACATACATGAACTTTTTTTGTTTCTCTGTTCGTTATTGAATACTGAAAGAGGATGTTAAAATCTTTCACTGTGATTATGGATGTTTTTACTTCTGGCTCCAGTGGAAGGTTTTTATTTGTTTGTTTTGTACTAATTTAAAAGTTATCCTCTGTTTTTGTTTTGGTTTTATCCCCCTGAAGCACTTAGGGACCATCTGCATTGAGATGTTTAGTAAGCCATATATATGGCTTGGAACAGAGGATAGAGCTGAAAATGCAGACGTCAAGTAATAGTTGTATAAGTGAAGTCTCTAGTGTAGATAAATTATTCAAAGAACATATGAAGAGGAAGAAAACTTAGAATTGCATGTATTTATGTATTTATTTAGAAAATAAGAATGGAATCCTGACCAGTACTAATATTTTAAGGGATAGGATGAGCCCAAAAAGATTATTGAGAAGAGGCAGCCAAAGAGATGTTGCAGAGGCAGGGCAGATAAGCATCAGTGGTCTTAGAAGCCAAGGGAAATGATAATTTCAGGAAGGAGGGAAGAAAGTCTGTATTAAGTGCTTAAGAGAGGTCAAATAAGACAAGGATTGTAAAATATCCTTTAGTTTTAGCAGTTCGGAGATCATTGGGGAACTTAGCAAGAGCACTTTCAGTAGAGCAGAAAGAATAGCTATCTTATAGTGGGTTGAGAAGTTCATGAGAAAAGAAAGAGAGTGTAAACATAAAGCATAATATAATGAGGAGAGAGTGTGTTAGCCAAACTGGGGTATGAAGCCAAGGGAGAATTTTTGTTTTAAATATGTTAAAAAAAAAACAAAACAAAACTTTAACATGTTTATACATTAGGAAAGAGGCATAGAGAAGAGTGGGTAAAAGTGGTGCAGAAGAGAGGGAATCATTAATAAAATGAGATAGACTTGGGAAAAAGGTTATCTAAATTCCTACCCAGACCTAATTTCTTTTCTGTTTTAGTCTACATATACAGTATTAATGAAATTACGATAGTATTAAATATGGTGGTCAACGTCTTGCTTTCCTTATCAATAAGCATGAACACTTTTTCATATCAGTATTTATAGATTTGTGTCACCATTTTAATCATAGTGTAGTATATCATATGGATTTGCTTGAACTTATTTAAATAGTATTGAATTGTTGGATTTTTGTTTGCTTCTAGTTATTTCTCTCCATTATAAGCAATGCAGCCCACAAACATTTTTACAAAAATATATGCCTATTTGTTTATTTGCTTAGGTTAAATTCATAAGATGTGAAATTTTTACGTCTAAGAATATGACTTTTAAAAAGATGTTTTACACATCCCCACATTTACCCTCAGAAAATATGGTGGTAGTTAACTCTCACATCAGCAGTAATTGTCAGTGGAGATTTTACTACACCTTTGCCAACGCCAGTTATCTTTGCTCAGGCAAGCAATATACCTTGATATTATTTTAGTATGCATTTTATTGATTACTATCAATATTTTCATATGTTAATTGAGCATTCTGTTTCTTCTCTGGTGAATGCCCTGTTCTGGTTTTTACCAGTTTCTTTTTCTATTTAGAGTATCAGTAGTTTTAGTATTTGTAAAACTCCTATGTTGGAGGGAGTAAAATTTTGTTCTATATGTTGAAAAAAATATTACCAGTTTATTATGTGTATTTAACATGGTGGTGGTGTATTTTACCATGTAGATGTGTTGGGTTTTACGTAATCAAATAGAGGCCTTTTTAGTGTTTTTTTTTTCTTGATATCCTAATGCAAATAATCACAATTCCAAAATTATATAAATGTATGTTACTGTTTTCTTCTGGTACTTTAAAAAAATTTTTTTAAAGATTTTATTTATTTGAGAGAGAGAGAAGGGTGAGGGGCAGAGGGAAAGGGACAAGCAGACTTCGCTGAGCAGGGAGCTTAATGGATGCGGGGCTAGATCCTAGGACTTTGAGATCATCACCTGAACCGAAGTCAGACACTTAACCAACTGAGCTACCCAGGAGCCCCTTGGTCCTTTTAAATTTTTTTATTAACATGTAATGTATTATTTGCCCCAGGGGTACAGGTCTGTGAATCATCAGGCTTACACATTTCACAGCACTCACCATAGCACGGTCCTTCTAAATTTTTTTTTTTTTAAAGATTTTATTTATTTATTCACGAGAGACAGAGAGACAGAGAGGCAGAGGTAGAGGGAGAAGCAGGCTCCCCACTGAGCAGGGAGCCCGATGCAGGACTCCATCCCAGGACCCTGGGATCATGAGCTGAGCCAAGACAGATGCTTAACCATCTGAGCCACCCAGGCGCCTGGTCCTTCTAAATTTTTAATGAAAATCTTTAACTATGGAAATTCATTTGGTATGAGAAGTGACATGAATATCTACCTTTCTCTTCTAAAATGTTAGCCAGTTGTCTTTTGAACTTAATAAATAATTCATATTTACCTGAAACGCTGCCTTGATCATATGCTAAATTATGCATTCAAGTATATTAGCTTTGTGCCCTTAACCTCTGCATTTTTCTTTATAAAATAGAGATAATAAATTTTTTGCAAGACCTAAATATGAGTCATTAAAACAAATGTAAACATGAATAAAACATATATACCATTTAACACATTGACTCATAGTATATGCCCAATAAATCATTATTGTTAAGTTTTTTTATTAACATTGTTGATTCTATTTTGTGATCAGAACCAAACTTTTTATAACTATTGCTATGTAAGAAATTTTAATATCTGGTAAGGTAAATTTCCATCCTTATGTTTCTTTGGAGCCTAGGAGATTATATTTATCTTCATCTGTTAAAATCTTATCTTTCTTTACTACTTATTCTCCACAAATTATATAGATATCTGAGGTTCTAAATATTGTTCTTAATTATTTTATCTGTTGTTTTCCTGATAATTATTACTAGATATATTGTTGTCTTTTAGTTATGTTTTATTTCCAATGTTATTACAGTTTCTTAAGCTTATAAAATATTTTATTCATTTTCAGAGGATTAATATGAGAATTAAGAAGTTTGGTATAATTACAAATGAAGAATTCAGAAAATCACCAGGAAATTCTTGGTAATTCTTGCTTTTCTAATTTAAAAAGTCTTTTAAAAAATGCAAAATCTGAAACATTTTCTGTATGATAGTTGTATAGTTAGAAATTTCTCATAGAGCATTTCTTTTTATTTTTTCCTTAAAGCTTTGGATTCAATATGTCAACTGGTATGTACTGTCACTATTAAAAGTATTGCATGAGTGCTTATAAATATGCTATTAAGGTAAACATGCGTAGGACATAAACATTATGAGTAATAGGTATCAGAATTATCCTTTTTTGGTCAGCCATGAAAAACCCATACTTCAGTTTTCAACTTTTGCTATCTTTTTTTCATGACCCCAAATTTTTGTTGGAATTTAGTCAATAGAGAAGACTAGTACTAGGAAAGTTATCAGTTTTCCTGCACATCTTGGCAACATGTATATTCTTCCCTTTTCCTTGTTCAAGTACATTAAATAAAAATGATCCTTTGTTAATTATCTCTTAAGGAGATGATGAGAGAAACTGAAGAGAAACTAACACGTGGGAAATGAGGAAGGAAGGAAATAGTGTGGTTTAACAGGATAGGTATTAGGAGATACTGTAAAATAGGCTTTTTAAGGATCTCAAGTGTAAGAAAAATTGGAAGTGTGAACTATGGAGGAAACATTTATAAATAGAAGATCAACAAGCAAAAGTTGAGCAAGATAGCTATGAACCTTATATTACTATATATTCTATTATACAATTTCCCTTAAAAGATATAAAAACATTAATACTGAATATGTTACTAGGTTTAATTTTAATTATTGTAGATTATATAGGCTGATAAAATTAATCCAAAATAATATGAAGAATATGGAAAATAAAATGCGTGTATTAACTTATGGTAAACACATTTATTAATTAATTTTCTAACCATTAGCCTTAGATAGCTGAATTATCAAAATACTGTACAATAATTTATATACACAATAATTCTTAGATCAAGGGAAGATCTCGAAGAGAAGTTTTTATCATTTAAGGAAGATTAAATTTTTTAGTTGTAGTTTGTATTAAGTATATCTTATTCATTATGTTTTAGTTCTTTGAGAATTAATAGTTAACATGAATCAGTCATTACCTTTAGAGTCAGTAAATACTTGAGTGCCTTTGACATTGTAAACATTAGATTAATTCAAATTATTTTTCTATATTGGAAAAGAGATGACACATTGCCTGTAAAGATACAGTTCAGATGATAAGTAATGAGATTGGTTGTGTATATGATTTGTAGAAAGTAAACTTAGAAGTTTATAGTCATTCTTCATATGTAAAAATTTTTAATTTATAAGTAATAGGTGGGAGTGAAAAGTATTCAAATTTGCTTTCTTTGATTTATGTACGATTTTTAGTAACTTCTGTAGCTTAAGGTAAGTTTAACTATATATTTGAATAGTGATTGGTATCTACATTAGGAAACACATAAGCAAATCAATAATTCTGTTGTCTGACATTTGTATAGGATGCCTTACAGATTGCCATCATATACATATTTATGTAATTCTCACAGAAATACTATAGGTCATTACTGTTTTGCAGATGAAGTACAGTATGTTTAGGTAACTAACCCAAGGTTTGTCCCTGGCAAATCTCTTTACTCTTGGTTCATTTCTCTTTTACCGTGCTGACATTCTACAGAGTTGCTTACAGAATTATGGTTACAATTATACTTTTTATAAAGACAAAATATTTGTTTCTTTTAGTCATCTCTGACTATATTAAAGTTGTTAACACAGAATGGGAAAAGATTACCTAACTGGATTCCTTAATATGAAATGCAAAAACAATTTTCTAGTGAGTCATCTTGGCCATGTTGAGGACAGAACCTGTTTTTTAAAGTCACTTTTGGGAAAAGATATTTGAAAATAAGGAATGGTTTTTTAAATGACTGTGCAGTTTTAACATCAGTGTACTTCGGCCTTTAATCCTCAAATTTATATAACCTACCTGGAGAGAAAATGTGGCATAGAAGAGTTGATTTTGTATACTACAAAAAACACTGTTTAGAGTGAAAAGACCTGTGTTCAAATTATGGCTCTGGTACTTCCTAGTTCGGTGATCTTCAGAAAGTCGTTTATCCTCTTTGAACCTTAGGTTCTCACTTAAAAAATGGGGAAAAGAATCTGCTAGGATTATTCAGGTGAAATAAGATCATATACATCAAAGCACCATAAATTTTTTTCATGTATTGCTACTGAAATCTATTCTTATGTATCTCTGTCACTTTTCTGTCCAAAAGAGATGGATGAGGTTTTTAAAACTCTACCACCAATAAGTAAGATTTACAGATAAATACTTAAATTCAGGAATAAAGTTTCCACCTAAGAGAAAATTTGATAAAGGATAAAATACATTGTATAATACAGTAATTTCATAATTTCTTTGTCCTCTAAATCCTCTCAATCTTTTGAAGCTAGGGACACCTGCAGTTGTATTTCCTAAAAAGTCAATGGTTTAGTTGCAAGTACATGGTGTCTCAGGTTTCCATTTGTATGAAGCTGCTTGGAGAAATATTTTGAATTTTATTATTTTAAAAGTGTGAAAATGAGGACATATACCTTAGTCAGAGGCTGAATGAATAAAGGATATAGCAATAATTACATAGTTGGCACAAGACTGACATTCATAATTCCGCTACCTGCCCACACATAACAAAATCTGAAATTCATGGGAAAAAATCTGTAGCAGATAAGGTAATTTTAGATTCCTCTAGTAAAAGGAAATTCTTATCTTTTGTCTTCAATGTCTACTCTACAGTTACCTTGATACCTTGGGCACTATTAAAATTTTATATAATTATGTTAAAAGTGCTTCCATCCCGGGGCGCCTGGGTGGCTCAGTGGGTTAAAGCCTCTGCCTTCAGCTCAGGTCATGATCTCAGGGTCCTGGAGCCCTGCATCTGGTTCTCTGCTCAGCAGGGAGCCTGCTTTCCCCTCTCTCTCTGCCTGCCTCTCTGCCTACTTGTGATCTCTCTCTCTGTCAAATAAATAAAAAAAAATAAAAATCTTTAAAAAAAAAAAAAAGTGCTTCCATCCCAATCTGAGATCAGTTGATAATTATCTATTGAGTCAGTACCATATATGAATTTCCAAGCTCTCATCAGCTGTGGGAAATTGTGCTTTAATCACTTTCCATTCAGCATCTGCTTGAACAAATGAGGGTTTAAATAATTCCTCTCCAGTATTTACATTCAACTTTAGGAAGAGAGTTTTTTGCAGCAAAATTTGAAAAATTATTTCCAATACTAGGGAGGACTTTAGGCAGACAGATACCCCAACGAAGGAAGGTAGCAATTTGGTTTGCCTTTTATATTAATTTTAGAGATCTATTTTTCTCCAATTTGAATTGGATTGCAAATAAGAGTGAACAGAGTGAAAGGAAAAATGACATTTTTCACTTGTTTTAAATCAGGTCTTCATGAGAGAGTTTGCATTTTTCTTGAAATATGAATTCTCAGACCATCAGATTTTCATATTTGTTTAAGCATTTATCAAGCATCGAATATGTTAGGAATTATGCTGAGTTGAGAGCACTCAGGTATATAATCTTCAGAGTCATTCTTTGAGGGTAAAACTATTACCCTCATTTTCAAAGCGAGAAAATGGATATTTAAGAGAGAAATTTAAGCTAAGAAATATCTGATTAGCATAACACATTTGAATTTATATCTTTCAATTATATGTGTTTCTTAATTTTTGTTAATATGAAACTTTTTTAAATTATAAAATTAATTCCAATCACTATAGAAAATTTGAGGGATGCAGAATACAACAGAAAAATACCCATAATCTCACCATCCAGAAATAATATTTGTATATATTTCCTTCGTGTTTTTGATATATACTTTACATAGATGAGAATATTTCATGTATATAATCTTATTGTTTTTTGTTCTTTCCATTATAGAAGCATTATGTCATATGTTAAAATAATTTTTAGGTGTTGTTTTTAATAGCTGCACAGTGTTTCAGCATATAAAGATGATTTGTTTAAACATTTATTTTTGATGATTCAATTGTTACAATTTTCTCAAAATTTTTATTCGAAGTTTCTATATATCATTTAACACTGAAATAAATTTATAAGGGTATAATAAGAGACCAAGAAAAATATCTGTTAGATACAAAATTGTTACCTTTGATGAGAATTTTTATATTACAATAAAGATTTTAACTTTACATATAAGCATGGTACTGGACTGTACACATCTTTTAATCCCAACTACATTAATTATACAGGCACTAAAATTCACAGGAAAAGACTAGAGGGAATTACACTAAAGTCTTAATAGCTGCCATTATCTTTCACTGGGGTTATTAAAAAAGCTTCCTTTAGGAGCACCCAAATACAAAAAATAATTAATAACGAATATAAAGAAACTAATTGATAATAATACAATGATAGTAAGTGATTGTAACACCCCACTTACGTCAATGGAGAGATTGTCTAAACAAAATCAACAAGGAAAAAATGGCTTTGAATGACACACCAAAACAGATGGATTTAACAGATATATTCAGAATATTCCATCCTAAAACAGCAAAGTTCACATTCTTTTCAAATGCACATGGAACATTTTCCAGAATAGATCTCATATTAGCCCACAAAACAAGCCTCAACAAATTCAAGAAGATCAAAGTCCTATCACACATCTTTTCTGACCACAACACTGATACTTGAAGTCAACAACAACCAAAATATGGAAAGACCTCAAATACATGGAGGTTAAATAATATGCTGCTAAACAATAAATGGGTAACCAGGAAATAAAAGAAGGGGGAAAAAGTACATGGAAACAAATGAAAATGAAAACACAATGGCCCAAATCCATTGGGATGCAGCAAAAGTGGTTCTAAGAGGGAAGTTTAAATCAATTCCAGCCTAAAAGCAAGAAAAATCTCAAACAACCTAACCTTCCACCTAAAGGAGCCAGGAAAAGAAAAAACAAACGGAACCCTAAGCCAGCAGAAGGAAGGAAATGAAAAAGATTAGAGCAGAAATAAATGAAATAGAAACTAAGAAACAGTAGAACAGATCATTGAAACCACTGGCTGATTCTTTGAAAAACTCAATATAATCGGTCACCTCTAGCCAGACTTACCAAGAAAAAAAGAGAAAGGACTCAAATAAATAAAATCACAAATGACAGAGGGGAAGTAATGCCAGAAAAACAAATACAGTTATAAGAGATTATGAAAAACTATATGCCAACAAATTGGACAACTTAGAAGAAATGGATAAATTTCTAGAAATATATAAACTACCAAAAACTGAAACAGGCAGAAATAGAAAATTTGAACAGACTGATAACCAGCAAAGAAAATGAATCAGTACTGAAAAACTCCCAACCCACAAAAGTCTAGGACCAGAGGACTTCACAGGCGAATTCTACCAAACGTTTAAGGAAGAGTTAATATTTATTCTTCTCAAGCTATTCCAAAAAATATAAAGGAAGGATAATTTCCAAACTCATTCTATGACACCGACAGTACCTGATACCAAAACCAGATAAAGACACCACAAAAAAAGAGAACTACAGGCCAATATCGCAGATGAATATTGATGCAAAAATCCTCAACAAAATGCTAGCAAACCAAATCCAATGATACATTAAAAAAATCATTCACCAGGATCAAGTGGGATTTATTCCTGGATTGTAAGGGCAGTTCAGTATTCTCAAATCAATCAATGTGATACATCACATCAGAGGCTTTTATAAAGTACAACATCCATTCATGGTAAAATATCTCAATAAAGTAGATTTAGAGGAAATATACCTCAATATAAGGCCATATATGAAAAAACCTACAGCTAACATCATCCTTAATGGGGAATAACAGCTTTTCTTCTAATGTCAGGAACAAGACAAGGATGTCCACTCTCACCACTTTTATTTAACATACTACTAGAAGTCCTAGCCACAGCAATCAGACAACAAAAAGAAATAAAAGGCATCCAGGCTGGTAAGGAAGAAGTTAAAGTCTAACTATGCAGATGACATAATACTATATATAAAAAACCACCAAAAAAACTACTAGAGCTTAAAAACAAATTCACTAAAATCACAGGATACAAAATGAATGTACAGAAATCTGTTGCATTTTTTTAAGATTTCTAATTATTTATTTACTTATTTATTTGACAATGAGTCAGGGCAAGGGCAGGAGCAGAGTGGAGGAGCAGAGGGGGGAAAAATCTCAAGCAGACTCCACACTGAGTATAGAGCCCAAGACGGGCTTAGTCTCACAACCCTGAGATCATTACCTGAGCCAAAACCAAGAGTCAGGTACTCAGTTGACTGAGTCACTCAGGCACCCCTTCTGTTACATTTCTATATACCAATAATGAAGCAGCAGAAAGAGTAAGAAAACAATCACATTTATAGTTGCACCAAAAATAAGATACCTAGGAACTAACCTAACCAAAGAGGTGAGAGACCTGTATTCTAAAAACTATAAAACACTAATGAAAGAAACTGAAGATGATACAAAGAAATGGAAAGATATTCCATGCTCATGGGTTGAAAGAACAAATATTTTAAAATGTCTATACTATACCCAAAGCAATGAACACATTTAATGCAATCCCTATCAAAATACCAACAACAGTTTTCACAGAATTAGAACAAACAATTCTAAAATTTGTATGGAACCACAAAACTCCCTGAAAAGCCAAAGCAATCTTGAAAAAGAAAAGGAAAGCTGGAGGCAACCACAATTCTGGACTTCAAGTTATATTACAAAGCTGTAGTAATCAAAATGGTAATGGCACAAAAATAGGCACATAGATAATGGAACAGAATAGGAAGCCCAGAAAGAAACCCATGATTACATGGTCAGTTAATCTTTGACAAAGGACGCAAGAATATCCAATGGGAAAAAGACAGTCTCCAACAAATGGTGTTAGGAAAACTGGACAGCTACATGCAAAAGAATGAAACTGGACCATTTTCTTACGCCACACTCAAAAATAAACTTAAAATGGATTAAGGATCTAAATGGGAGACCTGAAACCCTAAAAGTCCTAGAAACAAGCTGTAATTTGACATCAGCTATAACAACATCTTTCTGGATATATCTCCTGAGACAAGGGAAACAAAAGCAAAAATAAACTATTTGGACTACAACACAGTAAAAATCTGCACAGCAAAGGAACAATAAACCTAAAAGAGAGCCTACTGTATGGCAGAAGATGTTTGCAAATGACATATCCTATAAGGAGTTAGTATCCAAAATATATAAAGAACTTATACAACCCAGGGCGCCTGAGTGGTGGCTCAGTCATTAAGCGTCTGCCTTCGGCTCAGGTCATGATCCCCAAAATGCAGGGTCCTGGAATCAAGCCCCGCATTGGGCTCCCTGCTCAGCGGGGAGCCTGCTTCTTCCTCTCCATCTGCCTGCTCCTACCCCTACTTGTGCTCTCTCTCTCTTTGTCAAATAAATAAAATCTTTAAAAAAAAATTTAAAAACTTATATGACCCAACACCAAAAAAACCGAAATAATCCCATAAAAAATGGGCAGAAGACATTAATAGACACTTCTCCAAAGAAGACATACAGATGGCCAAACGACAAATGAAAAGATATTCATCATCCCTTACTGTCAGGGAAATGTAAATCACAACATCCTTGAGATTTCACCTGACACCTGTCAGAATGGCTGAAATCAACACAAGAAAAAAGTGTTGGCAAGGATATGGGAAAAAAAGGAACATTCTCTCACTGTTGGTGGAATGCAAACTGGTACAGCCACTGTGGAAAATAGTATGGCGGTTCCTCAAAAAATTAAAATTAGAAATACCAAATAACCCAGTAATTCCACTGCTAGGTATTTACCCAAAGAATACAAAAACACTAATTCAAAGGGATACATGCACCCCTATGTTTATAGCATTGTTATTTACAATAGCCAAGATATGGAAGCAGCCCAGGTGTCCATCAATTGATGAATGGATAAAGAAACGGTGTATAAATACAATGGAATATTACTCGGCCTTAAAAAAAGAATGAAATCTTTCCATTTGTAGAGACATGCATGGAGTTAGTATAATTCTAGACAAAATCAGTCAGAGAAAGACAAATACCATATGATTTCACTCATATGTGGAATTTAAGAAACAAAACAAGCAAAAGGGGAAAAAAAAATCAAGAAGCAGAGTCTTTAATTATGGAGAAGAAACCGATGGTTACTGGCGATAAGGGGGCCATGGTGATGGGTTTAAATAGGTGATGAGGAATAAGGAGTGCACTTGTGATGAGCACTGAGTGATATATGGAATTGCTGAATTACTGTATTGTACACCTGAAACTAATATAACACTGTATGTTAGCTAACGAATTATTAAAAAAAAAAAAAAGCTGCTTAACTGATCTCATAATTCCAGTTTTGCTTCCTTACTATCTCTTCTCCACATAGGAGCCAGAAATTAAGTCATTTCTCTATGTATAATTTCCAGCGGCCTTGTCAGAGTAAATTCCAGACCCTTACTATGCCCTACAAAGTTTTACATTATGAATGCCTCCCAGGCCCAACTTGATTTCTCTATGGTTTTAACATTCTATATTTGATTCCATGTTTCATTCCTCTAGCCACACTGGCTCCTTCGATGTTCCTTCGAAGTGTCAGCCATGGTCTTTTTCTCAGGGTCTTTCCAGTTGCCTTTTTTTTTTTTTTCTAGAATGCTTTTATTCTAGGTATTTACATTGGTTATTGACTCACTTCATTGAACTTTCTGCCGCAACAATATTCTTTTATCATTAATGACTTTCCTAGTCACTCTATAAAACATAGCCCATCCCTTCCTTTTTATTTATCACTCTGTCCTACTAAATCCTAATTTTTTTTTTCTTTTTACCACTGACCTAATATGTGTTTAAGGGTTTGTTTGTCTCTACTCACTAAAATGTAAACTTTATAAAATTAAGAATTTATTTTAGTCCTTGCTGAATCCCTAAAATACGGCAGGACATATAGTTAGCATTGAATAATTATTTGTTTAATGAATGAATATTTTCTCTAAGTAATAGAATTTTAGGTGGGTTTAACTTTCTCTCATATAGTTTTCTTTACTTTTTTTTTTTTTGCTATATAGAGCAAATATTATTACTTGTAGAATCTAACAACTTTAAAAAATAACAGGTTTTTGTAAAGAACATTTTCCTATTCCAAGATCAAATATAAATATATTTTCTTTCTTTCTTTTATTTATTTATTTATTTTAAGATTTTATTTATTTATTTGACAGAGAGAGATCACAAGTAGGCAGAGAAACAGGCAGAGAGAGAGGGGGAAGCAGGCTCCCCACTGAGCAGAGAGCCCGACGCGGGGCTCGATCCCAGGACCCTGAGATCATGACCTGAGCCGAAGGCAGAGGCTTTAACCCACTGAGCCACTCAGGCACCCCTATAAATACATTTTCTATGTGGTTTTTTCCTTTGGGATTTTTACATCTATCATTCATTTATCCACCACACCTGCCCAATTTCTAAATTGCTTCTCAGTACTTTTACACACATTATGTAGTCTATCATTTTTATTTTCTTAAAGTCACCTCACTGGAGGCTTCTGACCTGCTCTACTCTGAATTGGTCATTCTCTATGCCTCATACACGGCATCTACTATCATCTGGGGATTCATTTTCCATCTCTCTTGAGTTGGGTCCAGTTTCCTCCATCCCAGTGTCTCTCTTTCCTGTTTTCTACCTTATTTTAGTGAGGCACATTCTCCAGTAGTATTTTGAGAAATGGTACATGAGAATTAAAGTTTTTGGGACTTCTTGTGCCTGAAATCACTTATATCTGATTGCTTATACTCAGCAAGATATAAAATTCTAGAGTGGAAGAAATTTCTTACAGAACTTTAAAGGCTGTGCTCTTTTTTTGTCTTAGCTTCTAGTAGTGCTATATAAAGCCATTTGATTTTTTTTTTAGGGGGGATGGTATCTGACTTGTTTATCTCTCTAGAAACTTGTAGGACCTTTTTATCCTAATGATTCTGGAATTTCATGATAATGTGTCTTGGTGAGGATTTGATTTTATCACTGTGCTAAGCACTCCATGAGCCTTTTCAATTTTAAATTTATGTTCTTTAGTTCTGAGATATTTTCTTGTGTTATTTTTTAGCTGGTTTCTTCCTGTGTGTATTCTCTTAAATTTGTTTTATGAAACTCTTCTTAGATTGATGTATATATAGATATGTGCACGCCTACATACACATGTGTGTGTATATATATATATATATATATATATGAATAATTACCTATCTCTTTGCCTTTATGCTCTATTTTCTAAATTTCCTCAATTTCATTTTCCAACTTTTTAAAAAATGTGTGCTAATCTATTAACTGCTCATATTCTGTATTTTTTCAAATAATTTATTATGAACATTTTAAACATACAGAAAAGCTGAGATAATAGTACTGTGATTACCCATACATTCACTTCTAGATTTACAGTTGTTAACATTTGCTGTATTTATCTACATCTTTGTATTTTTTTCTGAAATTTTGAAAGATGTAATCATCATGACATTTATCTTTAAGTACTTCAGGATGTATCTTCTAGAAGAATGCATTTCCTAGAAATATTCTTCAAAAATAAAACTATGTCTGCCAGGAATGGCCAGCAATCCCTGTACTGACGGATGAAAGATTACTCCAGACTTTGCTCTGAAAGAGAGGAGAAGGCAAGGGGGTCAACGCTCAGTGATGAAGACCCTCTACCCTTCTTTGCTCCCACTTTTATTGTTCCTTTAGGATAATCACAAATCCTTATCACTGTTTCTCAAGCATGTGATGTATGACAAGGGGTCTTACTGGAACTAGGAGGATCTGTTTATAGGAAAGATATGATAAGCTAATCTGTGTGTTCTACGAGTTCTGCTAAACATAGCCTAGGGGACAGCGCATACATCTCTTAGATCACAGGGCAGCTGTTTGGGCTAAGAAAGCTTCAGGGAAGGCAACTCCCCATGGCATTCCTACGGCAGAGTGGCCACGTAGGTCTCGGCATTCCAAAAGCCTATGGCCTTCTCCAAAACCTTCCTTTCCTCCCAGAGGCCTCTGTTACAATTTAGCAGCCAGGTATTATGGATGATTTCATGCTCTACATTAACCCCAAGTGTCATATGTAAGAAAATTAATTCCTTAAATCACATATATGTATGTATATGGATACATATGATACCCATATACATATGGATACATCCATATTCAGATTTTCCCAGTTCAAAAATACATTCCAGAACTGGGTTTTTTTGTTGTTGTTGTTTTGTTTTTAATTCAAATACAGGGGTGCCTGGGTGGCTTTTTTGGTTGAGCATCTGGTTTTTGGTTTCAGCTCAGGTCATGATCTCATGGGTCGTGGGATCAAGCCCTACGTCCAGCTCCATGCACAGCAGGGAGTCTGCTTGAAGATTCTCTCCCTCTGCCCCTACCCCTGCTCACACATGTTCTCTCTCTCTCTCTCTCAAATAGATGAATAATTCTTTTAAAAATAAATAAAATTCAAATACAATCAGATTCATTCATTGCATTTGGCTATTGTATCTATTAGTGTTATTTCATATAACAGGTCTCTCATTTTTTAAAAATAGCTTTGTCTTTTTAATGAGACCAAGAAAGTTGTCTTGAAGAAAGATTTGTCTCGTTGTTTTCTCTTGGTTTTTTTAACTTGTTCTATGCTTTGTATTTCTAAACTCAATTTGTATTAGATTCAGGTTAAATCTTTTTGGCAAGAATACTTCATAGGTGATAACTGGGTATTTCATCTTACATAATAAAGGAAGGATATAATATCAGGTTGTTCCACTATCCATGATGCTAAGTTTGATCATTTGGTGAAGGTGATGACTACTTGTCCTCTTCACTGTATAGGCATGCTTTCCCTTTGCAATTAGCAAGTAATCTGTGGGAACATACCTTGGTATTGTACAAATATTCCCTTTTTTTTTTAAGAATTTATTTTTAGAGTGAGCACATGAGTAGGGGGAGGGACAGAGGGAAAGTGAGAGAGAGAATTTCAAGTAGACTTGAACTGAGTTCAGAGTCCAACCTGTGATGAGGGAACACAAGGCTAGCTGAGGACAAAGCAGAAGCTGACACCCTGCAACCTCCCACCACTGTCCACTCCTAGGTGGGACATGTGTGACATTCTTCCAGGAATCTCCCAACTATCTTAATGTTAATGCCTTGCTAGAGGGGAAAAACAACCTTAACTTGACAATGGCAATGCCTCTGGTATCTTGTAGGTCCTCTTTACCATATGAAAGTTCTTTTGAAACCTCCCTTTTTCTTTACTTTCCCCAACCCCATCATAGATAATCAGCAACCCTTCAAAACCCCATTGCAGCAGCTCTTTCTGCCCAGGGGTCCTGTCCCTGTGCTTTAGTAAACCATCATTTTGCACCAGAGACATCTCAAGAATTCTTTCTTAGTCTTCGGCTCTGGACTCCACCCCACTGAACCTCACTTATATTCTAAAACTTCATCACCTGGGGTTCAATTCCATGACCTCAAGATCATCCTCAAGATCATGACCTGAGCCAAAATCCGGAGCCAGCCGGACGTTCGGCCAACTGAGCCACCCAGGTGTCCTGCTAATTGTGCAAATATTCCTAGGTCAGTTATTACACTGGGGGTTACAGAATGGCAATTTCTAATTTGATTGTTCTTTTTATATTTATTAGCTGACTTGTTTTTTCTGTGAAGTAGAGCTCTCCCTCATCAACTAGAGTAAAAAAAGTAGGTTGAGTGTCTAATTTTTGAACATTTACCAATTTTCACTGTATAGGTGATGTGATAGTCCTCTCCTATGGTGGCAAAAGATTTTTTTTCCTTTCCCTTTTACTGTTACTATGGATTCTTGAATGTCTATTAATTCAGTATCTTACACATATACTCTTTTAACACTAAAATTGTTCCAAATCTGCCCATTAAGAGTCCCTTCAAGTTGATTTTGTGTCCTTTCAACCTACACTTTTATAGTCTTTGAGCACATCACTGTTTTTTCACATATGTGATGCTCCAGCCTCATCTTGTACTTTCCTCACCCCTGAAAATCAGCCATTTTTCCTGGCTCCTTTTTGTCAGAATAGCATATAGAAACCAATGGCAGGTATTTTAGGTGTATTCATTCATTACTGGGATAGTATTAATAATTCTGGGCTTTCCCAGTGCCTATAGCTAAGACGGATGGAGATACACACACACGTACACCCCACATGTCATTTTTTAAAAAACTGACTTCAAATATATATTTCTAACTCAACTAAAATATTTCAGGTTTTTTTCCTTTTCTGCTTTGTTTTTATACTTAAAATTGTTTTTCTTAGCCTAAAAATCTAGGTTGTTATGACATTAAAATGTCATTTTATTTTACTACATATGTAAAACAGCTTTTAAAAGTTAATAGCAAAGTTATTGCTAACTGTGAAAGTACTGCTGGAAATTTAAGATATTTTTCACATGTTTTATCTATATCTGAAAGTCTATATTTTGACTAAGAATGTTTGATAATCCTTTTACTAATAGTTTTGTAATACAGTTTGGGGTTTTTTGGTTTTGATTTGGTTTTTGCTTCAGTTCGTTTTAATTTTAAGGGTTTATTTATATTTAATTTTATTTTAAGCTATATAAAACATTTTTAATGTTCATAGTGAAAGCCTAAATTAAAAGGTGTATTTAGAGAGGTTTTGCTTCTCACCTCTCCCTTCCACCATCCCATTTTTATAGACATTATTGTAGACACCATTTTTATTAGTTTGTATATTTCTTTTGTTTCCCTTTACAAAAATACCCAAATACATATGTATATACATACATATATGTAATTTATCTGTTTTCTGAGATAAAAGGTAGCATATTTTATTCACTTTTCTGTACCTTGCTTTTTTTTAATTGAAGTATAATTAACATAAAATATTAGTTTCAGGTATACAACTTTTTTTTTTTAAGTAGCCCCCACACCTAGTGTGGAGCCTAGTCTGGAGATTGAACTCATGACCATGATCTCAAGACCTGAACTGAGATCCAAGAGTGAGACACTTAAGTGACTGAACCACCCAGATGCCCCACTGTACAACTTACTAACTCAATAATTCATTGCTCACCATGTTAAGTGTAGTCATCAGCTGTTACCAATACAATGTTGTTATAATTTCGACTATATTTTGTATGCTGTATTTTTCATCTCCATTACTTATTTTATAACTGGAAGTTCATGCCTCTTAATCCCCTTTATCCATTTCACCCATCCCCCTACCCACCTCCCCTCTGGCAAGCACTAGTTTGTTCTCTGTATTTAAAAGAGTCTTTTTGCTGTTATTTGTTTGTTTCTTTGTTCATTTGTTTTGTTTTTTAGATTCCCCATATAAGTGAAATCAAATGGTATTTGTCTTTCTTTGTTTGACTTATTTCACTTAGTATAATACTCTCTAGGTCCATCCACATTGTCATAAATGGTAATATCTCATTTTTTTAATGGCTGAGTAATATTGCAGTGTGTGTGTGTGTGTGTGTGTACCACATCATTATCCATTCATCTATCAGTGGACACTTGAGTTGCTTGCGTCCTTGGCTATTGTGAATAATGCTGCAGTAAACATAAGGATATATATATCTTTTTGAATTAGTGTTTTTGCTTTCTTTGGGTAAATATGTGGTAGTGGAATTACTAGATTATATGATATTTCTATTTTTAATTTTTTGAGGAACCTCCATACTGTTTTCCACAGTGGCTCCACCAATTTAATTCCCACTGATGGTATACAAGGGTTCTTCTTTCTCCACATCCTCACCAACACTTGTTATTTCTTATCTTTATGATTCGGATCATTCTGACAGGTATAAGGTAATATGTCATTGTGGTCCTGATTTGCATTTCCTTGATGATTAGTGATATTGAGCATCTTTTCATGTTTCTGTTGGCCATCTGTATGTCTTTGGAAAAAATATCTATTTAAGTCCTCTGCCCATTGTTTCAATTGGGTTATTTGTATTTTTGATGTTAAGTTATAAAAGTTCTTTGTATTTTTTGATATTAACCTTTTATCAAATACATCATTTGCAAGTATCTTCTCCCATTTAGTAGATTGCCTTTTCATTTGTTGATGGTTTCCTTTCCTATGCAAAAGCTTTTCATTTTGGTGTAGTCCCAATAGTTTATTCTTTTTTTATTTTATTTTATTTTATTTTTTCAGTGTTCCAAGATTCATTGATTATGCACTACACCCAGTGCTCCAATAGTTTATTCTTGCTTTTGTTTCCCTTGCCTGAGGAGACATATCTAGAAGAATGTTGCAAAGGCCTATGTCAAAGAGATTAATAATGCTTGTGTTTTCTTCTAGGAGTTTTATGGCTTCAGGTTTCACATTTAGATCTTTAATCCATTTTGAGTTTATTTCCCTGTGTGGTTTAAGAAAATAGTCCAGTTTCATTCTTTTGTATATAGCCCAGTTTTCCCAACACGATTTATTGAAGAGATTGTCTTTTCTCCATTGGATATTCTTGCTTCCTTTGTCATAGATTAATTGACCATATAATCATGTATTTATTTCCAGACTCTCCATTCTGTTCCATCATCCTATGTGTCTGTTTTTGTTATAGTACTATATTTTTTTGCTTGCTACAGCTTTGTAGTATATCTTGACATCTGGGATTGTGATACCTTCAGTTTTGTTCTTTTTCAAGATTGGTTTGGGTATTCAGGGTCTTTTGTGGTTCTATACAAATGTTGGTGTTATATGTACTAGTTCTGTGAAAAATGTTGGTATTTTGATGGGCACTGCATCGACTATAGATTGCTTTGGGTAGTGTGAACATTTTAATAATATTCTTCCAATCTATGAGGGTCGATTATTGTTCAATTAGTGTCATCTCCAATTTCTTTCATTAATGTGTTATAGTTTTCAAAGTACTGGTCTTTCACCTCCTTGGTTAAGTTACTCCTAGGTATTTTATTCTTTTTGGTACAGTTGCAAATGGGGTTGTTTTCTTAATTTCTCTTTCTGCTACTTCATTATTAGTGTATATGAATGCAACAAAATTCTGTACATTAATTTTGTATCCTACGACCTTACTGAATTCATTAATTAGTTCTAATAGCTTTTTAATGGTCATTAGGATTTTCTATGTATAACATCAAGTCATTGGCAAATACTGTTTTACTTATTCATTATTAATATGGAGTCTTTTCATTTCTTTTTCATGTCTGCTGCAGCTGTGACTTCCAGTACTAAGTTGAATAAAAGTGGTGAGATGGACATTCATATTTTGTTTTTGATCTTAGAGGCAATGCTTTCAGTTTTTCCCCATTGAGTATGATGTTAGCTGTGGGGTTTTCATATATGACCTTTATTATGTTAAGGTATGTTCCCTCTACACCCACTTTATTGAGGGGTTTTATCATGAATGGATGTTGTATTTTGCCAAATGTTTTTTCTGTCTCTATTTAGATGATCATATGGTTTTTATCCTTTCCCTTTTTAATGCAACATATCACATTGATTTGTGAATACTGAACCACCTTTGCATCCCTGGGATAAATCTAATTTGATTATAGCGAATGATATTTTTTAATGTATTGTTGGATTTAGTTTGCTAGTATTTGGGGGGCTGGGGGGGTTGCATCTATGTTCATCAGAGATATCAGCCTATAGTGTTCCTTTTTCATATTCTCTTTGTCTGGTCCTGGTATTAGGGTAATGCTGGCCTTATAGAATTAATTTGGAAGTTTTTCTTCTTCCTCTATTTTTGGAATAGTTTGAGAAGATTAGGTAATAACTTTGGAATTCAACTGTAAAGCCATCTGGTCCTGGATTTTTGTTTGTGTGGAGGTTTTGCTTTTGTTTTTACCAGTTCGATTTCATTTCTTGTATTCAATCTGTTCAAATTTCCTATTTCTTCCTGTTTCAGTTTTGGAAGATTATCTGTTTCTAGGAATTCAGCCATTTCTTTCAGGTTGTCCAATTTGTTGGCAACTAATTTTCTATAGTATTCTTTTACAATCATTTATTTCTGTGATGTTGGTTTTTAATTCTTCATTTCTGATTTTATTTGAGTTTTCTCTTTTTTTTTGATGAGTCAGGTTAAGGTTTATCAATTTTATCTTTTGAAAGAAATAGCTTCTGGTTTTGTTGATCTTTTCTATTTTTTTTTTTAGTCTTGTTTCATTTATTTCTTTTTTAAAAAATTATTTATTTATTTATCTATCTTAGAGAGAAAGTGTACAAGTGGTGGTGGAGGAGAGGCAAAGGGAGAAACTCTCAAGCAGACTCCCCACTGAGCATGGAACCTACCACCATAGGGCTCAATCTCACAATCCATGAGGTCATGACCTGAGCCAAAATCACAAGTTGACACTTAACTGAGCCACCCAGGCACCCCAGTTTCATTTACTTCTGTTCTAATATTATTTCCTTCCTTCTACTAGCTTTGGGCTCTATTTGTTTGTTTGTTTGTTTTTCTAGCTCTGTTAGGTATAAGTTTTGGTTATTTATTTGAGCTTTTTATTGTTTCTTGAGAGAGCTTGTGTTGCATCTTGGCTTTTTTCATTTAACAATATTTCTTGGAGATCATTTGAAATCAGTACATAGAGAGCTTCCTCGCTCTTTTTTTATGGCTGCGTAGTATTATATGAACATTTTACAGTTTATTCAGCTAGTAACTTAATATGGTTATTTGTGTTTTTATGGTCTTTGTTATTATAAGTAATGCTTCAATGAATAACTTTGTGAATATGTTGTTTCTTACTGGTAGAGATATATATTCAGGATGGATCCTTGAAATAGGAACTCTGGGTCAAAGGGTAAATACATTAGCCAAACTCTTTTCGATAGGGATTGTACCATTTTGCACTTCCATTAATGATATATGAATGTGCTTCTTTCTCAATATGCAATATGAGTTCTTTTGAAGGTTTCATATCCCTTTGTTCCTTCCAAGTCACTCTTTCAGTTTTTCAGTTCAGTCTTTTATGTTAGTGGCTTTTCTCAGATGTTTTCTGATCCTCGATTGCCTGTTTATACTAAGAACAAGAGACATTAAATAGCTAGTTGGGTAGGTTTGTTTATTGAAGCCTTCCTTAAATGGTTATCTGAGGACTGCTTTTTTGGAAAACCAGGCCAGATTTCAGGTCTTTTCTTTGGGCTGGTCCTATTCCCAAGGGAAGAATATTTCAATTTCCTGCAAAAAGGGTAATCCTGACTGCCAGCATTTTAGAAACCAAGTGAGGCTGGAAGATCTTTGTAATAAGTATGGGTGATCAGTGTTTTGGTGGGGAGAGAATGGAGAATAATATTTTAGAAGAGAGCCTATACCAGCCTAGATTTAAGTTGTCAGTCTGTTTTGTATAGAAGATTAAAACCAGATGACAGCATGTCTTCTCTCTACCTCTAGTCCTTTAACAGAATTGGTGATATAGTTTTGTTCATCTCCTTGACAATATGATATTGTTAGCTTGTGGGTGAATTTAAACCATTGCATTTATTGGGATTACCGATCTATTTGGACATACTGCCATCTTATTTTGTTCTTTTTGTTTTTGCTTGTGTGTGTGTGTGTGTGTGTGTGTGTGTTTCCCTGATTTAATACTTTCTCTTTGAAAAAATAAAATTTATTTTCCCTTTTTTAGTCTCCCTGGGTTGGAATCAGTGGGTTTTATTTCTATTTTTTGTTTGTTGTTCTTGGTCTTTGCTGCTTTTTATTTTTAATGCTTACTCTTAAATGGGGTAAATCCCTAGTAGTGCAATTGCTGTGTCATAGGGTAAGGGCTCCTCTTTCTCTGCATTCTCGCCGAAATCTGTTGTTTCCATACTTGTTAATTTTAGCCATTCTGACCAGTGTGAAGTGGTTTCTCATTGTGGTTTTGATTTGTATTTCCCTGATGCTGAGTGATGTTGAGCATTTTTTCATGTGTCTGTTAGCCATTTGTATGTCTTCTATAGAAAAATGCCTGTTCGTGTCTTCTCCCCATTTTTGTGATTGGGTTATTAGTTCTTTGGGTGTTGAGTTTGATAAGTTCTTTATAGATTTGGGATAGTAGCCCTTCGTCTGATAAGATATTTGCAAGTATCTCCCATTCTGTAGGTTGTCTTTTGGTTTTTTCAACTGAGCCTTTTGCTGTACAAAAGCTTTTTATCTTGACGAAGTCCCAATAGTTCATTTTTGCCTTTGTTTCCCTTTGTTTTGGAGACCTGTCTAGCAAGAAGTTGCTGTGGCCAAGGTCACAGAGGTTGCTGCCTGTTGTTCTCCTCTAGGATTTTGATGGATTCCTGTCTCACATTTAGGTCT
This sequence comes from Potos flavus, assembly GCA_028534135.1. Taxonomy (NCBI): domain Eukaryota; kingdom Metazoa; phylum Chordata; class Mammalia; order Carnivora; family Procyonidae; genus Potos; species Potos flavus. The sequence goes on from CM052883.1 coordinate 133,588,581, forward strand.
TTCATCTATTTTGAGTCAATTTTTGTATATGGTGTAAGAAAATGGTCCAGTTTCATTCTTCTACATGGGCATCCAATTTTTCCAAAACCATTTGTTGAAAAGACTGTCTTTTTTCCATTGGATATTCTTTCCTGCCTTGTTGAAGAGTAGTTGACCATAGAGTTTAGGGACTATTTCTGGGTTCTCTATTCTGTTCCATTGACCTATGTGTCTGTTTTTGTGACAGTACCATACTGTCTTAATGATTACAGCTTTGTAATACAGCTTGACATCCAGAATTGTGATGCCACCAGCTTTGGTTTTCTTTTTCAACATTCCTTTGGCTATTTGGGGTCTTTTCTGTTTCCATACAAATTTTAGGATTATTTGTTCCAGGTCTGTGAAAAAAGTTGATGGTATTTTGAAAGGGATTGTATTGAATGTATAGATTGCTCAAGGTAGCATGGACATTTTAACAATATTTGTTCTTCGAATCCATGAACATGAATCCATGAACATGGAATGTTTCTTTGTGTCTTCCACAGTTTCTTTCATTAGTGTTCTATAGTTTTCTCAGTATAGATCCTTTGCTTCTTTGGTGAGGCTTATTCCTAGGTATCTTATGGCTTTGGATGCAATTGTAAATGGGATTGACTCCTTAATTTCTCTTTCTTCTGTCTCATGTTAGTGTATAGAAATGCAACTGATTTCTGTGCATTGATTTTATATCCTCCCAATTTGCTGAATTCCTGTATGAGTTCTAGCAATTTTGGGGTAGAGTCTTTTGGGTTTTCCACATATAGTATCATGTCACGTGTGAAGAGTGAGAGTTTGACTTCTTCTTTGCTGATTTGGATGCCTTTTATTTCTTTTTGTTGTCCGATTGCTGAGGCTAGGACTTCTAGTATTATGTTCAAGAACACTGGTGATGGTGGACATCCCTGCTGTGTTCCTGACCTTAGGGGAAAAGCTTTCAGGTTTTCCCCTTTGAGAATGATATTCACTATGGGCATTTCATAGATGGCTTTTGTGATATTGAGGTGTGTTCCCTCTATCCCTACACTGTGAAGAAGTCACTACTAGAGCATAGTCCGACACGCTCTCGCGGTCCAGCGCTCTGTCCAGCACCAGCGAATGGTAGTTCTTGAAGGTGGACACCAGCTTGAAGGGGACATGGGGTGTTAGTGAGAAGGTCACCTGCCCGTTGACGCCAGAGTCACGGTTGGACACGCTGATCAGGGTGATGACAGTGCCCACCTGAGCATCCTCTCGCACCGGGAGTGACAGAGAAGTGATGGTAATTTCTGGGGTATTATCATTTATATCTAGTATTTCCACAAAAACGGTACAATGACCTGCCATTGGAATATTCCCCTTGTCTATTGCTTCCAATAAAGAGTTTTAATCAAGAAAATTTGCTCTACTTTGTCAAATGCTTTTTCTGTATCTATTGAGAGGACCATATGGTTCTTGTCCTTTCTTTTATTTAATTAAATGCTTTTTATGCATCTATTGAGAGGACCCTATGGTTCTTGTCCTTTCTTTTATTATTTTGTATTTGATTTGCAGATGTTGAACCACACTTGCAGCCCAGGAATAAATCCCACTTGGTTGTGGTGAATAATCCTTTTAATGTACTGTTGGATCCTATTGGTTAGTATCTTGATGACAATTTTTGCATCCATGTTCATCAGGGATATTTGTCTGTAATTCTCCTTTTTGGTGGGGTCTTGGTCTGGATTTGGGATCAAAGTAATGCTGGCCTCATAGAAAGAGTTTGGAAAATTTCCTTCCATTTCTATTTTTCAAAAAAACTTCCAAGAATAGGTATTAATTGTTCTTTAAATGTCTGGTAGAATTCTGCTGGGAAGCCATCCATTCCTGGATTCTTGTTTTTTGGGAGATTTTTTTATTACTGTGTCAATTTCCTTGCTGGTCATGGGTTTATTCAGGTTTCCTGTTTCTTCCTGTTTCAGTTTTGGTAGTTTATATGTCTCTAGGAATGCAGCCATTTCTTCCAGATTGCCTAATTTGTTGGCGTATAGTTGCTCATAATATGTTCTTACAATTGTATTTTTTTTGATGTTGGTCATGATCTCTTCTAGGATTTTATTTATTTGGGTCCTTTTTTCTTTTTGATAAGTCAGACTAGGGGTTTATCAATCTTATTAATTCTTTCAAAGAAACAACTCCTAGTTTCGTTGATCTGTTTTACTGTTCTTTTGGTTTCTATTTAGGTGATATCTGCTCTAATCTTTATTATTTCTCTTCTCCTGCTGGGCTTAGGCCTCATTTGCTGTTCTTTCTCCAGCTCTTTTAGGTGTAAGGTGAGCTTGTGTATTTGAGACTTTTCTATTTCTTGAGAAAGTTGTGTATTGCTAGGTACTTCCCTCTTAGGACCGCCTTTGCTGCATCCCAAAGATAATCGAAGAGTTGTGTTTTCATTTTCATTTCTTTTTTTTTTTTTAATTTTTTCAGTGTTCCAAAATTCGCTGTTTATATACCACACCCAATGCTCCATGTAATACGTGCCATTTTCATTTGTTTCCATGAATTTTTTAAAATTCTTCTTTAATTTCCAGATTGACCCATTCATTCTTTAGTAAGATGCTCTTTAGCCTCCATGTATTTGAGTTCCTTCCAAATTTTTTCTTGTGATTGAGTTCATGTTTCAAAGCATTGTGGTCTGAAAATATGCAGGGAATAATCCCAGTCTCTTTGAGACCTGATTTGTGACCCAGTATGTGATCTAATCTCGAGAATGTTCCATGTGCACTCAAGAAGAATGTGCATTCTCTTGCTTTAGGATGGAATGCTCTGTATATATCTGTGAAGTCCATTTGGTCCAGTGTGTCATTCAGAACCCTTGTTTCATTGTTGATCTTTTACTTAGGTGATCTGCCCATTGCTGTGAGTGGGGTGTTAACGTTACCTACTATTATTGTATTATAATCAATATGTTTCTGTAATTTTGTTATTAATTGGTTTATATAATTGGCTGCTCCCCAGTTAGGAGCGTAAATATTTATAATTGTTAGATCTTCTTGTTGGATAGACCCTTTCAGTATGATATAGGGTTCCTTTTCTTCCCTTAGTACAGTCTTTGGTTTAAAATCTACTTTGTCTGATGTAAGTATTGCTACCCCAGATTTCTTTTGATGTCTATTAGCATGATAAATGGTTTTCCACCCCCTCACTTTAAATCTGGAGGTGTCTTTGGGCCTAAAATGAGTCTTGCAGACAGCATATTGATGGGTCTCACTTTTTTATCCAATTTGATACCCTTTGTCTTTTGATTGGGGCATTTAGCCCATTTACATTCAGAGTAACTTTGAAAGATATGAATTTAGTGCCATTGTATTACCTATAAAGTCATTGTTTCTGTATGTTGTCTCTGTTCCTTTCTGGGCTGTGTTACTTTTGGGCTCCCTCTTCACTTAAAGGATCCCTTTTAATATTTTTTTGAAGGTCTGGTCTGGTGATCACAAATTCTTTTAGTTTCTGTTTGCCCTGGAAGCTTTTTATTTGTCTTATTTTGAATGATATCCTTGCTGAATAAAATGTTCTTGGCTGCATATTTTTCTCATTTAGCACCCTGAATATATGACATCATTCCTTTCTGGCCAGCCAGGTCTCTGTGGATAGGTCTGCTGCCAGTGTAATATTTCTCCCTTTGTAGGTTAAGGACTTCTTGTCCCAAGCTGATTTCAGGATTTTCTCTTTGTCTCTGAGATTTGTAAATTTCACTATTATATGTTGAGGTGTTGACCTATCTTTATTGATTTTGAGGAGGGTTCTCTGTGCCTCCTGGACTTGAATGTGTGTTTCCTTCCCCAGATTAGGCACGTTCTCCAGTATAATTTGCTCCAATATACCTCCTGCCCCTCTCTCTCCACTTCTTCTGGGATCCCAATTATTCTAATATTGTTACACTTTATGGTATCACTTATCTCTCATATTCTCCCTTTGTGATCCAGTAGTTGTTTATCTCTTTTTCATCTCTTTTTCTCAACTTCTTTATTCTCCATTATTTTGTCTTCTTTTTTTTTTTTTTAGATTTATTTATTTATTTTTTTGACAGAGAAAGAGAGAGGGAACACAAGCAGGGGGAGTGGGAGAGGGAGAAGCAGATTCTCCACTAAGCAGGGAACCTGATGCAGGGGTCGATTTCAGGACCCTGGGATCATGACCTGAGCCGAAGGCAGATGCTTAACTGACGGAGCCTCCCAGGTGCCCCTATTTTGTCTTATATATCACTATTTCTCTCTTCTTTATTTATCCTAGCAGAGCCTCCACTTTTTATTGCATCTCATTACTAGCCTTTTTTATTTTGATTTAATTAGATTTTAGTTCTTTTATTTCTTCAGAATGGGATTCTCTAGTGTCCTGTCTGCTTTTTTCAAGCCCAGCTAGTATCTTTATAATTGGTATTTTGATCTCTATTTCTGATCTCTATTTCTGATATCTTCCTTATATTCATACTGATTGCATCCCTAGCAGTCAGTACTGCGTTTTGTTCTCTTTTTTTGAGGTGAGTTTTTCCATCTTGTCATTCTGTGTGGAATAGAATAGATGAACGAGAGAACAAAATACTAAAATGACAACAATAACCCTAGAGAAATATACACTAAAGTCAGAAGAGACCCAAAACTGAAAGAGAGAGAGAGAGAGAGAATATAATCATACAAGTGAACAGAGTAATACACTGGATTCTGTGTGTATTTTGGTCATTTTGCTAGAAAATTACATCCCAAAATTATAAAGAAAGAAAAACTTATGTGTACAAAAATAAAATTAAATACAATGAAAGGATAAAATGTAACTGTGAAGATGAAAATAAAGACTTAAAAAAGAGAGAATATAGGGGCACATGGGTGGCTCAGTGGGTTAAAGCCTCTGCCTTCGGCTCAGGTCATGATCTCAGGGTCCTGGGATCGAGCCCCTCATCAGGCTCTCTGCTCAGCGGGGAGCCTGCTTCCACCTCTTTCTCTGCCTGCCTCTCTGCCTACTTGTGATCTCTCTCTCTCTCTGTCAAATAAATAAATAAAATCTTTAAAAAAAAGAGAGAGAGAGAATATAATCAGACAGGGAAGAGAATAGAGCAATACACTAGATTCTGGGTGTATTTTGGTCTCTTTGTTAGAGGAAACTACACCCCAAAATTGTAAGAAAGAAAAACTTACATATATACAAAAATAAAATTAAATACAATGAAAGGACAGAGTATAACTGTAAAGATGAAAATAAAGAAGACTTTAAAAAAGTTAATAAAATAAGAAATTGGTTGAAAAGGAAAGAGAAAAAAATTAAAATTGAAAGACTAAAGATTCATAAGAAAATAACTGAATTCTATATCCTATTTTCCCCTAGTGCTGGAGGTTTGCAGTTCTGTGTGATTGGTAAATTTGTTTTTAGTTGGATGTTCTTGTTGATCTTCTGGGGGAGGGGCCTGTGTACTGATTCTCAGGTGTCTTTGCTGGGGGCGGAATTGCACTGCCCTTGCCAGGCAGCCAGGCTAAGTAAGTGGCTCTGGATTGCTCTATGTGTCAATTACTCCTCTCTCCCTGGTCTCCATCCACACTCTGTGCTCACCTAGCCTGTGACCGAGCATTTCTATTTCAGGCATGTGACCCCGCTTTGAGTCTCCAAACTCTGCAGACTCCTGCAACGCACAGCTGTGCCACTACTCCCAGAGATGGGGAGGGTCTCTCCATGGTTTTGCCACTTGCTCGGCCCCTGCTTGGAGAGCAGTTACCCAACTCTTCTGTGGTTTGTGCTTTATGGTAACACTGAGCTGAAAGCCCACTTCTGAGCTCAGTGATTGCAGCTGACTTCCCCACTCTGATGCCTGGGAACTCTGCCACACTTAGGCATCCCTATTCTTTCTGTGACCCCCCACCCCCACCCCGAGATCCTGAGACCACACTCTCCCACCTAGGATTCCACTCTGCTTTGCCACCTGAGTGCCTTTCAGGCAGGGACGTCCCTCACTGGAGCAGACTTCTTAAAGTTTTGACTTTGCACTCCACTTCTATATCGCTTTCCAGTAGCCAACTTATGAAGGCTCCTTCCCCCCCCCCCCCCCACAGTTTATCTTCTGAAATACCACCTCAGATTCACTTCTCTGCACTTTCTACCTTGCAGAAAGTGGTCGCTTTTCTATTTGTAGAATTGCAGCAATTCTTTTCTTAGATCTCCAGTTGAGTTCACGTGTATTTAGAATGAATTGATAGCTATCTAGCTGAGTTCCTTGGACCAGACAAAACTAAGGCCTCCTACTCCACCATCTTGGAGAGTCCTCCTAAAATATATTCTTTTTTTTTTTTTTTAAGATTTTATTTATTTATTTGAGAGAGAGAGAGAAAGTGAGAGAGAGCAGGTCAGAGGGAGAAGCAGACTCCCCGCGGAGCTGGGAGCCCGATGTGGGACTTGATCCCGGGACTCCGGAATCATGACCTGAGCTGAAGGCAGTCGCCTAACCACCTGAGCCACCCAGGCGCCCTTAAAATATATTCTTAACTGTAAATATTTTTTAGCAAAATTAGTCAGCATCTCTCTTCCCCCTGAATAAAACAAATTTAACTTTACCCATAGAGGTCCCAAGGCAATTTCTTGTTAAAATTACCTAGAATTTGTTTTAATATTTTAACACAAAACATAGAATTGTTATGTAAGTTGTTAACCAAAATCTTACCAGTTACTGTGTTACCATTGATTCTCACAACTGTCTTTTTCTTTCCGAATTCTTTTTTCTCAATTTTTTTTCTTAGAATTTGATTATCTTGTTTTATACTGGAATCTTCAAAAATAAATAGGCAACAGTAGCAAGTATAGAAGGAGTGGTAGGGCCACGTAATAATTATATAGTTTCAGTAAATAAGATAGTATATTAATAACATGGGATTAAGCAGATATCAATAGAATGAAATTGGTGACTTGAATTTAACCTGTGAGAATGAAAAAGCAAATGCTGTAAATCACTGGCTAAGTAATGGATTGTTCAGAACTATATTCAGGCATTACATTATTAATTTGGACCAAAAAAACTTAGAATCCTATCTCATAATATGTTTCAAAGTAAGACGTATATTAAATTTTATATATATAATGTCAAATTAGAGCAAAACTAGTAGAAAATAAAAATTCATATCAAACTTATAAGAGCATTTTTTAAGTTCAGTGAACACATGTGAACACAGTGAACAATAGTAGGAGTTATTAGTTGAAATGGATAGGTATACCTTTAAAATCAAAGGGTATATGAATGTGGAAATGTTTTGAAAAACATAAAGCTTTAGAGATTCAGATTATTTATGAATTGTAGGTAGTGTATATAGTGGTTAGAGATAAAGCTTTGAAAGCAAATATGACAGTTACCTGTTCTGCAAATTCAGAGTGCCATCCCCATTAACTAACATACAGTGCAAAATTTGTTAAATAAATGTTTATTGAATACATTTTGAATGAGTCTGTCTAAGGCAGTTTCCTCATTGGTAAGGTGACCATGGATTGTCATTTTCCTAGAACAGCCATGATTTATAGCTGTCCTCTTAGCATAATTATTAGTAATGTCTTCTGCTTTTATTCTCTGAAATGTATCAGTTTTATCAGTAAATCACATGGTCATCTTATTTATAAAATTGGAAAATGCCAGTCTTGTAGAGATTTTTTAAAGGTTACAAATAATCCATGTAGAGTTATATACACAGTACTTAGCATATGTAGTAGATATTTAGTAATGGTAGCTACCATAAGAAACTGCTTAGATTGCTCGTGTAAATATTGATGTTTTTCTTTCAGCTTTTAAAATTGAACCTATTATGTGACAATATTTAATATCATTTGATATCTGAATTATCTTTTATTCTTAGGCAAAGAAGTCAATACCGACATGGTAAGCTATAATATTTATGAACAAAAAAATTATTGATATTAATGGTTACTATGTTTGTTGTAGAAGTCAATACCGACATGGTAAGCTATAATATTTATGAACAAAAAAATTATTGATATTAATGGTTGCTATGTTTTATATGTACTTCAAATGCTTTATGAATAATTACTGATTTCAGTAGTGATAGGTAAAAAATTTTGCTTTTAGAATTAGAATTGTGTTAAAGGTGTTTTTTCAAGTATAAAAATGGTCTCTATAACACAGGTCCAATGTCTAGGGTAAATATGTTTTGCTTTAGCTCTATGTTTGAATTAACCCCATAAGAATATATTATTGTGAAAATGGGCATATTCTGAATTTAGCTTTATGATTCAAATTTATTAAGAACTTACTGTTTGAAATGGATAGGACATTTACCTTTGAATTATGAAATTTTGCTAAATAAATTAATATACAAGTGAAATATTTTAATGACCCTAGAACAAACATTAAAAGCATTGATTGCATAAAAGTCATGTTAATTTATAATACCTACTTTTTATAAAAAAATGAGAACAAGAAAAATGAGAACAAGAGACTTTTATAAAGTTAAAGGTAACAATTGCAGCCTTATATCAGCCTTATATCAGCAGTGGTTGCAGTGTGTTTCTTTATTGTTTTTTGTTTTGGCTTTATCATATCACAAAAGTCTTGATTCACAGTATTGTTACACTCATCAGAATACTCTCCTGAAAATGGACCTGGGCTGGCCAATCTGAATTTAAGCCAGCAGCTCCATACCAAAGTATATTTTCCTAAATTGTACTATCATAAGAATTTAGATTGTATGCAGAAATGACCAAACAAAAAAAGTTTACCCCAAGGTCTGTGTCTGTTATCTCTCCCCATCTCTCTCAATCTCTCTCTTAATCTTTCTCCATTGACACTCAAACTAATACATTGACGACTTGCCAGTTTGTATAAACATGTCATGTATAAGATCTGAGTTTGTATTTTTAACTGATTTTTTAAAACCTGGAAATATTCAAACCACAGTCAGAACAATTTGAAAATCCCTTTTGATTTTTAACAAGTGGTAGTTTGACCTATTCTGATACTATGTACCTAACAATGAAATTCCAGTTCTATAAAATTCACTTATTTACCTCTTAAAATAGTTTTCTATGCTTAACTAATATGCATTAGTAGTGTGGATTAATATGCATTAGTAGTCTATGATTATATTTATGAGTGTCTCGTTTTATTCAGTCGTAACAATTGAAGCATAATCAAATTTTCTTTACTGTTAATCAGTACTTAAGTTAATCAATATTGAAATCAGAAACTAAATTGCTAATATGGTAGCAATAAAGCTATTTAAATTTTCAGTGAAAGCAGAGACACAGCTTTTGTTTTGGGGGTATCAAATGGTGATATGTAACATGTAACTTTTAAAAAAATATTTATAAACACTCTTTCGTAACTTATTTTTTTCACTAGAGATTGGAGGTAATCTGATATACATGCCTCAGTCTCCTTCCTTTTTAAGCACTGTTCACATCTCAAGCAAACGAAAGGCAGAATTTATTCCATGGCTTTAAGCTTCTAATATACCCTTTCTAAATGAAATCTCCTATTTATTACTCTACATGTATTTACATGTTGATGCAAACTTTTATTTGAAGTTTTGAAAGACAGAATGAATTGGAAGAATTTTACTTCATCTGAAGAAAAATTGCATATTAGAAGGTGGAAGGAAAGCACACTAGTTAAACTTAATAATTAATGCCCTCAGAATTTACCAGATGGATAACTATGTCATGGTTGTAGGAATTAGAATCAATACTTAAAGATTTTTAAATGAAATTTTATAGAACAAAAAGCTGAGTTTGCTAGTCTTAACATACCATTTTATTAAAACCTGTTTAAACATAGGATTCTAATTATATATCTGTTACTAGTTTTGGAGGAACTACATCAGTTTTTAAGATTGATCCAGGAGATACATGCAGTAAGATTATTGAATTATGAAAGAGATTTAGAGAATTTATCGATTTCTTACCATCCTAAAATATTTCAAACCAGAGCTATAACTCATTACTTGATTGTTAGATGAAGTACCTTGGCTACTCAAGCCCTGTGTAATGTAAAACCCTAAGCCAGTATCTCATGATTCTAACCATTCTTATATATACTGGAAAGAGAGTCAAGAGTTTAATATAGAAATTAAACTAAACTTATACAATATGGGTTTTTAAAATTCAGTAGTTTTTCATTGTTAGAAGCACCCATCCTGTAATTCTTTTAAAGGCTGATTCTTTTTAAGGCATTAAGCTGTGATTCCTACTATCTTTAATGAATTGACAAGTCGTTTGTCTCTAGGTTGCCATTTTGTCTTATTTTCCCCTGAATTAATGGAATTAACTGCCCTAGCAAGTGTTTTACAATCTGTTTTCTAAGAGAGGCTCTATTTTTCTTTCTACTCCTAGTTTTTCTTTTATATCTACCTCAACAGTTTCTTCTAATAATACAAATTGGTTGATCCACCTTTCCTTATGAACAGAAAAGAATGCAAAATAAATATGTAATTACTAGAATGTATGTATATCCAGTTACAGCAAAGATTAAACAATTAAGTATAATCTTGTATGAGAAAGGAATTTAAAAATCCTTTAAGGTGTGCATTGTACTTTTGTAGTTGATACACCACAGCATGTACTTCCATGTAATTCCAAGTAATAAACCCCTTTCTTGATAATTAAATGTGATAAAGATTAAGATAGCTTGGATAAATCATTACATGTAGTAATGTAGTAATGTAGTAATTAAATTTATGAAGACTGAGAGCCTTATGAAATCTATATAAACAACTCACAGATTTCATTATCATATGATTTGGATTACTGACTATATACTTTGACTTATTTTACAAATCAGAAAATCCCATGGTTATGTTTCTAGGTAACATAATTTTACCACATTAGAGGCAGAGTTAAGCTTTATTAGATTCCACAGTAAAATTGATGTTTTTCTGTATTCTTTTGATGTAAAAATTTGCTTCCTGTGTTTCTTTACAAAGCTGAAACAGCAAACTAATAGAGTTTTCATTGATCATAACATGTTTCCAGAAGGACCAGAAAAGGTGCAGTAACTAAATGACCTTGCTGAGGACACTTTACTGTAAAGCTGTCGGGTATTTTATTTGAATTAGTAGCTGAGCTAAGAAGGAAAAGGAACTATTGGGAGAAGATCTGAATGCTTTTTTGTAATCTTAAATAATTAAAATGTATATATTTTATACCTTTTTCCTCAGGTGGTATATCTCAAAATATAGACATAGTCTCAAGGACTCTAAGTATTTTTAAATGTTAGTGAATCTCTTTTTCTAAAGCTAATTTGACAAATGTCTTTATTTTAGGAAAAGAAAAGAAAGAGACTGGAACGCTTTGGACTCCTTTGATAGTCTACCTTAACTTTTCCTCTCCAAGTTTTATATATTAAAGTCAATATGATGGCCTAATTAAAATATTTCAGTGTTCTTTCTTGTCACCAATACATTAGTGTTTTCATTGACATTGATTTTGTATTGTCTCATAATGTATTTTATAAAATTTAAAAAGTAGTTATTGAGGTTTATTAAAATACCTGAATGGAGTTCTTTTACTTGGGATATTTTAAGTTGATTGTGGTATATTATGTTTTAAAAACAGGCAAACAAAAAAAGCCAAAACTATATAGTTATATTTATGGAATTTACAAATTTTGATTACTTTGACTTTCTTTAGGTGAGTGATTATTAAGAATTTTTTATAAAAATATTGGCTTTCCTTATGGTGGCCTTGGATTAAATACATACAGCTACAGATTAGCTGGAATACTTGTCAAAATAAATTATAAGCTCAAGCTTCATTAGCATTTGTAGTTTAAACATAACAAATCTGATATAGTGTTACTTCATAATTTTGATGCTCTTTTGCAGTAAATTTGATATAGAACAGTTGCTAAAGAAACTGTTCAAATGTGTGACCATTTTTTTGGAAAACATCTGGGGTAATTATAATTAGTTCAGGATGTGTACTGTTTAAAAATAATCCTGAATTCATGGAGAAAGAAGCATATCTTTTCCTCAATGACTAGAATAATCCAAGTTAGTATAAAAAATTCTTTAAGTTATTGGTAGCTGTGCTTAGAATATAATTTTAGAGTATTCCAAAAGGAAATGAGGAATAACTTTTGTGTAAAATGCCAGATTGGCACTTTACACCTGTTAGTGTGTTTCGTTTAGAACAGCTGTGTCTTTTATTATCAGTAAACAGATGCAGAAAGTAATGGAATGTTTTAAAGCAATATGTTAATCCTGTCTTCCACTACTGAACTGTCTCACAATATAGTGATTAAATATTGACTGTGCAGCTGTTACTTACAATTATAGAATTTCTTAGTTAATTTCCCCTTCCCAGGCCCAAATGAGATCTAATTTCTAATCTTAAAGTGTTCATAATGTAGTTTGTTTATTACAATTTGATTTCTAAGGATAATTAATTTATTTGACTGTTGAGACAAATTTATATGTTTATAAAACTCTATTATTTCTCTGGCAAAAATAATTTTTAAAAGTATTTTAAAAATATATTTGCTCATGAATATGAAGATGGTTATTAAATGTAACAATTTTGTTTAATTTTATGCTTGAAAAATGCCATCAAGGAGCTTAAAAGGAAATTATGGTTCTTTTATCAAATATTGTGGAGCAGAGTGCATAATACATTTTTAGCCTAATGAACACATTCAGGCAAAATCACTCTGCAAATTTTATTTCAGTTCTGGACCTTTTGCAGTTTATGTTTTAATCCTTACATCTCACCTTGTCAGAAAAGATATTTTAGATGTGATGTCAATAATTATCACTTTTATACTTGAGCAACTATGTTAGGTAAGATTATTGTTATTATTAATAACTAACATTTATTGTGCTCTTAATATCTGAAAGGATTTATGCAAAGAACTTTACATGTATTATAATATTCTTGCTCATTTTTGTATATGAGGAAGTTCAGCTTTAGAGATGGGATGTAAATGGACCAAGGTATTACAGCTGGGAAGTGGTGGAGACTAAATTTAAACCCAGGCATTTTCACTCTTAAGCTACTTGTTCTTTTTTTTTTTTTTAATATTTTATTTATTTTTTTGAGAGAGAGAGAGTGCACAAGCAGGGGAAAGGGCAGAGGAAGGGGGTGAAACAGACTCCCCGATGAGAAAGGAGTCCAGGGACTTGATCCCAGGACTCTGAGATCATGTCCTGAATGAACCCAAGGCAGATACTTACCTGACTGAGCCACTCAGGCACCCCAAGCCTCTTGTTCTTAATAACTTTGCATTTTGCCTTCCTTTAGCATCTAATACTAACATATAGAAGGGGAATTATGTGCAAAGTGAACTTTGTGTCCTTTTTTTGAAGCCATTCTGTGCACCCCAAGTGACAATTACCTCATTTAGTCCTTTTGCCTAAATAAAAAACACAACTAAAACATGCATAGAAAGATGAAGAGTTTCAGTTCTTGTTATCTCACCACATGATAACTGTATCAGTGCTCTTCAACATCACCAGAGGTTTTACAGGTATTGTGAAATAGTCTACACTAGAAAAGATTTCGAAATCCCTCCTTATGATTTTACTCTAATTGTGCTGCTTTATGGAGACAACTCCAACAATCTGTTCCCCCTCCCAAAAAGGAAACTTTCTTTGGGTCAAGAGATTTTTAAAGAGCAGCATGATGTAATTTATATCTATGTTATATTATTTATGCCTTAACCTAGAAATATCAGTTATTATTGAAATTTATTAAATGACTGTTCACTGCCAGATATCATTACTACTTCCATACTTATAGTTTATTTTGTCATTTCCTGTAGGAAATATGTAATTTTATATACGAAGAAAAAAGAGTCTGAGAGGTATTAAATAAATCTGTCAAGATCACAGCTAGCAAATGACGTCTGTATACATTTGATTTAAAAAAAAGCCTAGAAGTCTAAAAGTATCCAGCTAATTATTTTGTAGAGAGCTTTAAGGTTTCCATCTCTAACAGATGGTTACTTCAATGTAGTTTCCCTTGACACTGATGAGAATGCTTATAAGATTAACTAGGATCAACAATGTCATGAGGTATTGCTAGAAGAAACTTAATATAGTAGAAGCTCATTATAGGGTGGTTTTTTAAGGGCAAAATGTTCTTGCATGAAAGTTATCTGAAATATCAGAAGAAAATTAGACATATCTTTTTGCATATGGGAGTATGAAATGTCATATTGCATGTTATCAATTTTAAATGAAAAAAGATATTACATATTTTGCTAAATTTAATCAGCTATGCTATATTCAACATTGCTATTTTATTCAGATTATTTGTGTCCCCATCAAAATTAATTACCCAACCCAGAGAATATGAGATAAACAATATTATCATTTTATATAATACAGAGATTTCTTAGGCAGAAGTACTTTGTAGTCTTTTTTTTTCATACTTTTTGAAGACTTTTGAAGTGAGCATTTATTTTGAGGTAATTGTAGATTTACATGCAATTTTAAGTAATAATACTCCTACAGACAGTGTACCTTTTACCCAATTTCCTTTAATGATGACATATTACAAAACTATATAGTACAATATCCCAGCTAGGACACTGATGTTAAAACAGTAAAGATACAGAACATTTCCATCACTACAGGGATCCCTGTGTAAACCTTACAAAGCCACATCTACTTCCTTTCTCACTGCTTTCCCTTAACCCTGACAACAACTATTCTGTTGTCCATTTCTATAATTTTGTCATTTAAAGAATGTTATAGAAATGAAATCTTAGTATGTAACCATTTGGGAATGGCTTTTTTTCCACGCAGCATAACTCTCTAGAGATTCATGCAGAGAGTTGTTGCATGTATCAGTAGTTTGTTATTTTTTATGGCTGACTAGTTTTATTCTGTAGTATGGATGTGCCACTATGTTTGTTTAACCATTCACCCATTGAAAGACATCTGGGTTGTTTCCAAAACATTGTAAAATCTGTTTTTTTCAATGGTACTAAAGTTTTATAGTTTTATATTTTATACTTAGGTCTTAGGTAGATTCTTTTTGGTGGGAGTCAGGGGGAGATAATGGACACCAAATTGGTCCAGTACCGTTGAAAGAGCTATCTTGGTTTCACTGAATTGTTTATGCACTTTAGCCAAAACTCAGTTGGCCACATTTGTATAGATGTGTTTCTTGATTCTTATTTGTGTTCCATTGATCTATATGTGTATCCCTCCACTAATATCATAAAGTCTTGATTACTACATCTATGTCATGCCTTGACAATGGGCTCTATTCCTCTCACTTTGTTTTTTTTCAAAATTGTTTTAGCTTTTCTAGCTTCTTTATCCTTCATATAAATTTTAGAATAGTCTCACCTATATCTACAAAAATTCTTGCTGTGATTTTGATAGGAATTGAATGAAGTTTGAATATCAATGTAGAGACCGTTGAAATCTTAACTATATTGAGTCTTCTAATCCATGAATACAGTATTTTTCTCCATTTATTTAGGATTTTTATCTCTTTTATCACTATTTTGTATTTTCAGCATCCAAGTACTGTATGTCTTGTTAGATTTATACCTACGTAATTCATTTTTCTTGAGTGGTTATAAAGGGTATTGTATTTTCACATTTTGTGTGTATGTGGTCATTGCGAGTATATTTTTATTTTATATCCTGCAACCTTGCCGAACTCATTAGTTCTAGGAGTTTTTTGTGGATTCCTTGGGACTTACTTTCTTTCTTTCTTCCTTCCTTCCTTTCTTCCTTCTATCTTTCCTTCCTTCCTGCCTGCCTGCCTGCCTTCCTTCCTTCATTCCTTCCTTCCTTCCTTTCATTTTTTAAGATTTTATTTATTTGTCAGAGAGAGTGAGAGAGAACAAGCAGAAGGAGTGGCAGGCAGAGAGAGAAGCATGTTCCCTGCTGAACAAGGAGCCCAATATGGGACTCGATCCCAGGACCCTGGGACCATGACCTGAGCCAAAGGCAGATGCTTAAGTGACTGAGCCACCCAGGCATCCCTCCTTGGGATTTTCTATGTAGACAGTCATGTCATCTGCAAATAGGAACAGTTTTCTTTCTTTTCAGTTTCTGTGCATTTCTTTTTTCTACCATTACCCTGGCTATAACTTCCAGCACTATATTAAATAGAAGTAGTTTAGAGAAGACATTCCTTGTTCCCTATCTTGGGATTTCTTTCTAAGTTTCTCCCTTCTGTTTTACCATTAACTATAATGTTGGCTATAGGTTTTTGTAGATACTCTGTCAAGTTAAAGAAGTTCCCTCTCTTCTCATTTTTCTGAGTTATTTTTTTAAATTATGAAATGGGTGTTGAATTTTGTCAGATATTTTTATGCATTGATCATTATGATCATGTGATTTTTCTTTATCTTGTTAATAATGAAGGAAATTATTGATTTTCAAATATTGAACCAGCCTTGCATCCTTGGAATAAACCCCATTGATTGATCATAGTGAAAAGGCCTTTTTGTATATTGCTGAATTCTATTTATTAATGTTTTTTTAAGGGTGTTTGCATCTATACTTATGAGGGATATTGGTCTGCAGTTTTCTTTTATATTCTTTTCTCATTTTTTTGGCATCAGAGTACTACTAACTTCATAAAATGAATTGCAAAATGTTCCCTCCTCTTCTGTTTCCTGGAAAAGACTGCAGGATTTGTGTCAGTTCTTCTTTAAACATTTGGTAGACTCCTGGGCCTGAGGATTTATTACATTGGGAGTTTTTTAGATGATGGGTTATTCACTCTAAGGTAATTATGATTATGTTGGATATTATCTGTTTCATAGTGGATGAGTTATGGTAGTTTGTGTTTTTCGAAATATTGCACCATTTTATCCAACTCGTCAGATTTATCTGTGCAGGCTTCTTTGTAATATTTTCTTATTATCCTTTTGATGCCTGCAGGTCTGTTATGATATCACTACTTCATTTTTGATATTGGTAATATGTGTCTTGTCTGTTTTTTGCTTTGTCACTTTTGTGAGAGGTCCATTTTATTGTTCTTTCTGAAAAGCCAACTTGTAATTTCTTTATTTTTTTCTCTATAGGTTTTTCAGCTTTTAATATCATTGATTTTTTTCTCTTATGTTTATTATATTCTTTCAACTTGCTTTGGATTTATTTTGATCTTTTTATGGGATCTTGAGGTAAAAACAGATTATTGATAAGAGACTTTTCATATGAATACACTTAATGGGTATAATTTTTTATCTGAGTCATGCATATTTTGATATGTTTTATTCTCACTTCATTCAATTCAGTATATTTTTTAAATTTATGTTGAGACTTTGTCTTTGACAAAGTTTCTAGGTGTTTGAAGATATTCCCATTATCCTTCTGATATTTGATTTCTAGTTAGACTCCATGGTGGTCAGAGAACATACTCTATTATATTTCAATTCTTTTAAATTTTTTGAAGTTTGTTTTACAGCCCATAATATGGTCTATCTTGGTATATGTTCTGTGAGAATTTGAATAGAATGTGTATTCTGCTGTTAGGAATGGAGTATTCTATAAATGTTTATTAGATCCTGTTTGTTGATTGTGTTGTTCAGATTTTATATCCTTCCTGATTTTCTGTCTAGTTCTATCAGTTGTTGAGAGAGTGGTGTCGAAGTCTCCAACTGTAATTGTGGATTGTCTATTTCTCCTTTTAGTTCTACCAGTTTTTACTTCAAATACTGCAGCTCTGTTCTTTGGTGTCTACACATTTCAGATTGCTGTATTGTCTTAATGGACTGACTTTTTATCATCCTATAATGTCACTGTCTGTATTTAGTAATTTTCTGAGGTCTACTAAATACAGCCACACCTGCTTTCTCTTGATTTGTGTTTGCATGGTATATTTTTTCTATCCCTTTATTTCCAACCTGATTATATTATTATTTTTGAAGTTGAATTTCTTATAGACAGCATATACTTGGGTCGTGTTTTTCATCCAATCTGCCAATCTGTCTTTTAATTAGTGTACTAAGACCATTTACAGTTAATGTAATTGTGACTATATTGGATTTAAGTCTATCTCTTTTTTTCTGTTTGATGTGTTTTTCATTTTTGTTTTATTTTTTCCACTTTTCTATGGGTGAATTGAACATTTTTTAGAATTTTGATTTATCTTTAGTGTTTCTGAATATCTCTGTATAGCTTTTTTAGAGGTTGCTCCAGGTATTAGTGTACACACACACACACACACACCTACCTTATTGTCTATTGCTGTTGTCATTTTACCAGTTCAAGTGTAGAAACCTTGCTTCCCTTGATGTTCTTTTATCTTTTCCATTTTATAATATAATTGCCTTAAGTATTGTTCTACATACATTTAGAGACATAGCAGTTAACATCATTTTTACTTCAGCCATCAAATATAATTTAAGAAACTGAAGAAGAGAAGTAAAGCATACTGTATTTACCCATATTTTTTTTCTTTAATTATTCCTTCTCTGTTTAGAGGATTTCCTATAGCTTTTTTTTACACTGTGTCTGCTGGTGACAAGTTCTGTTAGTTTTTCTTCATTAAGAAATGTCTTCATTAATCTGTCATTCCTGATGGAATTTTAATGGATATAGGATTCTGGGTTAACACCTCTTTTCTCTTAGCTCTTCAAAAATGTTATCCCACTTCCTTCTAGGTTCTGTGGTTTCTGATGAAAAATCTGTCATCCAGATTGTTTCTTGCTGCTTTCAAATTTTTTTCTTTGTCATTAGTTTCAGAAGTCTGACTATAATATGTATTGGTAGAAATTTATTTGGGTTTATGTTTGGGGGCTTACCTTCTTGAATCTGTAAGTTTATGTCTTTTCCAGATTTGGAAATTTCCAGAATTTTTAGCCTTTATTTGTTTGAGTACTTTTTCAGCCCCACACTCTTTCTCCTCTTCTTTCAGGACTCTGATGACATGAGTGTTAGATTTTTTGTTATAGGTCCACAGGTTCCTAAAGTTCTGTTCAATTTTTAAGCCTATTTTTCCACTATTACCGTGAAATTTCTGTTGTCTTATCTTCTGGTATACTGATTATTTCCTCTGATTCCTTCCTTCTGTTGTTGATCCTATCCATTGAGTTTTTTTGTCAGGTTATATGTTTTTCATTTCTAAAATTTTCATTTAGTTCTTTATATCTCTTATTTCTTTGCTGAGTTTTCTAATTTTTATTTGTTTAAAGTGTGTTTTAGGTGTTTCCTGAAGCATAAATAGCCACTTTAAAATCTTTGTGAGAGAATCTAACATCTTTGTTATCTGGGCTTTGACATCTGTTGAATGTCTTTTTCATTCAGTTTAAGATATTCCTGGTTCTTTGTATGATGAGTAACTTTCAGTCAAAATCTCATTTTTATTTTGTCCAGAATTACAGTATGAGACTCCAAATATTATTTAAACCTATTACTTTAGCTGGTTTTCTCCTGCTGGACACTTGTCCAGCAGGAGAAGGAGGCTCAATTACTGCTATGTGGAGATAGAAATTTTAGGTTTCCCAATTGTCTTCTGTTGATTCCCAAGGGAGATTGTGGAGAGGAGCTTCTC
Source organism: Potos flavus (assembly GCA_028534135.1). Classification (NCBI taxonomy): domain Eukaryota; kingdom Metazoa; phylum Chordata; class Mammalia; order Carnivora; family Procyonidae; genus Potos; species Potos flavus. The sequence continues at coordinate 133,608,051 of CM052883.1, forward strand.
ATGACAGTTGGGTGGGTGTGCAATTTCCATCTCCTCACAATGCCTCCACTGACATCCCAGGAGTAGGTCCTTTTATTAGCCAGTGAGGATGAATATCTGGTTTGCTATTGGTCTTCTTTGACTCCAGCTCTGCAGAGTTAAGGGTTGCCTTGTTACAACCTGGTCGTAGTAGAAATCTATCAGGCTTTGGGGTAAGGGTATGGCCACAGCTTTTCTGTGGTATTTTACTTGAGTAGGGCAGGTATATAATGCTCAGGACTATAATCTTAAGGAATAGAATGCTGCCTTCAGATGAGAACCCAGGCCTAGCCAACATGTGGATTGTAGCCTTGCAAGGGACACACCTAAGCAATGTTTGGATTCCTTGTCCTCAGAAACTGTGAGATAATAAATGTACATAGTTTTGAGTTGCTAAATTTGTGGTAATTTATTTCACTGTGATAGATAACTGAAAGACCACCCAAATAGCCATAACTACTTCCTACATACAATATAACATCACTTCTCTCTTCTTCTCTCCCCAGTTCTGTTTGTTGGTAGGAATCTTTTTTTCCATTGTCTTCTGTGAACCCTGGCTTTTCTGTTAGGTTTTTGTTTATAGCCACATTTAAAGTGTACATTAAAGAATAAGCTCTCTTGTGGGATGTGCAACTTAAACACTTTCTGATGTTGCATTTTTGGGAACCCATTATTTTCTTTAGGGGTTAAATAGACACTTTTATAAGTGCCATATGTGACTTTTCAAAAAAAATTATCTCAAATCTTAGGCTTCTAGTTTAGCTGATTCCAGTTTGTCTCATGTATAAGTAATCATAGCCAAAAATCTCAACTAGACATAGGTTTTATAATAAAACTCTGGTCTTTTATTTCAGGCCTTGATACTGCTTTGGCTTTCATTTTCTTAAGTATTGGAAACTACTGGGAGCTATACATGCTACATTATAAAAAAAAGATCCTAAATCAATAACACTTACTTTATACTTTTAATAGAGCATAACTACTGCAAATAATGAGAATCTGCTCTAAATGGTAGATTGTACAAAACTTGATGATCCTTTAAAGAGAAGTAATGGAGAGGGAAAAATAAAAAAAATAACTCTCAGATCTATCATGAGCAAATAAATGATGGTGCCATTTTTGAAGAGCAAGAATGAAGGAAGAGCAGTTTATGGGGAGGCAGTAGCCATAGGAGTCAGAAATAGTAAGTTTGGTTTTTCAGTTATAGGTTCCTGAAAGACATTCAACTGGATTTGCTCATGAGTCCATTTGTGGGCATGACCTTTGGAATGATTTAGGACAGGGTGCTCTTTGGATTCATTCCTACATGTGCAGTATATGGTTTTCTAAGCCAGAAATATGGGATGAAATTACTCAGGGACAGTGTGTATAATGAGAAAAGATGTTCTAGAACAGAATCTGGAGAAATATCAATAGTTAAATAAGTAAAGGAAGAGAAGCATGCATGCAAAGGATATTGGAAGCAAGATGTAGAGAGATAAGAAAATCAGGAAAAGGGGCGCCTGGGTGGCTCAGTGGATTAAAGCCTCTGCCTTCGGCTCAGGTCATGATCTCAGGGTCCTGGGACCGAGCCGCCGCATCGGGCTCTCTGCTCAGCAGGGAGCCTGCTTCCCCCCTCTCTCTGTCTGCCTCTCTGCCTACTTGTGATCTGTCTCTCTCTCTGTCAAATAAATAAATAAAATCTTTAAAAAAAAAAAAAAGGAAAGAAAATCAGGAAAATACACATCATTAAAGTCAGGAGAAAAGAATGTGTTTGAAGAAAAAAGGCATAGTCTGTATTATCATACATTATCCAGATGTTAAGAACCAAAAATTATTCATTGGATTTAGTGAAATGTACATAAATGATCTTGCTGAGAATAGTTTTAGTGAAGTAATGGTGCAAACTTGATTATACTGGATTAAGTAGTATGTAGAAAAAAAAGAAATCTTATTTAAAACTAGATAACTTTTCTTGCTTATTTTCCAGATTTTCCATTCAGCAACTTTTGCATTATTTGTCATTGACATATTATTGATCACATATAGGTGAGAAATATAGCCATTTTTTTCTTGGTTATCTTCCCAAGGATGAACCCTCTAAATCTTACTCTTTTCAGGCCTCTCCATTTTATTCTGTAGGAATGACTATAAATGTTCTGCATCCTCAGAGAGATGCTCAAAATGTTATTTGTGCTCTCCTGAATGACCTTAACTTTTAAATACCTTTGCTGCTTTTAACATTCAATATTCAGGCCAAAATGTGAGCTTTCTTCTCTTCTCTACTAACTATAAAAGTTTAGAATAACTAAACATACACACTTTGGGTCAAGAGCGAATATTTTATTTTAGAATGTTGGAAGAGTTTTTTTAATGAACATCAAATTAGTTGAATACTTAAATTTCAAAAATAAGTGAAAAATACAGACATGAATAGAAATGCAATAATTTTATATTTATGATAAGTTCTAATGCGAATAACATTGGTTTTATTCATCTTTTATTCTTTTCTCTTTTTAACTTTTTATTTGAATTAATGTTAGACTTACAAAAAAGTTGCAAAAATAATACAATGAATTCTATACCCTTTACCCAAATACTCCAAATATTAACATTTAACCATATTTGATTTAGTTCTCTCTCATGTTTCTCTGAAACTTTTTGAAGTATTTAAGCTGCACATATAATGCCCCTTAACCTCTAAAAATTTCTCTATATATTTCCTAAAATTAAAGACAGTATGACAAACTCAATACAATTATAAAAATCAGCAAATTAACATTGATATAGTATCATTGTCTAATCTATATACCTGTGCTGTCCAATATGATAACCACTAGCCACATATGGCTACTTAATTAGAAACGTAGTTCCTCAGTCACACTACTTAACATTTCAAGTAGTTCAGTGGCTGTTGTATTGGAAAGCATAGATATAGACCATTTTAATCATTGCATAAAGTTCTATTAGACAGTAATGGTCTAGAGATTCTAATCATGCCCGTTTTTCCACTGATGCCTTTTATAGCAAAAGAAAGAGTTGTTCCAAATTTTTTCTAAATACCTATTGCTCTTACTTTGGTCTAGGATCCCTTATTGCATTTAGTTATCGTGTCTCTGTTAGTCTCCTCCACTCTGAGGTAATTTCTTAGTCTTTCTCTTTATTTCATAACAAATTGTGATTTTTTTTTCTAATTCTATCAAATCTACCACATTTATTAATTGGAATTCTATTTTAAGAGAGAATTTTCTCTTCTTTTTAACTTATTTCTATTGTAGGGACTCATGGATTCTTTCATTCTGTGGTTGCTATCTTTAGTTATTTGATGCTCAAATTATCCCAGGTTTGACCAGTGAGAGGGAACCCTTCAGGCTGACTTATATTCATACTGACTATGTCACCTAATAAAAATGGGATTGTTTTTGCAGTATTGATAAAAGTCATATGGATTTTGGCATTCCTTATCTGCTGAATATCTTTAGCCTATTTAAAATATCTGACTTATCATTATACTATTAAAGTCAAATATTATTCATCATATGATTGCCTGTATCTCATCTCTGGATTATCCTATATCTCACACCCATTATTGAAAGCAAGATGTTTTCACTAGGATGCTTTGTTACTGTTTAACTTGGTCAAACATTCACTGATTTATTCACTCTTTAGTTTTGAGTAGAGTTTTCATATAATTAACACTTAGTTATTTCCGTTTCTTATCAATTCTTTTTTTTCTTTGAGTTTTATTGAGATGTAATTGACATACAGCACTGAGGTGTGCAGCATAATGACTTCTATATATTGTGAAATTATTACTCCAATAAGTTTAGTTAACATCCATCATCTTGTATAGATACAAAAAAAAAAGAAAAAGAAAAGAAAAAATATTTCTTCTTTGTGATGAGAACTCTTAAAATCTATTGTCTCGGTAAATTTCAAATATACCATGCAGCAGTATTAACTATAGTAATGTTGTACATCCCCAGTACTTATTTATCTTAGTTTGTGCCTTTTAACCCCCACCTTCATCTAAAATTCCCCTACTTTCCCTGCTTCTACCTCCTGCTGACCACAAATCTGATCTCATGAGTTTGGATTTTGGGGATTTTTGTTTGTTTAGATTCCATATATAAGTGAAACCATGCAGTATTTGTCTTTCTCTGACTTATTTCACCTAACATAATGTCTTCAAGTTCCATTCATGTTGTCAAAAATGGCAGGATTTCCCTCTTTTTTATGGCTGAGTATTATACTGTTAAATATATATATTACATCTTCTTTATCCATTCATCTTTTAATGGATGTTTAGATTGTTTCCATGTCTTAGCTATTGTAAATAATGCTGCAGAGAACATGGAGATACCCTTTAAATCATCAATTCTAAGACATTCTTTTTTTTTTTTAACACTTTAATATTCTGGAAATCAAGAGCACCTTACAATTGATAGTGAATTACATCCCTGTTTGTCAAACATCTGTTCTGATGCATTTGTAATTGTTGAAACGTGCAGAAGTTTTGCCAAAGTAATTCATATTGCCATCACTTTGGTTGGGTTATATGCATTGTGTGTGGGTTTTTTTTTTCTTAAGATTTATTTATTTGTCTTAGAGAGAGCGCACAAGCAGGGGGAGGGGCAGGCAGAGGGAGAAGCAGGCTCCCCACTGAGCAAGGAGCCCAGTGTAGGGCTCAATCCCAGGACCTGGGATCATGACCTGAGCTGAAGGCAGACACCTAACCAACTAAGCCACCCAGGTATCCCATTATATGCATTGTTGTTACTACATATGTTATGTTCCATTCCCATTAAAAAAGATTTCAAAAATATAATACTATTATTTGCCACTAAAATGGAAAAAAAAAATCTATTTGCAAAAAGCCCAGAGCAGCAAGGCATAAATTTGGTATTAGCGAAGCTTTAAATTCTGGTACGATCAAGAAGTGCCAGCATCAGAACTTGCATAGTGGATGCCAATGGTTGGGGAAATCTCAGAGACAATAATTGAGCATTAACCAATGCAGCATTAGAAACCATCTAGGTGACACAAAGGATAATGTTTAGAAAAACCTGCAGCTGCAAGAACCAGGTTATGAAAATGATACAGCTCCCAAGAAGAATATTTCCCCACTTCCCTCTTTATATGTGATCATGGGGAATAATTGACAAAGAAGAAACTCCCAGAGAGCAAAGACAGGCCCCTAGGGGATAGTAGTCATGGGAATTCTCCCAATCACCAAAATCAGGGCAGTCAGTCTAGCCAAGGAATTTAATCTACTGTCAGAGGTAGAAATCTTTGGATTACCTGCTAAGTGGACTTAACAAATGATACAGATCAGTGACTGTTAATGTTTCTAGTTCTTCCTTTTCCCAAATAGGAGTTTCGTTATGGTTATCCTATTCCCACATCACCATTGGATGTTGGGTAGGGAGGGAACAGATAATTTGTCTTTGTTTATAGGTATATATAGGAGACACAGTCACTAAATTTTATTCTTCCTTCCTCCATAACAGTAGAACCATAACTAAGATACGGTTGCCTGGCCTGGGACTACATTTCCCAGTCTCCCTTGCAGTAAAGTCATGGTTATGTGACACAAAGATTTCACCAATGGAATGTGAGCAGAAGTGATGTAACTTCAGATTCTTCTGCTTAAAAGAAATGCCCTGGCCCTGGGATTTTATTATTATTATTCAATTTATTTAAACTCAAGCAAAAAAGACAGTTCACCCATTTCTCCCATCCTCCACCCCCTTACTCTGCCAGCCACTCTGCCAGTCTGTTCTCTGTACATATTGGACTCCATATTATAGGAGATATCGTATAGTACTTGTCTTTGTCTAACTATTTCACTTAGTGCCTTTGAGGTCCATCCACATTGTTGAAAATGGCAGGATTTCATTCTTTTTTATGGCTGAATAATATTCTAGTGCGTGTGTTTGTGTGTGTGTGTGTGTGTGTATACACATACACCACAATTTCCTTATCCGTTCATCCATCAATAGATACTTAGGTTGCTTCCATATCTTGGCTATTATAAATAATGCTTCAGTGAACATATCTTTTTAAGTTAGTGTTTTCATTTTCTTTGGATAAATACCTGGAAGTGGAATTGTTGGATCACATGGAAGTTACATTTTTAATTTTTTGAGGAGCTTCCATACAGTTTTCCATAGGGGTTGTACCACATTCATTCCCACCAACAGTGCAAGAGGGTTCCCTTTTCTCTACATCCTCTCCAATATTTGTTATTTCTTTTGGGGTTTTTTTGGTAATAGCCATTCTAACAAGTGTGAGGTGATATCTAACTGTGGTTTTGATTTGTATTTCTCTGATGATTAATGATGTTGAGCATCTTTTCATGTATATATGCGAGCATCTGTATATCTTCTTTGAAAAAATGTTTGTTCAGATACTCTGTCCATTTTTAAATTGGATTTTTTTTTGTCATCAAGCACTTTATATATTTTGGATTTTAACCCCTTAGCAGATACATGATTTGAAAATATTTTCTCCCATCATTTTAATGATTCTTTTGCTGTGCAGAAGCTTTTTTAGTCTGTTGTAGTCCCACTTGTTTATTTTTGTACTTCCTGGCATTTGGTTACTTTCCCGACTGTTAAATACCTTTACTAATATCAGTCCTTGTGAAACAAGGTTATCATTACATTCAAGTTGAAATTGGCAGTTTATTCAAGTATCACTCAAAAAGATTCCTAGTTTTTTGAGGGGAAATATGAAGGTGAGGTGGGAGCAACTTCTTAGAAAGTCAAACTATACCCAGTGCCTAGCATTGTTTGGCACTTAAGTTAGTGCTCTGTAAATATTTGTTGAATGAATGAATAATGGCTGAAAGAAAGGTTAAAAATTGGCTGAAAGAAGGGTTCAACTTGCTGCTTTTTTTTTAATTCCTTCAGATCATTTATTAACTTAATAGTTTTTCATATGTGGGCCATTTTTATTTTTAACATTTTTCTGCCTAAATATCTATAATTATCTATTAAAATATTCACAAATTGTCTTCTGTGGGAAAATATGTGTGTTGAAATTTTCAAAAAGGATTGGGAATTTCATGTACAAAAATCAGGTTGATATTTTTTCCAGCTCTTTGCTCACAGATTCTTTCATACACTATTATTGTACAAGCTTATTTAATGATAAAACCCATTTTCTCAGTTTGTTAGAGACCGTGGTATCATAGAACACACTTCAGGAAACGCTTATCTGATTTCCAAAGTTCTGCTTAACTTTCTTTACACTAATTCCTTTTCTGTTTGTTTGTTTTTGGTATCATGTTGTCAATTTTGGTCCACTTGATATGCCCAAAATGTATTTTCTTTCTTACTAATCCACACAGCCTCTTTCCAGCTAAATGACATGTTTTATGAAGCCCACTGATTTTCCAAAAAGCAGAGCGTGTGTATTACAGATGGCTTTGGGAAGATTATTCATCTAAACATTTATCACACACTCATCAGACAATTTAATGCAAAATTTCGAAGTCATTTAGATTCTTTGTAAACCATTCTATACACCTTGGTACGAGATGTCTTGTATTCTAACAGAAAAAGTAATCAAAATTTTAAACATTCATGGAATGTAGAGTCAGTCTCTTAGAAAAAAGTCCATAGAACTAGAACCAAGAGGAGTCTATATAAATAGTAATGTGAAGAAGAGTGAATTCCTTTTTAGCTGTAACATCACATTTTTTACATGTTGCACAAATTGTTTAGCCGTTTCTAAACACATTTCCATTTACGTCACTTGTAAAAACTGCCTAGCCTCATACTCTGGAAAACTGACAAAGTTGTAATGAACAGATGCAGATTCCATAATTGTAATTGGCTTTTACTCTAAACTAACGTTCTGACTCATGCATCATTAATGATTTCTATTTTTCTCCATATATTACCATACAAATGTGAAAGGATATCTTTCAGGGTGAAAAACATGATTTTTTAAAATCGGGGCTTATTACATTATAACCCATGTATACTCCAAACATCTATATAAACCTAGAATTTCATTTTAGCTGCCCTTTTTTATGCTTTTGCTTGTATTTCTCTTTACATAGTCTTTCTCATCTTATTTTTGTATTTCTCAGAGAAGCACACAGTTTTAAATGTAACCCCTCTTTTCATTATATTTTTCTTACCATTAATAATTTCTTGTTTCTAAACTAGATATTATAGTATGTAATTTATCTATTTTGTTTTTTCACAAATTCAACTTTATCTGAAGATTGAGAGATAAATATGAGTAGAATGCCAAACAGAAACAAAAAGATGTACTCTTGTGTTAACTTGTTTTCTGATAAGATTTTAACAATAACATGGAAACAACTTTCACATTCCAAAGTGGGACTAATTAAAGTGAATAACTGAAGGACATAAAGAGACCAAATAATCTTGTTATAAGCATAATATCTATACGTATTCAAACGAGATGAAATAAACCCCCAAAAGTCCTGGTCTTTGAATAATTCCTTTGACAGTTTCTGACTATTGCTGAATTTTGTTATAGGAGTGAAGAAAACAATGTATATATAATGGACTGATTGTTTTATAATTACTTTTGGGGGAATTGTAGGTTCTTCTCATGAAAGTACCAAAATACAGAGCAAGTGTTTTGGCATATTGTCACTTGTTGTAAGGAAGATTTAATAGCTTGTTACGGACTATTAATATGAACAGAAGTCATTTAGAGTTCAGATATATATTTAGAACTAACATGTGTGCAAAAAGGTACAAAGTGAATCAAGAAATTCTGGAAAGATTGTTTGAAAAGGAGAAATTGTTATTTTCTGGCTAGCATTAATGAAATAAATATGTAAAAGAAATTTAAAGTTTTCTTTATTTTGAAGAATTTTATTGAGCCTCAAATAGTAACTTAGAATTGATAGAATTAAATCAGTGAAAGTATGAAACTCTTTATTTAAAATAGTAGTTACATAAATATAATTTAGTTTCAAATGTTAACTAAGAAACCCAAAAAGTTATAGCTCTTTGTTACAGAGATGATTACAAAATGAACATCTGAGTTTAGTAATAAAATGTCATTTGTTACTGCGCATAGCAAATTTAAAATAATTACATATAAATTAGTTTTCTCTGGTTTTGAAAATATCTTTATCATGCTATTTTGCATACAGAAGAGAAATATCTTCATATTCCAGTACTTATTGGACAAATGTTAATAGGAAAGTAAGTGAATGATTTCTAACTTCTAATTTGTTGATTAAAAGGGATATATAATGAAAGCACATGCCAAGTAGGTTTGCAGCATGAATTTTGCAGCATATGGTAAACTAAAACCCTGTTGACCTTTCGGTCTTGTTGATCACATGCATGAAGATGATCATCTGTTAATCTCTACTAATCACTGGTACATCCTCGTACAGAAGATGGAACAGTTTTTATTTGTGCTACATTTGCTCTTTTGGAAATTGCTTTAACAAGGAGTTTTTAAAAATTATTTTATACTCTTAAGATTGTGAAATAATGATCATTTTATATCTAAAAAAGAGTTTTTAAAATAAGACTTTTCAACCTGCATTTATCTCCATATTTTTTATGAGTTTATTTTAGATACCAGTAATAATTTTCTGAAAGTCGTAGACGTGAATGATTCTAGGCTTAACAATGCACACATGCACATATGCTTACACAGGCTTACACACTTTTACATATGCAATATGTGTTGTTTCTTGTTAGAATAAGAAAAAGAAAACAGCAGGGCTTCTCAGACTTTGTATATGAATTATATTTAATAGCTTGTTACTATAATAAGCTGGAGATCTTGCTAAATTCCAGTTTCTGATTCAGTAGTCCTAAGGTATGGTTGATGATTCTGCATTTCTATCAAGCTCTCAGCTCATAACCATTCAGCTAGTTTGAGGTCCTCAAACTTTTTCTTTAAGGGTCTAGGTAGCAAATATTTAAGACTTTGCACAATAAGGATATTGTGTAGGTGTTCACATAACAGGACAAAAAATGTCCAATAATGTTTTATTGGTAAAATTCAAAGTATAATAATAATTATTTTTGGTATTTCCATGTAACAAAACACTATTCAGCAATAAAAAGGAATGATCTAACAATACATACAACAGGAATGAATCTCAAAAACATGCGGAGTGAAAGAGGCCCTACACAAAAGTTATATTCTATGTGATTCCATTTACATGAAGTTCTAGAAAATACAAACTAATCAATAGTAATAGAAAGCCAAGTTCACCTTTGCAAAAGGAGAAAGACGCCCTTGTTGTAAATTACAAGAAGGAAGAAGTGTTCCTCACTAATGAGCTTTCCAGAAAATTGATGCATTTGCAACAGAAGAAAGCTAAACTAGAACAGCATCTTGAACAGCAGCAGGAATTCCAGGTCAACAAAGTGATAAAGAAAAATTTTAAAACTGGAGACTGATACCATTCCTAAGCAGCTTACATTAGAGCAAGTTTGTTGGGAAGATTAAAGGTCTTTCATCCCTCTAATGCAGAGTTATTCATATACAATCTGCATAGCAAGAAGTGTTTATATGGTAACCTAAAATATGGATATTTTTGTTGCTGTGTCTATAAATGAAATAGGTTCCATGAAGTAATGCAAAAACAAACAAACAACGCCTCCCTCTTCTGGGGACAGAAGTGAGGCAGGGTTCCTGAGAGAGCTGTTTGGCTGAAAGAAATGTTCTGTATCTTAATTATAAGTGGTTATGCAGGTATATCTTTTTCAGAACTCATTGAACTTGGAGAATCCAGCTGACATTTTGTGAGGACATTCGAGCAGCCCAGTGGAGAGGTCTGTGTGTTTAGAAGAACTAAGGCCTGTTTCCAAGAGCCAAGTGAGTGAGCCATCCTAGAAGTATATCCCCAGCCCCACTCAAACCTTTAGATTACTCTATACCATGGCTGACAACCTAACTGCAACTTTGTAAGAGAGTTGAAGCCAGAAGCATCCAACTAAGCACTCCCAAATACCTATTCACATAGACTACTAATAAACTACAACAGAAAAACCTCAACCTAAGCACTTTAAATGGATTTTTCTTTGGTTTATGGTATTTAAATTATACTTCAATAATATAGATTTTTAAAAACAAACTTACTTGAGAGTCTTTGGCTAAGATAATATGTGAAATGACGTAAATTGTAAATAACATATCCAAATATGTTATTACTGTTTTAAGTACTTTAAAAGAGTACTTTACATTGTAGGTTGGGCTACTAATAATCTGCACCCCTTTTATCAGGAGACTCTTTATTCAGAAGTTATACCTGACCAGTATACATTTAGGATGACAGTAGTCATCCACTTTAAGATTCTGTTTAACTTCCTCAGTAGGAGGGTGGGGACTTCTGAAATGTTTGCTTGGGGCCTGAGGATTTAAATATGCTATAGTTACTACTTGACACTATCCAAAATAGAAATGAAGGTGGTATGGTGGTATAATGTAGTAAGTTTTGGACTCTATATCAGGAAATCTAGCGTTCATTCCCCACTCCAGCACTAATTCACAAAACAATCATGTGATAAATTGGAGATTTAATTTCTCTAATCATGGAGAAATTAGTCAAATTTCTCTGGGTCTTAATTTTCTCCTTTATGAAAATGAAGTTACTGAACTAGGTGGTCTTAAATAACTTTAAAATCTATGCTTCTATGAAGTAGGAACTTTAAAGGATGATGAGAATAGAATATGTAGCATGAAAATAGCATAAATATAGCATTAAAAATGCCTCTATTGCTGATTTTATATGAAATGATTGTAGGTGATATGAACCTTCCAAGATAGTTCACTGTGATGCTTTTCTAAATTCCTACTTTTTTTTTTAAAGATTTTATTTATTTATTTGACAGAGAGAAAGAGATCACAAGTAGGCTGAGGGAGAGGGGGAAGCAGGCTCCCCGCCAAGCAGAGAGCCCAATGCGGGGCTCGATCCCAGGACCCTGAGATCATGACCTGAGCCGAAGGCAGAGGCTTAACCCACTGAGCCCCCTAAATTCCTACTTTTTAATAGAAGTATTTAAGAGAGGATTTTGATTTAACAACCTGCAAGTGTTGACTTTGTTGGAGTATCTTAAACATCCTGTTTTTCCTTTTAGCTTGTAAAATCTTTTCAGTCCAAAATTCTGAAATAATCTGAATTTATCTTATATTACTAGATTTTTAGTCATGGAAAATGGGTGCATGTATTATGATCAAGGAGTTATTTCTTTCTTAAATCTTCAAATAGAGAATTTAAAGCAAGTGATTTTACACTTTTGCAAGTGTTTTCATATCTGAGTCTTGCATGTCATGCCAGAAAGGTAGCTTGATCATAATTTAGTTATATAAGTGTACTAATCTGTGATCAACACACATAAACATTATTTTAAAGTGTAGCTCATTAATTTACTAATTGTGCTTTCCTACATTGGCATTAGCCTATGCCTAGTGCAACTTTGGGGTAATTTAGACCTAGAAGCAAATAACTTTGTCATTTATCAGTTATATATGAATTGCTCAGACTTTCTGAGCCCCAGTTTATTTTCTTTTTTTTAAATGGTGTAACGATACCTATCTCATGAAATTGCTGATTAGTTAAGGATTAAGTGATCAAACATAACAAAAGTACCTACGAGTGAGAAATTATTTTCTTTTGTTCCCCAAAGTTAACAAATTTAACAATGTACCAATTATTAGATCTAACAGTTGAGAATCTTCGTTTTGCCATATATGAAGAACTAGTAACAGAAAAAAAGGTTAGTTTGATCCTTTAAGTTTCATCTGATCCATCTGCATATGCTTTGGCTTTATGTGTGACTGTTGTCTGTATTTTTTGCACTTTGTTGGCTCTGAATAGTTTTCAAGAGTGGATTATTAACTATTCACATATTTTTATAGGTATATGATTTAAACTATTTTACTAGTACTTAAATCATTGCCATTTAGTCTAGTATTGCTTAGTAGCTAAATGTGTAAAATACTTAATGAAGATGCAATGTGGCACTTTCTAGCCAGACAGCACTAGGTTGGAGTCCGCATGCTGGCTATGTGACCTTGGGCAAGCTGCATAATGTCTGAGCCCAAATTTTTCAAGAAGTTAAATAATGATAATGATTAAGTGCTTCACTTGGTACCTGGAAAGTATTAAGCACTCAAAAAGTGTTAGCTATACAGCATCATCATTATTTTTTTTAAAGATTTTATTTATTTATTTGACAGAGAGGAGAGAGATCACAAGTAGGCAGAGAGGCAGGCAGAGAGAGAAGGGGAAACAGGCTCCCCACTGAGCAGAGAGCCTGATGCGGGGCTCGATCCCAGGATCCTGAGATCATGACCTGAGCTGAAGGCAGAGGCTTTAACCCACTGAGCCACCCAGGCGCCCCCAGTATCACCATTATTAAATGACTATTACAGATTTAACCCTATATAGATTAAGTTAGCTCATTGTTAGTGATTTCTGATTCTAACCAGAGTTTTCAAATTTGTGTGAAGAATACATCTTTTACCATTATTCAAAAGTGCATATTTTGTTGATGGTGGACCAATAGTATTTTTATTGAAGATGGCATGTTACATGGAAATTTGAAATAGTAAGTTTATGTTACTGAGATTCTTGACTAAGAAGTTTACCAAATCATTATTTGTTGGGACATACCAGACTAATTTGGTAGAAAGTTTGGATTATTAAATATTTAACATATAATAAGTACCTTTGTTTACTTCCAGTGGAACTTACCACAGTGGTAAATACATTGTAGGCAGTGTGTAAATATTACTTTGTTAATATTAATTGCTGTAAGTTGGGAAAATTAAAAATGTTTAGCATTCTTGACTTCCCTGTGTACCTGCAAATGAAATCCTGAAAGTTAACAAAGAAGTTAATTCACAACTTACAAAATATTTTTTACCAAGTCTTAGTTTTCACACATTCAGAAAATGAGATTCACGTCAGAAGAAGAATTATTACTTTGTCTCTGCTTCAGCTCAGAGGACACAGGCTTTCTGTGTATCTCTATTTTCCTTTGAAGTTTAATTTTGTACATTTTACTCTTTAAAGAGAGTTTTTTTCTTATTGCTACAGTAATATGTACTCCACCCCCCCCAAAAAAGAAACTTTAATGCAGAGAACAAAATAAAAAGTACATGTAGATCTACTCCCCAGCAATACCCACTATGAATATGAGTCTACTTTTATGGGCTCTACTTTTTTTAATGTATTCATATACATATTTATATATGCATACATATACATTATATATGTACATATATACATATAAATATACCCACTCTAAGAAACATGCTAGGAACATGTCTTTCCAAGTTAATATATTAAATTTATAATGTCATTTTAACTATTAATTGCCTTATATTGCCCTTTTTCTATTAAGGCTTTTATTTTTTAGTTTAAGTGTTCTTCCATATAAAACATATATAGCATGTTAACATATATATAGCATATACATAACAAAGTACTACAACAATATTAATTTATGATATTTTACTGTCGTATGAATTTAAAATTTTTATTCAGTGAAAAAGATAAAAATTTTTTCTTTTAGTATACTTTCAGTGTTAAGCTTAGAAACATCTTTTTCACCCCAAGATTATTTAAGTAGTGGTTTATATTTTTGCTAATTCTTTTATGGTTTCATTTTTCCATTTAACTCTTTAATCCTTTGGTAAATGCTTTAGGTACTTTGAAAGCCAAAACTACACAGTAGGGAAGTACATCTATAGGTGAGCCAAATAGCTATGGCCTACATTTCAGTGTCCTGAAATATTTCCCCAAATGCCCTTTCAAGGCCTAAAAGTCTAAGGTTAGAGAATCATCTTGTTTTTAACATAACATTTGCTTCACACAAGAAACAGGCTTAGGCTGCCCCCCCCCCCCCGTTTCTTCCCCTGCCCTAAGGATACATCCTCAGAGCTTGAGCTTCTGATCTCAAATCAGATGCCATTGGGAATTGAAATAAAACGGTATTTCTCCTTGAGCGAGTACCAAGATCTTAGAAATAAAACCATACTATGAAGATTCTATTTTAGAATTCTAAGCCAATAAATTAGCTCTTTTTTTTTATCTGCAATAGTTCCTGAGGACAAAATTTATAAATGAAAAGAAATGGGTAAATGAAGGTTAACAATAGAGAATGGGAAGGGCAACCTTTTAATATCTAAAACCAACCCATTACAGTTATTTTTATGATCCTTTTGAAGCAGAATAATTTCACTTACTTAGGATGTGCAGCTGTAGGATAATTACAGGCATGTATCTTTTTAAGAACTTTTGCCTTGAAAATAAATAACAGGCTGTAGTGGTGGAAAGGAGGAAAACATGAGCTAAAATTTATGTCAAAACAGAGGACGAGAATGTAATAATAACAACATAAATGAGAAATAAGTGGTCAAGGGGCTTTTTTATCTGCGCCAGTCCTAAGAATTGTATCTTTTCTTGATAGTTTCACATTTTTGGTGCCCACTAATGTGATAGCATCCCTAGCCAAAGACTTTCTGTCCCGGGTCCACTTATGACTCTGAGGTAGGGAAATGGGAGATAGTTTGCACCTAAAAAGATTTTCCCGAGGGTCTTGTCTATCTAGTTTACCAATATAATCTGTGCTTGGGACATAACTGCTCAAATAACAACAATAATATTGATAAAAACAACTGACATTTATATAATTCTTACTACGCTTTATGAGACTTTTACATACTATTGATTCATTCATTCCTCATAATGACCTATGAGATAGGTCACCCTCATGACACCCTCATTTTTACAGATAAGGAAATATGCACAGAAGTTAGGTGACTTTCCCAAAGGTCTAATGGCTAATAAATAACTGGCAGAACCAAGATACAAATGAGCATTTGGGTTCAGAGTCCAGCTCTTAACTACTAAGCTGCACCTTTCGTTTGTATATTGTTTGTGATGTTGAATGAATGAATGAAGCACACAAGTGCATTACCAAAATGAAAATATTGTTGGAGGGTTAGAAATTCAAAGTGATGGTTGAAAAAGATGGCAATGTATGTTGACACAGAGGGGTTGGGTAAAGATATAGCAGTAAAATCATTAAGGCTGGGGATCTAGGTTAGGGGGAAGGCAAGAGAAAGAGAAGAGATATAGTCCAGGTCAGGTATTTCTAGAAGCAAAAGGAATATTCTACCAAGTCCTTTTTTCCTTTCCTTCTTGGTATGAGCTGCTAAGAGGTACACGTACTTCATCAAATTTTATTTTGCAAATTAAAACATCAGTAACATGATTCGACCAAACTTCTGGTTTGGTGATGTATTTATGTGAGAAACCTTAGAAATATATAAACATTAAATTACATTGTATTTGATTATTAAATATGTATTGTTTTAACTCTGTTACAAATAAAACACCTTTGCATCATTTTTATCATAGTGACTAATTCAGTTCACTTAATTATTTTTAGCACGCATCTGTTGGCATATCTCATATTAATTTATTTGGAATATTACAGTTTTATTGACCATCAGTGACTTTTCTAATATTCAAACATTATCAAGCAAAAATGATCTCTGAATCCTTAATCAGAATTAGATGATGCAGTTCTACATTTCTGCATATATTTATTAGTGATGTATGAAATACCAGTATTTCAGTCCTCTCGAAGATTTCTCTTTAACTTATTTAGCTAGCAAATTCTTACTGGGATGTGATTTAAGAACACAAAATTTATCAGAAACACCACTATGTGACAAAGCAGGAAGAGAAACTTTAAATTTTTTAAAGATATTTTATTTATTTGAGAGATTGAGAGAAGGAGTGCGGGGTGGGGCAGAGGGAGAAGCAGACTTCCAGCAGATCAGGGAGCCCAACGTGGGACTAGATCCTAGGTCCCTGGGATCATGACCTGAGCTGAAGGCAGATGCTTAACTGACTAAGCCACCTAGCACCAAAAAGAGAAACTTTAGAGTTCTTATCTTTGCTGAATCATCTCACTGAGGGTCTTTTTTTTATTTTTATTTTTTTACTATATTCAGTTAGCCAACATATAGTGCATCATTAGTTTTTGATGTAGTGTTCAATGATTCATTCGTTGTGTATAATACCCAGTACTCATCACAACACATGCCCTCCTTAATACCCATCACCCGGCTACCACGTCCCCCCATCCCCCTCCCTTCTGTAACCCTTAGTTTGTTTCCCAGAGTCCAGAGTCTCATGGTTTGTCTCCCTCTGTGATTTCTTACCATTCAGTTTTCTCACTAAGGGTCTTTTAAAAACTTAATCCAATGCAAATATCTTAAAAATTAAGGTAATTCAGAAAATTAACATAGACCTAACTTAATACCAGATAGATATCTGAATATCACAGTTAGCCATTTGCTTTGTTTTCTTGCCAAAAATTGTAATTTTTGTGTTCTTCTAAGTTTGGATATGTTATGTTCACAAATGACTTCTAGTGCTGATATATTCTGCCTCTCCATTTTGGAAATAATAGAATCCACAATGAATCTAGAGATCTTTCCAAAAATCCTTTAAAATAATGGTACATTTCAGCTGATAATATTTCAACATTGAATAATATTCAACATTCAAAATATTCAACATTTCAACATTTCAATATTTTTGAACTTATTTTTCTTAGTATAATTTTAAGAGCTGTTAGAAGACTCAAATCTTACATAGAAACATAACAAAATTAGTCTGTTGCACTATAATAAGATCATAAATTTCATATCATATTTTTATAATAAATTTAAATTCAGCTTGAAGAATATCAGACATGTTTTTCGTTATAAAGGTAATTCGTGCTTATGTTATAATGTTCAGATACTACAGAAAGATTGGATGTGAAAAGTAAAAAAAAATCCTTCTTTTCACTCACCTAAATTCCCATTACAAGTGGTATCATCTCCATTATTAATTCAGGTGTTAACAACCAATTGGTTAACAACTAACAACCTTTACAACTAATACTCATTAGTATTTTATTGCAGTTAAATGATAAGTTGTAGAAAACTTTTCAGAAACCTGTGTGGGGTTTTTTTGTAGCTCCAGATTTATCAGCAAATAAACTAATTTGTTAATATATCAACTGCCACCAAACCCAGAAAAAACAATCAGCTAGCCATTTGTCTGAGCCACAGTTTTTCATATGAATGTCTGTTGTTTAATTTTTAAAATATATGATAGAACAACTATGACATTTTCTCAATTTCTATAGTACAGGTGTTTAACTTCTGAAGACTTTTTCATATGTGATAATGGCATGAAAATGGTTTTGAACAGGAAAAGATGGTTAAATAGTTCTACATTAAAATTAGGAACTGTTGATCAAAAGACATAAAAAGTAAAAAGACAATCCATTGAGAAATGATATTTGCAACGTATAATCGTCAAAGGATTAATGTTTAGAATTCATAAATAACTCTTCTCTGTTCAGCTGAGAAAATACAAGCAATTCCAAAGGAAAATGAACAAGAGACTTGAAGAAACACTTCATGAGAGGTTATTAGTATGGCCATTAAACAATCAAAAAGTTTCTCAACCTCATTGGAATTGAAGAAGTGCAAATTAAAGCCACAAATAAATACTGCTATAAACTTACCATATTGGCTTAATTTAAAATCTGAGAATATCGAGTATTTAAAATTTAAATAAAATTTAAAATCTGAGAATATCAAGTATTGACAAGGATGTAGAACAGCCAGAATACTTATTTACTGCTGGTGAAAATATGAGTTGGTAAAAACCAAATTAGGGAATAATTTGACATAATAATAAATTTTTAATGTGTATATTACATATAAATTTGATATTTATAAATTGTGTGTGTATATCTCTATATACATATACATTAGAAATTCTTGGATGCGTGAACCAAGAAAGTTGTATAAAATCATTTTTAGTAACACTAGGTGATAGCAAAAACTGGGAATATGCCAAATGTCCATCAATAATTGAATGAATACTGTGGTACTTTTATATGATGTAATTATACACAGCAATAAAAATGCATGAATTACAGCTTCCTGCAGTGACTTGGATGAATCTCAGGAATACAGTGTTGAACAAAATAAGTGTCAAAGAATACTTACAGTATTATTTCATTTACATAAAATTTAGAATATTCAACAGTGAACAATAGTTGATCAAGGAGTTAACCTTATGTGGTACCCCCTAAAGAGAAGCAAGACAATGAAATAGACAAAATTCAGGGAAGTGTTTACATCTGAGGGCCAAAAGGGAGGGAAATGAGTTCAGAAAAAGGCACAAAGAACTGCAATGGTAATTTTATTTTAAACTGAGAGGAGGTATGTAAATATTTGTTTTTGTTGTTCTTTACATGTTATATACTTTGTAAATATTTCCTATCAATATTTAATGGAAATTTGAAAATAATTATATGAAACAATTTAAATTAAAACATTTTAAATTAATGTAGAAATTTAGCTTTTTAATATCGAAAAACTTGAAAATGATCCTTCTATAAAATGATATGTATTCCCCTCTTCTGGAATGCTTGTTGTATTTCATATAGAAATAATGCTCTAGAAAATAAATTATATAGGTAACCGTTTATAGTATAAGGATGTGGCTATTTCCACTGTAAGAAATATATCAAATAGACTTTATTTAACAGGTTAACTTTTTCCTTGACAGTATTCTTTTTTTTCCTTTGACAGTATTCTTAAATGTTCTTTTATTTATTGAATTTTTTAAAAAATTAGAGCAACATTTGTAAATTTCTCATTAGCAGTTCCAAGCATGTCTTAAATAATTTTAAGAAAATATTTGAAAATTGTCATTCTTAAATACTGATGTTTCCAAAGTAAATGCTATTATCGATACATTATTAGATTTTGCTGAATAAAGCTGTTTCTACACAAAAACATCTTGGCCACCTGCAACTGTTTGTCAGTGGACTTTGAGAACACTAGTAGTAATTGTAAACTTAGGAATGTGTGACAAGCTAACAGCCAGCTGTGCATATCCTGACTTCTTCCAGGTGTTAAAATAAATATGACCATTTGGTTCACTTATAACTCAACAAAAATATTTCATGATTCATTAGCTTAAAAATCCATTTATAATTTCTTTATTGGAGGGAGTAGATAATGTTATATTCGTTTGAAATGAAAAAATACATACCCAGAAATATTTGTGGTATCATTATTTATTATATTCAATGGTCTCTTCATAAAATGAAAAGAATTTTAATGTAACATTTGTGTAGATTTTTTCTCACATTCTTTTCACACGAAAACACTACTGAGCCACTTCTGCCTATAGACATCAAAAAAAAATTTTTAAAAATGCAAGTATGTTTTTTATTCAGCCAGAGCTCAACTTGCTTTGGCAGAACTCATTCCAAACTGATCTTATATTAATTTCTATCTTTGGAACATGCTATATGTTTGATCATTAACTGGTAATAATTATTTATTGAACACCTGCTCTTAGGCATTAGCTCAAGAGACCTAGGTGCCTAAATCTTGCTTTGGGTAAACTACTCATCCTTGTAAGATTCCTGAGGAAGAATATACATTTAAGAGACAACTGCAAGTGGAAAAATTCAAATCCATCTTATTATTAGATGATCTTGTATCTGAAACTCCAAATATAGAGCTAGAGCTAGAGCTAGAGCTGCCCCTCAGACATAAACACTTTCCTGAATTTTGTCTCTTTCATTGTCTTGCTTCTCTTTAGGGGGTACCACATAAGGTTGACTCCTTGATCAACTATTGTTCACTATTGAATATTCTAAATTTTATGTAAATGAAGTAATAATGTAAGTATTCTTTGACACTTATTTTGTTCAACACTGTATTCCTGAGATTCATCCAAGTTATTGCAGGAAGCTGTAATTCATGCATTTTTTATTGCAAGATGTTACCATTAGTGGAAACTGGGTAAAGGTCCATGGGATCTTGCTGGGTTATTCGTTAAGATTTCACATGAATCTATAATAATCTTAAAAATTTCTATGACAACAAAGGATAGTTAAGAATTTCACAGAAATTATAAAAAAATACCGCAGATTAAGTAGCTCAGATAATCCCATGGAAAATAAGGGAATCTGTAGGTAGACTGGTAAGAACAGCTAGGTATTTACCAATTTGCAGTTTGCCTTTCTTACTTAGTAATGAAAGTACCAGAGTCATGACTTTTCAACTACTCTATATCTTCCAGTCTCCCTTATGGTTAGTGTGACTTATTGCCTAATTTCTTACCTATATAATACTTTCAGCTGGGGACCTTAAGAAATAAACAGGCTACCTCCATTTTATTTCCAACTTCCTGTAAACCAGAGCAAGAATATACCTATAACCTGATTTTGACCATGGAATGGCAGGAAACTAGATGGAAGGAACCTGGGTTCCTGAGAAACAATGTGGGGGGAGCCCACTTATCAACCTGGAATAGGCAGCCTAGATTATTACCTATCATATTGAACTACTGTATGTTTAATTTTCCTGTTGTACAACTAGTACTTCCCTGAACTGACAATACACCTAGATAGATCACAGTATAACTGCAGAAAACAAAAAAGAAAAACAAAGACAAACTACTTTTAAAGGAGCTACTGTTATTAACAGAAACAGACTTTGGAATGTTATCTTTAATGGGCTAAAAGAGAACAGCCACCATTCTGAATTCTATACCTGATTTAAGGTATAGATTCTTCAAAAAGAAGAGTGAAATAAGAAAACTACCACAATAGAATAAAGATTATAATGAGCAGAACTTGACTGAAAGAAATTCTCATGGATGTACTTTATTCAGAGGTGAAGTGATCCCAGATGTAAGAACAGAGAAGCATTGTCTAAAAAAGTAACGACATTTAATGATAAAAAAGATAAAATATTGGAGAGCAACAATATATGTCAAAAGAAGGGCAGATGTTCCTGTGTAGTTCAGGAAGAGAATAAAAGATATTAATATAAAACTTGTATGAGTCTGCATCAAATACTAGATAATACCAGGTTGTCCAGTACAATGGTAATACCAGGGTTATCGCCAAAACAATAGGAACAGTATACTAGTTGAGGGAGAAAAATAGAATGATAAAAAAAACAAACAAAAAAAACAGTCAATCCAAAAGTAGATAAGAAAGGAAAGAAACAAATACAAAACAGATAGGACAAGAGCAAAAATAAGATGGTAAATATAATTTTTTCAGTAACTATGATAAATGTGAACAGACTAAATGCTGTAGTTAGATATTTTTAACTAGTTAAACAACAAGGGTTGACTGGATTAGACAAAATACAACTATGCTGTATGTACAATAAGCATATCTAAAACAAAAGAGTACGAAAGGTTAAGAGGTCAAGAGTAGAAGAATGAAAAAGAAAATCTTATGAAATAGAGACTCCCTCCAAAAGCTGATTTTGATATATTAATAGACTTTAAGGCAAAAGCTTTACTAGAATTAGAAGGTTTCTGTATAATGTTTACAAGTTCACTTCACCAGTTCAGTTTCTTTTATTTACTCTAAAATTCATCTTTTAAGAAAAAGTTTATTATACAAATATTACGTTATTATAGAAAAATTTAGAAATATGCACATAGAAATTTTTTTATATTATCCAAACACATGTAGGGCCAAATAGTATAAACATATTTAAGGCTTTTGAAACATATTACATGTGTGTCATATACAAACACAAATACAAATGTATCATAAAAGCATTACCAGTTTATATTTTTACTTTCTTGCCGACATCCTCTCCTCTATCATTAGAAATGGCTAAATTTCATTGAATTAATGTTATAGATACTTTGACCTAAGTTTTAGGTACTCATTTTTATTAGACTTACATATGTGGTGATGTTCTTTTAAGTTCCTAAAAGAAATTAAGAACTATTACAGAATTAGAAAAAAAAAAAGATTCAGGAAACCTGAAGAATAACATAATAAACACCTATATATCTCCTATCCAACTTAAGACATAAAACATTGCTAACAGAGTTAAAACTGTGTGTACGTTTCCTGGATTATATTCTCTTCCACTATTCTTCCAAAGATTATTACATTTGATATTTATCATTCCCATATTTTTAGAATACTTTCATTAAATATGTATCTCTTAAGCAATATGGTATTGTTTTGCATGTTTTGAAACTTAACGTAAATGTTATGACCGAGTATTCTTTTGCAGCTTGCCTTTTTGCTCAATGTTGTGTTTATGCAGTATATTTGTATTGAAACATGTAAGTATTTCGTTCATTTTCACTGCCGAATAATATTCCATTGCATTTATATACTCTCTCAATTTACTCATTTATTTTTCTGTTAATGGCCATTTAGGTTACCCAAAATGTTGCTTTTTTAAACAATAGTGCTATGAATATTTTTCGCATGTCCACTTATGCAAGAGTTATGCTCTTATGCAGAGTTCCTTTGAATGATGTGTTTATGAGTGGAAATACTGGTCATAGGATATGCATGTTTTCATAGGATATTGCCAAATTGCTCTCCAAAGTATTTGTGCCAATTTATATTCATTTAGCATATAAAAAGATATTTCTGCATATCCTTACTAATACTTAGTATTTCAGATATTTAAAATTTTATTATTATAGCAAGCATGAAATTATATCTTTCTGTGATTCTAATTACATTTTCTTTTTTTTTTAAGATTTTATTTATTTATTTGACAGAGAGAGATCACAAGTAGGCAGAGAGGCAGGCAGAGAGAGGGGGAAGCAGGCTCCCTGCCGAGCAGAGAGCCTGATGCAGGGCTCCATCCCAGGACCCTGAGATCATGACCTGAGCCAAAGGCAGAGGCTTTAACCCACTGAGCCACCCAGGCACCCCATCTTATTACATTTTCTTGATAACTCATGAGGTTGATCATCTTTTTTTTAAAGATTTATTTATTTATTTTAGAACAAGAGAGAGCAGGGGTTGGGGGAAAGGGCAGAGGGAGAGGAAGAGAGAGAATCTTGAGCAGACCTAGTGCAATACACTTAGTGCAGAGTCTGATGTGGGGCTCGTTCTCACAACCCTGAGATCATGACCTAAGCCAAAATCAGCAGTCAGATGCTTAACCAGTTGAGCCACCCAGGGGCCCTGAGGTTGATCATCTATTTATTTTTTTTAGGTTGGTCATCTTTTTATATATTTATTGGCAATTTGGTTTTTCTTTCTTCATGAATTACAATGCATTCCACTTTAGTATGTAGTCTTCAACAATATACTAAGTGGCTAGGTCAGATTTATTTATTTAATTCTTCTATATGTCAATCATTGTGCTACATGCTAAATATATAATGATAAATAAGATAGACCACTGTCCTTGCCCTAATGTAGGGACACAAAGTTATTTTTCCCCCTTTTTCAGCTTACAGTATTGAGATATAATTGAATGTTTTCCTCTGGACTAACTCAGTTTGATAACCACCGACTTTCATGGAATCATCTACTCTCAGCTGGAGATATCCAGAGGGCTTTTATAGATTAAAGTCATCTCAGACTGATATATAATTTCAAATACTGAATGCTGCATTGAAAATGATGTTTGTCTAAAAAGATTTGGTTTGCTTATTAGGCTTTCAAGTAGATAAGCATTTGGACACTCAAGTTTGGACTCAGAAGAGAAATCCAAGCTATTAACTTAATTTTTGTAGTCATTTGTTTATAAATGGTATTTAAACCATTGAGACAGGATGAAGTCATTGGAATGAGTACAGGTAGAAAATAAAAGGCGTTGGAGTGGGCCTTGGGGCATTCTGACATTTCAAAGTTGTGGAGGTATGGAAGAATCTCAAAAGAGATGGCGTAATATCTAGTAACTTAAGGGAAAAAAGGAGGATGTGGGATTCTGCAAGCCTAACAGGCAATTTTCAAAGAGAACAGAGTGATTAAAATATCAACTACTGCTGATATTTCAAATAAGATGACATCTGAAGATTAATAAAAGTATACTAGAAAATAAAATCATGGATGAGGTAAGTACTTTGTGGGGTGGCATAATAGGACTGTGTGAGCATATAAAAGGAGAATTTGGGTCAATGACTTCCCTAAAAACTACTGAAATGTAAAGGCGGGACAGTTGAACTGAGATGTGAAGAAAGAGTAAAATAAACTAGTCGAAGTGAGAAGAGTCTTCTATATGAAGGAGACAACAGGTATAAATGCTTTGCAGGTGGAAGGAAGGAAAATAAGCCAGTGTAACTGAATTAAAGAGAAATAAAAGGGGAAATGGTATGAAACTCAAGAGCTGGGTAGGTCTAGGACCATGCACAGCCTCTAGGCCATGTAATGGTTTTTGTTCTTAATTTATCCTAACAGTAATGGGAAACTATTGTTTTTGGTGAGAAGTCCAATACCATTTGTATTCCTGATCTTTTGCATGTTACTGGTTGTTTCTCTAAGGAATCTCAAGACTTTTTCTGTATTTCCAGTTTTCTAAAATTTTATGGTAATGTACCTTGTTCTGGATTTCTTTCATTTTACTGGGTATTCACTGGCTAATTTCAAGCTTGAGATTTATGTTTTTTAGTTTTGGGAAATTTTCTTGTAGTATTTCTTTGATACTTTCTTCCCAATTTAATATCTCCTCTTTTTCGGAAATTTCTTTTAGATGATTGACCACCCAAAAGGATTCTTTCATTGTCTAATTTTTTTCTCTCCTATGGCCTATATGTGTTTTGCAAATATTTTCCTCCTGTCTCTAGCTTGTATTATCATTCTCTGAAGAATGTATTACACCAAAGTTTTTAATTTTGATGAATCTAATTAATTGATTTTTTCTTTGGTGAATGTGTTTTTGATATCATGTCTAAGAACTCTTTGCCTAAGTCATGAAGATTTTCCTTTAAAAATTTGTTGTTACACATTTTACATTTAGATCCATGATCCATACTGAGTTACTTTTTGTATAAGCAGTGAGGTTTAGTAAAGTGGTTTTATTTATTTGTTTACTTTTAAAGATTTTACTTATTTATTTGACAGAGAGAGAGAGAGAGCAGGGGGAGCCACAGGCAGAGGGAGAGGGAGAAGCAGACTCCCTGCTGAGAAGGGAGCCTAATGCAGAGCTCCATCCCAGGACCCTGGGATCATGACCTGAGTCAAGGCAGATGCTTAACTGACTGAGCCACCCAGGCGCCCCAGTAAAGTGCTTCTAATGAGGAGATTTAGGTTGAGTTTCTCAGTTTCAGTCTCTCTCTCTCTCTCTGTCTCCCCCCCCCCCCCGTAGAAATTGACTCATAGGCAATTGTCAGATTGTTCCAGTATTATCCTTTCCCTACTGAGTTGCTTTGCACCTTTCATTTACTATTCAATTCTGGATTACAGGGTTTTTTGTGTTTTTTTTTTTTTTCTTTTAGCATTTTAAAAATGTTGGACCACTTTTTAAAAAAATTGTGTGGAAAATCACATGAGTTTTACCCTCCTAACTTTTATGTATTAAGTATAGCTTTATTTACTGTTACAACAATGTTGTATAGCAGAGCTCTAGAACTTTTTCATCTTGCATAACTGACACTTTATATCTTTGAACAGGAACTCTCCATTTACTTCTCCCCACAGCCCCTGGCAACCTCCATCCTATTTTGTGTTTTGATTAACCTGACTACTTTAGAAACCTCATATAAGTAAAATCATGCAGTATTTGTCCTTCTGTGACTTGCTTACTTTACTTAGTATAATGTCCTTAAGTTTCGTCCATGCTGTAGCATATTACAGAATTTTGTTCTTTTTATGGCTAAATAATACTCCTTCGTGTGTATATACCACATTTTCTTTATTTATTTGTAATGGGTATTTGGGTTTTTCCTGACTCTTGGCTATTATAACAGTGCTGCAATGAACATGGGAGTACAGATATCTCTTTGAGATTCTGATTTAAATTCGTTTGGATAAATAACCCAAAAGCAGGACTGCTGGATCATATGGTAGTTTTGTTTTTGTTTTGTTTTTGAGGAATCACAATATTGTTCTACATAGCAGCTGCGCCATTTTACATTCCCAGCAACAGTATAAAAGGATTTTCAATTTCTCAACATTCTCACTAATAATTATTTTTTTGGGTTTTTTTTTTTTTATAATGGTCATCTTAATTGGTGTGAAGTGATTTCATTTTGATTTTTATTTATTTCCATTCCCCTGATGATTAGTGAGGTTGAGTGTCTTTTTTCTCCTCTTTCTAATCCTTCTCCTACTCTCTAATTTGGGAGGGGGCAAGATGCTGCTCTTTGCTCTTTTGCTTAGTACAGGGTAGGAATTATCAACAGGGCTCCATCCCCTGTGTCTGGTATGGAGGGAAAGGGGCACTGCACCTTTCATGATATTTACCTGCACTTGGGAGAGTATATTAAAAAGAATTCTATTCTGCAGAGTCACCCTCTTCCCAGTCCTTTGGGTAGGGTTTTCTTTGCGGCTTTTTGGGAGTTTTTTCTGTTTTGTTTTTGTCTGTGCCCATCACATATATAGGAGACAAACAAAAAGACAAAACAAAACAAAACAGCATACTCACACAGCTCATTTCTCAATTTTCATGGTCCCTAGATAGTCTGTCTGTCTTTTCCCCACCTTTCAGAGTCCTCTGAAAATTGCCTTATACATTTTGTCCATGGGGTTTTCATTGTGATCGGCAAGAGAAATGGGGTTGCATATGCCTACCCCATCTTGCCCAGAAATGAGGGTTTTTTAAGATTTAAATGTTATTTCCTTAGAGTTTTCTTCTGCCCCCAGCATTCTCTTAGTTTCCTCTTAATTTGATTTCTTCTTTTTGCTGTATTTTTCATATATCAGAGGCTAAAATTCATTATTCATATTTAATAGTGAGGCACTAAAAGACTGGTTTACAGACCCTTATTCTTCTATGGGTCTTGAATAACCAGAAGTTTTTATAATAGGGCAATTCTGGCTACCTGGCTTTTTTATTGGCTACCACTATTTAAGTATATAACTTTCAAACGTGTTAAAAAACATAACTCATACGAATAAGAATGAACAAGTATCAAAGATTTTATTTGACTCAGTAAGATGATATGACTAATTCAAAGGGAAGTTGAGAAGCTAGCATATGCATATGCTCATATATATTTATCCTTAGCTAGTTGCAGAAGAGGAAGTCAAAGTGACACTCCCTGGATGGCCCTGAAAGCATACAGCCATGCTGTGAATGAGCTGAGATGGACCAATGGATGATGACTAGCAAGAAAAGGGGACCTCAGTCATATAACCCCAAGGAACAAATTCTGCCAAGAAAAAGAATGAGCTTGGAAGAGGATTTTTTCCCCAAAGCCACCTGATGAGAACATAATCTAGCTGACAGCTTGATATCAGCCTTGTGATTCTCTTAGCAGAGAACCCCACCTTGCCTTACCAGACTTCTGACATACAGAACTGTAAGCTAACAAGTAAGTGTTGTTTTAAGCTGCTAAGCTCCTGGTAATTTATTATGCAGTGCAAAAAAAAAAAAATACAATGACAAAAGTGGATATATATAAATCAGTAAACACGTAAGTAAGTCTAAATAAACCTCCATATAAAAATAACAATATCTATTTTGAGTGGTCTCCAAAAAAGACAAAAATAAAATTTTGAGCAAAATCATATAAATTGAAAGGGGTTGACCATAAAGTATTCTAAGATATTTTTATTTGGGGGCAGGCATTTGTAGGTGTGCTGTCCCTTCTAAATTAAGATTTAGGATCTGATCGTCCCTCCTTCCTTGGCAGATACCCATTTAATCAGTTCCTTGCAACCTATGTAACTAGGTGGCCATATGTCAATTCTGACCAATATAATGTGAGTTGGAGTCATGTGTGCACCTTT
The DNA here is from genome assembly GCA_028534135.1 of Potos flavus. NCBI lineage: Eukaryota > Metazoa > Chordata > Mammalia > Carnivora > Procyonidae > Potos > Potos flavus. Next base: position 133,636,799 of record CM052883.1, read on the forward strand.
CAGCTTATTTGCTTGAAAGAAAATCATTTGTCCTAGACTTATCTTTCCCCTTTTTGATGTTTGGGACATGGACAATATAGAGACATAGCTTTGACCATACAAATAGAATGTAGGGAATAGTGGAACAATAAAATGGAATCATCTGGGTCCCTGAATGTCTAAGAGAAGAACCATACTGCTAATCTGAGTGTATCATAGCACCATTACTTGAGGTAGAAATTTACATTATTTAACTGTATTTTAAGAGTTCTTTCTTAGAGTAACTTAACCTTGAGCTGACTAAATCAGTCCCTGAAACAAATGCAACAATCACAGAAACCTTAATTATGGAGCACTTGGCTTAGCAAAATTTAGGGCTTAGCACTGAGGCAGTGGATCTTGTGTTTGGGGTACAGAAGCACTTGGCTTTTTCGAGCTTGTGAGGCTCAAGTTTCTGGATTCTCTATCCCCTTCCTTCTCTGCTTGCAAATTGGCATATTCTTGCCTTAGCTCATCTTTTTCTTATAATACCTTGCTAAAAGCAGCAAGAGCAGCCAACACATATTCCTTATTGCTCTTATAATGAATTATAAGACATAGCATGAGTTAAAACTACAACTGAAACATTTCCCTAAAGCTTCTTCAAAGAAAGAGATGCAACCCTTGACAAAGATTGGTTTAAGTGTGTTGCCTTCCAACCTAAACCTACTGTTGAGATAGCCTCAAAGTAGCTATAATTAAAATGAGAAAGAGGGAGGGAGGGAGCCTAGAAGTCAGGAAAAGCCTGGCTTGGAAGCTTTGTTCATAAAAAAAAAAAAATAGTTTGATGTGATTACTGGCATATAAACAAATAGGAAATAAACAGAACTGAAGGCTACTAAGTTGTTTTGAGAATTATACCACCAACAAGTCTAAAAGTAAGATCTTGTGAAAGTCTATGATGTTCAATCTTTAAAGCAACCTCAGGATCCCAAACATACTCTAGTTACGAAGTGGGCTATTACAACAGTGCACTCTCCCATTTCCACTCCACCTTACCTACATTCTTCCCCAAATCAGGTATGGCCACAGATTTAAGAACAATGAAGAATATCTAGAAGACAAAGACAGAGTTCATAGATGATAGGGTAATTTTTCTTAATGATCAGAACCAGCATGTAACCAAGGAACCTTCTTGACTACTAGGCCAGGAGGTTCTTTATAACTCCTGCCCAGCATGATTTCCTCCTATTTACTGGAACGGTGACTACTTGTATTTCCCATTCTTCCTTTATCCAAAAGGTTTTCCATCATTACACATTAGGGTTGAGGTACATATAACTTGTCTATCAATACATTGTTCACAGGCCTATGAGGAGCCTCATATGCACTGAATGGAGAGAGTTTTGCAGCACTTAGATAGCTTGGATTTTGGACTAGATGGGATCTTAGATTATATTCAATAGAGTAAATCTTTTCTTTGTGTGGAAAGAAAGTACACCTAAATATTTAGATGACCAAACTACTAGTTGTCCCCGAAAGATCTATTCTCTCCTTGCTAGGTACATGGTCTTACCAACAGGAGATGACATTTCCTATTCTAAATGGCAGCAAAATATTGCCATATGACTAACTTCTTGCTATTGGACAGAAGTGCTGTGTGCAGCTTCTGGCCTCATTTCTTTAAAATAAAATTGCCTGCACTGGATTTTCTCTCTTTCTTCTTCCTATGGATTATAGATGTGGCAGCAATCCAGCTTTGACCGTGCAGTTGAGGACAACATCCTAGAAGATGACAGTGCAATGACTTGGAGGCAGGTTAGGACCCTGAATTATCTCATAGAGCAGAGCCACTATATTAACCTGGACTGCTTGCTTCAGGACTGTTGTATGAAAGAGAAGTAAATTTTTTGTTAAGCCATTGTTTCTTTGAGTAGCTTAGCCTTTTCCCTAGTTAATTCAGAGAGCTAAGACAGTGTCTTAGATTAGACTTTGTTAAGCATGCATGAAAGAATCTCAAAGGTAACCACTTAAAGAATAGAAATAGAGTACATAACTTCTAGTATAAAAATCTTCATTTTCACCCCCTGCCCCCCAAAAATAGACCAGGAAGAAGTAGAAACGAAGAAGAAAAGCAGGACAATTAACAAGGTACAATTATAGAAACAAGTCCAGAAATTTAAGTCATCTCAATAAATGTAATCAACAACTCATCAATTAAGAGTCCTAAGAATATAGAAAGATTAAAGAACAGAAAAAAAATATATACTAGAAAAATAATCAAAATAGCATTGAGGTAGTTATATATCTATTAGACAAACTCTGACACACAAAACAGCATTAGAGATAGAAAGAGTCACTCCATTCAAATTTCAATTCTGCAGGAAGATATCACAATTCTGAACTTGTACTCCTGTAATAATACAGCCATGATATATATGGGAATTATTTTAAGAGAGGTTCAACCCTATCTGGAAAAGCATGTCCTTTATTCTGGTTGTAGAAATTCTCAAGGAATCCTAAAAAATTTATTATAACTCTTAAACAAATTGAGCAAGATGGCTCAAATAAGTTTAACAAAAGAAGCACAAGACCTGTATACTGAAAACCAAAACATTACTAAGAGAAGTTAAAGATCTGTATCTGTAGAGAGATTTTTCGTATTTATGAATTGGAAAACTCAGTATTATCAATATGGCTTTCTGACTAACTTGAATAATTGATTCAATGCAATCCCCATAAATCCTAGCAAACTTTTTTTCTTTTTGTAGAAATGGATGAGCTGATCCTAAAATTTATATAAAAATGCAAACGACAAAGAATAACCAAAGCAATTTGGAAAAAAAACAATTTTACTTTTATAATCTGGATGCCTTTAACTTATTTTTTGTTCTTTATTACACTAGCTTTCTGAACCTCCATTGTAATGTTGATATAAGTGGTGAAAGCAGACCTTTTTGCCTTGTTTTGGATTTTAGGGTGAAAGCATAAGTTTTTCACCATTATATATGATATTAGCTATGAATGTTTTATAAATGTCCTTTGTAAGATCTAGGATGGTTTCTTATTTTTGATATGTCGAGAGTCTTTTTTAGAAATCATGAATGGACATTGGTTTTTGTCAAATGTTTTGGATGGATCTATTCAAATGATCAGATAGTTTTTGTCTTTTATTCTATTAATGTAGTGTATTACACTAATTCATCTTCATATTAAGCTAACCTTGCATTCCTGAGATAAATCCCTATTGGTCATGGTGTATAATCCTCATACGTTGTTGGATTCTGCTTGCTAATATATTTTTTTGTCCTTTAGTGTTGGTTTATTTCAGTTAGCTTCATGTCCTCCAGCTTCATCTATGTAGAGTGTGCATTTCCTTCTTCTTAAAGCTGAATAATATCTCATGGTGTAGATACACCCCATTTTGCCTACCCATTCATCTTTGGGTAGACACTTGGTTCCTTTCACCTTTTGGCTATTATGAGTACTGCTGCTCTGAACATGGGTCTACCAGTCCTCCAGCTCCACTTGCTAATATTTTTAAAGAATGTTTGTGTCTTGTTTATGAGGGCTATTTGTCTCTTCTTTTCTTGTGATGTTTTAGTCTGGGTTTGGAATCAGGATAATACTTTGCTCACAGCATAAGTGGAAAGGTGTTTCTTCTCTTTTGTTTTCTGAAAGAGTTTATAAAGAATTAATATTATTTCTTTAATATTTGATAGATTTCACCAGTGAATGCATCTGGGCCTGAACTTTTCTTCAGAGGAAATTTTTTAATAATTAATTCAATCTCTTTCCCTATTCTATTCAGGTTTTTCTACTTGGTTAGTTAATTTTTATCATTTGTATCTTTTTAGGAATCTTTCCATTTCATTAAAGTTATCTAATTCATCGGTATAAAGTCATTTATGATATTACTTTATTTAATTTCTTTAATTTCTGCAGTGTCAGAATTGATACGCCCTCTTTTATTCCTAATTCTGACAATTTACATCTTCTCTTTATTTTCTTCGTCAGTATACCTGTAAGCACTGCTTTAGTTTCTTCCAGTAATTCTGAAATATTGTATTTTTGTTTTCATTCCGTTCATAATATTTTCTAATTTACCTTGTGATTTCTACTTTGACTTCTGGGTTATTGTGAAATGTGCTTAACTTACAAATGTTTCAGGATTTCAAAGATTTCTTTCTTTGTTAATTTTAAATTGAATTCTTTTGTGGTTAGAGACCATAACTTTGGGTGAAAAGATATATTTCTATAGTCTTTTATATTAGTAAACAAACTTACCATTTATAGTGCTCATCACTTCTTTCTATGGATTTTAGTCACTTTCCTTGAACCTGGAAGACTTTCTTTAGTACTTTTTTATTTTTTAAAGATTTTATTTATTTATTTGACAGAGGGGAGAGAGATCACAAGTAGGCAGAGAGGCAGCAGAGAGAGGGGGGAAGCAGGCTCCCTGGCGAGTGGAGAGCCCAATGTGGGGCTTGATCCCAAGATCCTGAGATCATGACCTGAGCCGAAGGCAGAGGCTTTAACCCACCGAGCCATCCAGGTGCCCCTAGTACTTTTTTTTTGTAAGGCAAGTATACTGGCAATGATTTCTCTCAATATTTGTTTATCTAGAAATTATTTTATTTGATCTGATTTGATTTGATTTGGTTTTTTCCTGCATCTGACTAATTTTCTTTTTTGACACAGATTTGAACTCTGTGTACCATCCATTTGCAGACTGTGGCCTCTCACAGTCCTTCCATGACTGAAACATTCTTGGTTTATTACTATTTTAGGGTCAGGCATAGATTTTGATAAAAGTCTAACTTTGTGCTTGGGCATCTGAGGTAATGTGGACTCTTAATGAGAGCCTCTGAAACCAGACCACTTGAAAGGGTTTGAGGTTGCCTGCAATAGGAATTGTCCTTAACATAGGCAATAAAAGGACATTTATGGTTATATATTTATTTGCTCACAGAATCAAAGTAAGAGTTAAGTAGCTAGAATTCTAGAAGTACAGGAATTCATCTTTAGAGATACTAGAAATCAGATATCTTGGGGCATCTCTTTTAATATCCTTAAGGTATCAATAGTCATACCATTGGATAACTCAGTTACAACCACCTTTGGCCTTTGTACCGCAAGCCTAATGATTATACTTCCCAGGAAAGATTGGCTAACTTGGGTAACATGACCACCTTTGTGGTAAGAATCCTGTGATTGGCAGTTCCACTAACCATATGAAATAAATAACCTCCATCAAAAAAGATTGTGCTATTACCAAAAGAAGGAGAAGGGACACTGGACAGACAACCAAGCTAAGCTAGCTATCTGTCAGGCTCTTCCTCATATCACAGGTGACCTGACCAAAAAGTTTGTTATTTTTGCCTTCCCAGAATTTATTTCCTTTTATGGTAGTAGTACCCTGTTATTCCTTAGATATCCCTCTCTATATCCATTGTGTGTAACTGGAGTTCCAGGCATGTATATGTGACCCCAGCCAGGACAATTCAAACTGAGAAGTTTCAATTCTGTTTTTCTTGGAACTATTGTGAGAAAGGTACTCTTTTTCTTCTGGAGATTTACCTTCATTTATGAGGGATAGTTCTGTCAAATACGGAATTGCCTATTTTTTCTTTCAGCATTTGGAATGTGTTGTTCTACTGCCTTCTGATTTACATTGTTTTTTGATGAAAAGTCTACTGTTGATTGTATTGATGTTACTTTATATATAATGAGTTGTTTTCTTCGTGTTGATTTCAAGATCTCTCTTAACCTTTCAACATTTTAACTATAAAATGTCTACTTATGGAATTTTTTGTATTTATCTTACTTGGAGTTTGTTGAGCTTTTTGGATCTATAGATTTTTTTTTCCTTCAAATTCAGGGATTTTTTTAGCCATTAGTTCTTCTAATATTTTTCTGCCGTTTTTTTTTTTTTCTCTTACTTTTTGGGGAGACTCCCATTACATGTGTGCTGGTACAGTTGATATGGTTCCACAGGTCTCTGAGGCTCTATTAATTTTTCTTCAATCCTTACTCTTTTTGTTCTCCAGGTTGTATAATTTATAATTGCTCTATCATCACTTCTCTGATTCTTTCTTCTGCCATCTCAAACATGCCTGGTGAACCTTTATAGTGAATTTTACTTTATTTATTATAATCTTCAATTCCACATTTTCTATTTGTTTCTTTCTTCTTTTAATAATTTCTACATCCTTATTGAAAATCTCCATCTGTTGATTCTTTGTTGTCATACTTTAATTCTTTATACATGTTTTTTTTAGTTCTTTGAACATATTTGTAGTAGCTGCTTTAAATCTTTGCTAAATAACAACATCTGGAACATCTGAAGACACTCAGGCACAGTTTCTATTGACTGTTTTTTTTCTTAAGTATGGATCTCATTTTCTTATTTCTTCACATATCCCATAATTTTTTGGTGGCAACTGGACATTTTAGATAATATACTGTAGCATTTTGAATGCTTAATCTCTGCCATTCCCCCCACCCCTCAGTCCCACAAAATTGTTGTGCTGGGTTTCCGTTTGTTCATTTGTTTAGTTACTTGCCTGGGCTTATTCTGTGAAATCTCCCTTGTGGGGTGTTGCCTGATGTTACTGATGTCTCTGTTTATTTTTTTAACATTTTTTTTTCAAACTTGGCTTTCTAGGAGCTGCCTTTTATCTACATAGTTTAGTAGTCTGCCATTGATTGACAGATTGTGTTCAAATACTTTGAGCCAATAAAGCTCTGTGATCTACAGATAGATCTATATGTAGGCAAGGGAACACATTCAGGACATTTTCATATCTGGCTCAGGTTTTACTTTCAATGGGGTCCTTTTGAGTCTCCTATCTTGACATATGAGTAAAGTCTTAAGAGTATGCGAATAGCTTGGGACCACTCCTTATCCACTGTATATGTATACAGCCTCAGTCAGTAATATGCTTGCCCCAACCAGGACTGCAATCTTGGGGAAGTAGAGTCAAGCTATTGGCCCTCCCCAACTGGCCAACCTTAGGGAAGTCACTTCCATCAGCAGTGCCACATGGCATGGGTCTTATCCACCATTCAAAATCAAACGAGCCCCTTTTGAAAGTAGCAGAGAAGCTGCCAATCCTCACGGCTGGCCCATTTGGTAGAACCTCCACATAGACAAAAGCAGATGTTGTAGGAGCAGCCCCAGAGCAGAACACCACACATTCCTACTGTTCTTACCTGATGTTCAGCAGTATTGCAAGCATTAAAATGCTTCTCAGACTGTTTATGGCTTTGTTTGATTTCCAGAGTGCTGAAATGGTTATTTTTGTGAATTTGCCCAGTGTGTAGTTACTCTTTGGAAGAATGTTTGTTGAGCACCTCACTATGCTATAGCCAGAAACTCTGCTCTCTGCTTTTACTTAAACCTTCTGTTCCCTTCATCTCTATTTTTCTTATCCTGTTGAATTTTTATTTCCCTCTCATTAGTTTCTCTTCAGCGTGGGGAACCATCGTAGAAAGCAGTCCTAGTGGCTCAGTTTTATGAATTCATGGAGGCTAGTCAGCTTCAGCCCTTATTACGGACCCCTTGTATTCAACCACTATTGGATTTCGTATCTGCTTTTCTCAAGCTAACTCAAAGCTTTCCGTTGAATACCTGCTGTTTACTTTGGTTATTGGGGCCATCAGATGGTTTATTTTTCCCTCCATCTTTACTTTCACAGATGCCAGATTCTTACATGTCTTAAGGGCTGTCCTTACCTGTCTGGTCTTTGGGTTTTCTGGGAATACTTTGTCTCCCAGTTTTCTTTTAAAAGCCCATAGGATTTTGATTTTTTTTTTTAATTAGTTGCTCTTCTGTTTTTTATGTGAGGACTCAGAAATATTCAAACTGTGCCATCAGTGCCACATTGCTGTCAATGTCCTAGAATACTGGGTCTTTTATGTTGTTCATTAAGTTTCCTAGTTCTTTTTTCCTAAAAAGTATTTAATGTTTCTTATCTTTTTCTTTTTTTTCCTTATTAGTTTATTCCTAGATAATTATGGTTTATATTTCAATTAAAGCAGAAAAATTATTTTTCTCATTACATTTTTTGATAGAAACTGTATTGATTTCTGCAGGTTACTCTTGCATCTGGATTCCTTACTGACCTCTTTTTAAAAGTTTATTTTGGATATTCTAGGAAGACTACTATCTGTTTGTATAAATAATGATATTTTTCTTCAACCTTTTCTAATTTAAACTTCATGAATATCCTTCCATATCACTGCTTATAGAGCTAATTCTTTTTTTGTTACTATTCGCATATTATTTACTTACCTCATTCTATCTTAATTTATTTAAAGTTTCTTTTTTGACATTTAGATGATTTCCAGTTTTTTTCTGTTATAAATAATAAATCATTTGGGATATAGGAATATTTCTGTAGCTTAAATTCTTAAAAATAGAAATACCGAGGCAAGTTATAGATACACTTAAAATTGTCCTCCAGATTATTATTAGTAATTATAATACATTTTAACTGACTTTCTTTCATTACTCAATCTATTCCTTTTTTTTAAAGATTTTATTTATTTATTTGACAGAGAGAAAGATTACAAGTAGGCAGAGAGAGAGAGGGGGAAGCAGGCTCCCCGCTGAGCAGAGAGCCCGATGCGGGGCTCGATCTGAGGACCTTGAGCTGAAGGCAGAGGCTTTAACCCACTGAGCCACCCAGGCACCCCTACTCAATCTATTCTGTCACAAAATCTCAACTCTAACTTTACAATTTCAAAAATCTGATCCCTTCTCACAGTTGTCACTGATTTAACCTGTTCCAAGATGTCTTCAACTGGAGGTAGGGGGAAGGCATGGATTATTGCAATGACACAACCAATCTCTATATTTCCATTCTTGTTGAAGAATAGATGCTCAGTGTATTAATACATTCAACTTAGCCAATGTGAGTATATGAAAATGTAAATCAGATAATACCAGTATTCTGCTCAAAATCCTCCCCTGGTTTTAATCTATACGGAATAAAAGTCAAAATTTTACAATGACTCATAAGGCCTTTTTTTTTTTTTAAGATTTTATTTATTTATTCGACAGAGAGAGATCACAGTAGGCAGAGAGAGGGGGAAGCAGGCTCCCCACTGAGCAGAGAGCCCAATGCGGGGCTCGATCCCAGAACCCTGAGATCATGACCTGAGCCGAAGGCAGAGGTCTATCAACCCACTGAGCCACACAGGCGCCCCTCATAAAGGCCTTTTATGATGTGCTCCTTTTTATCTCTTACCTTATCATTTAATACTATTCCTCAGCAGATCTATTTCAAAAGTATACCTTCCTTCCTTTTAAGTACTAATATTCTCCTTATTTTGTGTCGAGAAATATCTTTTATTTTAAATCGTATTGTCTCTTGTTTATGTTTATTCATCCTTTTATTTTGAGAGCAACAAACACCTGTTTTTCGCACCTCTGCCATACATAATCACCTACTTTCTATTGATATCATATGATTATATAATTATATCATATGATTATAATCATTTTACCATGAGTTGGAGGGCACTTGTACTCTACAAGGCCCCCTTGCAAAGGAAGGAATCAGCAAAGAAACAGCAGCAAAAGCAGCAGATACGCAAGGAGCACGTTGAGGAGGAAGGGATGGTGGTGGGGTGGGGAGGAGAGCACTCTACTATAAATTTTTGAGTTTGTATACCTTTCAGGGATAGAGAAGCACCAAGATTTTTTTTTTTTAAGCACCAAGATTTTTATTGGATATTTTAGTGGGCTCAAGGAACAGTGCTCTAGGATCAGCTGCTTAAGGCCTTAGGTCTACCACTATTGGAGTAATCTCACCACCTTCTCCTCAGCCTCTTCCATTCCATCTTTGCTACAGTCATGTTCCACTACTGCCACAGGACTTCTACTTATCCCAGATGCTGGTACCTATAGAGTCCTGCCACAACCTCTATATTTTGCCATTGTAGGGAAGACAAAGTTTTCCCAGTGGCATGTTCCCTTTTAGTCTCATGGTTTTTCCTTTTTTCTCCCCCTAAGTTAGAAGAGAAGGGCGTGGGATTTAGAGTCTGCCTTTCTTATTCACAAAAGGCAATGCTGTTTTTTTCTGGAAGTGAGTGGCAAGCTTCCTTGAGGTGTCCTCCTTTAGTTTAGAACTCTATTTAAATATTTTCAATGTTTGTAGCGTTTGGCATACTTTCCTTAGCTTTAAACACTAACTCAACTTTTCCTTATTTTTACATTTTTTCTTGACCAATTTACTTGGGATCGGAAAGAAGGGAGACAGATAGTGTTTCTAATCTGAATTTTTGTCCTTTCGCCTTCTTTCTTTATAATATTCAATATATTATACTGATACTCAATACATATAAATTTCTATTATCCAGTGGAGGTGCAAATGAGCACTAAAAGTATCTAAGGATGGCCATTTAAATATTCTAATGTGTCTAGTGAGAAAGACATAGCCCTAAATATATAATATTTTATGTTCTTATCACTTATTCATAAGATGAATGAGTGATTGGTCTGTGAGAAGATTGTGTCAGAAGACTGGAGAATATTCAAGAATTGCAGTTATAAAGTTGATATTCCTTGACATCATTTCTGGAGCATAACTGAGTAGTAGACTTTCTCTAAGTCTCCCTCAGATTCACAGCCAAATGTCTAACTCAGAGATCCACAAATTCCTTCTAAAAGTGGATGATTCGGTGAGCAGTTGTACATAAAAGCTAGTTGGAATCAGAATTCTAGGGAACAGTATGATGTATTATGAAGAGATCCTATCTTAGATAAGTAGATCTTCTGAGTAAGATCTAACTACAAAAAATTCCAATAATTTAGTATAGGATGTCAGATAACCACAGCAGTGTACATTTTATCATAGGAGAGCAATGCACTTTATCAATAATCTTCAAATTGGGCTGGGCTACCTTTTAAGGATGTGAAAACTTTCTAGAGGATATAAGATATAGATCACTTTAAAGGAATCAATTTCCAGATTCTTCACTTCTAACTCTTTCCAAAAATTCATTTGAGTGAGAACTCACCTGAGTTCTTAACAGTTCTTCCCTCACTTTATGATATAAAGGCTTACACATACACACACTGAGCTTTGAACAAAGGAGAGGACTTAATATTCACCAGCAAGACTTTCATTGCAAGAATGTACTCCCTAAGAAACGTGCCTGGGATTCTCCTAAGACAAAGCTCAAGCCCAGCAGTTTCTGAAATAACATTCACTAAGTGGCTTCTATACTTTCATGTCTTATTTATATAGTTCATTGACAGATATCCCAAAAATCTACAGGTGATTTGAAATTAAAACTAAGTGGCACCTGCTCACACTGGCACCCAAATTGGGGGCGGGAGGTGGGGAAGGAAAAAAAAAAAAAAAGAGGCCTTAGTTAATGATTAATCAAGTTACCACAACCCGTAGAAAATTTCCCTGTCTTCTCTATTTATGTTATGGGTGAAAAATAGGTTAGGAATGTAGTATTTTGACCCACGCTGGGATGTTCTGAATGCAGTATATATAGTAAATTGGGTTGGGTAGTGGGACTGATGATGATTTTCATTTAAGGATTGTATCTCTTCCATGTTGCTAGCTTTTATCAATGAATATGTGCACATAAGGGGAACATTTTAAAAGCAAAGTAAAAAAAGCATTAATAAGAAATATTGAATGCTAAAAACAGCCCTTTATACATTGAAACATTAAAAATTATTTTTAGCTATACTTATCTCTAGGACATGCCATTTGCTGGAAAGAAAAGCTTCTTTGAGAAGCCAAAAAGGTAAAGTTTACTGGTGCTTTTTAAAATGTAACTGAAATTTTTTTTGTTGCTACCAAATTTTTTAAGATATATTAGGTAAAACTCATTGATAAGACTTTCACCTTTCTTTCAGATTTGATGATATTAAACAAAGCATTTAAAACCCATTTTATTAAGTATATCTGATGAATCATTTATTCCACTTATAATCAATTATCACTTAATTTCATCTTAGATATTAAAAAATTTTTTTTTCATCTTAGAAAAATTTTTAAAGAATTTTCTACTTCCTTTAAAAAAAATAAAAGGACGACCCCTATACCAGCTACTTTACAGCAGTATATACATTTTGTTATCATTAAATGAAGAGGGAAATGTTGTTCATGATTCATCTCATTAAGGTATTCACCAGTAAAATTTTACTTGTTTAACAAATATCAATGTTTAAAATATAGTTCTATTATTTGATCAGTTTATACTAATAATGATTCCAGTGGTAACCCAACCCAAAGGAAAATATTAATATTTAGAACCTTATGATCATCAGAAATAAAAAATAAAATTTAAAATCCTAGTTAATATACTGGGTTTTGTTGTAGATTCCTTCAACAAGTATTTATTGAGCACCTCCTTTGGGCCAGATACTTTATTAGTTTCTTGAGATATGTCAGTGAATCAAAGAGATCACACACATACATCCCTACAACTGATCTCTTGGAATTTATATTATGGGGTGTAAGTAAGCAAATTATACACTGTGTTAGAAGGTGATAAGTGCTTTGGGAAAATGAGTAAGTCAAGCAGCAAAATTAGAGGTTAGGAAGTAGGGGTTTGTAATAGGAATGGTTTGAGGAAATTAATTTTAAAAAGGGAGATGGGGATACACTGTGTTGAAAAGATGATATTGGAGCAAAATTCAAAGAGAGTAGAAGTTTGCCATATAGATACCTGGGGTTCCAGGCAGAGAATTGCAGTGCAAAGGCCCTAAGATGCTTAGTATTTTGAGGAATAGTTAGGAGCCACTGCAGGTAGAGCAAATGGGCGAAACATAGAACAGTCAGAGAAATATAGGGGTGGGAAAAGGCCAGATCATACAGGGCCTTGTAGAGCCTTTTAAAAGCACTTTGTGTTTTACTCTGAGTGAAATGGAGAGGCATTGGAGGATAATGAGCAGAGGTATAGCTTTATCATTCTTGACTTCTGTGTAGAGAATAGACTTTAGGAGGTAAGAACTAATATATGCTGAGTTGTTAGGAGCTCTTAAGATATGGTAGTGGCTCAGACTGGAGTGAAATAAGAGGAAATGTCAAGAAATGGTTGGATTTAGGATGTATTTTTTAAGGATATGCAGGAAAGAGAGGAGCTAGTCCAAGGTTTTGGTTTTGAGCAACAAGGAAAATGGAGTTGCCATCAACTGAGATGGGAAAGACTGTAGTGGAGCCGTTTTGGAGGGGAAGATCAGGAATTTAATTTATGATGACATTGAGATTTTTATAAATATCCAAAGAGAGATATCAAGTAGACAGTTAGATAATCAGATCTGGAATTTGGAAGAGAAGTGTAGACTGGAGATTTTAATTTGGAAGCTCTTGTCAAAGAGATATTTAAAGCTATGAGACTGAAAGAGAGTATGCACAATATGAGTGGGCAGGGAAACAGATCAAGGACTGAGTCCTGAGCTGTACCAACATTAAGAGGTTGGGAAAAAGAGAAAGACTCAGCAAAGGGGCATGAGAAGTAGAGACCAGTAAGGTCTTGGGACAACCAAGAGAAGAAGTGAAGTGAGTAAAGTGTTTCAAGGAGGAGAGAGTAACAAGTTTTTGTTGCAAAAAGGAGTAAAGAGTAAAGATGGAAGCTAGTGGGGAAGTCAGACCAAAGAAACTTATTTGAGAGATGGGAGAAATAACGTCATGTATATATGTTGGTAGGAGTGATCAAGTAGGGAACAATGACAAATTGAAAATTTAGGAAAAACAAGAAAGTATTTTTGGATCTATATTCTTGAGTAAGTGAGAGAGGATAGGATGCAGTATACAAGTGGTGAATTTTGCTTTATATCAGAGTGTGAATAATCCAACTATGGTAACAGGCAGGAAAGGAGAAAATATGGTACAGATAATAGTTGTGGAATTTCTTTCCTAATTGCTTAAATTTTCTTGCAGAAGTAGGAAGTAAGGTCATCTACTTTGAATAACAATGAAGGGAGGTACTATGATTTAAGAAGAGATGATATGTGAAAATCATCAAGGAAAGCAAAAAGGGAGTGGGTTAAGGATATATCACATGATCGCAATATTAATAGATTAGTCATGAATTTGAACTTTTTCAATATTTAGAGTCATATGGTCATAAGAAAGAAAAATAAAATCTTAAATTTCAGTTTATATACATGTTTTTGTTGCAGATTCATTCAACAAATATTTGAGGATTAGTCATGAATTTGAAGTCAGTATGACTGTCCAGAAAATATGGTGAGTGGTGTATCAGTCACCTAATTCCAGCAGTATAGCTGCGTAACAACAACAACAACAAAATCACAAAATCTCAGCAGCATACAAAAATACACATTTACGTTAGTTTACTGTTCTATGATTTCTCTTAATCGATTTGGGTTTAGTTGGTCAAATTCTATGTCTACAGTCAGCACTGAGTCTGCTAGGGGCTTAACTGATCTTTGCTAGACTCACACGTCTGGGGCCTCGGCTTGGACAAGTTTGCTGACTTTGCTGTTCTGTGTTTCTTTTGCCAGCAAGCTAGCCTGGGCATGTTCTCATAGTGAAGGCAGAGGAACCAAGAGCAGAAATGAACGAGCATCACATTTTCTGACATATCATGGGCCAATGCAAGTCATATGGCCATGTCCAGAGTTAGAGAGGAAGGAGACTACAAAATTATAGGAGAAAGGGTATACACACAGGGAAGACGTTATTTAGAAACATTAATATAATCAGTCTGCCACAGGTGATCAGTAAAAAACTTGTACCAATAGATTTACATTCCGATAAATATCTAAATAAATAAATATTTGAGAAGGAAGTATAATGAAAATTTGAGACCAAAGATAAAAAGGAAATATTTAGTGAAGAGTTTGTTCATGTATTTTTAAAATGGGGGATGATATATATCAGACCATTATGCTATTAAGATTCTTTTGGATATGTTTGAAAGAATAAAATTATAGTTTTATTTCTAAATGTCAATATTTACAATACATGTACATTCTTTATAATTATTTCAACTCTTGAACAGTTTTAGACATCAACTAAAAATATGTAAAAGAATATGCAGATTTAGATTTTCAAAATTCTTTTGGGGAATAACAGAAGTTTGAAGACAGACTATTGTTTTAAATCATACCTCTGCTTGTGGACCTAAATAAATGTGGACACAACAAAGGCAGTATGGTCTTTTTTTTTTTATTAACATATAATGGGCAGTATGGTCTTTTCTCAAGCAAATTCAGTTTTCAAATCTGATAGTGTTTTTAGATTGCTTTGAGGACAACCCAGAAGTATATAAGATCATATCACAGTCACTTCTTCAAATTTTATGGGCCAATCGTCATTATCTTCCATATAGTTCTCATCAAGTCATATTTTCTACATATTTCATCACACAAACAATAAAAAGTCTTGGCCCACTATGTGGCATATAAATGCATCTCACTGCTTTTTAAATTATATTTTCTCACTACAGGTGCATGTCATTTATAGGGCTGCAGTTATTAATGAGTGTGGCTGAGAGACTGTGAACTCTGAGCAACAAACTGAGGGTTTTGGAGGGGAGGGCGTGGGGGGTTGGCTGAGCCTGGTGGTGGGTGTTGAGGAGAGCATGTATTGCATGGAGCACTGGGTGTGGTACATGAACAATGAATCTTGGAACACTGAAAAAAAAAAAAGAGTGTGGCTGAAGCTGGAACATCTAATCCAGATCTTGGGTGAGGCAGGAATGATCATCATCCTCATCTTCTAGGGAACCCCTTTCCCATGGGTCATTCATTAGCATAACCTGGATTTTGTATAGTATGCCAGACGGATTTTAAGAGCAGATGCTAGTCCTTTTAATACCTCAAGAACTCCTAGAACATCACTTCTGTCACATTTATTGTGACTGGGACATTTAACGTGACTTTACAAAACAAATACAAGGCTAGTGCAGATTCAAGGGGAGAAAAAATAGATTCTACTTTTTTTTTTTAAGATTTTATTTATTTATTTATTTGACAGAGAGAGAGAGAGAGAGAGAGATCACAAGTAGGCAGAGAGAGAGGGGGAAGCAGGCTCCCTGCTGAGCAGAGAGCCCAATGCAGGATTCGATCCCAGAACCCTGACATCATGACCTGAGCTGAAGGCAGAGGCTTTAACCCACTGAGCAACCCAGGAGCCCCTAGATTCTACTTCTTGATGTGAGGGGACATGTTTGTGCAGGGATAGAGGGAATTTGGATTTGTTCTTCAATTAATTTTCTATTCAGATCCATTTTCCATTTAAATTCTGGGTTGTCTTGTCCTAGCAAATTTTAGGAGCTCTTGCTATATCACAGAAGTCAGTTCATTATCTGCCAATTACAATGGAAATATTTTGTATTAAGTTTTTAATTTTAATTCTGGTACTGTAACATACAGTGTTATGTTAGTTTCCCATGTATAATATAGTGATTCAGCAATTTTATACATTACACAGTGTTCATCATGTTAAGTGTGCTCTTTAATCCTCATCATCTATTTCACCCATCCACCCTTTCACCTCCTTCTGGTAACCATTAATTTGTTTTCTATAATTAAGAGTCTCTCTCTCTCTCTTTTTTCCCCCCTTTGCTTGCTTGTTTTGTTTCTTAAATTCCACATATGAGTGAAATCATATGGTATTTATCTTTCTCTGACTGACTTATTTTACTTAGCATTATATTGTTTAGCTCCATCCATGTTGTTGCAAATGGCAAGATATCATTCTTTTTTTATGGCTGAATAATATTGCATTTTATATACCATCTCTTCTTTATTCATTCGTCTATCGATGGACACTGGGACTTCTCTCATCATTTGGCCGTTGGAAATAATGCTGCAATAAATATAGGGGTTCATGTATCCCTTTGATTTAATGTTTTTGTATTTGGTGGGTAAATATCCAGTAGTGTGATTACTGGATCCGAGGGTAGTTCTGTTTTTAACTTTTTGAGGAAACTCCACAATGAAAATATTTTTTACCTAAATGTGTAGAGACTGTTGAATTTATTTATAATCTCTTATGCCATACGTGTTGTTTATTGGTCAATAACTTGGTCAACCATGTTTATGTGTAATTTTTAAACTTTTCTACTAATACTTTAATGTCATATTTTTTACTTTTAAGTATTTAATCAACCTGGAATTTAAGTTTGTATGTGATGTGAGATCAAGGTCCAGATTCAATTTTTGCAGATGATTGGCCAATTGAGTCAATACCATTTATTAGATATAGCATCTTTTCCCCACTTATTTGAGATACCACATTTGTCATTTATACTCAGATCTATTCTGTTTAACTAAAGATTTTTAAACATTTTAACCATTTTTAAGTGTACAATTCAACAGCTTTAAGTACATTCACATTGTTATGCAATCATCACCACCATGCATTTCCATGATGTTTTTATCATCCCCAACTTAAACTCTGTACCCATTAAATGGTAACTCTCCACTCTCCCCATTCTATTTCTGTGTCTATGAATTTGACTAGTCTAGGTACTTCATACTGGTGAAATTGTACAGTATGTATCCTTTTGTGACTGGCTGATTTCACTTGGCATAATGTCTTCAATGTTTATTAATGTTGATGTAGTGTGTGTCAGAATTTCCTTCCTTTTTAAGGCTGAATAATTTTCCATTGTATGTATACCACATTTTATTTATCCATTTATCCATCAGTGGACATTTGGGTCATGTCCATCTTTTGGCTATTATGAATAATACTTCTATGAACATGAGTGTATAAATATGTTTGAGTCCCTGATTTCAATTCTTTGAGGTATATACCTAATAACTGAATTTCTATGCCAATACCATACTGATTTGTAAGCACTTTATAGATCTTATTTCTGTGTAAAAGAGATGGCTTTATCATTTATATTTCTCAATGTTTATGCTATTACAGAAAGAAAAGCTATTGATTTTATATATTTTATTATATTTAATCACCTTAGTAGATTCTTGTATTATATCCAGTAGAATTTTCTTATAGTTTCTTGGAATTTCTAGATAGTGTATTGCTTTCTGATATCTGATACTGATTGAAGTCATTCTTGTGTCTAATTTAAGATAATATTTACTATGATTTTTAGAAAAGAATCTTCATCAGTTTAAGTCATCTTAGATTTTTATTAGTGGCTGCTGGGCTTTTATCAAATGCCTCTTAGCATCTACTGATATGATCATGTAGTTTTTCTCCTTTAATTGTTGATGTAGGAAGTATGTTAACAGATTTCTTATATAATATCATCCTTGTATTCTTGGAATTAAAACTTACTTGATGATAGAATATTATTTTTTTGAAATAATGCCATATTGTATTTGCTAATATGTTACTTAAAATTTATTGTGATATTTTGCAATATACGCATATATCAAATCATGTTTTGTGCCTAAAATTAATACAATGTTATATGTCAGTTATATCTTAATAAAACTGAAGAAAAAAGATACTTTGATGGGAAAGCTTGAGAAATACTGCAGAGATTTATCATTCTGAAGAAAAATCCTTGTTTTTATTCCAGTGTTTTCTTTTTATTTGTCAAACTTTTATTTTGTCAAACTTTTAAAATGAATTTTTTTTCTCATTATAAAGCAATCTCTTTAGTTTTAAGAGGATTGTCTTACCAGAAACTTAAGAAAAAGAAAAGCTCCTTAGATTTCTGTTGGAGTATAAATGGAGCCTCAAAAGATCATATTTACTATGCTGTAAGTAATATATAAAAATTTACCAGTCCATATATAAATAGTATGAAGTAAAGATATATTAGTTAGGTTATAACATTTTCTAACTTACAATTATGATTTTTACATGTTACCACCAATACTCTGTCAAAGAGGAAACAGCAATTTTTCCTTATAGTAATTTCCCCACACCTGTAAATCTATACTATCATTGTCTTATAAAATTCAAGATGTCCTCCAGGGGGCACTAGATACAGTAGTGAATGTATTTGATCTTATACAAATACAAATGACCTGTATGGGGAAATAATGAGATGGGAGGGCAGCATCCTGACTACCATAGAGCTCCAACAGGAGCTTTTGTCACTGAGCAGCATCCTAGGAAATGTAGGTTTCGTAGGATTAGCTGACTGATATGACCTGGAATCTTAAAAGTTTTTTGAGTGAGAAACCATGGTAAGATTTACACAACTGGCATATATTCATTTATCAAAATGGCTAGTTCTTTCCACTCCATTTACAAGGACATAGAAAAGTAAAGTTGTGTTTATATGTACTTTGTACAATTATAGAGTGGGCACAATTCCTATGCAATGCTGAATTGCAATAAGTATATTTAGACTGCATGTCTGAAGGGAAAGCATGTTGAGATATATTCAAACTTATGTCATTGAAGACTAGTGCACACATATTATTTGTTCAGTCTAGTCTAGGCTTGAGGAGTTCCCAGTGGATACTTGAATTAACTCAGGTTGATTGTAGGGTCAACTATGACCTTCCAAAGGAACCTAAAGTGTTCTATATATTCTAAAATATCTCATTCTGATCCCACATACACCTAATGATCCAGTCATTCATTATTTCTAACCTAGACTACTGATGTGTCATATGTATATGTTTTTTGTCTTTTTGTAAAGGAAAATCCCTAAATATATTTATAATCACTTGAGATGACTAATGTCTAGAAGAATTACATTTATGTCTCCAAACCAAGGAATCACCATTAGCAATTATTTAAAAATCCTTTTTGTATCCCTATATTTTTGAGCTGAACATCTTAGTTTGCATTGAATATAATCACCTTCCTCCCAACTCTTTCTTGTATTATTATTGTTATCTTTTCTTCTGTCTATACTTATTACTACTATGGAACACAAGGTTGAGATCAGTTGGGGACTTTTTAAGTTTCTAAGTAAGATTTAGTAATCTAAATAATTATTCTGATGCTATCAGAAAATACTTTTCCACAGGTGCAATCATTTATGCAGATTATAGGTAAGATGAAAACTAGCCCAGATTGTTCCATGTCTGGGTACATAGGGTCTACTGGGCAAGGCAGAATAAAAGTCAGGCAAAGTTATTCTTTGAAACCACACAAATTCATTGAATTCAACCATCTGCTTATTGGTCTTCCAGCTTTCTCTGATTCATCTGCCAAATTAACTGTTCTTAACATGATACTCCTATCACATTAATTTTAACTGTTCCCCTATCACATCTACCCTTTCCACACACACTCAAAAGATTCACTGTGTCCTCATTTCCTATATAATATGTAGGACAGACTTAGCACTCTGCATTTAAAATTCTCTGTAATAAAACTTCAACCCATTTTTTTTGCCCATTCACTAAATACTTATTGAAGGCCTGTTATGTGTGTGTTTATTTTCTTTATAATTGATTTAATCTCTCTGACTTTTTCTTCATTCTTTGGCAAATTTTAAAGGCTTTCCTCCTCAACAATTAGGTTTTCAGTACTGTCTATCTTAGCATTTCTTTTTTATTACTTCTGTAGTATTATTGTTTTCATTCTTAGTTCATATCTTTGTCCGTCACTCTCCATTTTAACCTTATTCCATTGAGCTCTGACCTTTTTAAGTTTTTCTTGCTCTACAGATTTCATGCTCTCTTTAATATGAGAGCTTTGTTGAAAATTTTCTTCTGTTTCCTGGAGGGATGTCTGCTTTCAGAATGTATTCTCTATTTGTTCACTGCACGCTATGTTTTCTGTCTCCTTAACTCCCTCCTTCCATATGTTTTCCTTTATAATGTAGTGTATTTCTAGAAGTCATACTATCTCTTTTTAGCCCTCAATTCTCTCCCACTTTAAAAGATCATGTTTATATCATTCACTTAGAGCTTTAGTTTGAAGGCAGGTTTTTTATGGCTTATGTCCTATCACATTTTAAAAAATCATGTGAAATAAGAGGTTTTAGAAATAATCAACTGAATATTCATGTGTTCATCACTTGTTTAAGAAATAAAACATTTACTTTTCTGCATGTGTGTTGTTCAAAGTGGAAGTTTGGGTAGGCAGGGAATACTTAACTGTGTCTGTAGGCAATCATGATAGTTGGATTTACTCTCTACTATTTACTTTCTACTCTATTTTTGTAATTAAACAATAATTCTGTACCTTTACCAAGACAAAAATCCTTTGGATTTTGTAATGTCCTATTCAGGGTAAATATTAAACTTTTGCTTCTAACCAGGACAGTCCTTTCTGGAGTTGAGCAAAACTTAAGGGTTGTGGTTAAAATGTTATTAATACAGTTTTCCATCCTACCAGGTGAAATGTACTTTTCAAAGGTATGCCCCTTAGTATTTCTTGTCTTCATTTCTTTATCTGGAAAATCACTCTTTATTATCAGAGATAGTTAACTCTGGGTGATTATTGGCCATTATTATATTTCTTGTCCTGGCATGTGTGCATTGACTTGCACACACATGCACAAACACACATCAAAAAATGACATAAAAACAAACAGAAAAACTTCACCAAAATGTCAAATCCTAACTCTTCCCTTATTTATGTTATTTATACATGATAGTGGGAAGTGGCATCTATTGAAAAAGGGGGCATTCTCCTATTTCCATGAGTTGTATAATAACCTTCTGGATGCTCTTCCTTTAAAATTAGGAAGTCTTACTAAGACTTTTCAGAGTTTACAAACTTGTCATCTTACACCACAAGTTCAGCAGTGAGATTTGTTGCCAAATGCTAATTATTAGAATCTTCTTCTCTTTATCTGGATAATACTTTTCCATTTTATAGTATGGGATTTCATATCATTCTTAATCTGAGTGCTACTGGTATATACTTATTCTGATTTGGTTATTTTTGTTGTTTTAGTTTTGGTGTATTTTACTTTTGCTATTGTTCATTTTATCATGTTTTTAAGGAAGGGAGGTTTTGTGATCAAAGTTTTCACTACCATTTTCCCTAGCCACCATTTCTTTTCTCATGAAATCTCTATTCTCAATTTATATTACTCTGTCAGTTCTCTCTCTCTCTCTCTTTCATGCCTTCTTCTAATCTCCAAGATTTCTCCTCCTTCTGCCTTTCCTTGTTAAAGGAAATGTTGAAGTTCTAAAATTTTATGCTTGACTCTCTTTTATCCATCCCTAGTACATCAACTATACTCTACACACCAGTGCCTACCACATTTGTAGCTCTAGCTCAATCTTACTAGACTTATATTTCTCATCTCCTATTGAGTATATAACCCTGGTTGTTCTGTGCTCACTGCTCATTCAACATTTCAAAAATAGAATTTATCTTATATGTGAAACCTTATTTTTTTCCCCCTGTATTTCTAATCTTCTTCACATTGGGCATCACTATCCAGTTGCCAATGGTGGTGGCAATGGTATTCTTTTTAGATACCTCTTTCCATTTTAGCTCTCACATCCAATTGGTCATTAAGATCTATTAGTTTTATCTCCCAAATATCCATTCAGTATGACAACTTCGTACTCATTTCCCTGCTTCTAGTCTCATCTCTTTTTAATTAATTAATTAATTAATTAATTCTATGCTAATACATGAGTGATTCTTTCTAAAAGTAGTTGGACTACTTGCAAATTTGAATTCTTTAAGTCACACATTATTTAGTACAGGATAACGTTCAAAATCTTTAGCGGGGCACACAAGATACCTCAGAATCTAGTCCCTGGTTGCCTTCAGATCCTTATCTCCTCTTCCTACTTTCCATATTATAAGTCCACAATAGATGATTATTTTTATATAGTTTTAAAACACTTATATATAGTAAGTTACATTCACTATTTTTGGTGTAGATTTCTATAAATTTTTACAAATGTATACAGTTACTTAACCACAACATTAATCGAGATACAGAAAAGGTTCATTACCACCACAAATTACTTCATACTGTCCCTTTTGAGTCAATTTCTATCCCTGTCTCTATCCCTAACCCTTGGTGACCTCTGATCTGTGCTCCGTCCCTACAGCTTTACCTTTTCCAGGATGTCATATAAATGGAGCCATACAGTATATAGCATTTCAGTTTGCTTTCTTTAACTTAGCATAATATATTTAAAACTCATTCATATTATTGTGTGTATCATTAGTTCTGAACCATTTATGTTTACTCTAGGCAAGACCGTCTCTGTCTCTACCCTCTCATGTCTTCATGAGCATTCTTTATTTTTGGAATGCCTTGTTAACCTGTTGAACATCTAGACATTTTTAAAACTTCAACTCATATTGGACTCTTTTTTCAATATAAGATGACTATTCTAGACAGAGTTAGGCATCATCTTTTCTATATTACTTACTATATTGCATTGCAATCAGCAAACTGTGGCCTGTGAACTATGTCCAACAGGCCAAATTCCATAACCCTTACTCCCTTGTTTTTGTATGCCCTGTTCCTAAGAAAGATTTTACATTTTTGTTTGTTTGTTTTAGAAAAATTTATTGTCTTTTTAAATTGGCTTTACCTTTTTAAAAAGTTGTTAGAAAGAAAGAAAAAAGAAAGAGAGAAAGAATATGTGACAGAGATGATATGTAGCCTACAAAACCTAAAATATCTATCTACTAAGTTGCTTTTACAGAAAAAGCTTGTCATCTACTGTATTTGGCTGTGAAATCTTTGCATCCCCAGTGTATATCTATATCAGAGTTCAGTTAGGAAAACAGAAACCAAGTTAGATATTTCAATACAGAAGGTTTTAATAGAGGGAATGGATAGAAGAGTGAGTGGAACATTGAGGGAAGATCATATCAACCAGAGACCAGAGCCCATACTTTTTTTTTTTTTTTTTTGCCAGGAAAGATGAATATTTTTTTCTCACCATAGCACATACCCTCCCCCGTGTCCATCACCCAGCCACCCCATCCCTCCCCCCGCCCTCCCCTCCAGCAACCCTCAGTTTGTTTCCTGAGATTAAGAGTCTCTTATGGTTTGTCTCCCTCTCTGGTTTTATCTTGTTTCATTTTCCCCTCCCTTCCCCTATGATCCTCTGTCTTGTTTCTCAAATTCCTCATATCAGTGAGGTCATATGATAATTGTCTTTCCCTGACTGACTTATTTCACTTAGCAAATACCCTCTAGTTCCAACCACGTTGTTGCAAATGGCAAGATTTCAGTTTTTGATGGCTGCATAGTATTCCATTGTATATATATATACCACATCTTCTTTATCCATTCATCTGTTGATGGACATCTAGGCTCTTTCCATAGTTTGGCTATTATGGACATCGGTGTTATAAACATTGGCTTGCACATGCCCCTGCGGATCACTACATTTGTATCTTTAGGGTAAATACCCAATAGTGCAATTGCTCTATTAGGGTAGCTAATAGGGTAGCTCTATTTTCGACTTTTTGAGGAACCTCCATACTGTTTTCCAGAGTCAGAGCCCATACTCTTAATGGTCTTATAAGATCTGGGAGGCTTTGTGACTGCCAGAAACAAGCAAGAATGGGTTTTGTCTAATTCCTGCCTTCTAGTCTCATGAATGCCTCCAAATGGCAGAATCTAACCAGAATCCTTTTGGCAATGAACTTTGGAAAATGTCATTTTCAAGCCATTAGTTTTCAAGCTCCTAGTTACTATTTCCAGTGATTCAAGGATGAACACAGGAGTGTGAGTGTGTGGGAACTACGTGTCAATGAAAAATATGTGGCAAATATCTGGCATGCTGTCTTGCATAAAGCATTTGTACAAAAGTTTGTTGAATCACCCAGTAGTGGAATTACTGGATCATAAGGTAGTTCTATTTTTAATTTTTTGAGGAACCTCTGTGCTGTGGCACAGCACAGTGCCTGCGCTACTTTGTGTTCTCACCAACAGTGCACTAGGATTCCTTCTCATCTTCCTCCTCACCACCACTTGTTGTTTCTTGTGTTTTTTTTATTTTAGCCACTCTGACAGGTGAAAAGTGATATATCACTGTGGTTTTAATTTAGAAGTGAAATAAGTCAGTCAGAGAAAGAAAAATATTGTATGATTTCACTCATATGTGGAAGTTAAGAAACAAAACAAGCAAACAAAGGAGAAAAAGAACAGACCAAAAAACAGACTCAAATACTGAGAACAAATTGGTAGGGGTGGAGGGCATGTGTGAAATAGGTAAAGGGGATTAAATGTACACTTATCTTGATGAGCACTGAGAAATATATAGAACTGTTGAATCATATTATGTCTGAAACTAATATAACACTGTATGTTAATTGTACTTGAATTTTTAAAAAAGTTTATTGAATTAAATTGAAAGAACATTGTGATCATTTAGTTTGCTAAACACTTCATAAAATGCCTAAATTAATAAAAACTACTTCTTGCCTTTAAGTAGTTTTACAATCTACTGCTTGTAAATCAGTCTGGTGAGAGAGACTGAAGTATAAATAACTAACCAGCTATGCCTTGAGATATAATGTAAATAGCTGGTGAATAGAGATTATAGGGAAAGTGCTAAAAGAAGGCAAAGGAAAGAATCAATCAGCTTGGAGGATGGAAAGGGGATGGCTTCTTGCTGGAAATTGTATATAACTTAGGAATTAAAAAGGCTTTTGAAACTGAGAGGAGATTGGGGAAAATTCATTTGAAAGGAGAAAATAGGAGCCATGATACCAAGATGCAAAAGTAAATGGCATTTTGGGGGAGTTAGTAGAGTGTAGCTATAACTTAATGAATTTTTTTATATTAAAGGACTTAAGATTTGAAAAATATAATGAATTTTATTATTCCATAAAACACAGTATTTTGTTAAGTCCTTTCTTTATATATACCTCAGTTATGGACTTCAGTGTAACCCAGGTCCAAATTTCCATGATTAGAATTTGAGAACAACTTATTGCATGTACTAAAATATAAGTACTTAAATCAGCCTTTGGAAAGATTATGTATCTTAGCATTAACTTTATACTCAACACCATTTGTTAAAAGAGTAATATTTCTTGCCCTCTAACCCCTGCCCTCACCCCACATGCCACACTATGTTCCAAATCCAAGGCTGGGACATGCATGCACAATGCTCTACTCTTAATAGAGCCAATGGGAATCATGTGGTGGCTATATGTACTAGAGATCAAACTTGACTTGAGGTTTCAACTAACTAATTTATCAGGTTTCACATACTTTATATGAGTCACATTTTGCATAGAGGGAGGAGTACATATAAACGTGGTCACTTACTAACTTTTGGTTTCCATGTAAGCAGGAGGAAGTAGATTAAAATGAAGATTTAAAACATCTTTATTTTTAAATTAAGTGATCTACATAAGTCTGCCACAATTAGCACCCAAAATTCAGTGTGACCTTTTGGGCAGCTGGTGATGCTCTAATATTTCTGAATAGTTCATGAAAGGTGAAAGGGCATATCTCCTTTCAATGTGCATATAACTGCATATAAGTATTCATAGGAGTACATAGTTGTGGATAATCCTGGAATGCATATCTATATTTATAATTAGGAATAGTTATGTGAATTTGATATAAATATCTGTCATCAGTGGTGTTTGATTATCAATTTCCCCTGTATATTTTGCAAGAACTATAATCATATGGCAGCCTGCTATTAGGTTTTATAACAGATAATAAAAATGGTTAGAATTTCTTTAAATTCCTTCTTGCATAACAATATTTGTTCAGAATCCATAAATTTAAATGTGCGGCTACTTGTTTATTTGTTTTATTTTGCAAAGTTATAACAAATGATCAGACTAGTCATTGTAGAACTTTAAAATGTAATTTTGTGTATGAAATTCAATTCTTGCCTGCTTTTTATACCTCAGAAGAAATCTAAAGAGCAGAGAATGTTTCTTCAATTATAATCTGTTGTTGCCTGCACAAATTTCCTTTATTCTCTGTTTTAAATTCCCTTTCTTTGCTTAGCTTTCTGATTATCCTCATTCCCTGACATATGCCTCAGGTATGTATAATTAGTGGGGAGAAGTGAAAATAAACATTAAAAAAACCCTTTGTGGGGCGCCTGGGTGGCTCAGTGGGTTAAGCCTCTGCCTTCGGCTCAGGTCATGATCTCGGGGTCCTGGGATCGAGCCCCGCATTGGGCTCCCTGCTCAGCAGGGAGCCTGCTTCCTGAACCCTCTCCCTCTGCCTGCCTTTCTGCCTACTTGTGATCTCTCTCTCTGTCAAATAAATAAATATTAAAACAAAAAACAAAAAAAACCCTTTGTATGAAGGGTTTTAGGTGGTTTTTATTTTCTCCTTTTTATTTTTATTTATTGTTTGAGGTTTATAAGCATATTCTAGTCATAAAAAGCTAGTATTAACATGCTAGGAAATTTAAGAACCTCATTAGGAGGATTCTCGCTATATAGGCTTTAGAGGCAAGCCAAATTTCCTGTGATTGGGTTAATTTCCAAATGAACTGATTTGACTAGTTCATGATATTGCTCTTCCTAAGAGATGTTTATGAAACAACTCACTGAATGTTAGGAAGGTCTTTGCATTGTACATGTCAGATAAAATGACAACTCCTTTCTTTACTAGATTGTCACTATGAAGGCAGGAACCATACTTGTTCCTCTTGGTATGGAAAATAGCCATAGCCCCTCTTTAATCATACCGGACATCTATTGAATTATTTAACATTTGACACACTTACAAATCAGTTTAAGAAATGCTCCAATAGAAAAATTGGCAAAGTATGTGAAGTGCATTTTTATGTAAATATAAAGTAAAGCAGTCCATTATTTCATAAAGAAAAACACAAATGGCCAATAATCATGAAAGATGTTTTACCTCCTTAAGAATCAAGCAATACAAATGGAAATGACTGATATATCTTTCTTTTCCATTCCAGATTCAGAATATTTGCTTATCCTCAGGATTGGCAAGGGGTTAGAGAAAAATGTGCACTTTCATGCCTTCTTGATAAAAGTGAAAGTTGTTTCATTTTATTCTGGAAGCCAGTTTGGAAATATGCATCAAATGTAAAATGTATGGGGGCGCCTGCGTGGCTCATTCGGTTAAGTGTCTGCCTTCAGCTCAGGTCATGATCTCAGGGTCCTGGGATCGAGCTTCACATCAGGCTTCCTGCTCAGCAGGGAGTCTGCTTCTCCCTCTCCCACTCTATCTCTCTCTCTGCTCTCTCTCAGATAAATAAATAAAATCTTTTTTAAAAATGTAAAATGTATGGAGTTTTTGACCCATATGTTCTAGCTCTAAGAATTTATCTTTTTAATTATTTTTTTTTTTTTTTAGATTTTATTTATTTATTAGAGAGAGAGCACAAGCAGGGGGAGTAGCAGAGGGAGAAAGAGAAGTAGGTATCATGACCTGAACTGAAGGCAGACATTTAACCAACTGAGCCACCCAGGTGCCTCTCTCTTTTTTTTTTTTAATTAAGATTTTATTTATTTATTTATTTGAGAGAGAGAGCTAGAGAGAGAGCATGAGCAGGGTGAGGGGCAGAGGGAGAGGGAGAAGCAGACTCCCTGCTGGGCAGGGAGCTCAATACGAGGTTCAATCTCAGGACCCCAAGATCATGACCTGAGCTGAAGGCAGCCATTTAACCGACTGAGCTGCCTAGGGACCCCTCTAAGAATTTATCTTAAGGATATGATCAAGTGTGGTAAAATGTCTATGTAAGGATGTTTGTAGCAACATTGATTATAATATAGAAGAATTAGAACTATAATATCCATCCATAGAAATTTATTAAATAAACCACAGCTCCTCTATATGATGGAATCCCATGTGCCCATTAAAATGATGATCTGCATTTGTTGATCTGTAGAAATTTTAATGACCTACTGTTGACTGAAAAACCAAGTCACAATATAGCATGCGTAATACGATTCTGCCTATCAAGGTTGGAAAACTTGTGCTATAAAAGGCCAGGTAGTAAATATTTTCAGTTTTGTGGGTCATACAGTCTCTGCCATACTATACAATTCTCCTGATTGTACAAAAGTAGCCATGGACAATGTGTAAACAAGTGAGCATGGTTATGGTTCCAATAAATCTTTATTTACAGAAACAGGCAGCCACCTTGTAGCTTGCTGACCATATTACCTATATATGTAGCAGTGTGTGTGTGTGTGTGTGTGTGTGTGTGTAGAAAGAATATAAATTTCTAGAGAAATGTTCATCACACGAATGTTAACAGCATGCCTGTATAGGGGGGATTTCTAGATAATTTTTATGTACTAGTTTGTATTTTCTGTATTGTTTGATTTTCATAGGGTTTAAAAAAGTCATAAAATTATTTATTATTCCATGAAAGGAAAGACTGTTTACCCTGAAGAAAAATAGGTTCATAGAATAAGATGCCTGGGAGTTCTATTTTTAAGATCTTCCATGTTACATATGTAAATATGAAATAACGATAATATTTAAATTTTCTTAATTTTCTTTGGTACAAAATCACCTCATGCCTGCATTATTGTACTTGCTTCTTTAATAATATCCTTGCCCCTGGTTTTTTTTTTTAAGATTTTTTTATTTATTTGACAGAGAGAGAGTGATCACAAGTAGGCAGAGAGGCAGGCAGAGAGTGAGGGGGAAGCAGGCTCCCCGCTGAGCAGGGAGCCTGTTGTGGAGCTTGATCCCAGGACCCTGAGATCATGACCTGAGCCGAAGGCAGAGGCTTTAATCCACTGAGCCACCCAGGCACCCCCTTGCCCCTGGTTTTTAATAGTGCTACCTCTTCCTGGTACAGACACATTGCCAGATTTATCTAAGTGTATTTTTTGAAATCTAGAATTCTATTATCTATGTCTTCTAGAATCTATCAGAAGTAATCCAATTTTGTAATAAAAATAAACACACACACACACACACACACACACACACACACACACACACAGTACTTTCTTGGCTCTCCTATTTCTGTCACTGCCAGTTTTCTGGTTTCTCTTCCTATTCTCCTCATATAGGAGTCCTCGAGTTTCAGACCTTGTTCTCATCTTTCGCTACATTGTTTCCTTTGGCATTCTTATGGGTTCAGATAATGTGAACCCTAATGTAAGGACTCATCTGGACATTCGTGAAAAGTAAGTGACAGGTCGCCAATTCTTTTTTGAGAATTTATTCAAACCCACACCTATTTACAATAACCAGTTACCTCAGCTCCTCATGCAGGCTTTAGCGTTCTATCAGGCTCCTACTATAGATGTACCAAATTTAGATTTACTACCTCAGCTTTAACATCTGGCTCACCACAATATGCCAAGATTATGAACTAGATTTTCAAAATCAGCCTTGGAAGAGGCACTTTGGTTCCTTCTGGATATGTATTCGGAGACAGGAATACAAGCAGAGAAACCAATTAGTCTCACCTGTGGTTGTCTAGGCACAATATAATGGTGGCTTTTACTAGCTGGATTGCTGTGGAAATGAAAACAAGTAATGGCTTCTGGGATTTTAAGAACACTAGGATTTAGTGATGGACTAGTTTGGAAAGGTGAAGGAGAGGGTCCACCAAAGATAACTCAGTTTTCTGGCATGTACAAATGGGGGATACTGGCTTTTTTTCTCCATGACATAGAAGGCTATCATTGTCTGCTAGGACAGAGAAGTGAGGGGTCAGAAGTTTGAAGATTTTGCTAGGCAGAGAGGGCATGGGTGTATCAAGCAGAAGAAGCAATATTAGTGAAGGCTTGAAGGTGTGGAAATAGTGTTGGAAACTGTGTATACTCGAGTAGTTAATAGAATGAGGTGTGAAGTAGAGAAGGTCAGTATAGAGAAGTAAGTCTGGGAAAGTAAGCTAATGCCTGATTGTGTAAGTTCTTAAATTCCATGCTATGGGCGCCTGGGTGGCTCAGTCCATTAAGTGGCTGCCTTCAGCTCAGGTCATGATCCCAGGATCCTGGGATCTAGCCCCGCATTGGGCTCCCTGCTCAGTGGACACCCCGCTTTTCCCTCTCCCACTGCCTGCCTCTCTGTCTACTTGTGCTCTCTCTCTATCTCTCTGTCAAATAAATAAATAAAATATTTTTTAAAAAATTCCATGCTAATTAGTTTTTACCTTTTTCTTATAAATCAGCTGTCCTCAGACATTTAGATCCATAGACTGCTAAAATTTCATATCTAATTTATGAGACCAACATAGAATTGCCTGCTTTTATTTTGCACAATAAAATATTAAAGTTGTAATAAAACCCATTTCTCCTTTATGTTCTATTGTTTATAGTTTTCTGTTAACGAGATTTTGAAAACTGAACACTAGATACTTTCTCACATTTCAGGAATAGTTCTAGAATTGACCTAACTCTAAATTACATTATAAAGGAAGCTAAAGAGCATATAAATCATGCCAAAAATACTTAGGATCGGGAGGAGTGGATGCCTCAGGGAATTGGTAATTTGATCCAAAGCCTGTCACCTGTTAAAATTTATCCTGGGTCAGTAGTGACTGAAAAATCATCACGACCTGACAGGTGTTCAGGATCGTGTGTAAAATGAAGTGGCAGACTCAGTATAGTTCCTATTTGACACATGTATGCATTACTGAAACCACTGCAACATTAATTGATAACTATGCTGGCAATCTTGATTGAGGTGCCAAGAACTAACTGACCTGAACTCCCTTCACCCCTATTAATGTGCCTTTTTAAATAGGCTCAAGTCTGCTTGTGTAGTAGAAAAGTGTGTTTGGGCCTGCTCTTTGACTAGATTACTTTATTCCTAAAATTGACCATCTGTGTTTTTCCAAGTAGATTCCTTTATTATTACATCTGAGTGGGGTTTTTTTTGCTGGTGAAATGTTTTGTCTATCTTTTGAGTCATTAAATAATATAAAGCATTAAGTTGTTACTACTTATCATCCATAAGGATTCCTCTAATTTATTCTCTTCTTGGAATTTAATTTAGAAGCATTAATATGCTCTTAAATGTATAAGAATTTACATCACTAAAAATTAAAAACTGCCAAAAAGATTGTTTTTCAATGTAGTTAACATGTCATTAAATAATCATTGCTTTAGGGGCACCTGGATGGCTCAGTGGGTTAAGCGTCTAACTCCTGGTTTTGGTTCAGGTCATAATCTCAGGGTTGTGAGATTGAGCCCTTCATCTTGCTCCATGCTCAGCACAGAGTCAGCTTGAGATTCTTTCCCCCTCCCTTCCCTTCCCTCTGCCCCTCCCCTGCTCACATGTGAACACTTTCTGTCTCTCAAATAAATAAATAAATGATCATTGCTTTAGATACTAGAGAGTCATAAATAAAAGAAGCCCATCCAACCCTCCCTAATTGGTAATGGATGAAGGATAGAGGAAAGAAAAGTGTTGATCCTCACTAGTATCAAACAGTAAGAACAACTTCTTTTTCTTCAATAAAGGATCATGATGGTATGCGGCTCTGTACATGTGAATTTAGCCTGAACCAGGGCAGCAACAAGCTTTTCGCCAGGTTGAACAAAGAAGCAGACTTGTAACAATAATCTAATGATTTTTGTTAATTGCAAGCTTCTACTCTCTACAGGAATGTGATTGTGTGGCTTCATAGAGCTCCTTGGTTGATGGTTATGTGGAGTCTTCAATTTAACTAGCAAATTATTCTCTTCTTCTACAACTCCTCCCAGGTTGCTAAGAAAAGGCTAAACAGAGTGAATCTTAAATGTGTGTGTGGATAGGCAAAAATAATGTGGCCTGAAATTTAAATTGGCTTTTCAGTAGAGGCAATAAATATAACTATAGTCCAGAGTCTGGCCTCACGGTTAACTGCATACCTTTGCAGACCAGCTGACCAGAGTTATGGGCATAACTTCTGACCATTGGACAAAACCGGTTTATCTATTTGTGGAATAAATTCATGAATTTATTAGCATTATGCATTTATAAACTGCACAATTCATAGACTTGACAGTAACAGATTGAGCTGATCATAGATGAATTATTCAGCTTTGTTTTGCCGCCTTTGTACAGTTAATCCAGGCAGTCCTCAAATATGTTTCGTATCTTTGCTTGTGGTGTTCCATCTCCTTAGAAATTGCTCGCTTTCCTTCTCCTTTCCTCCTTCCCTGCCCTCCTCTCACAACCAAACTTCTCTCCTGGCCGAGTAAAATTCTAGCTCATCTTTCTAGAATTAGAGTATCTCCAGATTCTTTTCTAGTCCTCTCACCATCCCTCTCTCCAGCTATATCCACTCTCCACTCGGCAGGAGTGTTCATTTTTCTTTCCACACCCTTAACAATTGTGTTGTAGCCTATTGTATTTATATCTGTGGGCTTCTCAAAGGAGAGATTATGGTGCGTTTAACATGTAGTAGACACCTAGAGATGTTTAGTGATGAATAATTGAGTGAATAATTACAACATTATTCTTTTCATTTTTGTTGTGTTTAAATAAATATTTTGTCTCGTACTTGGATGAATTTTAAAAGACCAGAGAAATATCTATAGAGGCACTTCTAAGTATTTTTGCTTCTAATGAACTTAGTTTTTAGAAACTTGACTATGATTTTGCTGGCAATGGCTTTTCAGGTAGTGTTCATGATTGTTAATTTGTGTACACATGTTGAAAAACAGCTAATGGACTTTTTTCTTTAATCAGTTGCGTGAAGTTCCATTAGCTTTATACTTTAAGGAAAAGTGGTGCAAGATGGTCGGAGGGTTGTAAGAAGCACAAACCTAGCCACCTATGGTGCAAAAATAAATTTTTGACTGTTAATTATGGAAAAGTTCAAACATCTTCAGAAGTAGAGAGAGTGGTTTAGTGCATCCCCTGTGACTCATCATCCAACTTCCATCATTTCAGCCATGGCCAGTCTGATTTCATCTCTTCCCCTACCCGCTGTCCCTCCCCCAAATTTTCTTAAAGGCGGACTTACTGAGGTCTTACTGATATAACATATAATGTACCATTTTTAAATGTAAAGTTTGAATAGCTGCAATAAACATACACGGTGTGTGCATGTTCAAGATACAGAACATTTCTATTACAAAATCTTTACCCTCATGCCACTTGGTTTCTTTACCCATCCCCACCTTCAGGCAACCACTAATTTGTTTCTGTAACTAGAGTTTTGCCTTTTCTAGAATGTCCATAGAAATAGATTCAAACAATATGGAGCCTTTTGTTGTCTGGCCTCTTCCATTTAATATAAAGCTTTTGAGATTCATCCATGCTATTACATGTATCAATAATTGTTTAGTTTTTCTCTATTTTATGGATGTATCACAGTTTGTTTATTCAACAGATGGTGGACTTTAGATTGTTTCCTGTTTTAGGCTATTATGAGTGAAACCACTTTAAACATTTGTGTACAGGCTTTTCTGTAGATGTATGTATTTATTTCTCTTGGGTAAATACCTAGGTGTGGAATTGCTAGGTCATAGGGTGGGTATGTTTATTTTTATAAGAAATAGGCAAACTGTTTTCCAAAGTGGCCTCACTGTTTCAGTGAAAAATTCAGTGAACTTCAGTGTGAAATTTCAAACTAAGAAAACTCTTCAAATTTTGGAGTTTTAAATTTCTGTTACTAATAAATCTTTGATCTCAAGTGCTTAGTTATTTTTATTACTCAAAGAAATAAGACTCACAGAGGCAACTATCAAGACATCTTGCTGCTTACTGCTGGCAAGATCCTGGCTAGAGTTTTCTTGGACAGACCACGGTACAGCCCTGCCAACCATGTGCTCCCAAAATCACAGTGTGGCTGTGGGCCATGGCGCAGTACAGCTGACTTGATCTTTGCAGCATGTTTGGATTTAGCAAAGTCGGGGCTTAACTCAGGCTGTGTCTTACAAGATTACAGATTCCAGAACATTCATTTTTTCTGATTAAAGGAAACTGCCACTGAAGAAACACACCTTATACATAGGGTTAAAATAGGTTCTTTTTAAAATGAAAAAGTATCATTGCCATTAAGTATTTTGGAAAGGAAGTATAAACAATGGCATCCTAGTAGAACATTATCTTTTGACTTGGTGAAATACTTTGATTAAGTCAGGAGTTCCAGATTCTTGACAGCCCTTTTTTTTAGTCATCAGAGTTTTGAAAAATCCTGGATTTAAGACTATGATGTATTTTCAATTTTATTATAAAATTAAAGGTACTTTATTTATTCTTGCTTTGATATGGCATAGAATAGATTCAGATGTTATTATTATGAACATCTCATTTTCAGCTACCATTAATTGAGTGCCACAGACAGTGAGGCCCTATACTAGATCTCTATCTAGTACATTCTTTAAGCATAACATATTAAAACTGCTGGAACTGTTTCCTAGAAAACCAAGTACATGGACAACTTTAGCAAGGTGCCAGCTTAATCCAATACGTGATATAAGTGCACAGGAATTACTCTACACTATTAAACAAATTTTGGCGTTTTAAAAAAATTATATAAC
This sequence comes from Potos flavus, assembly GCA_028534135.1. Lineage (NCBI taxonomy): Eukaryota > Metazoa > Chordata > Mammalia > Carnivora > Procyonidae > Potos > Potos flavus. Next base: position 133,671,988 of record CM052883.1, read on the forward strand.
TATCTTTGAAATTTATAGCACAACATAGCAGTTAAACTGTCAACCAAGAAAGTATAAGGTCTCATTTTATTTTCAGAGAAGGCCAAATAGCTGCTTGATAAGGATGTTATTGATGATTCCTTGAATTGGGAGAAAGTTCCAGTGAGACCTGAAATGACTCAACCCCCAGGGAGCAGACAGCCTTGAAGTCTACCCATAAAGTAAGCAGACTTGATTTCTTTTGGATTTCTAAAACTTGATATGATCCTTTGCCATAGCTACCCATACTGGAAGCTGGACATAGTCCCACAGTAATACTTATTTGCACCAAATGCTGTAGTCATTCAGAACCTGTCTAGGATGCCCAGGATTTTAGACACAGCTCATATCTGCACCATAGAGTGATTATAAATCTTAGATTGGAGATCCAAGCCAGCCTGATGTGAGGACCAGAAACCTGTAGAAAGAAAAATAAAAAGAAATGCTATGCAAAGTTTGGAAGAGTATATCCCTTTGCTTAGACTCTGAGTTTTCAAGGTACTGAGACTTTCTGGAAGGGAAGGCAGAGACAGCTCAGGTCCTAAATACAAGGCATATTTAGAGAATGGACTCCAAAGCCAGAGTAGAAGGAATGCCTGCAGCTATTAGTGTGGGTGTGAAGAACAGTTTTAAAGAACCAAGAAATCATAGTAAAGCTAAGCTGACTTTCTAAGAGACAGGGCTCAGCTGACATCATGTTCTTGAGCCTGAGAGTCAAGCTCCAGAGTCTGAGGAGTCTCTTTTTCCCTTAGGGTCCATTATCTGACCCTACATCTAGCGGGGCTGAGTTGTAATAGTCACAGACTGGGGTTGAAGAGATCTAACTTAATTTCTTTAAACCAATCTCATCTTGCTTCCTTCTAATGATGGAAAATGATTAAGTTTCCTCATCAAAGTTATCTGTTTTCCAGTTTAAAAAAATTTTTTTTTTCTTGACAAGTACTATATGATTCCATTTATATGAGGTATCTAAAGTAATCAAACTCAGGAGGTGCCTGGATGGCTCAGTCAGTTGGGCGTCCAACTCTTGATCTCAGCTCAGGTCTTGATCTCAGGGTCTTGAGTTTAGGCCCCATGTTGGGTTCCTTGCTGGGCCTGGAGCCTACTTAAAAATTTTTTTAAAAATAAAGTAATCAAACTCAGAAACACAAATAGAATGATGTTGGCCTGGAGCTGCCGTGGGTGGTGGTGGTGGGGAAGGGGGAGTTGTTCCATGTGTTCACAGTTTCAGTTTTATACAATGAATATAGTATTTATATATATTTATACAATGTGAATATAGTTAACCTTACTAAAATGTACACTTAAAAATAATAAGATAGTAAATTTTATGTCATTTTTTTTGCCACAATTTAAAAAATAAAAATGAATTAGACATCACCTAAAAGAATTTAGGTCTTGGGGAGGGGGTGTCTCTTACACTTTTTCAGCATTTGTCACATCAGAATATTTCTCTCCTATCTCTATTTGCTTTTCTAAATGAATCTGGAGTAGAAAAGCTCACCTAACTTCCTGGCATTGCAGAAGAGTTTTCTGCTCCTTCCTCTCAGGCTTCTTGTTGAAATGCTTTGTTTGTTTTGTCTAAGGGCATCATCATTTCCTCTGATGCAGCAGCTTGAATTTAGCTGGGCTACCTGGTAACTGGAGTATCCACTGTCTGGTAGCCACTGAGATGTTGCTGGTTTCACCTAATTTTCAATGACCACACTATTGCCTCCAGTTATGAGGTCACTGTACTTTGTCATCCTCATCTGCACCCAGCAGCCCATTCAACATGCTGTTCTCCCTTGGAGACCTTGGTGGCTCCTAGATGTTTTCTCAGAAACCAGAGAGTTCAAGATCCTGTGTAAATGCCCTTAGTTGTAGCCACCTTCCCAATCATTGCTACTCAACCACTCTGGCATCACATTAGATATAGGACCATCTTCAAGCAGAGGATGTCTCTTAAAGGTTTCTGACTTGCCATCCTACACAGGAATCAGGGCACCAGCCCCAGGATTCTTTGATTCTCTTAGATTTGTCTGTATTTTTCTCCTCTAATTACTACTCTCAGCCAAATTTTGACCCCAAGAAGGGAGCAAGGATACCTGGATGTATTCTCTCACTTTCTTACTTTCTTTCTCTCTCCTTCTTCTGCCCAGAAAAAAAAAATTATATTAAATCCCAATTTCCTAGTTAGTGTTTTCTCTACTTTCCCAGGGGGCAATGAGCCTCATGGTTTGCCCTCGCTGACCAAAAGTCTACTGGGAGAGGAGGGGGAAGAATTACCAAAAAGGAAAAAAAATTGGGTGGAAATACTTTTACAATACATCCGCTTTATCTGGGCTTCTTTATAGATTTCTCTCTCTTCATGCTTCTGCATGTCTTGTTCGCTCTGTTTCTTACATGCTTCTAATACATTCTTTACCACTATTTTTACTGCCCAATAGTGGATAAGAGTAAAGTTCTGAGTCAGACTACCTCAGCTCAAAATCTGGTTCTACTAACTCACCTGCTATGTGAACTGAGTGAAGTTCCTTAGCTCTCTGTGCTTCAGTTTCTTTGCCTGTTAAATATAGATTAATAATAGCCCTCGCTCTGTAGATGAGATCATCATAAACAGTATTTTGAACAGTGCCTACAATATAGTAATTGCTCAATTAATATTAGTTCTTAATCTTCAGGCCATCATTGCTTCTCTAGACTAGTAAAATAGATTTCTAATTGAATTCATTATCCCTATTTCTACCTCTGGACTTCTTCATTTATACTGTTATATAGAATTTAGAGGATGTGAGAATTGTGTGGGAGAAATTACATCTTTATTTTAGCTGCTATTTAACTGAAATTTGACATTTTTTCCCATTCTGCCTGTAGGCTTGAAAGGACAAAAGTATTCATAATATCTGTGACCATGTCACCAGCAGAAATCACAAATATTTCATGTCAAATTGCAGTTTTTGCCCATATCTCATTTATGCTCATCACTACTTTTAAATTGATGGTTATTTAAATTAGTACTAGATATTGTTATTTTATTAAGTTTTTATGCTATCAGATTTTATTATATCACATTTAAAATATGTTTATAACTTAAAACATTATTTTGAGAAGGGACATACAGGCTTCATCAGCTATCACAGGGACCTTGGCACAAAAAAAGGTTAAAATACCTTATTTGAAGTGGGTTTTTTACATCTAACCATTTTGCTTCCTGATTAAAGTGTTTTGCTAGCTCTTATCACTGACCATATCAAAGCACAAACTGCTTAAGAAGATATACAAGGAATGTACTGGCTCTCAATCTACCCTTAGAGCCTCAGTGCTTGTCACTGCCTAAGACCCTATCCCTCCAACCATTCTGGAATACTCGCAGGACCTGGAAGGCATTGTGCTCTTTTATGACTGCTGCATTTATGTGCCTCTGTGTATGTGGGGGGAGGGGTGATTGTTTTGGAATGCCCTTCTTCCTTCTTCTTCCTTATTTATGCCTTCTCCTTACTCACCCGCCAACTTTTATTCATTATTAAAGACATTGCTAACATCATCTCCTCCTTTAAGTCTTCAGTGAACTCCCAGTATGGCTGAGGTGACTTTCCTGTCCTCTCCCACAGCACCCTGTGTAAACCGTTTGTCACATTTTATTAAATTTGACTGTTTGCTTTTCTGCTTTCACTAGACTGTGAGTTCCTTGAGTGAGAGACATGATTTATGCTGCTTCTCTCCTCTCTCAGCTCCTACAGTAGTGTCTAGTACTCAATGAATGAGTAAAATCTAATAGGATATCATGCAAATATGAACAGAATTGATGTTATCTCGGAGATGAAGTACCAGAGACATTCTGAATTATTTTCATTCCCTCCTCTTCTCATAATAGTTGGGGGAAAACATTGGTCCTTTGGGAAGCTGAATGATATATTAGGTTGTGTAACTGAGGAGAGCCTTTGTGGCTTTGGGGGAGAGGAATGTGTAATTTTTTTCCCCTGGAGTCCTGGGAGAAAGGGATCTTGGCTTGGCATCAGTAGAGGTAAGGGACACCATCTTGGAAGGACTTGGTTGTTGTGGGCTAAATATCCCACACCTAAAGTGAAGTAGGAAGTAATATACAACAATAGAAGACTTAAAATTATTGATGGAATAAATGAAGTATGAGAAGGACTTCAGCTGGTCATTTCTGGACTGGACAGAAACACTGTTACCAATGACTGTTGGTAACATTCATCTGTACTGGTTGGGGTTAGATTTCAAGAGGTTTCTTGATTTGACCCTTAGGCATCCTGTGTTATTGCTTAATTTTATGAAAAAAACTTTTTGGATCTAAGGATCCATGTGGTCAGGATAATTATCCATTATGCATCATTCCACATTTCAAATCACTATCATGGTGAAGATAGTATTATAAATGGTGATAAATGGATAATCATCTGAAGAAAAATAAATTGGACACTATGACAAAATGGATTTGAGGTGTATTAAAGATTTTTAAAGTAGCGATGCCTGGGTGGCTGAGTCAGTTGAGCATCTGCCTTTGGCTCAGGTCATGATCCCAGGGTTCTGAGATCGAGTTCCTCATTGGGCTTCTTGCTCTATGGGGTGTCTGCTTCTCCCTTTGCCGGCCACTCCCCCTGTTTGTGCTCGCGCATACTCTCTCTCTCATTGTCTCTCTGACAAATAAATAAATAAATCTTTTAAAAAAATAAGATTTTTAAAGTAAATAAGCCATAAAAATATTAGAAGAAAATATAAGATACATTCTAAAGTATAGAGGTATAGTAGAAAAGGTCTTTCTATGACACAAAAATGGAAGCCATGAAAAAAGACTAAAATAGGGGCACCGGAGTGGCTCAGTCGTTAAGCATCTGCCTTCTGCACAGGTCATGATCCCAGGGTTCTGGGATCAAGCCCCACATCAGGCTCCCTGCTGTGGGAAGCCTCCTTCTCTCTCTCCCACTCCCCCTGCTTGTGTTCCCTCTCTCACTATGTCTCTCTCTCTGTCAAATAAATAAATCTTTAAAAAAAAAAAAGACTAAAATATGTGACATCATACAAATATTTTAAATTCTGTATTAAAACACACACACAAGAAATCACAAAGTCAAAATACAAGTGAAAATCTGAAATAGTTGTAGCTAATTTCTTAATATGTAGATTTAAAAAAAAAATACTAATCTAGGGACGCCTAGGTGGCTCAATTGGTTAAGCGGCTGCCTTCGGCTCAGGTCATGATCCCAGGGTCCTGGGATCGAGTCCCACATCGGGCTCCTTGCTCGGCAGGGAGCCTGCTTCTCCCTCTGCCTCTGCCTGCCTCTCAGCCTACTTGCGATCTCTCTCTCACTCTCTCTCTGACAAATAAATAAATAAAATCTTAAAAAAAAAATACTAATCTAATACAAAAAATGAGCAAAGGACGAAAGCAAACAGTTAACAGGGAAGGAAGTATAGATGATACTTAAACATGAAAAGGTTAATAATCTCACTCAAAATAAGAAAAATGCAATTAAAATCATGATCAGATACCATTTTTCACCTACCAGACTAGAAATACGAATGAAGAAGGTGTGGGAAATAGGTAATCCCATACATTGTTAACAGAAATATGAATTGGTACAACCTCTCTATAGAGTACAAAAGGGTAATAGCTATTAAAATAAAGGATAATGATATCCTTTGACTCTGCAAAAAGATATTTTCATATACATGCCTGCACACACTCACACACACACAAACACACAGAGGAGATATGGCTCCCTTCCTTCAGTTTACATGGACATTGTCATGCAAACTGCTGCTGCCTCCTTGTAACCCTGGTGGGTTACAAGAGTAACAGCCTAAGGGCCTAGCAAACTGGGCTGGTGTCAGCCTAAGGGCCCAGCAAACCCTATGAGGTTGACAGTGTGAAAAGATAGAAGGAATCTAAGTCTTCATTGACATTATTGAGCTACTGATTTTACTGTACCTAGAGTTGCCTTATACCTGCCCTTAGAGTTATATAAGAGAATATATTTTCTACCGCTTCAGCCATATTTGAATTGGGGTTTCTGTTATTTACAGCTGAAAGCATTTTAAATAAATAAGTGTGTGTGTACATACATATATCATGTATACATCTATACACATAGTCTTTAAATTTGAGTATGCTATTACAAAATCTATCATAATCAATGTAACCATATCCTGCTGTTGGAACATATGTTATTTTCAATTTTTTAAAATAAAAAGATTGTGATTTTACATAAATGTTTATACCTTGATTTTCTATGGCTAAAATTTTAGAAATAAAATCAATGTATAGAACCTTTAAGGGTTTTGTTAAATATTGGAAGGCAACTGGTCAGGTAATGTGTAGAGTGTTCATTTCTGATCACCCTTACTAATAACACTAGATATTAATATAAAAATGTACTGCATTTGTAAATGAAAGGATAGTAATTTTAATTTACAGTGTAATTATTAGTGAGAATGAACACTGTGATTTATTAAAAGGTTACATTTGCCAGAAGGTACTTTTCAGATCAGAATCAGAAAAAAGAAAAAAAAAGATAGCAAGTATTTAGCAAAATTTTAAATTCAAGAGTCTAGGGGTCACGTATGAAATAGAAAGCATTGGTACATAGATTTAGTCAGCCAGAACCTATTACTATATCATCTCACATAAAGATCTCATGAACTGATGATGGGAGTGAATTTGAAGAGAAGAGAGAAGCTTTAGTCATTAGTCTTTTTTGGTGCCCTACTCTTAGCTGAGCTGGACATGAAGAGGAGAGACACATTACAATCCTCCTCTAAGTTTGGAGATTTGAGAGTAGGGGGATATTGGTCCAGAGAGCTTTCTTTCTGGGTGAGGTCCAGAGAGCTGATAAGCATTATTAGAACAGTTCCCACTGACATTACAGCATTGCCTCTATAAAGCAGAAATGGCAATAAAGCACAAGGGGACTTGAGCTAAAAGCTGACAACAGTTTTACAACAATTAGAAAGTTGTATTTTTTCACTTCTAAACTAATGATTAAAAAATTATGCCACCACATTTGCATTTGTATTTCTTCCATCATGTATACACTTGTCTTAGTCACTTATTAGTCACGAGCATCTACGAACCCAAATTCTTCACTTTAAAAATGGACATAATAATGTCTATACAATATGCTTTCTTCTCAAAAATAAATGCTCCTGTTTCTTGTCCAAGATCCTATTTCTTGGGTGGTTTATTTCTTTCCATGATGAATAGAATATATAACCAGGTAATATACCTGGTCAACAATACAACAAGTATTGTGTCAACACACTGTATGTTGTGTCAACAGGTATAAAGCCAAATTTGAGGTTTTGGCATACATTCTGCCCCGAAATGACATGCTGTCTTTGGCCAGTACCAGGAATCTTTGGTCAAACATCTGATCAAGGTAAGGCTCACTATTGATAGTCTGTCCACATTTATCAGCAAGGAAGAGAGTTTGGTCCACACTGCAGTTGCAGGGCTGTTTCTCCCAGGAAAGTCCCACTTTCAATATTTCAGTCATAGGAATGCATCTTGACCTATGAGTAGATGGGACCTTAAATAGATTTTCATCAGTCCTATGCAACATCCTCAGAATCCTGTCTGACTCTGGAGCTGTAAAAAACTTAAGTTTTCTCTAAGACACAGGTCCTGGTAGACTCTAGTCTTTGGGACAATTTTGCTGGCAGCCAAGGCACATCTACAAGTAGGGAGAACTACCCTCATCTACTCTTTTTTGCTATAGTTTCTATCCCATGGCACCTGGCCTGGTTCAGAGCCCAAGATGACCTGAGTTTCCTTAATAGAATTCTTTACTTAGGATACAGGCAGCCACATAACTCATGCCATTACTTGAGTTGCTGAGAAGTATGAAGCTTTTCAGGAAGATATTCTTAGAGCTTGAAGCCAAGTAGTTGCCTCAATGACTGCCTGATTGTTTCCATTTAACAATTTGGATTTTCTCCCACAGTCACTTCAGTGTGCTCAGTAAATTGGTGTTTTATGCTTGATTTTTACTTTCAGAATTCTGTCTCAGTATTATGAGGATCTGATGTCATGATGTAGGCAAACGTCCTTGTATTGACATGTTTTGTTTTTGGCTGGTGGAGGATGCCAAAATTCTGAGTTCCATGGGAATAGAGCCAAGAGACGTTTGGCTTCTTAGTTGGAGTTAGTGTCCGTGGGAGCGGATCTGGGAAAGTCTTGTGGAGGATCCATGGCCAAAACCGCATAATCAAATTTTGTTCTGAATAGGGTCCTTCATAAGACGTTAGAAAAAAAAAAAAAAAGCATAACACTTATTGGGAAAAGGCTTTCTTAATAGAATACTCTTGAGTGGTTAGTAAAATAAATTAAAGATGTTATTTAGTAGCTTAATCTATTTATAGTTTTTGGTTTAAAGTTACCTTTATGATTAATGGAAACAAATTTATCTGTTGTTCCTTCTCAGGAGAACTTTTCAACAGATCGCCTTAATATCAGAATCTAGAAATATGTTTTAGATTTCTATAATTTAAATTCAGTGAATAGTATTTTGCCTAGAGTGCATATGTAGAACTAATAAAATATTTCGTTGAAGTCAGTTTTTTAAGAAAGTACATATATGAGTGTATTTAATTAAAAATTACCTTTATTATGGAGCAGAAATAATAGCATTACATTATTAAAAATTTTCTATCTTATAATAATCCAAAACTGGAATAAATGAAAGCTAAACATGTACATCTTCGCTTCATTGCCAAGCTATGTATTTCTGTATCAGGAATATTTAGTGTAATGTTAAACCATAGCTGAAGTGAACTATTCAACTTTTATAGCAGATTATTAGGGAGTTATTTGTCATTATTACATGTACATTTTATGCCTGTCAGGTAAAATAGGCAACTTCATATATAAAATCTTATATTCAAGAGTATCCTGTGTTCTTGACAGAATATAATATTTATTGAGTTATTTTGAAAGGTAATCTAGTGAAATATATTTCAACATTCCCTCCGTTTAATGTTTTAAGTGGCAACAAAGATAATTTTGCTGTAAACCATGCACGCTATCTAATTAAAATGTATTCATTTTCCAAAGACATTCTCTGTAAAATTCCATCTGGACATGAATGAACTAAATTTAGTACCATTTTGCATTGCTTGACATCTTACATAGGGATGACCAAAATGAGTAGAGTTTACTTTGATATGTTTTTCAGTGTGTAAACTAGAACTGAATGACCATGGGAATGAAATTTCAATACTATTCATCACATGCCAGGCAAGTCATGATTGCATATCACATTTTAGACTATGGTTTAATTTCTTAAATATATTATAGGGCAGTATTCGTGTGTCTTATTTTAAAAAGTGAGCATCCGATATTTAAATAAATTTTTATCATGCTACATTTTTAATAAGTAATATTGGAATGAATGATCAAAAAAATGTAACTGATCTGGATTTCTATTTCTTATATAATTAATATATAAATATAAATGCTGTTTCCTTGGGCAGTTTAATTTTTTTTAGCCTCAGTTCCTTTTTTGAAATGAATATGACCATAATAATACTGACCTTTCAGCATCATGAAGATAAAATTAGATCATTAATGTGAAAGCACTTTGAAAATTTAATTATTAATATATTATTATTTTAACTTTTTATTACTATATACAAAATGGTTTTAGGTGCATATGACCATAGATTTCCCATTAGAGTCCATCTGTCCAAGAAAATATCGAAGTTGTTAAAAGATTTGTTTAAATAGATGTGAATTGTGATAATCTTATGAACATTTATTTAGTGTCTTCTATTGACTTTTCCCCGCTAACAAACCATGACTCAGAGCATTTTTGTTTTTGTTTTTAGCTTTCCTGCATTTTGTCCTTTGAAATCATTCTTCTCACTCTTAGCCACCATGCATTCTTCTCTAGCATTTTAGAGCTTTTATCTCAGTTCCTGAACCAATTCTCTTTATAACTTTGGGCAACCCTCTCCCTAGACCTCAATTCCTCAATCCCAATTAGATGATCTCTAAGACCTGTTCCAGGTCTCATATCCTATGACACTGACCCATTTCTATCTCAGTGTGCACATTTTACTTCCTTGGTTATCATCCTCTCTTCGTCCTCCTTCTTTTTAATACCAACTTTACCCTCCCCCTCTATAATGCAGCCACACAACCTTTTGCAGAAACCAATGCAGAATCCAGTAAGGATATATTACAAAATATAAATATTGACAAATATAGTTTCATTCTTCCACTAGGGCTTGGTGAAGAATTATAACCAGAGTAATGAATCATTGTGTCAGACTGCTCTTAGTTCACATCCAGGCTGTGCACTGAGATACCTCCCATTGTCACAGTTCCTCAAAGTTCTCATCTGTGAACTGGGAACAACAATCTCTTGCATGCTGAGCATGTCACAAAAGTGTTTGGCACAATTCGGGTGCTCAATAAATATTATCATCTCATACCCTCCTAATTCTGACACCCATACATTACTAACCCTGATGATAGCCTGGTATTGTTTTTGACACATAAATCTGATTTCATACTTTGAAGTCCTTTTTATTTAGTTGTCTAGTTTAATCTATCACAGAGTTGCCAGTTGGTGATTGGATGATCTTTAAGAACAAAATGTTTTGGTATATAGTAAGGGTTTTTAGCAATGTTAAGACATACAGGCTGATTTGAAATTTATTTTCCTTTAGCAACACTCAAATTGTTTAATAAATAAATCTCATTAACTGGGAAGTAATCATTATAAATATATTGTATTATTTCATGAAAAATAGTTTTTGTCTTAAGAAGAAAAATACAAGAGTTTGTAAAAGGTCCTATGAATGCACTCAAGGGAGGCCCTAAATTCCCTGAAACTATATGCAAAGCTGTGAGTTTTATTTCTTCTGCTGAGACTGTCTTTAGTTTTCAACAGATTCCAAAAGGGTCATTCACATCCAAAAATGGGTCTGTCATGGTTTAAAGTGAAATAAATTTGTTCTCATTTTTGGGCTAGAATAATTTAGTTCTCATTTAATTACTGTCAATATCAAATTACTACCTTCTTTTTTTAAGAAAATAAGGTTCTATACAAAAGTGCAAAAACCAAATTGAATATGAAAAGAATAGAGTAGGGGGCGCCTGGGTGGCTCAGTTGGTTGGGCAACTGCCTTCGGCTCAGGTCATGATCCTGGAGTCCCGGGATTGAGTCCCGAATGGGGCTTCCTGCTCAGCGAGGAGTCTCCTTCTCCCTCTGACCCTCCTCCCTCTCTTGTTCTCTGTCTCATTCTCTCTCTCTCTCAAATAAATAAATAAAAATCTTAAAAAAAAAAAAAAAAAGAATAGAGTACGGATGCCTGGGTGGCTCAGTTGGTTCAGTGCCTTTGGCTCAGGTCATGATATTAGGGTCCTGGGATCAAGTCTGGCATTGGACTCCCTGCTTAGTAGGGAGCTTGCTTCTCCGTCTGCCTGCTGCTCCTCCTGCTTATGTTCTCTCTCTCTCCTCGCCCCCGATAAATAAATAAATAAATAAATAAATAAATAAATAAATAAATAAATAAATAAAATCTTCTAAAAAAGTGTAGAGATTGGAGGCTTTTTGTTTTTATATTTATGTATGTATTTTTAACTAGTATAGGTTTGTGGGAAGTATGAGAAATATTACAAAATAGTCGGAATATTAAAACTGATGTACCACATTGAACTTCACATGTTGTTTTCTGAAACTCTCAGAGATTAGTATGATATCATAAGTGAATATTGTTGGGGTACCTAAATGAAAGTGATGAGTACCTTTGTCATTTCTGGGACCTAGGCAAAATAGAAAAGGAAATGCCCAGGTGAAATTGGTGATGGGATCCTGGGGCTGCAAGAGAAGGATGAGTATAAAGATTAGGGAGTTCTGTAACTGGATCTAGAACATGAAGGTGTTCCTTCCTCACACCAGAGAGGTCAAGGTCCCCAGTTATTTGTCCTCCAGAGCCTAAGGTACATTAATGGGCCTACTGACCCAGACTTTTGGATCAGGTATATTGATGACCCTAGAAGTAGCTTCTAGTGTGTATAATTCAGAGTGGTCTCACCTCATCCCCATAGTTGGTCCTTCGTTCACAGGGGCAACCCCTTTACAACTCCAGACTCATCAGTGTTAAATGTCTCAGTATTAAAACTAGAAAAAGGACTACACTTAGTTTGTATGAGTGTAAATTGCTGTAATATTATCGATGGTTAAAAATTACATTTATGTTAATTATAAATTACTTATTTAGGAACCATACACTAGATAGAATTTTAATAACTTCTTCCATTAGATTTAGTGACTGCTTTATAGCTAAGTTACTAAACTGATAAGGGGTAGTGAAGAGAGTCCACTTGAAAGACATTATATACAATGTTCACTTAACGATTTCTAGGTACTTTATAATTGTTTTTCAATTTAATTTGAAAAATGATGCCCCCAAAGCTCAGATAAATGTGCCAGTGTTATTAAATGCTAAGAAAAAAATGCAGCTTCCCTGTGTCCCTGTGGTTTCATTAGAACTTGTAACTCTAGGACTATATACACTTGCCAACTGCAATGCATTTGGAAATTGAACCTATGAAAACATATAAATAGTTTTCAGGTCAAGATAAAGAGAAATGAAATAAGTATAACTAGTCCTTGCTTTCGTATATTTAAAAACGTGACCAGAACCAATTTAACAAGAATTTCACTCATGAGAACTCCAGTAGCAGACCTGAAATTTCCAAACCAAACTTTTATGCTAAAAGTGAAGTCAGAAATCCAGAATTCGTCATTATAACATAAAACTGTTGTGTCTTTCAAAAAAGGTGAAAACACTTTAATATAATTTATATTGTTTCTACACATTAGGTGTAGGAAATAATTTCACTTAGTCATAAGTACAATGAATTTGATTAACAAAATCCTGATTTACAAAATAGAAGTAAATATATGCAGAAATATATTCATTATCAAATTATAAAATAAAATTAACAATTCTTGTTAAGATATCATCAGTTTATTATTTTGCATTTCAGATAATAGAGTTAAACCATTTTGGTATGTTTAATATAAGTATTAAAATAATGGAACGTTGAGATTTGAATACAATGACAGTAAACCATTGAAATTTCACATTCACATGATACAGCCATCATGAATCTGTAAGTGAATGTTAATAATGTAAAAAAATATAAAATGATTGTAATATAACCATCTAACCATTAGCATATGGAGTTTTAAGACCACTATTTAATCTGCTAATTTGCTCCGAAATATAAGCAGTTGCTTTTCTGTGATACATGACATGTCTTTGTGTCTTAATACTTAATTTGAAATGTGCTTACCATAAAAATATACCAAAGTAAATAAAAAAGGAGACACCTATGTACAAAACAATTTTGTATACATATTATATAAATGCAATTGTTTCAAAGTCTTTTTATACAATATTGATAGAATCAGTCATTTCCATTATTTTATCATAAAAACTGCTGTTGCAAAGGCAGGCTGTAATTTTGAAATCCTGATTAAAAATGAAAACTTTTTGGCTGCCTTTTAAGATAATGCAGTTTCTTCAAGTATGCTACAGAATTGAATGCTGACCTCTAGAAAAATGATTCTTCTTTCATTAAAGAAAATCCATTCCCCATTTGGAGGTGTATGAAAATGCACCTTAAGAAAGGAGAAACTTATTATTTTACTGAATGTTTTTTATTTGATAAACCTGATAATATCAGCCATTCAGCATATTGTATTAGCACCATTGGCATGGATTGTTAATGTACTGTATGGATCATAATAGGGATGGGGACTTACAAATTGTGTACCATCCCTATTTTTTTGTAATTTCATCTTACCAAGTACGCTATCATACAATATAAATTCAAGTGTTAAAGGATGATTCAAATGATGGTATATAACAATCCTGCATTTTACCGATACTACATATAGATTTTTCTGTAGATATTAAATGATACTGTAAAGAAATAGGCTTTGAAGCATACTCCTTTAATTCACCAGAACACAAGGAGAATTGCTTTCATATACCTGGATATGTCGTAATATGTATGAACATAAACGTAATTTGATCTCCTTGTTCAAAAACCCTGGAAATCATTAAGACTTGTTATTGCATGATTTATTTTGATGGTTAAATGGCAACCATTGCATATATTCTCTCTTTTAGTCCATATACTGAGCTTGTGCTTAAATGAGTGTAGCATACTCTAGGCTTATAGCCTGTGGTATATAATTTCACAGTTTCAAAATTGTTGAGGGGAAGGCCTTCCATGTTTTAGGAAGTTATGAACCAAATATAAATCTCATGAGCACCCACAGCGATCTACTACCATGGCTGGAATTTTCCCATATATTATTTGTTCTTTGCCATTAAAATATAACATATTAATTGGAGACATCTTTGTGGGAGTACAGCAGGGGCCTGCTGAACCTCTGGGGTTTGCTTGGTGGACAAGATGAGTATGAGGATATTTTTGTAAAAACACAAATTCACACTCTCCAGAGCAGTAATTGGCCTTATATCTTTTGGGCGCAATAATCCAATCCCATCCAAAAGCTTCAAAGTCCACAGTTAGAGGGTAACGACAGCACCGAGATTCTGTTGAGTGCTCGTCACAATCAAGCCCAAAATCTCTTCTGGATCTTTTTGGTGTGTCTGTCACCTTGACTTCTAAAAAGGGATTCTGTGTGAAAAGGGAAAGAACAATCAATAATATTAAGAGGTCCCGAAATACTTTCCTACCTCCAGAAGTCATTATTGAAGAAACTAATCATTTTGCTTTACCACATTTATTTTTTAAAGACATAGCATTAAGGAATTTTAATTTACACTAGGCTTGATTCTTCCCTTATGGCTCATAAGAATTTAACAGCAATTCTAATTCCCTGTGGTCAGATCTATGTCTTTTTAATTTCTGTTTTCCCCAGCTTCCTGGCATGTAATAGATGTTCTGACAATATTTATGGGAATAAAGGGACAGAGGGAGGAAAGGGGAAGAGGAGGGAAGACAGGACAGAGGAAGGAAGAGGTTAGTTCTCTCTCTTCCTGATTAAATATGTTGGCTAAATATGTCTGATGACTCCTGGAGGAGTAGGTATATTCATCCATCCTCTGTTCCCTAGATCTTTACTTGGGGAAACTTGGCTATTAATACCTCCCAGCACTATATGGATTGTAATAGGAAAAAGAGAGGTAGGGTAATGAAAGTAGTGGTATGCATATTGGGTTGGAAAGAAAAACTCTTAGAGAGCAAGGCACGGATTCAGAAAATACAATGTTATTTCACTTTATTCTTTCACTGAAAAATGTTTCTGTTCATAAATTTAAACAATAATTTGCTAGTTCCTCCCACGCCCCAGTCTTTTAATGCATTTGAGAGTTTTCCTTTTATATAGAAAAATCTGAGGAATATGTCATTAATAATTATGTTTAATTTGTTTAATAATAGTTTATTTAATAATACTTAAAACTTCTGTCACATTACCAACTTTGATCATTAAAATGCTACCTGTAAAAAAGAATACTTTCTTAAATAATTAATAATAGTTTTTATCCTATATCAAAATCAAAATAGACCTGATAATTATTGTTATTTAACATTATAAAAAAATAGCATCATTTTGTGAGTCAATCACATTTTATGTAGCATATTCAAAGACAAATAAATCATTTGGAAAACTACATACTCTTCTAAAGAATATATTTTTACTCAAAGTAGACTGACTTACTAATTACATACTCTTTACAACCAAGACCATTTAAAAACTGAAAGATAGCATTTATTGTTTGCAGGTATAATCTTTTGTTCCATATTATGTCAATAGATGGAAATAAAAAGTATGGTCCTATTAAATAAGTTTGGGAAAGGACAGGTAAGCCAGAAGAGTGAGTAACTCTAAATTTATACTAGGGTTTAAAATGGCTTTTATAAATTTTTATAATATGTGAAGTATTGTCATCTGCGTGGCCTGATATTATTAAATTAGTTGGCATTACCTAAGTAAACTCTTGCACAAAAATGGTAAGGCAGCTTAGAAATAAGCTAGGTAATAAAGGTTAACTAGCCTGGAAATTTAAATTTTATTAGGGGTAATTCACAAAGTTATCTACATATACATCAGTGCATCTACAGTCTGCAATATAATAAACATATTTATCATGAAGGACCTTAAGTATAGTATGTTTAATAAGATGTAAGCCTAAACATATCATACTTAGTTAACTGCTATAAATAAAAGCATTTTATTTTCACCATAATTTTTCAAGTTTGTTTTTTCTGCCTATTTAAATCAAAAACTTCAACACATTTGGCATTCTTCTGAGGAAAAAAAATTTTTTAATTTGTTGGATATGTAGTAGAATCCACTATGAAGATTTCACGTTTTTATTCATGTAATCATGTAACATATCAATGAAAAGCACTTTATATTTCATCTCCAATTCAAAAGAAACCCCCTCAGGAGTTAAGGACTATAGGCATAACTGTTTTTTTTAAACTTCATGCAAAATAAAAGTATCAAGAGGGTGTTTCATAGGATATGAAATTAGACACTCACTTTTATTGGGTACAGGGCTACCATTGGGGTAAGATACCTTTGTCTAGCTTATAAGCATAGGAAATGGGTAGTGATTTTTTTCCACTATTATTCATTCACATGATGAATAAAAATGTAACAATGTTTGTTGTTAGATGCTATTTTCAGTTATCACTTACCAGCCCATCTTCTCCTGGTCCTGGGAAGGTTACAGCAAGATCATGACCATTCTCATCTAAAGCTTTGATTTCAATGCCTAAGTTGGATTCAGGCTGTTTGAGCCAATTTTGCAACACTGTCTTCACATCAATGCTCTGCCAAATACCAGTGCCTGGGTTCATGTCAAGTTTCAGAGATCGGATTCCAGTATACCTTGTACCGTCTTTCATGGGTTTGATGAGTCTCAGGATTTGCACAAACACTGTTGTAGGAGTCTTGACGGGTCTCAGATATATCCACAGTTGGGCCTTTACTACTTTATTATATTGTATTTTGGAGCTAAATTTAAAGAAGCAACATTTGGGCTTTCCTTCCACTTGCATGAGAAGATCAGCTATAAATGAATAAGAAAAAATAGTTATTGAAATTATTTCTCATGAAAAATGAACAAGTCCCTTTATATAAATTGTTAAGCATTTTTTTCCATTGGAATAGTAAATGCATATTTTAAAGTGAAAAACCATGCAAAATTTCATTCATAAGTCAGAAAATTATCAAAGAAAATAATTACTGCAGCTTTTCAGAATTTTTTAGATATACATTTTTTCGGCTATTTATGAGGAATCTACTCCCTCTCCAGAGAACTGTGTACTAAGAGAATTTTATGAAAGAATGAAGAGTGGATGAAATTTTAAAATGATGATGATTAGAGAGAACAAGAGACACCGTGGAGGAACATCCACTTAGAATTCTTTGGGAATCTGAGTAGTTACACTTACTGAGCAGCTGTACCAATCAGTCTGGAAGAAGGAACCCTTCCCCCAGGCCTGAATTACCTGGGGACAAGACACACTGAGCAACTAACTGAGCCTGGGGAATTAGTAGAAAATATAGCACATCTGTTATGTTTCGGCTCTGGAATAAGCCTAAAGGAACAAAACGAATCAGGTAATTAGCACAAAAATGTGAATGTTACATTCAGGCTATCTCAACAGTTAGAAAATATTGTCTTTAGAGCCAGGTCGTCATTGTAAGCAGAAGCACTAGCAGTTTCTTTCCTTTTGTTTTTCCAAGATTGTTTACAAATAAAGGGAATCTCCTCCAGGACTGTTTGATAGTAGAGTCTTAAAGGAAACTTATTTGTTGCATTATAACGTGACTACCTAATAAGGAAAACAATATTTTGAAACTGTTTCCAGTCCAGTTTAAAGTGTAAAAAGCACTGTTTAAAGCAAGACCACAGACACATGGCATAAAATCTTTCTTGTCTTGCCTTCTCTGTTAAGGTGCCTGTCTGGCTTTTCTTGAGCATAGTTTTGAAGTGACTGTAAAAGGAATGGTATGAAATATGTTATCTTTCAGAAGCAAGGTAGATACTACAGGTAATAGCTTCCTCCCTCTTATGAAGACTAAAACAATATTTTAGAGGGTTATTAAACAGTGTGCCTGCCCAGAATTATGCATACCAGGGACTGCCAACAATAGTGCTGTAGTCAAGGTATAAGTGGGACTCTGTGAGCCATAACCTATTTAATTAAAATGTGTATTTCCCAGGCATTTTCTGATACTTAGCTTATGATTATCATTATGCTATGTTTACTTCATCACTGGTCTTCCTCATACATTAAATTTTTTAAAACATTTTTTTCTACTCGCCAGTGTCATAGCTTTCAAGATTAAATATTTTAATTTGTGAAGAACATAACACTGTGAGAAAGAGTTTTGAATAACAGAAGTTCTAGGCATTTAGTTCAAAGGAAGACCTTTCTCTATTATTAGAGGGAAAAAAACCTTGTTATTACAAATGCATATTTCAGGCAACTAAAAGCAATTATGAAATTTCATGTAAGGTTTTAACATTGCTTGTACTATCTCCCAGGCATTGCCTTGGTGGTACTAAGCTGTGAAAACATAAGCATGTTATATTTGTTATATTAAACTAAATGTGAGTGCCATGCAAGCATTTAATTTTTATTTCCTTTTGGCTTTTTAGCTCTCCAGCGAAACAAATAGTGCAGCAGACTTCAGTCTCATTAGTATATTTCTCATGAAATCTTGAAAAAGAGAAACTCTTCCTTCCTACTTACATACAAGCCAACAGCTTGTTAAAAGAGCCTGAAAATAGATCTGTTTCTCATAAACACTAGAACCACAGTCAGCAGAATTGTTGATATACACTAAGAGGGCTACTCACACTCGGTGGGCATGGTAATGATTGTTTCCGTCGTAGCGTGGTAATCATCATCTTCCAAAGAGCCATCACTGCTGTCATCTCTCTGGACATCGTACTGATCAATCAGTTCCCGGAGCGGAGGAGCTTTGGGCAAAAGTTGTCTTATAGCATCTTTGCTGATGTTTGGAGCTGTTTCCAGACGAAGTTTACTGAGGATTTGAATTTTTATGGCTTCTATTCTTGAAGATTTAGTGTTTTGTCTCCAAGTACATGCATTACACAGCCCCTCTTTTTCCACATTTTCTTTTTGCTCACTGTTCTCATTTAGATCCACTGGACCAGCGACAATCAGCATGAACAGGTAAATATAAACATAGATTTGCAGTTTCTGCATGATTTTAAAATCAGTACAATCTTTTTCCTTGTTCTTATTTCTTCCTTTTACTTTTGTTTTGCTTTTGAGTAATGCCAAGCAAAATTTTAATGCCTGTACAGTCTGAGAGACAACTTGCCACACCAGTGAATCTTTTATACTGTATTCCAAGTGGCTTTTTATATTCCAACTTTGATGAGACAAGTGTCGTCAGGATCTGTGATTGGCTCTTGCTCCACAATGAATCTCACTGTCAGAGGTTAAAACCCTGTCTGTCACAAGTCACCAAACAGTATTTTGTTACAGTCAAGGGTGAGCTGATTCATTCGACTACTTCATAAAAGAAATAAATCTACAAATAATGAAAGATATATGTGACATTTGAAGAATTAAAGTCTATGTTAACAATAATAGAAAGTACACTTAAATCCCATTAGTCTTTGTATGTGAAACTCAAGCTGTAATTTAAATAGGTAAATCTTAGTTTTACACTTCATACTTAAAAAGTTGAAATGTTGTTTCCTCAAAAGTTAAAATGATTATCTATTATTTAGACAAGCATTTGAAGTAAAAAGAATTTTATTTATTGTGTTAAATTATGTTTAGTGCTGTGTAATTAGGGAAATATGAATTTAAATAAGGAAGCCCTGAATTAAAAGAAAAGGTAAGATTGTGCTACTAGTAAAAGATTTTCAACTATAATTTGAGAAACTTGTTTTCCTGATTAAATGCTTAGGTATGTTAAAAATTAATTTATAATGTTTTATTACATATGGGATTATTTTGAAATAATTTAATGTTTTTTTATTAATATAAAAATTGTACTCACTTTTTGGCCAATTGCTATTCAGTTATTTCCTATTCTAAAGTTGCAGATTAATATTACTCAGAAGATCTGTTTTTTCATTGTTTATTACCAAGAGGATAATGTCTGTCAGCTAGTAGAAAAATCTCTGAACTTAGAATAAGAAGATAATGGGGTTTATGACTGGCAATGCAGCACTTACTACAGTTTGCCTCAAATTTCCACTGATAAAAGTAAAAAGCGTAGTATCTATTCTCCATAAATTATGTCAAAATACTGTGAGCACATACAAGTAAAAGAGCACCATAATAAGGGGATGTCCATTTTTTTGTCCCCCAATACTATAATTGGTTTGCACCCCTTTGCCAGTATCTCATTTTGACCAGAGGGCAGACACCTGGCAGGGATTTGGGGTAAGGTCTGGGAGCAGAGAATGGAGCTTTTTGTTCTCCAAATTTAAGTGGCCTGTGTAGGGATCAAACTCTCAACCTTAGCTTTGGGAGCCATGAGATCTAATCAAACGAACTGTTAAAGAGCTAAGCAAACATAGCCAGTGAGAAACCAGCCATTTCTAAGCCACAGGAGATTTCTTCTTCCTACCCCTTTTTAGGAAGCTAAGGACTCCTAGGAGAGTTAATCCATTATTCCGCCCCCCCCCCCAAGAGAATGCAGTGGCTCATATCAAATATTTATTTTTTAGGTCACTACCACTTTTGCACATTGTACACTGATTTACTGCCTCAGTGCACTAAAATGCAACTCAGTAGCCTGAAAAGTTAATGCATTTTCATCAAATTCTTAAGAGGTATCTACATCTCTTGAGAAAAAATGGCCTTACATAATGCATTAGATTTGCCCATCATTAAAGATTAAGGAAACTCAGACACAAACCAGATGCCCTGAAGGATTTCAGATACTTTTTATTGTGGAACAATATCAGATCAGGCTTATAAAGTTTTATTTGGTAAATTTATTTTTCTATGTATAAATCCTGGTAATGTTATAATCATTATAACATATGCTCCTATACACTTCTAAGTAAGTTGAACTTTAAAAAAAAAAAACTTGATTAGATTTGCATAGCATTTGGAAACTTGGGCTCTGGAATCAGGTGGACCTGAGTTCAAGTCTCAGTGTTGCCACTTCTAACTACGTGATAATGGATGAAGTCCTTAACTTCTCTAACCTTCAGTTTCCTCATAGAACTTTGGGGGGATGTAATTTAATAATGCATG
The DNA here is from genome assembly GCA_028534135.1 of Potos flavus. Lineage (NCBI taxonomy): Eukaryota > Metazoa > Chordata > Mammalia > Carnivora > Procyonidae > Potos > Potos flavus. Next base: position 133,693,274 of record CM052883.1, read on the forward strand.
TAAATTGCTGAATATAGTGCCTGTCATATAGTAAGTGATTGATAAGTGTCACTTGAGTGCTCAGTCTTTGTTTCCTGCAGAGAGGTTTGAGATCATGCTTAAATATGTCCTCCCCATGAGCGAGAACTGCTTTAGGTTGTAGCTGCCAGTTATTAATTCACAGAGACTAAAATTTCTTAAGTTAGCCCTATTAGTGGCATATTTTAGCTCTTTATTCTTACTACCTAGAATAAAGTAAACAAAGGTTGTCATTTCCACATATAGCCAATGCTTATCATTCATGGATACCATATTTACAAATTTGCCTACTTGCTAGAATTTATTTTTAACCCCCAGAATCAGTACACAGGATGATTTTGTGGTCATTCAGGCACATGCACAGAATGGTAAAAAATTTGAATCTTCCAACACACAGGTTCCCAACCAAGGTCAGACAAGACAATGCTCTACCTTGTTTCAGCTTTCATACTGTAAATAAGTGCCCTTTTTACAATCTACTTAGTACTATATTTTTTGCATTTTTGGTGGGTGGGCTTTTCTTGGGCAATTCTGTTTAAAATGGTCCCCAGTGCATACTGCTGAAGTGCTTTGCTCCTAAGTACAAGAAGACTATGATGGAAAGTAGAATGGTGGTTGCCGGGAGCTTTGAGGAGGGGTTGGTGGGGGAGCTATTTGATAGGTACAGAGTTTCAATTTGGGAAGATAAAAAAGTTCTGGATATAGATGTTTATGATGGCTGCACAAAATGTAAATGTACTTAATGCCACTGAACTGTATACCTAAAAATGGTTCAGTGGTCAATTTTATGTTACATATGTTTACGTTTTTTTTTTTTTTTTTTTTTTTTTAGAGAAAGTTGCAATGTCTTAGAAAAAAAAATTCCTTATGGAAAAATATTTGTGTTAGATGAGCTCTACTCAGGCTTGAGTTAAAGTCTGTTGGCTATGAGTTCGATGTTAATGAACCCACAATATATATTAAATAAGATGTTTTAAAACAGATAAACAAGGTTATATATGGGTTGATGGATTATAATGTTGTGACCAGAGGCTCACAGGAATGTAACCTTGTATTTCCTGTAGGAGCAATGGTTCAATGCTGTCCATGACTTCATAGAACATAATTACTGTGAATGAGAATCAACTATATATAACCAACCTCTCTAGAGATCAGTATTGAGTGAGTTAAGAGGTACTGAGGAAATTTCTAGAACATATATTGCTTCTCCAGTGGCAGTGATTGCAACCTTCCCAAGACCCCAGAGCAGAAAGATTCCCCAGCTGTAGGAACCTTCACTGTGGTCTGACTGCTGATGGCCTGGCTTTGGCCACTTTCAGTAAGGACACAGGACAGTGTGTAATGAGCGTGAGTGAGTAGAGAAGAATTCCTTTTGGGTGACTGGGAGAACTTGGTCAGTCAGCTTGTTGGCTTTTCCTTACATTGGCCATCTTTAAAAGCAGTTTCTCATAGAAGTCAGAATTTAGGTGGTTAATGCAGTACTTCACAAGACTTGTAATTTTCTTTCCCCTGTTCTTCTTTGCACTGGGTGGGCCTTATATTTCTGTGACTACAAGTAAGGTAGTAAGCAAACTTCTCTCATCTCTGTTACAAAGACCAGGGGGTGTTGCAAAACAACTTTGAAAGTATAAAGCATATTTCTCCCAAAATGTTTATGGTTTTACTCTTTGTAGTCTGGGAACTACTGAATACACGAATATAAAGCCTTGCCAGAGTTTAATGATTAGCCAGAGAAAGGAGGAAGAGACTAGGAATTAGAATGGATCATGAAGAATTCAATTCCATTGTGGGGGGAAAAAACCAGAAAGATATTTTTTACGATCATTCTTGTCATTTCCTTATAATGACAGCCTTTTGGTGTCACTCCATGCTAATTTTGCATAAGGCCAGAAAAAAGACTGTATAAAGTGCTCAACTCACACAGCAGCATGAGAAGGTAGTTGTCCCACTTTGATACCAATTACTCATGCTTTCAATAGATTGGAACAAAAATTAACAGAAACAAAAGTTTTGAGCTAGGGACCAACAGTATAGGAATAGAAGATAGGAGACCTGAAATATAGTCTGGCATTGCTGCTGAGCTTTGTGTAACCTCGAATAAGTCGATTAGCAAAGCCTTCATTTATGAATCTATGTATGTACATATGTACATATGTATGTATTAGTTCGTTTATTATTTTATGAAATATTCTAATGCTTACATGTGGCGTTGCTGTGCTAGAGTCTGAGGAGAAAACAATGCGCCAGAGATTGATACTGTCTTTATGAAACCTATAGTTTAGTTTCTTTATGTAAACCGTGAGATTCGTGCCCTTTCAGTGGAGGTTTATCCCCTAATGCAGTAATTCTTGGATTTTTTGTTCTCAAGATTCTTTTATACTCTTAAATATTATATAGGATCTTCAAAAGCTTTTGTTCATATTGGTCATATTTATCAATATTTAACATATTACAAATTTAAAATAGGAAGTTTTAGAATATAGTCACACATAAGCATATATCGTATTTGCTGAGTGATAATGTTGTCACACATCGCGGAGCCTCTGGAAAACCCCACTGTACACAAAAGAAAAACAAGAGTAGCAAAAAGCATCTTAGCATTGTTATGAAAATAGTTTTTACTTCACAGACTCTCTGAAAAGGTCTCCACTCCAGGACTTCCCAGACCACTCTTTGAGAACCATGCCCCAAGTAGTAATGTTTACACTACTTCAATTGAGTATTTTTTCCCTATAACTTGAAGTCTCTTCCTCCTAATACCTTTTTCTGTGCTTTGAATGAGAAATCAAATATGGTAATTTTTAAACATTGTGTATTTATTTTTTGACACGTAATTATAGCCAAGAGCAGAAATATAAATATTAACTCTATTATAATCACCAACTACCATCTTGAGGATATCAAGAGGACATGTTCACATTTGTCAGTTCTAGGGTATAGGCTGAAATCTGTAGTCTTGAGGGATGTTTTGTAGATGGTCTTCAGGTCAGTCTTGAGATGATAACGTTCATATTATGGCAATGCTTCATCATAATGTCCCAGGTAATAAAGTTTCTGCATTCTATTGTTCTTTAGAGGTAGAATTAACTCAGAAAAACTTCAAAATATGGGGTGCCTGAGTGGCTCAGTTGGTTGGGCGGCTGGCTCTTGATTTCAGCTGGGCCAGGTCATGTTCTCAGGGTCCTGTGATCAAGCCCTGCATGGGGCTCCACACTCAGTGAGGAGTCTGCTTGAGGAGACCCTCTCTCCCTCTCCCTCTGCCCTTCCCCTCCTCTCTCTCTCTCTAAAGTGAATAAATAAATCTTTAAAAAAAAAGAAAAGAAAAACTTCAAAATGCGATTTCTCCTTTCCTTTCCAAAGTAGGAACTTCAGTTTATTTATTATAGATTTGAAATACAGAGAATCAAAAATAGTTATAATATAGCTTCCTCATTTTTCTATTGAAAAAAAGATGTTTGACTCTAAGACTTAGTGCTAACATTGTATAGGTTATACCCGCCTCTATTATTGTAATTCTCAATTGCTTGCTTTTTCCCCCTTACTTGTCTTTCTGCCTCTACTCCTCCATCCCCTAGACTGACTATGAGATCTTTAAAGGAAGGAAATTATTTTGTTCATTTTTGTGTCTTTAGCTTTTGGTCCAATACCTAGCACATAATTAGGTTGGAAAAAGAGTATTGCCTTAATAATTAAAGTAATAAATGAATGAATGTCTCCTTAAATACAAAAAACTTCAACTTCCTAATTTTTCAAAAGATATAATTAGTTATGTATAGCCTTTCTAAGTGACTCCGGTTGTGTTTTTAGTTTGCTCTATGGTTTGTAGCATTTCTCCTGGGGTACCTCTTACACAAACTGGTAGGGGAGACTGGTGTTACAGGTCCTTGTGTCTTTGCCACCTCTAGTAGTTCTCTGGTAGAGCAATGGGCATTTTGAACATTCCAGTGGAGCTTTTGCATTTGATGATTTTGACTACCCATAGACACTTACGGAGGACCTTGCTAGGGAGTGTCCATGCTAGTTCCAACAACACTATTTAAGACCTTAGGAACAGAAGCTCCTGGGGGGTTCAGTTGGTTAAGTATCTGAGTCCTGATCTCAGCTCAGGTGTTGACCTCAGGGTTGTGAGTTCAAGCTCTGTGTTGGGTGGGCGTGGAGACTACTGGGGAAAAAAAAAAAAAAGACCTTTAGATCAGGACCTTTACCCAATGCAGGTCATATTTAAATCAAATTGATTTTCAGGAGCAGCAAAGTCAGTCAGAGAAGAGAAAACAAATCTCAAAAGAGCAGTGTGTGTGTGTGTGTGTGTGTGTGTGTATTTAAGCAAGGCAAAGGCAGAACAATCTTTTTTGCCTTGACCTAATGGAGAGAGCTGTGAACTGATTATATGTGCCATAGTCTTCACCTTCTCCTTTGCATTCTTTTCTATAAAGGACTAAGTTTTTCAGTGATCCTTCTCTACCTCCTTTCTTTTCATATGAGCAGGAAGGAGCTTCCCCCCAAAACTAGGATAGAGTTTATCACCTCAGTTTAACTAAGAAGGCATAACTCTTTAAGTAGACAGCCACGGTGGGCCAGAAGTCAACCTATTTCCCAGAATGTTCTCTTAAATTAAGTTCCTTAGCCCCCAGGGGCATCTGTGAATTCTGTAAATAATTTCGTAAAACTCAGTTCTCTATGGTGTTCTAGCTCATCCAGACAACCACCTTATATCTGAGTACTATTTCAATGTCTTCATTTTCTACAGTCTGCAAATACAGTATTTACAATTGAGGAGGGTTTTTGTTGTTGTTTTTGTTGTTGTTGTTGTTGTTTACCATAATCAAGTTGGCTTCAAGTGCCATCTAATATGATAAGGGTTAACTTTTATTCATGGGAGTTCTCAAAAAAAATTTTTTTCTTTGAAAGTTATCTTTACATTATTCAGGTTTGAGAACCTGGCTCAAATAACTCCCTTATTTTATCAACAGCAAATAAGCTTAGCTACTTAAGTTCTTTGCCTGAAGACAGTGGCTTAGTTTAGAAAAAGTTTGTGAATCACGAATTTATCCCTTTTCACCGGAGGTAAATTTTCTTTTTGTTTATATTGAATACACATGCAGTGAGACAGCAGGTAGGAATGTTTCAGACCGCCTGACTTAAGTTACATCAGTCTTCAGGGGGACTCTCCAGTTTGCTACAGCCCACACACTCACCTTGAGCCTACACCCACACATGACCACTTCCCTGAATTAAGAAGGTACAAACTTCTGCCTGCAAAACTTAGTGAAGTCACATTTCTAAAATCTACAAATGAGAAATATAAGAAGTTAATTTTCATTATTTTTGATAACTGCTTTCCTTCACGATGTTTTGATTTACTTTAGAACAAACACATGGTTTCCAGAGCAGGTGACAATATAGATTAAACTGGCAAAGACATATCTTTAGTTTTAAAATCTTTTTTTTTTTTTAGTTTTTTTTTTAGCTTTTTTTTTTTTTTTTTAGTTTTAAAATCTTTACCCTTATTATTGAGTTAAGCTTTCTAGTAAACAACCGCTTCCTGAGAGAAAATCTTGCAATATTTAGGGCTTTGTTTTGGGGGAGCTTTTGGAAACCATAATAAATTCGATAAAGAGTATGTTTCTGGAAATAAAAAAATAATTTCTTTAACTTTTTTAGATTTTAACTTTTTTAGATTTTAGATTTTTAGATTTAGGTTTTAAAATGTAAAGTCTTAAAACACTTTAGAAATCTTTTAGCTCCCTTTTTACTCTTTTAGCTTCCAAGTTAGTGTCTTGGAAGTAGTGATAGCCTTCGAAAAATTCAGTTCCTTCCAAGAGTATTCAGAAAATGTTTTTGTATTTTTTTGAAATTGCCTAAAGCATTGTCTTTCATAATTCATGGAGTATTGGCTTTCAGAAGCATTCTATTTCCAAATTCTTTTGTAAATTCCTAGAAAGAACTCTTCAAAAAGATGTATTCATTTGGTAATTTTGTCATTTATTTGTTCATTAGGCACTTATTAGCACCTGGTTTATGAAAGGTACTATGCCAGGATTGGAAACAAGAAAAAAAAATGAGGCTTTTTGCCTAAGGATAAAACTCTGAATTTTAGAAACATACAAATTTTAAGATTATTACGTCTAATCTATTTATGAACAGATAGAGAAACTGAGGCCCAGAGAAAGGTTGCATGAATTAAATTAGAATTACATTTTTAAATGCTTATTTGTTTTACAAAGGCAATTTGCATTGAAATACTTTTGAAGCACCAAGTACTTTTATATTGAGTTAAGATTTTTTTTAGTGTTCTAAAATTAACAAATAAGGTCAGTGCTCAATTTCCTGGGTCAATGCCACAGTGGTGCCCTTTGTTCTTGGAACCAGTCCATGGTCTGGCTTGGCAACTGAAAGACCCAATGACCTGCATTTGGCAATTAGTATAGGAGTTTTAGTGTCTACTAACTAAACATACTTTGAATGCTCATTTGCTCAGATATTGGGGGTCAACTTTTGTTTTAGGATGTCACTATTTCTGTTAAACTCGTTTTCAATATTTTGAATTATACTTCCATTCTTGAAATTTCAAACTAATAAGTCAGTAGTTTTTAATAATTTTAACCATAGAGAGTTCTAGCTGATTTTTTTTTAATTGGCTTAAAAATTAGATACCACCTTTAATTATAGGAAAAACATTTTCATTTAATTACATTTAACATGAACATTCTGGCCCCTGCTGGGAACTCTGAGAACTACATCACTTGTACAGGTCTAAGGACTTAAATCTTGAATTCAGTTTTATATATCTTCTCTCTTTTTTGAACATACGGAAATGTATTAAATAAAATTTATAAGAAAAGCAAATGCTTTACTATTGTTGGGACTCAAAATCTGTGCTAAATATTGGACATTTTTACATGACACATTGAATTTAAATTCACTGTAATTCAAATTTTCTACCTTAGTTTTAAATATGAAGAAATCTAATAATTTTCATCTACACTCAAACTCAGAGTAGAAATCTGATGAGAGAACAGGTGAAATTTAAGTACTTGAAAAAGTGTGGTAAAGACTGTACTTAGAATTTCATTTCATCAAATACTCATGGAACACCCAGTGTTAGGTTGTGGATAGGCACTGAATATATTTATACAAAACATTGCCTGATCCCACTGGGTAATAGTTATAAAACAGCATCTCAGCAAGTACGAAATCATGGAGTAGAGTATGGACTGTGGGACAAACCAGGTTTCTTGGGTATAGCCGGAATGATTTATGCACATGGGAGACAGGCTTGGAGGTGGTGGACAATCGGGAGACTAGAAACAAGATTATAAAACACCTCTTCTCCAAAACCTATGAATAAATAAATACTTTTGCCCAAACAGTCTCTACGAGCTCTCTGACTTTGGGCAAATTAGAGGACTTTCATTTCCTTACAATCTGCAAAATGGAAATATTGGTCATATTGTAAGGACAAAATGAGGTAATGTTAAGTGCCAAGAACAATGCCTGATGCCAAGTACTTAATAAACATTAAATATTAAACTTACCATCAACATGTAAAAACAAAAATAACAGTAGTACCTAATAATGTGTGCATATATATACATATATATCATTAATATTCATTTGTATTACAAATCTTTGCAAAATTGAAAGTTTATAAATTGAAATTTTGTAAAGTGAAAGATGCGTATACAGTTGACTCTTGAACGATGCAGGGGTTAGAGGTACCAACCCCCGTGTAGTCAAAAATCTGCATATAACTTTTGACTCCCCCAAAACTTAACTCACTAATAGCCTACTGTTGACCAGAAGACTTGCCAATAACATACACAGTTAATTAATACATATTCTGTATGTTATTATATACAAATAATGTATTATATACTGTATTCCTTCAATAAAGGAAGTTAGAAGAAAATGTTGAGGAAATCTTAAGAGAAAATTCATTTACAGGACAACACTGTTTTTATAAAAAAAAAAAAATCCGTATAAATGGACCTGCACAATTCAAACCTGGTTGTTCAAAGGTCAGCTGTATATGATGTACACAAGAGGAAGATCTAAAGCAAAATGACTAAAAAACTAGAAAGAAAAGAGTGGGAAAAACATACCAGCTGAATGCTAACAAAAAGAAAGCTGGGGTCGTGATACTAATCATACACAGACTGAATTTAAGGCAGAAAGTTTAAAACAGGACAAATAAAGAATTTTATGGTGGTAAATACAGAAATTTTATGATGGTAAAGGATTTAAAGAAAGTATATTCGTTTCATAAATCTTAAAGCATTGAATAATATAATAACAAAAATACATAAAGAACTTCAGAATTACAAGGAAAAATGATCAAATATGAAATTCACTTCATGGATCAACCTGTCAAGTTAAAGGGTATACTTGAACAACAAAGCCAATAAGGTTGGCAAAATAAATGTGGTGGATGGAATCGATGGAATCGATTTCCTGTGAACTGAAAATCAATCTTATTTTTAAAAACTCATGAGACATTTACCAACTGACTAATATATTGGCCCCCACCCAAAAAAATCTCTCAGTAAATTGCAGAAATTAAAAATAATCCAGACCACGTTCTCTGATAATAATGTAATTAAGCAAAAATGAATAACCAATAAAAATCAACATCTCCATTACTTGGAAATAAAAATTATTTAAAAGAAACTTCGGTACAAATTGAAGTAAAACTGATATGGCAAAATCTGTACAAAATAATAATTAAAACACTATGTACAAAATAATAATTAAAACATTATGTACCAAGACCTAAAGGATACAACGGCCAGTGTGTTCAGCAGATATTTATAGCTTTAAACAGTATTATGAAACTAGAAAACATGAAAATAGCAAACTATTTTACTCAAAAAACTAGAAAATTAACTACAAAATAGATAATAAATTAAATCTTAAAAAAGCAGAAGAAAAATAAAATGGCAAAATCAGAAATTGAGTCAGAAATAGCAAAGCAGTAGAATTAATACTATGGCCTGTTTCCTTAAGGAGAAAAAAAATAATTCATTAGCTAAGCTAATCAATATAAATAAGGCACAAATATTTTAAATTAAAAAAAGATTTACAGACACAGTGAGAGAATTAAAAGAATTAAAAGAGTATATAGCAAAAGTATTATGCAAATAAATGCAGAGCAAATAAATGTAAAGACCTGTGCAAAATTGAGATGATAAAGATTTTTTAGAGAAAACGAAGAAAATGGAATAATTACCAGAGAACTAGTCTCTGAAAAGTGTCAGTTTATAGAGGATTCTTCCAAATCTTCAAAGGACAGATGTATTTTTCAAAACAGTGCTTTGAGGTAAGCATTTTTTAACTGAAATATAGTAATATGAGGTATATTCTCATAGTAGAGGGCAAGTATTATTCTGTGTAATTCTTGGTTCAATGTATGTATTTGTACCAGATCTCCTTTGAAAGCTGCATTTTTTACTGTGAGTCACAATCAAAATACTCCGAAAGCCACTCTTCTAGAATTTTAATAAATTAAGGAATGAAAATAAGTGAATACAGAAAACTTACAAAAATTTTTAAGCTACCATAATACTGATGCTAACATCTGACAAAGAAAGCAAGAAAAGAATCTTGACACAAAATTTTAAGTTAAATATTAGCAAGTAGAATTCTGCAGCACTTTGAAAGAACAATATACTGGAGCCAAGCCCAGTCATTCCAGCAGTGCAAACGTGGTTCAGTATCTGAAATCTATAATATCTTTCAACATATTAAAAGGCAAAAGGAGGGGGAAAACCTGATTGTCTTAATAGATTCCTATAAAGCACGTGACAGAATGTAAATAGAAGTCCTTTAATTAAGACCATTCTTTATTAAAAACCTTCAGTAAAATATGAGTAGATGGATATTTTGTCAAAGTGATAAGCCAGCATTATGTTTAATGATAAAACACTATACATATGCTCATTAAAATCAGAAATACATTAAAGATACCCTCAATCATAACTATTACTTGTTATTTTTGTGGAATTATTAGCCAAGACAAGAAGACAAGATTGTAGACTAAGAGGTGTAAATATAAGGGAAGAAAAAAAAAGGACCATAAATATAGGACAATAAAAGGCAAATTGTCATTTTTGCAGGTGGTATAATTTAATGCCTGTAAAAAAAAAAAAATCTAAAGCGGGGCACCTGGATGGCTCAATTGATTAAGCCTCCAACTCTTGATTTCAGCTCAGGTCATGATCTCAGGGTCATGAGATCGAGCCCTACATCAGGTTCCACACTGGGCATGGAGCCTGCTGAAGATTCTCTCTCTCCCTCTCCCTCTGCCCCCCACTTCACTCATACTCTCTTTCTCTCTCTAAAAAAAAGAAAAAGCAATCTAAAGAATCAACTGAAAAAGTGTATTAATCAAATTTAGTAAGGTGGCATGTTATAAAACAAATACACTGAAATCACAGATTTTCTCTACACCAAAAGTAATCAACTAGAAAATATAATGAAAAAAGATGTCACTCAAAATAACAGCCAAAACGAAACCAAACCAAATAAAAACACCAAAGGAGAACTCAGCTAAGTATGTGGGCTCTACATGGTAGTTCTTAACCCTGACTGGGGATAAGCTCCTAACAAATACACACTGCCTGTGTTCCACACAAAACCAATTAAACCTTTGGTGGTAGAGCCTAGACATCTGTATTTTTTTTCCCATCCAAGTGATTGTAAAATACTAGGATAAAGAACTACTGCTCCAAATGAAGAAAATATTAAAACTCATAATAAATGGAAAAACACACCCCATTCATGAACAGGAAGACTCAATGTTGTATAAATGCCCTTCTCTTTACTGCATAAACGCGATGTAATTTCCCCTTAAGATAACAATCAATTTTTAAATGTAAGAAATGTTTCAGAATAGCTAAGTAAATTTTGATAAGGTAGAGAAATGAGAGGCGACTGACATTCGTGGATATGAAAACATTTTAAGGACTGCTAATTTAAAATAGCATGTTATTGACAGAAGACAAAAAAGTAGAGAAGTGACACAGAAAAAAAAAAAGAGTGAAAAATATAACCTGGCATGTAAGAAAACTATGTAAGTGACACAAGTGTCTTTTTTAAGTTAGGCCATTAAAAAGATGCATTATGTATTAGTATTGAAACAGACCAAAAGTCACGTGGACCCCGGGCCACTAGGCTGTAAGCTCGGTGAAAGCAGGGACAATTATTTCATATACAACAAAAATTTAAATCTCAAAAATGAAACCAGAAAAGCATGAGAAGAAAATGTGAGTGGTTTTTTAATACCATTATGTAAATTTTAGAATGGGTGTCATATGATCTAGGCATGTCCATACCCATGAATTTGTTTGACATTTTCTTTGCTATGATGGAAATTTAAAATTAACTGATCACATTTATCGATCTTTTCTATGTAGAGATTGATAAATGTGCCTCAGTAAAAGTTCTTAATTTCAGCATGGCAAAGAAAACCCCCCAAAAATTCATGCACGATAAAAAAAATTTTCTAATTTTTCTTGTGATTATTTCTGTGACCGATCAGTTATTTACACGTGTGTTGTTTAGTTTCCAAATATTTAGAGATTTTTCTAGATATATTTTTGTTACTAACTTCTAGTTTAATTCTGTTCTGATCAGAGAACATACTCTGTATGATTTCAATCCTTTTGCATGCATTAAAGCTGGTATTATGACCTAGCAGATGGTCTGTCTTGGTGAATATTTCATGAGCACTTGAAAAGAATGCGTATCTTTTTGTTGTTGCCCATAGGATTCAGTAAATGTCTATTGGGTCAAGTAGTTTTATGTAGCCTTACTTATTTCTATTTACTTGTTCTAGCAGTAACTAAGAGAGGAGTATTGAAGTCTCCAGCTATAATGATGAATTTGACTATCTCTCCTTTCATTTCTGTCAGTTTTTGCTTCATGTATTGTGAAACTGTGTAATTGGATACATACATATTTAAAACTGTAATGCTTTCGTGATGAATTAAATGCACTCTATAATCATTACGCAATGTTCCTCTTTATCTCTGGTAATATTCCTTCTCTCAGAATCTGCTTTGTCTGATATTAATATAACCACTCCATTTTTCTTAGGATTAGTGTTTGCACTGTACATCTTTTTCTATCCATTTACTTTCAACCTGTATCTCTATTTTTATTTTTGTCTTAAAAATGTTTAATTCCAGTAAACATACAGCATTATATTAGTTTCAGGTGTACAATCTAGTGATTCAACAATTCTATACATGACTCAGTGCTCATCGTGGTTAAGTGTACCCTTAATCCCCTTCACCTACTTCACCGATCCCCCACCAACCTCCCCTCTGGTAACCATCCGCTCTCTACAGTTAAGAGTTTGGTTTTTTTTTGGTTTGTCTCTTTTTTTCTTTGTCCATTTGTTTTGTTTCTTAAATTCCACTTATGAGTGAAATCATATGCTATTTGTCTTGACGGTTTTAAAATCCTGTCTGCAGATTCCATTACCTCTGTCTTTTTTTTTTTTTTTTAAGATTTTATTCATTTATTTGTCAGAGAGAGAGAGCACAAGCAAGGGGAGCAGCAGGCAGAGAGAGAAGCAGGCCCACCACTGAGCAAGGAGCCCGACAGGGGACTCCATCCCAGGACTCTGGGATCATGACCTGAGCCAAAGGCAGCAGCTTAACCAACTGAGCCACCCAGGTGTCCTACCTATGTCTTTTTTTGTGTGTATGTCTGTTGACTGTTTTCTCTCCTGGTTATGAGTCACTTTTTTTTTTTTTTCTCATTTGTGTATCTGGTAATTTTTTATTGGGCGTAGGGAATTATAAATGTTCTGTTGCAGAATTTTTGAATTTTGTTTTCTTCTTTTACAGCGTTGAAGTTGGCTCAAATGAGCTGTTAAGGTACTTGGAGACCAGCTTGATGCATTTGGGGCTGACTTTCAAGCTTTGCTCATGTGGTCTACAGTAATCTCTTACCAGGCCTAGTTTAGTCCAGTGACTAAGGTATGACTTAGACCTTTTAATGCCCTGAGTATTCAACCAGTCTTTCCACTCTGGCCGGTCAGAATTTAGAGCCCTCTGTAATCTTGAAGAATGTTCAACTTACAGCTCCACAGGTTGTCTTTGCCTGCCCTTAAAGTGTCACTCTATTGACTTACGGCCTATTTTAGATTCAAGGGAACCCTGTGCAGACTTCCAGAATCTTTCCTTGCATCGCTCCCTCCTCTCTGGCATTCTGGCCCACAATATCCAGTGTCCTCAGCCTCTCCAGTTTCGGTTTCCTCACCTTACCAAAATTATTGTACTTTCTTCCCTTTCTCTGCCGTGCGATCCAAAATGTACCTCATTATTACAGCAGGAAGGCAAGTACAGTACCAGATAATCAAATGTGGCCTGAGGTAGTAGTCCCCTTAGAAGACAAATATAACGAAGGGAAAAGGAAACAGTGATGACATTGTTTGATGAAAAGGCTAAATTTCTTGTTACCTTCAATCCAGAACTCTTAAAAATAAGAAAAAATTTAACCACCCAGTAGAAAAATGACAAAAAAAATACCAATTTCTAATAAACCTATAAAAAGATGTTCAACCTCACATATAAGTAAAAATACAATTAAAATGTCAGAGAAATACCATTTCTCATTTAAGTATTAGGATGAACACAGGAAAACAGTCGCCTCCTTCCCTCTTAGTGACAGTGTAAATTTTAATTTTTACTCACTCTGCAGGATAATTTGGCACTCTCTTTCAAAATTTTAAGTGCATTATCCCCTTTTGACCCAGCAATTCTATTTTCTAGGATTTGCTCTCAGACGAACTTGCACAAACCCAAAAATATTTGTAAAGTTTATAGTGTTGAAAAGTTGGAAGTAATGTACATGTCTAATAATTAAACATAAATAAATAATACTATTCCTAAGCAGAGCTATACATATATACTGACATAGAAAGAGGGCTGTAATATACTAAATAGAAAAAGCAAATTTTAGAATGAAATACATTTTGTAACTATGAAATAAAGTTATATTCATTATATGTATGCTTTCTCCATAGATATTTCATCCAATCCCAAGACCTTTAATAACAAGTATTTGCTGATGTTTGCTCCAGACTCATACTCAACAGTCTACTTTACATCCCTGTTGGATACTTAATAGGAATTTCCAATTTAACATGGCCAAAGCAGATGTCCTGATTTACCAGTTCTCTCCTCCACTTGGTATTCCCCATTTCAGTAAATGGCACCACCATTCAACCACTTGTTCATGTCAAACACCTGGGAGTCAAAGAATTTTTCTCACTGAGCTCCCCACTCCACCCCCTTCTGTAGTAATAAAGGAGTCAGAAAGCTGGAAGTTCAATACAGTATTTCCTGGTTGTGGGACAATAAAATAGCTACCATTTTTTTTAACTAGTAATAAATTAATCACTATAACAGCAACTTCACATACATATTATCTCATTTAACCCTCACAAAACTCTATAAGGCCAGGCTTATTTCAACATTTATTATAGTTTAAAATTTCAGGTGATAATGCTTTAGGGAAAAATGATCTTGCTTGGACCTGGTGTGTGTGTGTGTGAGTGTGTGTGTTTATGTGTAAGTCCTCTTGTGCTTCTCTTTCTTTGTTGCAGCATAGAGGTCCTGCCAGAATATGGTTGCCAGGTAATATAGATATCCTAAGAACACCAATATGGTCCCAAAGTAGGTGCCAGTGGAAACATGGTAGGTACTTCCTGTGAAGTGTTGATTCTTATAGCTGGTATGTGCAGATAGATCCTTCTATTCCCACTTCTTCACTAGTTCAAATTCTATCTACAGAATCCAGTCTTCCTCAGTTATATACAAATTTTACTTCTTTTTCAGTTGTATAAAAATATTAGCTGTCTTTATGTTTAGAAGGATGTAGTGTTTTTTAAATAAATGCATCTATACGACTTATCAGCAAAATCACGAGAGGGTTTTGAAAATTCATTTTATCAGGTACTGTGCTAAATACCAGTAACAAGAAATTAATAAAAACACGATGCCCCTGATGACCTTACATTCCAATGGGGGAGACAGACTTGTAAGCAGATATGTTAAAGTAGAAGGTGGTAAGTACTCTTCTGAGGATTGAGCAAAGAGCTGTCAGTGCAAAAGCACATCAGAGTCTGCCTGAGGGAGTCAAGAAGGTTTACAGAATAGGTGACATTTGAGCTAGATCTTGAAGGATGGGCAAGAGTTTGCCAGGTAAATGAGATGATCTCTATATAAAGTGCCTAGTATAGGGCCAGGCACTTGGTAAGACCCAATAAATGTTAACATCTAGTTCCAGTTGGGGAAGTGTCCAGGCAGAGGACACAGGTCAGTTCAATTCAAGGAACATTTATTGAGGACATTGTATATGTCAGGCACTGTTCCAGGTTCTTCAGCCCTATGTGCCAGGCACATTCTGTGAAGACAGATAATTACACAAGGGTCTGGTGTAAGCCATGTTCAGATCTACTATTTATAGATTTTGCTCTCAAGATGGAGCAGGGTTGTTTGTTTTAACACTGCTGACACATTTCATCTTGTTTGCAAGCCCCTACTACAACAGTATTGACAGCACTCAGGTGTAAGCAGCTAATCCCTGTTCTAGACTCAATTTCATGAAGGCAGTGGTGACAGTCTAGCCTGGCTTCCCCCTGTGTTTGAGGTCACTTTGCTTTTCACTTGGGTCAGGTCCAAGCAACAGCTCATCCCCATACCAAGAATGGAAGAATCCAGATGCCTGCATTTTTGTTCCAGCTCAATGACCCAGTAGGTTCAACTTGCCCTCTCCTCAGTAAGTCCCTTTATCATAACTAACCACCAAATCTTTATGTTTATTACAGAACCTATACATTTCTGTGTCTAAAATAGAACATTTCTAAACATTTCTATGATTGCTTTCTTTTTTAAAAATTTTATTTATTTGACAGAGAGAGAGAGAGAGCACACAAATAGGCAGAGGGGTAGACAGAGTGGGAGGGAGAAGCAGGCTCCCTGCTGAGCAGAGAGCCGGATGCAGGGCTCGATTCCAGGAAGCTGAGATCATGACCTGAGCCAAAGGCAGACGCTTAACCAAATGAGCCACCCAGGCACCTCTATGATTGTTTTCAATAGCAGTTTTACTGGCATAGCCCAGTTACAAATAATAGAAGGAATTTATTTAATTTACCCACAATTTAATTCTTATAGCAATTCTATATCATAGGAATTATTTAAACTATTGTACAAATTAGGAAACTAAGGTATAGACCATTAAACTTACCTAAAACTGAAAATGGTAGCGCTAAAATCTAAAACCAGGTCTATCAAACTCCCACCCCACCGTCTTTCCTCTATAGCAGTGTCCAATCTGAATCCTAACATTTACTGTGTTTCCACCCTATGCAAGATACAATGTGAGATGCTCAAATACATTTTCACTAATCCTCATGAATTTTCTTTCATGCAACATTTAAAGCAATTGAGTACTTTGCTAGCAGTCACAGCAAGCAAATTATAGATCTCGACTTCAAGTCTGGGTCTGAGACTTGGAAGTCTGCTTTCTTTCTATTATACTACACAGTGTTCTCCTTAGAGTACCTTGGAATCAAATGGGGAACTTTGAAAAAAAAAAAAAGTCCTACCCCTGGAGAGTCTAATTTAACTGGTCTGGAGTACAGCCCAGGTGATTTAAATCTTCTAGGTGATTATAACGGGCTGTCTGGTTTCAGACCACAGCTCTGAAAAGTTAAAGTGAATAGGAAGCTTGAGGTAAGTCACGGTTTCATTTAGCATGGTAAATTGGTGGAAAATGCAACTTAGAGATTATTTTTTAAATGATTGTATTTTTGTAGAAAGTTTTGAAGAACATAGAGGAAGCAACATGGGCTTTAGAGTAAGAATGACCTGACTTTGAACCTTAACTTTGACCCTCTCTTGCTGAGTGACCCTTGGCAAGTTACTCAGCATTCTGCAAAATACTGATTGTGAAAGAAGTAAAAGCTGTCCTCGAGAAGAGGATTCTTGTCTTGGAATAAATGAAGTGAATGCTGCTCTTGGTGTGTGCCCTCCTCCTGAAGCTTATTATATACAAAATACGTTAAAAAGGCCTTGGTAAAAATCTTTAGTTTTTCTAGTCAACCTGACTCTTTTCTTTTTTTGAAGGCCAGTGACTTTACTGATTCTTAACATTTTGCAAAAACAGTGACTATTCTGCTGATATAAGGAGCCAAATTGCAATAAAACAGACCAGGTAAATGTGGAGATGAGGGAAAGGGCCAGGAACCCACTCAGAAAAGCTTATAGTTGTTAATATGAAACTGGGAGGGGAGAGAGAAGAGACGTATGGAAGAGTGAGAATTTCAAAGAAACTAAAATGGTGAGGGGGGGGGGTGCTCCCAAAAGACTGTCAGAGTACATCAGAGGTGAGTGACAATAGCAATCTCTTCTTTTGAGGCATTGGGCCTCAAACTCTGGAGTCTCAATGTTGGGGCTAGGCATTGGGGGCTCCCGAGAGAGCATCACAAGAAGTGGCACTGCTCTTGAGGGCATCCAAAGCAGTCCCAGGACTGCTTAGTGTTGGCACCACAGGTGTCCTTCAGCCATTCCCAGAAAGCCCATCTTCTGCCTCCCCATACAAACATGCCCCCAAACCACCAGGACTCTCTTATGACTACTCAGGAGTGATTCCTTTACTGCCAGACCACGTAGCATCACTGGGAGGTGATCAGGAGAGGATGATTCCATTTTAGCCAATGCCAGGGTGGGTGAGGGGAAAAGTGGAAAGACATCTATTTTTTAAGTTAATTAGTCTATTTTTTAAGTTTCTGTATAATTAAAGTACAGTATCCATATTTAGTTTCAAATGTACAATACAGTCATCTAACAATTCTATACATTACTCGGGGCTCATCACCCATCACCTGTTTTCCCAATGTCATTTGTTGAAGAGACTTGTTCCCGATGCATATTCTCATCTCCTTTGCCATAGATTAATTGACCATGTAAATGTGGGTTTATTTCTGGGCTCTCTATTCTGTTCCATTGATCTAAGTGTCTATTTTTTTTTGTGGGTTTATTTATTTATTCATTTATTTTATTTTTTATTAACATATAATATATTATTTGCCCCAGGGTACATGTCTATGAATCATCAGGCTTACACATTTCACAGCACTTACCATAGCACATACTCTCCCCAGTGTCCATAACCCAGCCACCCTATCCCTAACCCCCCCTACCCCCCGCCACCCTCAGTTTGTTTCATGAGTTTAGGAGTCTCTTATAGTTCGTCTCCTTCCTGATCCCATCTTGTTTCATTTCCCTCCCCCACCCCTCCACAACCCCCCACCCTGCGTCTCAAATTCTTCATATCAGAGAGATCATATGATAATTGTCTTTCTCTGATTGACTTATTTCGCTTAGCATAATACCCTCTAGTTCCATCCATGTTGT
>CM052883.1:133712219-133790627 GCA_028534135.1 Potos flavus
TCTCCTTTTTGATGGGGTCTTTGTCTGGTTTTGGGATCAAGGTAATGCTGGCCTCATAAAATGAGTTTGGAAGTTTCCCTTCCATTTCTATTTTTTGGAACAATTTCAGGAGAATAGAGAAGAGAGCTGAAACCGGGGGTTGAAGAAAAAGGAGGGGGACAGAAAAAAAAGAAAAAAATAAAATAAAATAAAAAAGAGGGGAAAAAAATATATATGTATTAGACTTGTCATTAGAACATAGCCCCACACCTGATTTTGGATGTTTTTGGTCTGTTAGAAGAAACTACCTCCCAAAATTTTAAAGAAAGAAAAACTTAAAAATATACAAATAAAAAAAGGGTAAACACTATGAAGGGATGGCATATGAGTGTAAAGATGAAAATTAAAAAAGATTCTAAAAAGGGGATTGATAAGAGGTTGGTTGAAAAAAGAAAAAAAAGAATAAAAGAGGAAAGAATGTGATCAGGCTGGAGACTAGATCCAAGACGTGTGCTAGATTTAGGGTATATTTTGATCTATTAGAAGAAATTGTAACCCAAAATTATAAAGGAAAAAAAAACCTATATGTATACAAAAAATAAGGTTAAATACAATGAGGGGATAAAATATGAATGTAACAGTGAACATTAGAAAAGATTTTAAAAAGGTATTGATAAGATACTAGTTAAAAAACGTTAAAATAGGAAAGAGGAAAAATAAAATAAAAAATAAAATTAAAAAAAATTTAACTCTGAAAGACTAAAGGATCATGGGGAAAAAAGCCATGAATTCTATGTGTTGCTTTTTCCTAGCTCCGGAGTTCCGCAGTTTTCATTGATTGATGAACTTGGTCTTGGCTGGATATTCTTGCTGATCTTCTGGGGGAGGGGCCTGTTGCAATGATTCTCAACTGTCTTCGCCTGAGGTGGAATTGCACCGCCCTTGCCAGGGGCAGGGCTAAGTAATCTGCTCGGGTTCGCTCTCAGGAGCTTTTGTTCCCTGAACGCTTTCCGTACAGCTTTGGAGGAGGAGAATGAAAATGGCGGCCTCCCAATCTCCCGCCCATAGGAGCCGAGAGCTTGGGGCCCCACTCCTCAGTGTGCCCTCAGAGAAAAGCAGTCAATCACTTCCTTCTCACTGGTCTCTGTCCGCACTCCGAGCTCACTCAGCCCGTAACCAAGCGCTTCTATCTCTGGTGCACGGCCCCACCTGGAGTCTCCAAACCCAGCAGATTCCTGCAGCCACTCCAGCGCCACTCCTCGTGAAGGAGGAAGGAAGGGGTCTCTCCATATCTGCCCCTTGTGGGGTCCCTGCTCGAAGAGCAGTGGCCCGACTGTGCCTCGGATCACAGTCCAAGGTAAGCCCAAGCTGATAGCCCACTGCTCGGCTCCATCTCTGCCGCACTCAGATACCCCCGGGTCTTTCTGTGACCCCACGGGTCCTGAAACCACACTGTCCCCACGAGGGCTCCACCACCCGCTTAGCTTCTGGAGCGATGTCCCTCAGTGGAGCGGACTCTAAAAGTCTCGATTTTGTGCTCCGCTGCTCTACAGGTTGCCAGGAGCCGGCCCCCCTTCCCCCCCAGTGGTCTAGCTTCCTGTCGCTTTGGATTCACTTTTCCATACGTCCTACCTTCCGGAAAGTGGTTGATTTTCCGTTCCTAGAATTGCTGTTCGTCTTCTCTTCTATCTGCTGTTGAGTTTGTAGGTGTTTAGAATGGTTTGATAACTATCTAGCTGAACCTCTGGGATCTGATACTATCTCAGCCTCCTACTCCTCCGCCATCTTGCCGAGAGTCCCTAAGTGTCTATTTTTGGACCAGTACCATACCATTTTGATTACTACAGCTTTGTGGTATATCTTGAAATCTAGGATTGTGATACCTCCAGTTTTGTTCTAGTTTTTCAAGATTTTTGGCAACTTGGGGTCTTTGTGGTTTCATTCAAATTTTAGGATTATTCCAGTTCTGTAAAGAATGCTATTCGATTTTTTGATGGCGATTGCATTGACTATAGATTACTTTAGGATGATGGACATTTTTTTAAAAATTTTTTTTATTTATTTGACAGAGAGAGAGATCACAAGTAGGCAGAGAGGCAGGCAGAGAGAGAGGGGGAAGCAGGCTCCCCACAGAGCAGAGAGCCTGATGCAGGGCTTGATCCCAGGTCCCTGAGATCATGACCCGAGCTGAAGGCAGAGGCTTTAACCCACTGAGCCACCCAGGCGCCCCTAGAATGATGGACATTTTAACAATATTTGTTCTCCTAATAACATGGAATATCTTTCCATTTGTTTATGTCATCTTTAATTTCTTTCATCAATGTTTTATAGTTTTTAGAGTACAGATCTTTAACCTCCTTGGTTAAGTTTATTTCTAGGTATTTTCTTATTTTTGGTACAGATGTAAATGGGATTGTTTTTCTAATTCTCTTTTTGCTACTTCATTATTAGTGTATAGAAATGCAACAGATTTCTGTGTATTGATTTTTTTTTATTCTGCAACTTTACTGAAATCATTTATCAGTTCTAGTAGTTTTTTGGTGGAGTCTTTAGGGTTTTCTATATATCATGGCATCTGCAAATAGTGAGAATTTTACTTTTTCTGTGCCAATTTAGATGCCTTTTATTCCTTTTTCTTGTCCGATAGTTGTGGCTAGGTCTTCCAGTAATATGCTGAATAAAAGTGCTGAGAGAGACTGTTCTTATATTGCTCTTGATCGTAGGGGAAAAGCTCTCAGCTTTTCACCACTGAATATGATGTTAGCTGTGGGTTTTTCATATATGGCCTTTATGTTGAGGTATGTTCCCTTTAAACATAAAGGGAAAGATATTTTTAGTGTCTCAAACTAGACTTGAAATATATTTTGTAATAGAAATAATGTCTGGATAATTATTAGGTTTCTTGGTTATTTAAGTAAAGCCTATTCATAATACAGAAATTACTGTATTTTGTAGTCAAATAGGACTGTATTTCAGTAAACTTTTGTGTCAAAGAGGCTTTGAGGAATTAGTATGAAAGTATAACCATCCTTTTTAAGATTGTTTCTATGAGAACTATGGTGTAACTACTTGGGACTCTAAGAAATATCTTCTCTCCTCTCTGACTCAGCTTAACAAGTAGAAAGCCCTCTGCTCATCTAATGAAAAGTGAATGAGGCAGCTCAAAGAATGCTGTGTGCTCTCTGGAGTTTAGCAGAACTCTTTTAGCTATTGCTTTTAAGTTCACAACATACTTGAGGTTGAGGACTAATTCTTTCCTTCATTTGTGTCTCTCTTCTCAAGCAACCTATCATATAGTATAAACATATAGTAGACATTAACATATTCATAGATAAGATTTGAAATCAGTAATGACCTGTCAGTGGAAAAACAAGACACTGGGGGTCCATACCCTGCAGTGACAAAATGTTCCTCCAATCATTACTTATTGTTTCCTGGAATCAGGTGCCTTTCAATGACAAGACTTTAGGAAACAAAGCGACAATTAGAGTAAAATATCACAGTGGAAATTATGAGTTTAAGGGCCAGGGGGTGGTTCTGATTGCACTGGAAAGCTTACATAAAGAAAATGATAAACTCAGGGATTTATATTATTAGCTCAAGGCACTGTCAGAGAATCAGAAAACTTCCTTGACTAACTTTAAAAAAAGATCTTATTTCTTGTATCAGTGGATCTGAGGTACCAAAAATCAAACTTACATTTGATTTTGCAGTTTTATGCATTACAATGCAGACTTTCTAAGCACCCATTGGAAACATGGGATCGCCAAAATAGAAATACCTGGGTAGGTTCTAATGGTGCTTACTGATAGTTCTAATCCGGCTACCTTGAGTCCTCAAATCCCACTGAGTCTTACCTGTCAGTAAAAGCAGTCTTTCTTCCTCTGTCTGATAATCTTTCTCTTTGCCTGAAAACCTGTTATATTACCTGAGGTAGTCAATTTGCCAGAGGGTGATGAAACTCCTTAAGGTCAATCCCCACTACTTCTCATTGCATCCAGACCCAGGCCCATTTCATAATTAGATTCAAATACTGGAATACCTCAAGGAAGAAGAGGAAAAGAGAAAAACTAAACAATATGCATGATTACAGTCCTCAATTCTATACAGTTGATTCTACTTTATAATTAGGATCAGTTGCCCCAGTCAATACAGTATTTGCAACTCCTTCTTTTTGCTACCCTTATACTGTTTCCACTGTCAGCTAACACTTTAGCTAGTTGTGATTATTTATCAGTTACAGCGACCTAAACTTTCATTCCTGAAAGATCTGAACCATTAATGGTTCTTGCTTGGCTTGGGTTGCTCTAATCTTCTAGTAACTTTTACTATGGACATGGGAGTATTAAGAGTTGCCCAGAGAATCTCTGGACTTCCAGACATAGCCTTCGCTCTCTGCTGTACAGTACCAACCCTTTTTCTACTTTATAATTAGGATCAGTTGCCCCATCCAATACAGTAACTCCCTTCTTTGCTTGTTGTTTCAGTGACATGAAGAACCCAAAGAGCCTAATGTGGCTATCTCATATCCCATTCGATGGAGCCCTTCTCGGTTTCCCCAATATTTCTTGGGGAAAATATTCTTCCTTTGGAAAGTAAAAACACAACATTGTGGGAAAAGAAACAAAAGTTGCATGAGTTGGGTCACTAGGAATTACAATGAAGGAGCCACCACTACTTCTACATTTTGGTCCTTAGAGCTAAGTATGATGGCTATGGAAGAAATAGCATTATATACTGGTTGCTGGCTCAGGAAATATAGTATGACTGTTGTGACTTCGCTCCAGTTCCACATGTGGCAATGTAGTGAGTTGCCAATAGAGCATTCAACCATTTTATCAAACCAGCTTCTTCATAAGGACATGAGCTATGTCTTCAATTCTAATTCTTTTTTCTTAAGATTTATTTATTTATTTTACAGAGAGAGAGCGTGTGAGCAGGGGGAGAGGTAGAGGGAGAGAAATCCTCAAACAGAAACTCTGTGCTGAGTATGGAGCCTGACACAGGGCTCGATCCCAGGACCCTGAGATCATGATCTGAGCCAAAATCAAGTCAGACACTTAACTGACTAAGCCACCGAGGCACTCCCGACTCTAATTCTTTAAGTGGAGTTTCTTAGTCAAAAGCAATATTTTATGGGATGCCAGGACAGTGAACATGTCCCTAAGTCCATGGATAGTGGTGCTAGCAGAACCATTATAGGCAAAGAAGTTAAATCCATATCCAAGTCGAGTGTCTTGTCCTCTATGATGATAGAAGTTAAGTGTAACCCACCTGCCACTGGGGCCAGCAGGTCCTGGGATTAGTGCCATTTTAGGAACTTAGTCTCTGATATAAGTGAGATAGGTACTCATCAGTGATAGTAGCCAGATCAGCCTTGGTGAAGGAAAGCCTACGTTCTTAAGCCCACACTGTTGCCATTGTGTTCCTGAGCCTACTGTATAAGCACCAGGGTGGCTGAGGAAGACAGCTAACTGACATCCACAAGATTTGTCATATTGTTTACTTGATTACTGAGAATCTTATTCAGTGGATGTCTTTTATTAAGTATTTATATGGGACACAAATATCCTCACTCTACTTACTCTGAGAGGCCCATCCATATAACTCTTTTTCAGATCTCCTTTTAATCAGTCTGCAATCCTATTTTTTCAAGCCCCTAACTTGTTTTTTCAAGCCCCTGTGTTTTTTTTGTTTTTTTTTGTTTTTTCAAGCCCCTGCGTTTTTAAGCCTCGTTGTCCAAATAGCCACTTGCCCATGAATCAACATAGTTCTCTACTTCTGTCTCTCTGCAAAGCAAAGTGGACAATCAGGTTTTAATACATATATCATTAAGTCTTCCACCCTGAGGTCTTGCCATCTTCCTTAGGAGCAGAGTAGGGCTCTACAGTGTCCCCATTGGTCGTGAAACTGATAAACCTCTATAATCTTTCTAGTCTTATTGGGACAAACTTCTGTCTTGTTTTATCTTCAAACTTCTCCTCTTCTATCTTGTTTTCTTTCCTTGAAGCCTTCCTCTTCTTTCCTTCTCTAGGACTCCTAACATAATCTTTTCTATAAAAGATAAGAATTTTTGAAACCTCAGCTTAAGATTTCCCCATGCAAAAAAATTCCAGAAGCAGGGCACCTGGGTGGCTCAGTAGGTTAAGCATCTGACTCTTGGTTTCAGCTCAGGTCTTGATCTCAGGATTGTGAGATTGAGCCCTGTGTTGTGCTCTGTGCTCAGCACGGAGTCTGCTTGAGATTCTCTGCCTCTCCATCTCCCCCAGCCCCTCCCCCCACTCACACACACTCTCTCATACATACATACATACATACATACATACATACATACAATTCTAGAATCACAGAAATAGAAAGTAATTTGGCTACCTGCTTGAATAGTTGGAGAGGGAAAAAAATTATAAAAAAATCATAAAAATAATATCTCAAAAACTATCCTGCACATAATTCTTTGTTTTTCAAAGCTCTTTTGAATATTTTATTTGCTCCTCACTGAAATACTGTGAAGTAAGTATAGCTAATACTAGTATACACACTTTAAAGATGACACAACTGAAATGTAGAATGAGTAAAGTGGCTTTGCCAAAAGTTCTGTAACTGCCCAAATACAACCAGGGGATCAGGATTTTGCCTTCTAGTACGGTGACAGGAGAATGAAAGCACAAACCCCATGGTCACGAAATTCTGGGGGAACTCTGGTTTATAGAGTAGAGAAAGAGAGATGTTGATTGATGGAAGAAAGATAAAGCAGCAAAGGGCACTCAGGAATGGGTGACCCCAGTGCACCAAGGGTAGGAACCAGTAAGACTTTCCAGAAAATCCTGGCATGATAACCATTGCCATTGTGTTATTTTTGTTTTGTCTTTTTCTTAGTACATTATCAAGAGTTTTTTAGAGGTAAAAAATAGGGAAGGACATAAAAAGCATACTCAAACTCAAAGAAATATTTCAAAAAGATCAAAATAGCAGAGATGGGGAATACAGGTAACCTAGTGAAGGCAGACAACTTAACATTCCAAAAATAAATTTGTGTCTGACATGAAGTTATATAAACTTAAAAAAAAAAAAAAAGCCAGAGAGGAAGGGAAAAAAATTGTCATGTTAGCATCAATTAGACATTTTTTCTTTTTAGCAAAATTGAGTCCTCACTGACCAAATCAAATGAAGAGTTTATTTTAAAATCATTGTAAGTTCCTGAGGTTTTGCTTGCCCTCCTCATTTTGTGGGTTATAGACACTTTTATTTGTTGTGACATAAAACTCCATCTGTGTAAACAGGCCCAAGAACTGGGCAGATGTCTTTATTTCCTGGTAATTCCAGTTCTGTGACCTAAAGCGAGTCATTTAACCTCTCTGGACCAAAGGCTGTTTCATCAATTATGAGTTAAAGAAATAATGCTGCATATTCTCTAAGCCTCTCTTAGCTTTTAAATACAATTATTCTATGAAAACTGTTTTTATCCTTACACAGCCCTGATTTGCTTTTTGAGTTAAAAAAAAAAAAAAAAAAAAAGAGGCTCCAGCAGGGGTCACTGTCGTCACATTGTGCCCTAAATCCGAGTCTCTTTTATGTTGTAGTTTTAGGTTAGTTACATCCACCCTTTGTCTTGATTTTCTGTTTGAGAATACATAGAGCCTCTCGGTACCCAGATGTTATCTGAATTGATTTCCAAATGTACGTAGAAAACCCACTGCAAATGCTCTCTTGTTCTGTTTCTTTTTCTTTAGTTTCTTTATTTTTACTGTGCTTGGAGATCTTTATCTCCATTGACTCTGGGGTCCTTTAGGAGAATTTATTTCATCTAATTAAATACATTAGATTTTTTCACTTCTGAGAATTGTGATGAATATAAAATATTATATATTTGTTTAAATATATGATATGAAAACAAAACACAAAATTCAAACCTATCCTGAAAGGTTGTTTTTTTGTTTTAGGTTTTTTTTTTTTTGGATCTATGAATACCTCAAAAAATGTGTGTAGCTTCTTTAGAACACCTCCATCCCTGAGAAGTCTAAAATTCTATTAATTGCTTCTATTCCTCCATAGCTATTTTGCTGTGTATGTGAAACCATGAAAGGACCAGTTTGTATATCCAAGAGAAGGGTAAGGATTTCAATGACAGTTCTAATTTCAAACACCCTATTGTGAAATTACAACCTAGTAACTGTACATGTAACATGAAGACTGGAGGATCACTGTGTCCATGATGCTGGAAGGTAGCTATCCAAAAAAAGTCAGAATTACTCCCAGAAAGTCATAGGATTCCCGAGAATCCTAAGTTTTAGGTTTAAGTCCTTAGTCTTAAAGTCTAAATCTGAGGACTTTTTAGAACTCTCATTCTATTTAGGACTACTCCAAAGGGGTTCGGTCTGCCTTAAACCTCTCCCCAAACTCCATATGTTTAAACAAAACCTAACAGTGTATCAGGAACCAAAGAAAGTTAACTTTTTATATCACATAGAGCAGTGTCTCTGGTCCTTTGGCCCGATGCATGTGGCATCCCTATCATGACACTACTTAGGCCAAAGTAGTTCTTAACAGGTGTATGGTGGCCCATTTAATTTCATTCTCCCCTTTTCCTCCTTATACATACCCACCTGTCCCTTTGAGAAAGATTGATATTGCCCCTCTCAGTGGCAGCCCTAGCTGCTGCCTCCATTTCCAATATGACCATTTTAAAGTCCTAGTCTAGGCAGGTAATTGGGCCTTACAGGGTCTCCTTCCACAGCTAATCAGGATGGGCTGGTGACAAATACAGTGAAAGCAATGGTATGTGGCTCCAGAGACAAGGTCATGAAAAGCATGACAGCTTCTGCCTTGGCCTCTTGGATTGCTTGCTGTTGTGGGAGTCAGCTATCTGTCATTCCTCCACAAGTCCTGTGGCCAGGAACTAAGGCCTCCCAACTAACAATAGTCAGCACCAACTTGCCAGCCACAGCAGTGAGCACCTTGAAAGAGGATTCTTCCCAAGTGGATTGAGTCCTCTCCCTCCTCCCAACTTCTGCAGGGCAGCCTTCTTTACTCCATTTGGATATAGCCACCATCAACCACCTCACTTTTGATTTTATATAACCAGCTTATTCAACTGCCACACCTAACTGATCAAATTTCTCTTGAGATGCATTCCAGCCTGGGACAGGTACGTACTCCTTAGCCTAGGAACGCCACCTCTGTGGTTGGAGTTGGAGGTATATTGTACAAACAGGGCTGCAATACAAAGATAGAACGCAGCCTTCAGGGAAAGGTGTAGGAGCTACAGGTCCTGCAAGTGGCTTTTCCCAGGATCCCATCCTAGTTCTCCCCTAGTGTGAGCACTTCTCTTGGAATAGTACTTAGCAAGCTGTAATCTAATAGCATGTTTATTGTCAGGTATTCACTCTATTCTATAGGCTCCTTGAGGGCAGGAACTCTGGCCTATTATAGATGTATCCCCAGCCTAGCACAATAACTGGCACTTAGTAGGTGGTCAAGAAAAAAAAAGTTGAAGGTGTATCCTTTATGAAATGACTTTGGTATTTTTACTGCTTAGTTGCTACCACATTAGTAAATGAACCACCTACACAAATTGAGAAATGAATTTTGGCTTAGTAGTCCAAGAATGGGAAATACCTATGAAAGTTCAATGATGTATTGTATTTAAAAAGAAATTTTTTAAATGCTGTATTAATCAGACATTCTATCTGTGGTACATATTTGCATTCGGGGACAGAAACAGAAATTCACTTTAAGTTTAACTCTGAAAGACCAAAGAAAATATTACCAGTATTTCCAGTCTGACATCTTAAATATGAATTTACTTCAGAAAATCTTCCTAATACCATGATATTTTGAAAGTAATTCAAAGGAATTTTAACCTGTACTGAGATATGTTACAAGTGACCTACTTTTAAACGTAGAAGAAAAAAACTGTTTCCTGTGTTTCTTAAAGTAAAAGATAATTTATTTTTATCAAACTAGTAGAGTTTATCCTCTTTTATTTAAAAAAAAATCACAAGTGGCCCAAGTGGAACCATTTTAAGGATTAAGGAGGTCATAATTCATATGAGTGATTTAAAAAGACTATTCAATGATGTAAGTTATGTTTCTTAACTTTCTGGAGGCCAAACTTTGGATCTAGAGTTTGTACCACAATATGTCCATGATCCCTTTCAAATATGAAATTTTATAATTCTAATAATAAATGCAAATATAAATATAAATAAGTTCCATAAATTTGTTTTTATAATTTTTTGTAAGCTTTGAAATAAATTTCATAAACACAAATATAAATATGCTTAAAATTCTGGGTTTCTGGGATAGTTTTTAATACTTGACAGAATTTGAATACAAAGTAATGCATATTCATCACAGAAAATTTATAAAATATAGAAAGCACAGAGTTAAAAACAAAAATCCCTCATCATCTCTTCATTTAGGAATAATTACTATTAATATTTTGGCTTATATACTCAGTAAGTAAACAAATTAACTGACTACAATGGGAATATTTCCCCGAGTCACTAAATATTTTTATACATTATTGTTTAATGATTATATAATATTATGTCATATTAATATTTGACAATTTAGTTCATATTGTAGGACATTTAGGTTCTTTCAAATTTCTGTCATAATAATATTTCAAAATATATCCTCAATGGTAAATCTTTCTGTAAATACAGGTATATATCTTTTTAAAAGAGATCTTTTAATATATACATCTTTAAGAATTTGAATCATTTTTCCAAACTATCCTTCAGAAAGATTTTGATTTAGATGTGTAGCAGGGGTATTCTAAAGTGCCTGTTTCTCCCAAAATCCTTGCCAACCCAGAGAAATAACCTTTTGCGAACATTGTCCATTTGATCTGAGCATAGCTTTGTACTTCCTCAGAGACGAGGACTGGCTATTAGAACCAGAGTTCTTTGTCTAATTCTAACTTCTGTGAATAAAATTTCACTTATATTGGGTTTATTGGTAGAAGCAAAAGAAAAGTACTGGAAATGCTATGTTGTCAGTTTTTCATTTTCTGGACTATAATAATTCATAATATTCATGAAGATGGTGTTCTGTACCACCCATCTACGGAGACTTCAAACCATAGGTAGAAAGTGTTTAGACGGTATAGGTATGCTTATCAGAGTAATAGATGAATTTTTTTTTTTTAGTCTTTACTGAGCTAAAATAATAGTAATACACGTGGCAAGAATCAGAAAATAAATCTGTAAGTAGGTGACAAGAGCATTCTGTTTAAGGTTATAGAATAAAGATTTCTACTCTTGGCCCCAGAATTTTTTAACTACTGCCTGTAATTGGATAATGTTTTATTTGCATGTTTTCCTTTCTTCATCCATAATTTCATTTCATTCCAGGGACATTTTTATTTATGTGATCTCTTCATGTTCGTTCAGTCTTTGGGGGATAAGTTTCTTGTCCTTTAAAGGTCAAATTTGGCCCTGCGTGTAATTGTTAAAATACTGTTAAACAGATTCCAAACACAGCTGTGAGTGTATTTTCACTTTGGGAATTCCTGGACTGGATAGCCTGACCGTGGGAACTTACAGAAGAAGGTGGGAAAGCGATCAGAGGCAGTCTGGGTGGAAAGAAATCTGCCCACCCACTCACATCCAAATTGGGCCAGGAAGGTCCTGGCCTCTTTCTCTGTCCTTGCCTGTCTTGTGACAGAGCACTTGGAGCGGCTACTGAAGCAGCAGCTGTCTGCCGAAGGACCAGGGCGGACTTTCTCTGATGCTCCTCTCAGTGCTCCTGCCAAGAGCTCCCATCCTCTCCCAGCTATGAAGAGGCTGAGCTCCTACATCCTTTAGTTGGACCTCAGACTCTGCAGGAGAAGCTTTGGTGGATGCGGACCTTGTGGCTGGAAAGTGAGGCAAGTGGCCTTAAGCAAGTGGAGAGTATGTAAGCATCCCTCTGTAGGGATTTTCCAGGACCTCATTCTCAGAGATATATTTTTTAAAGGTATTAACAGAGGGATACATGTGCTGTTTGAGCTGCTTAAGAATAAGAGGTAGCACTCCTCTAGTGTCTTCCGCGTGCCAGAAGTTTTATATATTATTTCTAATCTTTTTAG
The DNA here is from genome assembly GCA_028534135.1 of Potos flavus. NCBI lineage: Eukaryota > Metazoa > Chordata > Mammalia > Carnivora > Procyonidae > Potos > Potos flavus. Next base: position 133,724,272 of record CM052883.1, read on the forward strand.
CAATTCTATGAGGCTGGTACTATTACTGCTGTTTTGTAGATAAGAAAACTGAGCTTCTGAAAAGTTAAATTGTTGGCTCAAAGCCACGGAGCTATGGAATGCCAGAACCATGACTGACACCCAGGCCTGTCTGACTCTCAAATCTCTCACTCTTTCCATGTAGATTTTGTGGGGTTTTTTTTGTTTTGTTTTGTTTTGTTTTGTTTGTTTTTTAAAGGGGTCAGAGGCGTGGAATTCTAAGTTTGCAAGTATTTGTTCTTATGTTTCTGGCTGTATTTGCAGGACTTCATTTTTTTATTTTGAATGATGTTTCCCAGAAATCAAAGGATTGATTACAGGATGTTTTCTTGCCAGCCAAGTCTGTTGAGCTGAATCACAAATATCGCCTTGCCTTCTGTCACTATTCATAATTTATTCATGGATCCTTGACTGGATTTTTATTAGCATTATATCTGAGTTATGTATTTTGAATGATCTCAAGACTTTTGGGAGGGCGTTGAAAGAATGGTAGGGAGAGGCGTTTTATAGATAGCTTTAAGGAGGAAACAAATGATTACTTTATCTGAATATGAATCATTTAGAGTCTACTCATCCAAGAAAAATAGTATTCAGGGAAAGTAAGGGAGAAGTCAAAAGAGTAAATGACCAGGATAATAATCCATGAGAGGCACTAAATATAATTTCTACAAATCACAGAAATTGAAACGAATTTTTGGCAACATCCAAAACAAATATGGAAACTCAAGGGTTCAGGGGAGCAGGGTGTATATATACACACACATTATCTTATATCATATTTAAAGGGATTTATTACAGGGATTTGACCTTATGGAATTTGGGAACTAGTTAAGCAGTTTCTATAAGGTCACTGTCTTCATGTCTGATATTAGAGCTTAAAGTCCACAAGGTAAGCATTTGGGAAGAAAAGATGGATATGATGTAGGAGAAAGCAAGAACCAGCTAGAAACTACTTCTTGAGATGGAGCCCACAGGCTGGTCTGAAACCTTTGTCTGCTCTTGTTGCTTCTGACCTTGGTGGTGTGGGTGGCCTGCAGAAGGCACATCTTTCTTCATGGAGTTAAACACCCACCTCAGGCTTCAGAGAGGCTGAAGGAAGATTTAGGGGAAGGTGACCCAGTTTCAGCTGTGGCACTGCCTCATCATTGAAGAGAGCCAGTCGATAAGTGACAGTATGGTTGAGTACAACATAGCTGCCCCTTCATTTCTGCCCTCCCTAAATCCCACCAGAATGGCTCTTGCAGCCCACCCTAACCTACAGGAGAGGAAAACTCCCAAGAAGTTTAGTTCAGTCTAGACAGGTTGACAAAACTACCACACTAAACAAAAAGAATATTAGGATATAGCACTGGAGAAAAGAGGGCAAATCTCTATTGGCGAAAATAAAATGAGCTCTTGATGAGGGTCAATTAAGATGCCTTCAGACTAACACAGCACACAGCCATTCAGCTTAGGGGTCTTGCTGTCTCTCTGCACTTTTACCAGGTAAGAAGCACAGATCATATGACCCCCTTTCAGGGAGTTTGCTGCCTGCCTGTGTTACCCTCGAAAGCAGAGGCTGTTTTCTCTCCTGTTAACAGATATCCATGTTATTGCTTCAGCTCTGATATTGTTTACCCTTTCCTTTTCCCAGATAATTCCCTTCTTAAATTTCCAATTCTCGGGGTGCCTGCGTGGCTCAATTGGTTAAATGCTGACTCTTGGTCTTGGCTCAGGTCTCAATCTCCCCATCATGAGTTCAAGCCCCCTGTTGGGCTCCATGCTGGATGTAGAACCTATTTAAAGAAAAATTCCAATTCTCAAAACTTTTTCTTTGCTTTTGTATTAGTTTACTATTGCTGCTCTAACATATCACCATAAATTTAGTGCCTGAAAATAATTCAAATTTATTTTACAGTTCTAGAGTTCAAAAGTCTGAAATGGGTCTCACTAGGCTAAAATCAGGGTATTAGTGGGGCTGTACTCCCTCTGAGGAGTCTAAGGGAGAATGCATCTCTTTGCTTTTGCAAGATTTCTAAAGATGACCCACCTTTCTTGGTGCATGGCCCTCTTTTATCTTCAAAGCCAGCAATGTCCAGTCAGGTCTTTTTGTGTTGCATAACTCTGACACTGACTCTTCTGCCTCCCTCTTCCACATTTAAAGACCCTGTGATTACATTTAAATCTCCTTATTTCCATTTATAGTCTTAATTCCTCCCCGCCGGAAAACCTAACATATTCATAGTTGTAGGGGTTAGGACATGGACATCGTTGGGGGGCTGTTGTTCTACCCATCCCAACTTTCCATTCTTTTCATGGCCTAGGCTATTTGTAGACTAGAACTTAGGAACAGCATTTCAGGCCCTTGGCTTTCCACTTTGCCACATCCTCACCCTGAGGCAATGAGCAAAAACTAGCTATTTACCAGGGCGAACACAAAAGATAAGAAAGAAATACCAAGAAGAATATCAATTAATATTCAAAAATAATTTCCTAGCACAAAAACAGCAATATGTGTTTATGAGGACCAGCTATATGGCCGTTCTATCTCCCCTTAAGACTTTATGGGGCTAAAAAAAAAAAAAAAAGACTTTATGGGGCAACAGTTCTGGTTCCCATGATGTCTAGTGGAACAACTGGATTCCTACTGCCCTAGTGATAGATTTCTTTATTGTTGCCAAATGAATTTACCTGGACGCTTGCTTCTCCACCCAGGGCAAAATCCTGCTCTTGTTTAAAAAGTTTGGATTCACCATCCAACTCTCTTCCTTTTTGTTGCTCTCATCTACCAACTTGCAATGGCCCTTCCCCTTTACTAAAGTCTATAGCACCTCATTCAATTTTCCTTCCTACTCTGGCAAGCATCAAGGATGACTTTCCATAATCTCTTTATTTGTAATCACCTCTCCTCCATCCATCCCATTTGCTGTGAAGAGAGATTAATTGCTCACTGGATATCCATGTACTCCTTCAAATTTCACAGCCTCTTTACAAATGTTGAAACCATATGACTATTTCTGGACAAAGGATTGTGAACTGAAGTTACATGTTTTGCTTCCAGACCAAGACATTTAAGAACTTGACGCAGTCTTGTCCCCTGCCATAGAAACCTAGAATCTATGTGTTGAAATGCAGCATTTCGGGGGGCGCCTGGGTGGCTCAGTGGGTTAAAGCCTCTGCCTTTGGCTCACGTCATAATCTCAGGGTCCTGGGATCAAGCCCCGCATCGGGCTCTCTGCTCAGCAGGGAGCCTGCTTCCCCCTCTCTCTGCCTGCCTCTCTGCCTGCTCGTGATCTCTCTCTGTCAAATAAATAAATAAAATCTTAAAAAAAAAAAAAAGAAATGCAACATTTCAAAAAAACAGCATGAGTGATATATAAATCTTTGTTTTATTTGATATTTTTATCTGAGATTGGTGTTAATCTTTTAATGCAGAATAGTTTATATTATCCTGACTGATATGCTACCATTCCCAGAGTCAGACTCTGGAAGTCATCACTGGGAAGTGTTCCACTTTTGAAACCACTTCTACAAACTTGACATTCTTAGTTTATAGACTCTGATCATTTTGGTTGACTCACTTGGATCTATCACTATTTCACTTGCAACTTGCAGCCCATTGACCATTTGTTTTAGTCCATTTGCGGTGCTATAACACAACACTACACACTGAGTAGCTTATGAACAACAGAAAATTGTTTCTCAGTTCTGGAAGCTACAAGTCTGAGTTCAGGGTGCCCACTAGTTCGATGAACCCAGTCTTCCAGATTCATAGCCGGCACCTTCTCTCTGTGTCCTCACATGGCAGAAGGGCCCTAAGGATCTCTCTGAAATCTGTTTTATAAGGGCAATAATTCCATTCAAGGGGATTCCACCCTCATGGCAAGAGCACCTCCCATGGCCCTACTTCCTAATACTATCATCATACTATCATCATAACTTACGAATTTTGGGGCAATGCAAACATTCAGATCATAGCACTATTCAACTATCTTCCTCTCATATTCTCCTTCTTGTATTTAGTTTGCTCCCTTGTCCAGTCTATATAATCCATCATCTTAGCCACTTTCCTGTCAATATTCTTGCTTATGTTGATTCATTATCCTTTTGTAGTGCCTGTCTGGCAAAGCCCCAAGCCTGGCAAAACCCAAGCTGGATGAATCCAGCTACCCACCTCTATGTTTGTACTCAGGCTGAAGAGCACTAATAGAGAAAAATCATATGAAATGGTAGACTTCTGAGCTGGCAACGTTGCCTGGAAATCCTATTGTGCCCTTATGGTCCATTCTATCTTAAACTCTGTCTCCTCAAGCCTCTCTCTTTCCTACCCCATTATATTGAGCAGATGAACTCACCTTCTATTTTATAGAGAAAAAAACACAGAGTCAGAGAAGAACTATCACAGCCTTTCAACAATCAACTTTACAAACTTGTCTCTGTATCCATTCTATCCTTCCCCCTCCTATTACAATGTTATCCCTTCACCTCTGCTCTTAATCCCCATCCTCTTCCAACTTCCCAGGAATTTTATGTTGGGAAATGTCCTTCCTCTCTGTAATAACTTCAATCTTTCTCTTTGGTGTCCTTCCTATCAGCAAATAAATATTCTCAAGTCTGTCCCTTCTTAAGGGGAAAAAAATCACCCTTCATATAATCACTTCCCTCTAGCTGTTCTTTTCTTGGCTCCTCCTTACCTCTACCCAACCATCAAGTGAGAGAATCCCTCATGGTGGATCAAGGTGGATCACAAACCCTCTTTTTCTTCCACTTTACTATCTCTCTTCAGAAAATCTCATCTACTCCAAACAAGTCAGTTTTCTTTTTATTTCCAGCTCAGACTTACTCTCTAAGCCCCAACCCAGATAGTCTGAATCTTATTTGATATCTCCACTGGGCTGTCTGTTGCCTTAAACTCAACATGCCCAAAACTGAACTTGGGATATTTCTCATCAAGTTTGCTCCTTCTTGTATTATTTCATTACATGGCATTAACAGCCACTCAGTTACTCAAGCCAAGCACCTGAGAGTAATCGTTTTTTGTGTTTTTTTTTTTTTTGTTTTGTTTTTTGAGAGAGAGAGAGAGAGAGAGAGAGAACAAGTGTGAGTGGGGTGGGGGAGGGGCAGAAGGAGAAGGGGGAGAGAATCTCAAGCAGGCTCCACACCTAGTGCAGAGCCTGACACGAGGCTCAGTCTTACAACCCTGGGATCATGAGCTGAGCCAAAATCAAGACCCAGACACTTAACCGACCTACCAACCCAGGCACCCTGACCTAGGAGTAATCTTTGACTCATCCCTATCCCTTTCCCAATTAAGTCTGGACACAAGTATTAACTAAATTCGTTGCCTGGATATCTCTTAAGTCTATTCACTTTTACCTAACCTCCCTGTCTGGTTCAAGTCACCGTAATCACCTGCTCAATTATTGTACACTTCTCCCCACAGCTACTCTTTTTGAGATCTAACCTATTCTCCACTCTGTGTTTTTAAAATGCAAACTTATCTTAAAAATTTTCAAACTGCCCATTTGATCTTAAGAAAAAAAATGAAATTCTTAACATGATTTTCACACTTCATCTCATTCTTCAACCTCATCTCATGCCCCTCTATGTTTACCTTCTATCCTTCAGTCCTGTAATACTTAGAACATCACAGGTACTCCATTAATATTTTTTTGAATGAATGAATATGTTTTTAAAACAGTTTCCCAAATTTATCATGTTATGACATGAGCTAATACAAAAGAATTCTTCATTCCTCTGCTCTAAACATGGAATAAAATATCACTTAAAACTCTTTATATGTCTGGGCTCAAAACCAAGAAAGAGTGTCCCCAAGTATCATAATTAAAGAAGGAACTCCAAGTCAGGGTGCTAAGAAGAATCTTATGCCCCACATAGCTCATAGAATTGTTACAACCAGATAAGTTTTAAAGGCTAAAATTGGTTCTAACAGCCACCCTGGAAGAAGGTTCCAGGTCCTGGGACCGAAGAGGAAAGTTTGAGCTATTTCGATAAACCTGGGAGTAGCAAAAGATTGTACTGACTTTGAAATGAAGACTAAAGAAACTCTGGCCATCAGCCCAAATAAACAACAAGAAGGTTTATAGTATCCCAGGATCACAGAGAAGACATAACCTGCAAGAAATCAAACTCCCAGGTCTGTGTTACATACAGATGGAAAACCTGAAATCATGTGGCCTGAGTGGAGGAAACTGAAGCTGAGAAATGAAGCTAAAAAGGGATCTGATTCTTTTGCTCAAATTGAGACAAAGCAAAAGCAACCTGTAAACAACTTCCCCACAGAGAACTCTCTTCTAATAACTAGTTCATGGTCAAAAAAAATATTTTTTTTTAAGATTTTATTTATTCATTTGACAGAGAGAGAGAGCGCGCACAAGCAGGGGGAACAGCAGGCAAAGGGAGAAGGAGAAGCAGGTTCCCCGCTGAACAGGGAGCCCAATGTGGGGCTTGATCCCAGAACCCAGGGACCATGACCTGAGCCGAAGGCAGATGCTTAATGACTGAGCCACCCAGGCACCCCTGGTCAAAACTTCTAAACCGCGCTATGACAAACAACTATGCATGAAGGTCAGCAGATGAAAGAAATAGGAGGCACAGTTTGAAAGAGTAGAACAACTTTAATGAAAGGTTTACAGAGTATGTTTAAAAATGTTCAAAGGGATGAAGGAAGGAATATAAACCATAAGGGAAAAAAATCAATGAAGAAAAAGACAGTAAGAATTAAAAAATATATATATATATATGTATATATTAGGATTTTGAAATCAAATGTGATGTTCTTTCCTATCCTAAGGTCTTAGTAAATGTTCTTCCCTCTGCCTGGACACTCATACTCACTTCTCCCCCTTCACACTCCTACTCATCTTTGCAGTCTTATCTTGGGTGTCCTCTCCAGAGGGCACCCTTTGCCAGCCTCTGAGAGGACATCATTTTCTCTCTAATAAACCCTGTGGCTCTTTCACCTCTCTTTTTGGCAACACTCAACACAGTTATAGATTTTTGTTTAGCGTTTGTCATTCCCATAGGATGTAAACTCCATGAAGACAGGTCCCATTTCTGCCTTGTTTCCACTGTATGCCCAGTGCCTAGCCCAATGTCGAGCATGTGGATTATCGACAGAGTAGCTATGCCTCCTAGGGTCATCCCAGCTTACACCTGCTGCCTGGAGTGTTTATCAATAATCTCTTTGGCTCCCTTTCACCCAGTTTGAGTAATAAGTTACATGTATACCCTACTTATTGGCTGATTGATTTATTGAACCAAAATGCCCAATTCATGGCCTCATAAAATATGTTCAGTTTTGGGTGGCTTATCAGTTAAGCATCTGCCTTCAGCTCAGGTCATGATCTCAAGGTCCTGGGATTGAGCCCCTTGCTGTGATCCCTGATCAGAGGAGAGCCTGTTCCTGCCTCTCCCCTCTGCTCTCTCTCTCTCTCCCAAATAAATAAATAAAATTATACATATTTATATATATGTTCAGTTTTACTGAATTCCTATAGTTACTCTAGAAAAAGCTCTTTCCTACATTTCCAACCATCTGTTCCATTATCTGGAAATATTCATCCTAATCCTAATTCTGATTGTCTGACCTCTGTTTGCGCTCTCTGACCTCTGCTGACTTCTCTGTCCTTAATTTTTGTCCAGCCCCTGAACGTAGGTATTTTTAAAGGTTTCTGGCCTCTCTCCTTATTATTTTCTATACCACCCCCAAATGATTCTGAATTTGGCAGCCATAAAGTCTTTATCTCTTGGATCTAGATTAATTCTTGTTTGAGCAAATCATATTTATAGTCCAACTGAGGTACCTTATAGCAATCAGTGTCATCATCCTAAATGTTCAAGAAATGCAACCTGTTCAACAAAATGGTTTTAAGTAACTATGTTCTTTGTCTCTGTCTCAAAAAAATCCAACAACAATCAGAGACTAAAACACCTTTTCTTCGTTAGAATTTAGGGTAAACAATTGTGTAGCAACTCAAGAGGTATGTTTTTTGTTGTGGTAATGTTAAGTGGTGACCATCACTGAGGAACAGCTTAAATTCACCCAACTGAGGAGATTCTATTCCTAGATCCTACTATTCTGCCAGCAAGAAACATAAGCTGGAGAGGGAAGGCTTGAAATTAGAGACTGCTAAGTAATCTTTGGCAACTGTGTGGGCCACATCTAGGTGTACCGAAGAGAAGGGCCATATTTATATGGAATAATGTTCTTTTTACTCAAATCTCTATGCTATTATGCTTCTGTATTCTGATATTGGATGTTTATTAGCCAGTATCTAAAATGTGAGAAGCAGGGTGATATAATGGAAAGAGCATCCAAACTGACCTGGGTTCTAATTGATTCTCTCATTTACTAGTTGTGTGATCTTTGACAAGCCACCAAATTTCTCTGAGACCATGTCTTCATCTGTAAAATGGGAATGATAATACTTACTTCACTGAGTTGTTAAGATAATAAAAAAGATATTTCAAGTATATGACAGAACATCTGGCATAAAATAAGCAATTATTTAAAATGAGTTTTCATTAAAGTTGTTGTTTTCTGGTTTTGTCTTATTCATCCACATGTGCTTGGTCCCAGGACTTCAAGCTGGAGAAGGAAATGAAATGGGTTTTTATTTTAGTTTGAGAACTATGGAATTGAGCTGGTTTGCCAATAGAAGTCGGCTATTTAGATGGGTCTATTTGATTTCAGGATGATGTCCAGCCTCATCCTTCACCAGCTGAGTACTGCTTGTTCCAGAAGTGTGTTGCTGAAAGAGTGGAGTCATACAAAGTCAGGCATGGGTGTCTCAAGAAAGCAATGCCAGGACACAGTTTTGGAAACATGGTCTAAGAGTCATTCAGTAATGTTTATAAGTATTCTTTGCAAATAATCTCAACTTGACAATGTGAGGTAATGCAAAAGAACAGATCAAATTGAATTTTACAGCATCAACAATATTTATGTCTGGACTAGACTTTAAAGACTACTAAATATTATTTAAGATCAGAGTCCAATTCCTTCATTTTATGGATGAAGAAATGGGCGTCTGGAGAAGTTAAGTAACTTGCTCAAGTTAACAAACCTAGCTGTCTTTATTGATAATCCAATACATTTGCCACCAAAATCTTCTGGTGACACAGTCTCTGCTCCATGTAGAAATTTAGGGACATGTCCAAATTGTACATAAGGACAACTCCAAAAGACGTATTAACCAATGTAATTGTTTCCAGTTATATAAAGAAAGCTAAATTTGTTATAATAAAAGATGCTCTGTGACGACATTTGGAAAGACCACAAGCCATTCCCCATGATTCAGCTGGCAGTTATTCTTGGTGCCTCCATACCCAGAACTCCACTCTAGAATATGGATATTCCCTGAAAGAAAGCTGAAATGATTGAAATGACTGGGTTTGGGAAGTTGAATCAGGGAAAGTCTCAAATGAGATGTTCCTCTTGGCAGCCTGGATATGAAACTCATAAGAAATGTCTAATAGTGGTCTATTGGGATCAAAAGGGAATGGGAGATTAAGAAGTTCAAATAAAAAGCTAGTGATAGAACACACATTAGAAGCCATGTAGTTCATCTAAAGTTTCTTTTGTTCTGTTTCTGAACTCTTTGAGATTCTTAATAAAATTCCATAAAGGCCTCATTTAAAGATAAAAAAAAGAAATTATTCTCTTTTTGAAAACCTTACACATAAAATTATAACTCTCAAAGAAAATTCAAGGAGGCCAAATAGGTTGATGGGAACTCTAACTAAAATTTGCCTTACTTTCTCAAATTCTTACCAGAGAAGGATAAGGCCTAGCTTTCCCTCTCAAAATTCTCCTGTGGGATTTCTGCTTTTTTCAGTTTCTTATTGCTTCATAGGTATTGGTATACAATATTATAGGAGAAATGGAGGAAGAATCAGTATTAATAAGATGTGTTTCTGCAATATCCTTGACGTAACTGTGAAATTGTATTTCCTGCCTTTCAAATTTCATTGATTTTTATATATTATAGTGCCATGGCCAAGGGAAAAGGTAGGTATAGTGTGAGGTATAGGAAAACAAGGCAGTTCATTAGAATTATAGGTCAGTAAAATAAGGGTGAAGGAAGTTGTGATAACTAGACAGGCCAGCAGGTGTGAAGTCATGTCTAGGTTTCCCCACCCTGTGAGTATAACATTCATCTGTATTGCCAACATTGCAATGCCTGGGGCACCTGTCTTAGACCTCTATTTTCTCAGGTTTGTTCTAGCAGTGTCCCAAGAACTGTCATACAAGATCCTTTATCATTGGGCCTCTATGCCACCACCTCTGCTGGCTTTGGTCTCAAGAGATCCCTCTGCATGGGGAAGATGGTTTCATTTCCAGAACTCCAGGAGATCCTCCACTGGGATGTTGTTCCAGCATAACCCAGCTACTGGGAGAGACCCCCTTCTCCAGTTGGCTACTCTGTCCTAAGAGGAACAGACCTTTTCTTCCACTCTCTAGTATCTGTAATCACTAGGCCTGGAGAAGAGAAAATAATCCCCACTCACCCACAAGCTAAGGTGTCTTCCTCAGTCCCCATTGCCTCTCCCAGGATCTGCCTCTTTCTATAGTTCTTGGCATAGAACTGTCCCATTTTCTTCTGAAGAAATTTTAACTTCAAGTTGTGAACTTGCCCTGTGAGCCCCAGGGAATATTACAACAAAATCCAATATCCAGCATCAGAAAATTGGGTTAATTTAGACATCCATGGTGCTGCCATGAACACTATATGTTGAGGGTATAAATGATCTAGGACAAAGCCTTTCAAGTAGCATGCATCAGGATCACCTGGAGTTTCCCTACGACAGAGATTGCTGGATCCCCAACTCCAGAGTTTCTCATCCAATAGTTCTGGTGTAAGGCCTGAGAATTTGCATTTTTACAAGTTCTCATATTATACCAATGCTGCTGGCCCAAGGAACCACACTTTGAAAACCACTGACCAACCATATGACGAGATCTAGAGAAAATCACAACCAAATAGAGTAGCCCAAAATCAGAATGTAGAAAACATGCTACTTCCATAAGTATCACCTAGTGAGTGTATATTTGACCAAAGAACATTAAGCTATTTTTAATAAGATGAAAATTATTCTTATCTTGAAAATTGACAATGTTTGGACAAAATATCTCATTGTGAAATGACAGATCGCCTAGAAAACTGCCAAGCATCCCATGATATCACTGTCTTTAAATTCTCATGGAAAATAAAGAACACTGTTTTCCAGACCCATATAAAACACTGGTCTTTACATTCTGCTATAACACTGTTTCTTCTTGGACATCAGGGAATAAATTAAGTGATTTTAAGGCCCTTCCATTCCCTTAAATCCAGTTAGCCCAGACCCTGCTCAGATGTAAGTTGAAATCAAAGTTACAATAACAGGAATTAATAATGACATCACACAAGGTGAACAAATGCAGTAGTAGATAATGTAAAGAATAATAAAAAAATCATAACATTTTTTCTCTTGTGTAGGAATACTATGTAACTTAAATAGCATCACTGTTTATTATCATAGATTCACCTGGTCTCAAAAATGATCTACAACTACTAACCAGTGGTGTTTAGGAACACAAAGTTGAGGAATGAAATACTTCTGACCATATCTTGTAGCCGTTGATGGATGCTGGGACATCTGCTGCTTTTACCATCTCTGAGGGCTATCTTTACCCTGTTACATATGTGGAAGTCTAAGAAATCTGATACACAAACCCTAAGGAGAAGATTAAGAATGTAGGCCACAGAGATTGGGGCAGAGGGCATCCGCTCTGCCCCAGGGGCTCTCAGAGCACTTAGAAGCTCAAAGATGGTGCAAAATCAGAACAATTTCTTTGTGACTCCTAATCTTTCTAAAGATCATTGTCATGTAATGGAAAGCAATGATTCTAATTCTGTGCCAGGGGTAAGTGATTTAGGCCTCTAGGAGAGCAGAGAACCCCTCAGAGCATAGGGAACAGTCTGATTTGTGCTGTGCATGGGCACGGTAAGGAGATTGGTAACAGTAAGGAGATTAGAAATTGAGTGATGAATGGGAGCTGCCAGGTGACCCAGATACCTCATCAAAATGTCTCCTTTGAAAACAAAACAAAACAAAACACAGCCTGAGTTGGAATCTGTCTGTTGCTTGCTTCTTTCCACCTCAGGAATGAAATCAGATTCCTTCTCATGGCTGAGTCCCATTACTGGTAATCGAATTACTGAGTAGTGCACCATCTCAGATAGAAGACTGAGCCTCAGAGTGCCCAGTGTCCATTAGCCATCAAGTGATATTGCATTAATAAACCCAAGTAGAGGGATGATATTACACTGTAAATGCATTTGGAAGATTTTTATTATCATTCTAACTTACTGAGTATGCCAGCACCATCTCTTCTAACCTGGGGTAAACTAAGCTAAGTATTTAGAGAGATTAAGTCTTTCAGGACCAGCCTAGGTTACACTTAAGGCACTCGTGAAAGCAATAATAAGCCTCCCTGGGTCTTTAATGTTTGTCCTTAAAATAGAATATATGGATATATGTAAAAACACCTCACGATCAAGAAATAGAATTCATATCAGAAATATGTCTATGTATGCACACACACATATACCTTAAAAATATGTAGTATAGTTGTTTGCTTATAAATTTTACATAATTATATAAATTTACAACTTAATTTTTTGTGCCTATCATGTTTTCAGATTCCATGTTCTTATATTTAGAGACTTATTTCCTTCCCACTTTTGCTTGAGTCATTCCAATTCTAAATATGATATTTGTAACCTTTACATTATTATTACCTTTACATTATTATTACATCATTATTTGTAACCTTTAATAGGATTTTATAACCTTATTTGTAACCATTAAAGAATTTTATTTTTTTTAAAGATTTTATTTATTTATTTGACAGAGAGAGATAGAGCGAGAGCAGGAACACAAGCAGGGGGAGTGGGAGAAGGAGAAGCAGGCCTCCTGTGGAGCAGGAAGCTTGATGCGGGGCTCAATCCCAGGACCCTGGGAACATGACCTGAGCCAAAGGCAGATGCTTAACAACTGAGCCACCCAGGTGCCCCTAAAGAATTTTAAAGAATAAATTTTTCTTATGCATTCATTCATTGTGGCTCTATGTAGGAGGAGTTATTAATCTTTTTGTTACTGTTGTGATATCTTATTTTCTAATTGTTGGAAAGAGGAACACTGCAAATTTTTGTATGTTAATCTCATATTCTGTTATTGCTCTTTTATTTACTTAATTTATTTAGTTCGGGGCTTGTCTTCTATTGGCCAGGATCTACCGTGTTCTGTGTCAATAGTGAGGATATTTATCTTATTCCTAAATGTAAAAGGAATGCTTCTAAAGTTTTTCAGTTAATATGATTCTTGCAATAGAGTTCCCTTATCAAAGTAAGGGAATTTCCTTCCATTCCTAGTTTTCTTAAGAGCTTTTTATCCTATATAGTTGTTGGATTTTATCAAATTCTTTTTTTACATTTATTTTTACATTTATATGTTTTCCCTCCTATAGATGTTACCTTTCTGGTATAAACCTTACCTGATCATGATACTCTGTTATTACTGTTATCGTTGTTATTTATAGCATATTGGATTTAATTACTTTTTTATTTAGTATTTTTGCAGCTATGTTTATATATGAAATTGGCCCATAATTTCCTTTTCTTGTCTTATCCTTTTCAGTTTTGTTATGAAGACTGTGCTAGCATTATAAAATTAATTGGGTAGCTTTCCCACTAATTGGAGAGTATAGGTATCTTGTGGACCTTGTTTGTAAAACTGCCTAGACTTAGCCAACTTTAAATGTTTATTTAAAAGCAATTAGATTTCCTTGGTACCTATTGGTCTATTTAAGTTTTCTCTCATTTTGGGAAATCTCAAAATTTTCAAGTTTTCATCATTACTAACTTGTAGTTTATGGTGTGCTTTTGTTAATTTTTTTTAAAAATCTGTTATTCTTTTGGCTATTTTCATTTTTTGTTCAGTATATTTAATTATATCTTCCTCCTTTTTTTTCTCTTAATAAGCCTTTTCATTCAGTTCTAAATATTTTGAAATTTTCCCCATGATTTCCTTAATTTGTTCAGAAACAACCCAATAGTATGGGTAAGTCTCACAAAAAACACTCAACATATATACACATGCATATATATGGTATATATGTACATAGATATATGCATGTAAATATCTAAACATGCATGGATGTATACATTACATACATACACATACTTTTGTATCTGTACACACATATTTATTCAAAAGATATTATGTTTTATGCAGTTGATTTTATTTATAATTTATTTAATTTATCCATATATTTATTTTGTTGTTCACTCTTTATTCTCTTCTTTTACACTATTTTCTCTATTTTCTGAACTTTCTTCTCTTTGTCCTTCAGTTTGGATATTTTCTTGTGATCTGTTTTCTGGTTCATTAATTCTCTCTTGAGCTGTGTCTAATCTGCCTTGAAAACAATTGATTGCATTATTAATTTCAGTTATTGTACTTTTCAGTTCTGGAATTTCTTTTCAGCTTTTTTGTATAGTTTTTGGTTCCCGGCCAAAATTCTGAATCTTGCTTATAGTTCCTTGAAAATATTAAGCGTTATTTTAAGTACCCAATCTGATAATATCTGTTTCCTTGTGTATCTCTTTCTGTTATCTACTATTTCTCTTACTATTTTGGGATGTTTACTAGTATGGGTTTTCTTTAGCTTGATACTAGAATTGAATATGAAAAGTTGTAGAGGGATGCCTGTGTGGCTTGGTCAGTTAAATATCTGCCTTTGCCTCAGATCATGATCCCAGGGTTCTGGGATCCAGCCCCGCATCGGTCTCCTTGCTCAGCGGGGAGCCTGCTTCTCCCTCTGCCTGCCACTCCCCCTGCTAGTGCTCTTTCCCTCTCTCTGACAAATAAATAAATAAAAATAAAAATTACAGAAATATTTTGAGGACCAGGATGATGCTATTTTTCCTCCAAAGAAGTTTTACTCTTGTCTAGGTGTCTAGGTGCATTAGTGGCTCCAATTATTTTAGTTTAATCCAGTTACTGAGATGATTTGAAGCCAGCTGTTCTATTTTAGTTCACACTTACTCCTAGAGTGTAGCATTTGGGGATGCCCCCTGAAGCTGGGAGTGTTACGAGTACATTATCACTTAATTGGTCCTGCCCTCCAGTTTTTGTCCTGCTAACAGCATGAGTCTGTGAAAAGTTCAGTTCAGATTTTAGCCTATCAGCTGATTCTTCAGCAATCAATAGATGTCCCAAGTATCAGGCTTCCCATCTGTGTTTTTTCCTTTCTGAAACTTGGCGCTGTAATTCTTCTTAGGCTCTCTGATACTAGCTTTTCTAGTTGTTCTCAGCAGTTGCATTATTTGGAATTACCAGGTTTACCATTACAGAAAATATATTACTTTTTTAAACCTTGCAAGACATAATTATTATTGTTTTATATCACCCATTGTTTATATAGGTTACCTACATATTTCACTTAACATGATACATACTAGTTCCATCCACATTGTTGCAAATGGCAAGATTTCATTCTTTTTGATCACTGAGTAATATTCCATTATGTGTATATATATATATATATATATATATATATAATGGATATATATATGTATATATCCATTATGTGTGTGTATATATATATATACACACACATATATATAGTATACATATATATAGATATATATACTACATCTTCTTTATCAGTTCATCAGTTGATGGACATTTGGGCTCTTTCCATAACTGGCTACTGGTGATAGTGCTGCTATAAAAACTGGGGTGCATATGCCCCCTCAAATCAGCATTTTTGTATCCTTTAGATAAATACCTAGTGGTGCAAGTTCAGCTGTTATCTTGTAAAGTATTGGTCTCTCTTTTCTTTCTTTCTGAGTCTCCAGTTAGTTATGTTAACCCTTCTTATTCTATCCTTTAAACATATAACCTTCTTTCATATATTCTATTTTATTACCTCCCAATGCTGCATTCTGGATATCTTCTCTTTAGTTATTTTCCCTAAGAAATACTAATTCTTTCTTTAGCTTTATGTAATCTACTGTTTAAACTATCCACAAAATGCTTAATTTGGAACATTGTATTTTTCAGTTCTAGAGGTTTTGTTTCCTTTTAAATGTGATCTATCAATCTTTGTAAGTTCTTCTTCCCCACAAACTTTTTCCTCCAAATTTGTCTTTATTTATTTAAACATAGTTCGGTTTTATAGTCTTTGACTGATACTTCTGGTATCCAAAGGTTTGCACATCTGTTTCTTTTGTCTATTGCTTTTCCCAGTTCTCATTTGTAGTGTTTAGTTTATTAACTTGGTTATTTTTGACTGCCTTGTGGCCATTGTACTTGGAAAAATGTTACAAGAATATTCTGAGATCTTGGATAAAGTTACCTTTTTCCAGAAAAGTTTTGAATTGGTATCTGCCAGATACCTAAAGACATTAATTATATTACCATATCAAGGCCACCTTAATCCATGTTCAGGACTTGAGGTCCCTGGGTCTACCTCAATGATGGAAATGTATACTACAATACCCCATAAGTGGTTCATTTCTAGTTAAACCCTAGTCTTAGAATGTAACTTTTTGAGAGTCCAGCTTAATGTGGGAAATGTCTAGTGTTAGATTCCTCACCTTGTATGACCCTGGGCTTTTTTTCTCATCTCTTCACTCAAATGAAATTAGCAAAATGGAAGTTCAAATTTACTGGGATTGGCAAATATTTTCATGTGAAAAGAGGACTCTGCATTGGCTTACCCCTTTAGATTCCTCTGTTCCCTTCAGGCTTTACCTGGTAACTCCTTACAATCTTGTTTGCTCTTTGTTAATTTTAAGAAGGTGAAGTGGGAGCCAGCAGCCCAGACTTAGTTTCCCATCTGGCAGAATTAGGTTTGCTTTATCCTTAAATCCTCATGTGGCTATTTAACTCTGTATGGGTGTAGGTAGGTGGATTGATTTTTTTCCCCCAAGACACCTGACCTAGTCTACTATAAACGAATTCCAAAACTAGTTTATAATGGAAATAATGCCTCAAGCTAGAGAGGGGCAATATTAAATGATTAAGTGTGTGGGATGTGGGATCAGATGACTGGGCTCAAATCCTAGCTCTTGAGGTACACTAATGGTATGACCGAATAACTTACTAAAGATCTGTATAATTCTGTGTCTCTGTTTCCTAATCTGTAAGATGCAAGTGGCTAATGCAGATCTGTTCTCCCATTATTTTTCTTTACCAGGTAAGTAAGCTCTATTATGGACCTTGCATTTCTTGATGGTGGCAGTCAGGTGGCAAGGGATAGTGGAGCTGAAATATAGTGGCCCTTTTAAAGAAAAACACAAAATTATAAATACAAAATTAGATATAGGGCCTTAGAATAGGCCTATGCAAGTGAAGAGGACCCCTGAGATTCATTATCTTTACTGCAAATTTCCTCTGTCACAGTGGGAATGGTACAGAAACTACTTTCGTGTTATTCTATACTGTTATTGGGGCATATTTTTACTTAATATAGTCCCTGGCAGATAGAAGGCACGCGATCAGGGTTAGCTTTTATTATTCTTGGAGGAAAAAACAGGATCCTCTGTTGAAATAAGTGTGAAAATGCTACATAGTCTTTCACTCTTGGAAATTGATTAATTACATGTTAACATAGTATAATCATAATATAATAATCCAGATGTACAAGTAACTCAAGTCTTCTTCACTTTGCAGTTGATCTGGTCTTCTACCCATGCTCACCACCTGTTGCTTAGAAAAACAAAAATAAAAAAGAAAGTCTAATCTAAAGTTCCGTCCAATATTTTAAACATAATTGGCCCTTGAACGACACAGATTTGAACTACGTGGATCCACTTATACACAGGTTGGTGTTTTGTTTTGTTTTGTTTTTTACAATACAATAATGTAAGTATATTTTCTCTTCCTTATGATTTTCTTAATAACATTTTATTTTCTCTAGCTTACTTTATCGTAAGAATACAGTATATAATACATATAACATACAAAATATGTGTTAATTGGCTATGTTCTTAGTAAGGCTTCTGGTCAACAATAGGCTATTAGTAGTTAAGTTTTGGGCATAGTAAAAGTTATATGTGGAATTTCAACTGTGTAGGGGGTTGGTGCCCCTAAGCCCCGTGTTGTTCAAGAGTCAACTGTAGTTCTTTTGGAAAGTGTTTGGATTCTCTTGCATAAAAGCGTTTGGGTTCTCTTGCATAAAATACCCAGTCTTTTATCTATCCTCTTCCCTCCTCCAAGAAGGTCAGGTGTCAAATGACATATATCATTATTATATTGCGAGGTATGTGGCTCATAAGACCTGAAGGAATGGGGGCAAGATAGGCTCCTGGCATTCCCAGGGCTCTACCTTCACTGTCTTGTTTGCATGCTGGGCAACCTATCTGCCTAGTGGCTGAAGGAGGATGCTGTTCCTTTTAGGCTTAGGCAAAGACACTTGTGGGACTCACTGATGGACTCAGCCTCACTTTCAGTTCCTAATGGTGCTATGGACCAGAGCTTCCCAAACTTTAACAGGAATAACAATCACCAGGACAGCTTGTTAAAACACAAATTACTGGATGTTACCCCCCACCCCAGAGATTCAGCTTGAATAGGGTTTAGGTACAGCCGAGAATTTAATTTTCTGAAAAGCTCCTAGGTGGTGATGGTGCTAACACAGCCCATGGAGGGGACACATATTGAGTTAGAAAGGCTCCCCTTTGAACTTTGTGACTGCAACAGAGCTCTGCCTGAGGAGTCTTCCCTAGAACCACCTTCTGGCTATGGCCACCTTGCCTGTATGGCTGCCATTTGAAAAGATTCTCAGCCAGGAAATTTAACCTCTCAGTATCCCTCTGTCTGATCATGCTATGTCAACATGTTGCAATGGGTCCATGTTGGGGTGGAGTGGGGGAGTAGCCTGAGAGAGCACTGCTCCTTTACCTTTGGTATTTCCTTGACATAGTGAACACTCGTCCTCTTCACCAGGTCAAAGTCAGGAGAGCGGAGTGGTTTTCATGCTTTTCTCACTGTCTACCTCTCTCCCCTGAATCTCCTTCCCTTTAATTACCGGGTCTGAGAAAAGAGAAGGTTGTTTATATATTTCTCTTACACCATAATCCTCTCCTCAAAATCCTTCAGCAGTTTCCCATCTCATTCAGAATAAAAGCCTAAATCCTGATGCAGGTCTATGAGATCCTACATGGCCTGGCCTCTTGGTTCCTCTCTGATCCCATAGCTCTAGCTCTTCTGTCCACTCTTCCACTCACTCTGGCTTCCTTAATGCCCCTTGAACCCCAGGAGCACTGCCCTATGGTCTTTGCCACACCTATTAACAATATCTTAAGAACATTGTTTGGGAAACACAGACTAGGGACTAGTTAAATATTCCTCAAAATATAATGAGATACTGTCACTTTGTTAAACCGAAAAGTAAAAGACACGTCATTAAGCAGAACTCAAGTAATTGTAAGAGTAAAGGCACTGTCATCAAAGTAATTTGAAATTGTTAAGACCTCAACTACAAGGAGATACCATCTCACTGTCAAAATGGCTGAAATAAAAAATATAAGAAACAACAAGTATTGGTGAGGATGTAGGGAAAAAGGAACCCTTGTGCACTGTTGGTGGGAATGAAAACTGGTGGAGACACTATGGGAAACAGTGTGGAGGTTCCTCAAAAAGTTAAAAAAAAGAAATACCTTATTATCCAGTAATTCCACTTCTGGATATTTAAGGATACAAAAGGATATGAAAACACTAATTCAAACAAATATATGTTTGAATATATGTTTATTGCAACATTATTTACAATAGCCAAAATATGGAAGCAACCTGGGTGTGTATTGATAGATGAATGAATAAAGATGTGGTATACATAAACAATGGGATATTATTCAGCCATGAAAAAGAAAGAACACTTGTCATTTGCAACAAAATGGATGGACCTGGAGGGTATTATGCTAAGTGAAAAAGTCAGTCAGAGATAGACAAATACCTTATGATTTCACCTATAAGTAGGATCTAAAAAACAAAACAAATGAGCAAACAAACATATACTTAAAAACAGAGAACCAACTGGTGATTGCCAGAGGGGAGAAGGGTGGAGGGGATGAGTGAAGTAGGTGAAGGGGATTAAGAGGTTGAAAAATATATATATATTTTTTAAGATTTTATTTATTTATTTGACAGAGAGAAAGAGAGAGAGATCACAAGCAGGCAGGCAGAGAGAGAGGGGGAAGCAGGCTCCCGCAGGGCAGAGAGCCCAATGTGCGATGCGGAGCTTGATCCCAGGACCCGGAGATCACGACCCGAGCTGAAGGCAGAGGCCCAACCCACTGAGTCACCCAGGCGCCCCAGGAGGTTGAAAAATATTAAGACCTGAGTCTTAGAGCTAGAAAAAATTAGGGCTGAAACTTAGTTTGGCTCCTTACTTGCCATATGACACTGGAAAAATTACTTAACCTTTCTAGTCCTTCTTATACTTAAAAGGAGTATAGGCAGTCCTCACTCTGTACAGTTCCAACAGGTACACATTTCAGTCCGCATGGTTTACTTAAATACCAGTTTACCAACAACGCAGTTCAAATTTCAGTTCCACACATAGTAACTGTGAGAAATTGCATAAAATACAAACTTTGTTACTGGCATTTACATTTCAAATCTCTGTGTAAATAATAGATGCACATCTCGGTCCATAACCAGTCACATCACTATTTTCAAAATCTGTCTGTGATTGGCACTACGTACCTGTTAGTTCACGCACAGACTGCAAAGCCTGTAGTTGTGTTGTCTCCTTGGCTCCAAGTGATAAAACACTTGTCACATTTTATAAAAATCGCTGACCAAAAGAAGAAATTGGCCGAAAAGATGAAATGCAGCAAAGAAATGAAAAGCAGTGATGCTGGAAGTGAAATTAAAACCAAACATAAATGGAGTGACCGTGGGACTGTTGCCATTGCTGCCACTGGAGAGACCCTAGACCTGCAACCAGAGACACTTAGAGAAGGCTGCCTTAGCAACAAATGAGGAAAGTAATTATGAAGAGAAAGAGCAAGATGTCCCAGAGGA
This sequence comes from Potos flavus, assembly GCA_028534135.1. Lineage (NCBI taxonomy): Eukaryota > Metazoa > Chordata > Mammalia > Carnivora > Procyonidae > Potos > Potos flavus. The sequence goes on from CM052883.1 coordinate 133,745,377, forward strand.
AGTGATGCTGGCAAGAAACCTCCCACTACAGGAAATCTCAAAGATATTGCATAATGTTGATAAAGGATGAAATATGATAAGCTGGACCACACTGAGAAAGGAGTATGCCCGTTTGCCAAAGAATAGGGAAGATGCTGGCTTTCTACTGTAAGATACACGACGAGAGGAAGAAGGCTGGAGCTGTTCACACTTCTCTCGATGAGTGTTTATTACTTCGTGTTTATAACTCAGTCTCAATAAGAAATAAAACACTTAACTTCTGTGCATTTCTAATGTTTTAAGTTGCAGTATGCTAATTTACCTATTTTATGAATTGTTAGATTTCCCTATATATTTAGAATCTAACAATAGGAGATTTTTTAAAGTTTTGACAAAACGTTTTTTAAGTCATGGACCAGTCATTTTTTCCGCTGATTATTAGAATCTCTGGACAGTTTCAGCCTGCACGGTCATGTTTATAGTCCTGTATTACCTACCATGCAAAGGGAAGACTGCCTGCATAATGAAAGAATTTACCTTATAGGGTTTGGGGGCAGATTACATGAAACCCTGCATGACAAGCACTGACTATGTGGTCTGGTCTGCATTTAGGCTCTAAATGAATGTTGTCTATTTTATGGGATGATTCTTTATTGTAGGAATTTTGAGGACTTACAGTTATGTAGGACTTATTTTTAAATTATACTTGGATGCTTTATTATTGTTGGAGATGTTTCTTAAAATATATTCCAAACTAAATACCTAAGCATTTTCTCCAGAAGAATTTGTGATAGCTATTCTCCCCTCCAAAACATCCACAAAACTTAAGAGTTGTTCATGGAAGGGAAACACGACATTTATGAGCACTTCCATTAGGAGAAGTTTCAAAAGGATTCAAATCTATTACAAATAAGACATTATTGTTTCATTTCCTTATTTTATTTTTGCCTCTCCCTGAGTTTTCCCTTAAAAAATAAAAAGTGTCAAGTTCCTATAAAAGATACCTCTAGAGATTAAAGAATGAACATTCTCTGAAGCTCGTTTGGGGAATTACTCGTGGAAGTGCCTACAATGATTACAGAAAGGGGTACTTTTCAAAGGAATCAGCACAAGGCTGATGAGGGTCTTAGATGGGGGTCTTAGGACCCAAGAAAAGCCCCGGAAACAAAGAGGAAGTAATTACTTACCTGTTATTTACCTGTTGGTCACACATTAAAGATACAGGCTGAAAATACCCACAGAATGATTTTGGTTGGTTACACGATCACGTGCCCTGAAGTAAAGGAAAGCTCTTAAGAGGGAGCCGGCTGAGTGAGCATTTCGGAGCGGCAACTTGTGAGGGCTTTTTTGGGTGGGCTAGCAATGTGTGAGTTTTGATGTTCTTGAAAAACAAGGTAATTGCTAGAGAATCTAGGTGGGCTACTGAACTGATTGACAAGCTAAGTGTGGCTTGTATCACCTCTAGTCCTCTTGTCGCAAGGGAGAAGTAATACGTGTTCAACCATTAAAATGGTTAACTGCTTGTGAACAGATGTTTTTAAAGAAGCAGTTGAGCTAAGACTGCAACCTAGTGGTGAGTCTGTGATTGGGAAAAAGTGGCTGCGTTCATCGTGGGCCCTTGAGAAAGGCGGCATTGGAATTCAAAGTGAGAATGACCTCAAAGGCATAATGTGCTTGTGCCCCTTACAGGATGATTGAGCTCCAAATCCTGTTGTACGTGGGCTGAAAATGGAGAAAGGATGACTGGAACCGGCCTCTGATGCTGTTCATTGTATGTAGCATTTTCTATGTTCCTGAAGCTTCTGCTCATTTCTCTGTTTGTCTCTTAGATGAAGTAAAACCTTGCCAAGCCTGCTCTAGCTTATCTGCTCACCCCAGTTGGACTTATTTCTTCTATTTACTTGTTTAATCTGTTCCATCTTAGGGTAGACTTTTACTTGCTTTTGTTTTTGTGATTGAAGCGATTCGAATCATAGTATTTCTTACTCCAAGTAAATTTTTCATGTAAAATGATTCTAAATATCATTCTCATTATTCTTTGACTCACCAATTGTGTTCAGTTTTTTACAGTTTGATGTAGCTTTTATGTCTTAGAAATGCTTATTACTAATCGTATTGACTGCTGTTTCATATTATATTGTATTAACATGGAAAAATGTATTGACAGAGCCACGCTCACGCTTTGCTCTATTAAGATGATCACTTCTCTTACACAAAATATAGAATATCCAAGAAATGTCTCTGGATAAGAATTTGAGTTTTTTAATTACTGTGTATCTTCATTTCATTTTAAAAGTCTACTTGTATCATATCTTAAGTTTCCTCATTTCTCATCCATCTTTCTTAAGCATATACTTAAAAATGTATTTTTTTATCATCATTAAATCATCCTTGTTCCCTAGTATTCTAATTTTTAGTTAGCTTATATTGCCTTTCTTTTTACAGAGTTTTATTTTACCAGCAAAACTTTACCTGTGATTTTTTTTTTCTTTGTTTGTTCCTCCCAAATCTTTTTTCTCTGGCAAAGCTTGGTATTTGGGTATGAAGTCTCGTTATTCTGTAGATAATAAAATCAGTCTTGTGCTTTCATGAAGGTTGTGAAAATATAATACCATAAGCTTTCAAATTCTTTCTCCATCTCGGGTCTTCCGCATTTAATTCGAATGCGTTTTCAGAAGATGTCTTAATTCTTTCAAGTTCATATGCTCCTGAGTGTTGGGAGTGCATGAATCCATAGCACTGCTAATGCAGATAACCCATGATGCAAGACTCACTGTAGTAAGTTGACTGTAAGAAGCCCATCTCTGTCAGTAAAATAATGGCCTCTACATAATTCAGAGGATTTTGTTGTCTCCAGTGTCGCCCTAATGAAACAGTTTTGGATTCTCTTGTGCTCTTTAAAACAACTTTCTACAAAGTACAAATTTGGACTTGATTTAAATGCGATGAACCAAGAAATCAGCTACTCTGTAATCAATACAGAAATCAATGCTGTAACAGTGAATTATCTGAGAGAGCTTCCTCTTTTCCTAGCACTCATTTGGGCTGTATCCTGGGAAATCTGTGACACAACCTCATGGTAGTTGACACGGCACTCTAAAGGCAATTTCTACTAAAATAAAAGTTTGTGGGGCAAAATTCTTTTCTGTAAATCACTGAGCAGAATACTAAGGGAAACGAAATAAATCCCTCCTCCCCCATACACTCGTTATATTTTGAAAGGAGATGGCAAATTAATGAAACAACGTGACATGTCTCGGAGCTATAGATTTTCAACAAATTTCTTCTATAAAGCTATGAAAAATATATGAGGAGATATTTTTGAAGACCTTCAAAAATCTTTTTAAAAAAAACATCGTTAATAATTCAGATTTATTAATTACTCCAGAAGTAATGTATTGAAAATGAGGGTAGATTGTATACTGGAAAGTATCACTATATAGTTAAAATGTTATTAATGGAAAATCATGTTGTATAAATATGTATAAAAATACTATAGTAAACTGAAAGCATTTTTGCAGTTTCCTTTAAGGAAAAGCTTAATCCTTGAATAATTCCTTGATTCTCATATATGAGAGAAACCCACAAGGTTTATTTTTCAGGTCTCAAAGAGCAATTTTATTTGGCATTCTAAAACACCTAGAAGAAATGTAAGGAATACTGTTTTATTTTATGTCCTTCTCTTACCAAAAAAAATCTTTAGTTGGTGATTAATATTGTTTAGAGTCCATAATAAAAACTCCTGGATATAGACTTGTTAAGGGCACAGCACAATAGAGTAAGTTACAGAACTAGGACTTTAGGTGAGGGAAGACAAAGTAAACAAAATTTGGCCTACAAATTCACAGATTTGGAGAGGGCAGGAGTGGTAGGAAAAAGAGGGGGAAAGGAGGTGGTTTTAATTTAAATGATAGACAGAAATAAATTACATCAAAAGAACTGTCATGCTCTTTAAAAAAAAAAACAAAACTTTGTAGGCTTAAATAGATAATAGATGGCTAGAAAGGGAATATACCTACTCACGGTCCTGAAGTTTCTGATGTATTTGCATATTTGGCCAGGAACGTGCAGGTTTAGTGGAAGCCAGCTGGACACATAGCTCGGCACGTCTCAGTGCACCTTCCCCTGGCCACCAGAGCCTCCAGAAGAGAGATATACAGCTGTTAACACTAGCTGCAAAAGGTAAGCCTTTTAGGTCTGGAAACTTTCTTTTGTCTTGTATTTTTTAATACCAACGACATACATTACTATTTAGGAAGAACTTGGACAATATTTGCCTTTATTGGAAAAAGCAATTGAGACATTTAGGACTCTCTGGTTCTCTAGCCTCAGTCAGCAGCACGCTCACTGAGAAGAAAAAGCAGAAAGAATGCCAGATATCCATGAGTGGTGTCCTGACTCCAGCTTTCTGGGGTTTTGGAAAGTCTGTTTCCCCTCCCCCACAAATACTCTTTCCTCCTTCAACCCCATATTCCCAGATCACTACCGAGAGCAATAAATTGATGGGATGTAGAGACATGAATAATGAATTTATGGATGAGAAATCTTGGACAAGCTCCATACTTGCACAGATTTGAGAAGGGTGGTAAATCTTAGCGCTATCTAAATGTAGCTCTTATACTACTATAGAATGAAAATTCATGTGGAAAAAAAGCACCATAAAGTTTATTCGCCCCGTCATGATCCGCAAGGAGGTGATTCAAAATGGAGTAAATGTTTTCCTAGCAAATTTTCTCAGTCACATTTTCTCCTGCCTTACCTGTTACAATGTTTGGGATAACACTGGGTGGAATAAGTCAGAAATTAGTTCCAGTCACAGCTAGCATTTCTGTTAGTACTTGCTACTCAAAGTGTGGTATGTGGACCAGTAACATTAGTATCATGTGGGGACTTGTTAAAAATGTAGATGCTTAGTCTTCATCCTATACCTACTAAATGAGAATCTGCATTTTAAAAGACCCCTGGGTAATTCAGAGCATATTACCTTTGGAGAACCACAGCTTTATGTAACTTTGGGCCGGTTACTGAATCTCTCCCCTCTTTGGTTTCTCTTCAGTCAAATGTGTAGGAAATTTAAAACTGGAAGAAACCTATTATAAGGATTGGGGGTTTAGAGCATGAATTCTGGAACTAGTGTGTCTGAGTTTGAGTCCCAACTCTGCTGCTTACTGTGTGACCTAGAGCAAGTTATATTGCTTCCCTGGGCCCCAATTTCCTCATTTATAAAAGAGAGGATTATAGTCATATCTACTTCATGAAGTTGTTATGAATAATTGAATTTAACAAATAGAAGTATTTAGATTAGTGCTTACTACAGACTAAGCACGATACAAGTATCAATTCTTACTATGACTTAAGATTCTTGATTAACTACCATTCTAGAACATACGGAGGTGCCAACTGATACCTTTTGAAAGATACTAATGAGACTTTTCATTAGTATAAGTTTGAAGAAGTGAGGAAAGCTCCATGGAGGAAGTGGGAATTTAGAATAGTTTTAGGGGATGACTATATTTGGGGATGATTAGAGACAAAAAGCCTTAAGGGCACTCCAGGTGAAACAAGCTTAGAGGCAGGAGTAAATATTTAGAGAGGAACAGAAGAAAGCGGGGAATCATGCCTACTGGGTGCCAGGAATTTTGAAGAAGGCATGGGGTGACTAGAGCAGAAGCCTTGTTAGGCAGTTGAGGGGCTAATTCTCAATTCCAGACTAAAAAATGAGAGAGAGAAAGAGAAGGAACTGGCAAATAGATTAAAATGATGCAGGAAAACATTAATAGACAGGAAGGCTCAGCAGGAGAGAGAACAAAAGAAATAAGAAGCAAGATTGGTTATTAGACATGGAGAAAACATAGGGGAGGAGGCAATTATAACTCCAAGATTTTAATTCTAAAGGACCAGGAATGTGAAGGCACTTTTAACAAAAATGAGAATATTAGTAGCATGCTACTTTGAGGAAAAGTTATGTTTATTTTTGGAAGTGTTGAGTACAGGTGATGGGTATGCATCCAATAAATGATGGGGCAGATGTAGTAAAAAGAGCTCCCTTTGGAAAAGGGGCAAATCATACTTTTACCTTTTATTTTTGTATTACTGAGCACATTATTACCATCAATACAAAAGTAGAACCTTAGAATTCTAGAATGATATCGTCGTTTTCTTTATACATTTCAAATTCTCAGAATCTGTCTAGTAAATATTTTTAAAGTAAGCTTAAGTTAAATGAATTGCAGTATTGGTGTTTTGTAGATCAATATGAAAACTTGGAAGACGAGTCTCAGATCCATTATCCATTATGGTAATCCCTGGACAACATTTACACTGGCCTCAAAGGAATTAAGAACAAATGAAACATGTACCTCTTAAACTATTCTAAAGACTCCTAGACCTAGAAGGCAAAGATCATATTTTTGTTCAGGAAAGTGACTGGCACAATTCAGTGTCCATGAGACAACCGGCCATCATCAATAATGTTGACCAGAGTCTCTTGCCTTTAATGAAACAGGAACAGAAAAATTGACTGGGAGGTGGCTTGTATGTTATCATAATACTGATCACTGGGTGAAAAGTGCATTTGTGAGCAAATCTAGTACTGCCTAGCAACTGTTTCTAGGCAAAGGGGGCCTGGGAGCCAGCTGTGGATGCCTTCCAGGAGCCACCAGCCTGTTTCTACACACTTCATAAGAGATCTGTTTTGGATTATTTGGATTCCAGTTTTAAGGTATAGTTTTCCTTAGCAAACTCTTCATACAAAATATTTTGCTTCTTAATGATTGACACACTAAACCTAATATTACTACTTTTTGTCCTTTGCTAAATATAACCATGCAGAGGTTTAAGCATAATTGAGTATGTCTGAAGTCAGGAGCTTCTGCGTTTTAAAAACTGCTGGTTTCCATTCCTTTTAGGCCTGCCACATTCTTAAGTGGTCTAAGACTATACCCAGACTTACACCCACTTCTGAGAGCATAAGATGGGGTATTAAACATACCCCCAGAATCTTTAAACTTTCAACTCTCCTCCTGGAAAATCCATCCTTGGCCTTCTTGTGCAAGCACTCCTCTCCTTCCACTGCTGATGGTGATTTATGTTCTTGCCCCTGGCCTTTGCAGCAGGATGTAGCTCAGGTAATAGCAGCAAAGCTGGAGTTTCCAGGGGAACTGGGGGTTATGCCAGAACTCGATGAGGGGCAAACAGGCTATTCTAGTGAGTAGAAGTCTCTCCAGGGAGAAGAGTACTCAAAAAAACTCAGAGGAATATAGTAAGTACCATAGACTCATCCCGGTTGAGTACTTCCTGACACATCTGAGCAGTTCAGCCCCTCTGATTCTGTCCAAGCTGCTTGTTCTCTGAGTCTACAGATACTTTCCGAAGTAGGTACTTGCATTTGGTCAACCACACATTCATTCTTTTATCTCCATGGCTGCTGGGAAGCCTCATCCCCTTTCCTTGCTCCTTTTCTTTCCACTCTCCAGTCTCTTCCCTCCATTCCTCAAGATCCTCTGAGAGCTCTTTCCCTTCGCAAACCCACTTCCCTCAACCTACTTACAGAACATTCCATCACATCCTTATTTTATGATGTGAAATGGAAACCCCAAGGGCCTTACTTCATTCCCAGTTCCCTCCCAAAGAGGCTGCTCTTTGTCTGCAACCAAAGCCTCATTAACCAGAATTGGGCTGTCCTCCTCTTTAGCTCCCTCTGCCACTTCCAGGCCTTTCTTATTTATTTTCATGAGAAGCCCCTCTACATTTGGGAGACAATGTAGCATTTGAGGACATGGGATTTAGATCCAGACTGTGTGCTGGGATGTTGAATAGATGACCCAACCTTTCTGACCCTCAATTCCCACATCTGGAGAAAGCATCAGAATCTCATTTTGGAAGTTTATTTCTTCTTTCTTCTCACAAACCTTTACTGATTACCATCTGCCAAGCATTTTTCTAGGTACTGAAAAAAACAAATCCTCCCCTCATGAAGCTTGTAGGCTCATGAGGCAGTAAGTCCTTAAACAAGTAAATATATATCAGTTACAAAATCTCATATGAAAGAAAACAGAGGGGTGCTGTAACAGGTTTCATTGGAAGTATGACTCAGATGAAGAGCGGTCAGGAGGGAAGGCCCTAAGAGGTGGCCTTTAGAGGGAGAATGGCAGGGTGAGTAGGCTTTAGGCAATGGAGCAAGGGATGGTGAGGACATGGCGGAGAAGCATCTTGACATATCCCAGAGATGAAAAAAGACATTGTGAGCAGAAGCATGTCACTAGAGTGTGGTTGGAGATGCAGGCTGAGGACAGAATTTGTGGGACCTGAGTATGTAGGCCAGATGAAGGAGTTTTAATTTTATTTTGAATGCAGTGAGAAGCAGTGATTTTAAGCAAGGGTATAACATGATGTATGCATTTAAAAGATCTCTCTGAGGAGGGCAGGGGGTTGGGGGATGGGCAAAATGGGCGAAGGGGAGTGGGAGATACACTTATGGATGAATGAGTCACGGGAATAAAAGGCACAGCATAGGGTGTATAGTCAGTGGTATTGTAACACACTGAATGGTGAGATGGGAGCTACACTTGCGGTGAGCATAGTGGAACATATAGACTTGTCGAATCACTATGTTGTATACCTGAGAGTAATGTAACATGGTGCATCAACTATACTTCAATTAAAAAAAAAAAAGACCTCTCTGAGGACAGCACTTGGAATATAGGATTTATGTGGTAAATGAGATTATATTCACATGGGCCTCGCTCTCCAATATTTATTAGGTATAGTATACCTGGGTCACAGTTTTTCTCTCTACCCCAAACTCCTGCTGCACTGCCTCGATGAGCTTAGCCATCACTCTTACTTCAGAGCTCCTGACATCCACAACTCCCAGGCAACTCTTTGGAGCTTCTCAAGAGCAGGGGCCACCCGGCATGTGAAATCTTATATGCCAGTAAACTCCTCTGACCACAATTTAATAACCTCCTAGTTCCTGCCACACCTATATGTATATGTCTAGGCCTCCGGAGTGGTAGGAGATGAGAATAGAAAGGCTCTTCAGGCTAGGGCCAAGTTGTGCAGGGTTGCTTTGAGGCTAAGGAATTTGAAATTTATCCTTTAAGAAAAGAAAAGCCACACTGAACATTTATAGTTTCCTAAACATGCTGTGACCCTTGCTGTTCCCCATGCTTGAAATGCCCCCTCCTCTTGGGATTACATTCGAGCTCCTAGTTACCCTTTGGTGTCTAGCAAGCTCTGATCTCTTCTGGAAAGCCTTCCCTGGCAGTAGAACATAGCTAATCACATTATATATTGTGTATAATTCTTCGTGTTCATATGTTATATAACCACATGCTGATTTTTGGTCTCCCTTCTAAGTCCAAACTCTTTGAGAGCAAGAATTGTATTCTTATTACTTCCATGATCCAAATGGGTCAATGCAATGGTCCAAATGCAAAGGACTTCATTGTTTTTTGAGTTGTCAAGTTCCGCTAAAAAACAAAGTACCCCAATAAAAAAATTGGCAAACTGGAAGTAAAAGATTGGCAATTTCCTCATCTAACACCATGTTACTTTGCTAAAGTTTATCTACATACCTTTGCTCTAAAAATTGGCACCAAATTCTAAGAAAACATCCTATTTTCGTTAGTTTTAATTTTTTGATCCAAATATCAAAATATTCATTAAATTTACCAAAATAAAAAGATTACATCAAAATGTCATTCTTACCCATGCCTTTTCACCTTTTCCCTCCAGATGCTATGGATTATTATTTCTATTATTTTGTATTTTGTCCTCCCAGTGTTTCCTTAGGCGTGTATGCAAGTATGAGTGCACTGTCTTCATGGCCATTTACATAGAGTAACCTAAAATATATACTGTTTTATTCTTTACTTTTTTTAACATGAAAATTTATCCTGGAGATGTTTCCAAGTCAGTAGTTGATAGGGATGTTCCTTATTCTTTCTTGCAGATGCATAGTTTTCTATTGTCTACATATCCCATGATTTATTCAACCAGTCCCCTACTGCTGGATACTTGTGTTCCAGTCTTTTGATTTTACAAGCAATCCTGCAAGGGATATCCTTGCACAACTGTCATTTCATATTAGCACAAATATATATATGCTATTTGTGGTATCTATATCAATCTATATCTATATTGGGATTCCCGGAAATGAGATTATTGAGTCAAGAGTAAATGTATCTGAAATTCTGGTAGATGTTTCCAGAAAATCCTTCCTGATGGTTATTCCATTTCCTACTCCTCTAAGCGGTGTTTGAAAGTGTCTGTTTCCCCAAAGCCTCTCCTGCGGTGTATTATAGGACTTTTGGATTCTGCTAATCTGATAGTTGAGGAATTGTATCTTGGTGTAATATTAATTTGCTTTTTTACTAGAGAAGTTTGGCATCATCTCATATGTTTAGTGACAGTTTTTTTCCTGTGACCTATCCATTCATATCCTTTGTCCACATTCATATAAAGTTGGTCTTTTTCTTTATTTCTAGAACTTTACATATATATGAATATATACATATATACATATATAGAGAGAGAATGTAAGTATTCAGTCTGTGCTATGAGTCACAAATGTCTTTCTTATTTTGTCATTTGTATTTTTATTTTGCTGTTGGCATATTTCTAACCAGCAGAAGTATTTGTTTTTGTGTTTACTTTTAACTATCAGCCTTTCTGGATTCTCAATCATCATTAGAAAGGTCTTCCCAAGGTTAAAATAAAACTTACCTACTGTTTTCTAATACATTTATTGTTTCATTTTTTTACATTTAAATCTTTGATCCATTTGGATCTCTCTGCTTATCCTGATACATAGCATGAGTATGGAATATGCTTTACTTTTTTCCAACTTGATTCCCAGTTTTTCCAACACTATTGAAAAGACTATCTTTATGTTTGATTTGGCATGCAGTCTTCATTTCACACTAAATTCCCTTATGTATTCAAGTCTATCTCTGGACTTTCTATTCTGTTCCATTAGTTTATCTTTTCATAAGCCAATCCTGCACTTTTGTTTGTATAATGTTTATTTTATTTTAAATCTACTGTACTTAACATCCAGTGTTACATTAGTTTCAGGAGTACAATATAGTGATTCAACAATTCAATACATTACTCAGTGCTCATCATGATAAGTGTGTACTCTTGAATTCCCTTCACCCACTTCACCCACCCACCTCCCCTCTGATGGTTTGGTAAAGATCAGTTTATTCTCTATAGTTAAGAGTCTGTTTTTGGTTTGTCTCTCTTCTTTTGTTGTTCATTTGTTTTCTTTCTTAAATTCCACATAGAAGTGAAATCATATGGTATTTGTCTTTCTCTGGCTTCTTTCACTTAGCATTATTCTCTCAAGCTCCATCCAGGTCATTGTAAATGGCAAATTTTCATTCTTTTTTTATGGCTGAATAATAGTTCGTTGTGTATGTATATACAACATCTCCTTTATCCATTCACCTACCAATGGACATGAGTTGCTTCCATGTTTTGGCTATTATAAATAATCTTGCCCTAAACATGAGGGTGTGTCTATCTTTTCAAATTAGTGTTTTCATATTCTTTGGGTAAACACCTAGTAGTGTGATTACTGAATCATATGGTAGTTCTATTTTTAACATTTGAGGAACCTCCATATTCTTGTCCACAGTGGCTGCACCAGTTTGCATTCCCTCTGCAAAGGGTTCCTTTTTTTCTATATCCTCACCAACACTTGTTGTTTCTTGTATTTTTGATCTGAGCCATTGTGACAGGTGTGAAGTGATATGTCATTGTGGTTTTTATTTGCATTTCCCTGATGAATAGTGATGTTGAACATCTTTTCATGTGTCGGCCATCTGTGTATCTTCTTTGGAGAAATGTCTGTTCATGTCTTCTGACCATTTTTAATAGGATTATTTGTGTGCACGCGTGCATGTGTGTGTTTGTGTGTGTGTTGAGTTGCATAACTTCTTTATTTATTTTGGATACTAACCCTTTATCAGATATGTCATTTGCAAATACTTTCTCCCATTCACTACGTTGTCTTTTAATTTTTTTTTCTTTAAGATTTTATTTTTTTATTTGACAGAGAGAGAAGGAGAGAGAGAGGGAGGGAGAGAGAGCATGATCCAGGGGCAGAGGCAGAAGGAGAGGGAGAAGAGACTCCTTGCTAAGCAGGGAACCTTATGCAGGGCTCGAATCAGGAACCTTGTGAACATAACCTGAGCCAAAGGCAGCCACTTAACCGACTAAGCCACCCAGGCACCCCAATTGTCTTTTAGTTTTGGTGACTGTTTTCTTTCCTGTCCAGAAGGTTTTTATTTTGTTGTAGTCCCAATAGCTTAGGTTTGCTTTTGTTTCCCTTGCCTCGGGAGACATATCTAGAAAAAATGGTGCTATTGCCAATGTCAGAGAAATTACTCCCTGTGCTCTCTTCTATGATTTTATTTTCAGGTCTCACATTTAGGTCCTTAATCTATTTTGAGTTAATTTTAGTGTGTGCTGTAAGAAAGTGGTCCAGTTTCATTCTTTTACATGTAGCTGCTCAGTTTTCTCAACAGCATTTATTGAAGAGCTGTCTTTTACCCATTGTATATTCTTGCCTCCTTTATCAAAGATTAATTGACCATCTAATTGTGGGTTTATTTCTGGGCTCTCTATTCTATTCTATTGATCAATGTGTCTTTTTGTTTTGGTACCATGCTGTTTTGATTACTACAGCTTTGTAATATAACTTGAAATCTGGGATTGTGATACCTCCTGTTTTGTTTTGTTTTGTTTTGTTTTGTTTTGTTTTCAAGATCTCTGTGGCTATTCAGGGTCTTTTGTGGTTCCATATAAATTTTGATTGTTCTAGTTCTGTGAAAAATGCTATTGGCATTTTGATAGGGATTATATTAAATCTGTAGATTGTTTTGGGTAATATGGACATTTTAACAATATTTGTTCTTCCATAGGGTGCCTAGCTGGCTCAGTCAGTAGAACATGCAACTCCCTTGATCTCAGGGTTGTAGGTTCAAGCCCCACATTAAGTGTAGAGATTACTTTAAAAAATTCTTAAAACAAAACAAAACAAAACAATATTTGTTCTTCTAACCCATGAGCATGGAATGTCTTTCCATTTGTTTGTCTTTCCAATTTCTTTTATCAATGTTTTATAATTTTCAGAGTACAAGTCTTTCACCTCTTTGGTTAAGTTTATTCCTAGACACCTTATTATTTTTGGTGCAATTGCTATGGGATTGTTTTCTTAATTTCTCTTGCTGGTGCTTCGTTATTAGTTTATAGAAATGCCATGGATTTCTGAACATTAATTTTATATCCTGCAACCTAATTGAATTCATTTAGGTTTTTCGGTAGAGTTTTTAGAGTTTTCCATATACAGTATCATGTTATCTACAAATAATGGAAGTTTTACTTATTCCTTACCAATTTGGATGCTTTTTATTCCTTTCTCTTGTCTGATTGCTGTGGCTAGTATTTCTAATACTATGTTCAATAAAAGTGGTGAGAGTGAACATCCTTGTCTTATTCCTGATCTTAGGGGAAAAGTTCTCAGTTTTTCACCATTAAGTATAATGTTAGCTGTGGGTTTTTCATATATGGCCTTTATTATGTTGAGATATGTTCCCTCTAAACCTAGTTTGTTGAGGGTTTTTATCATGAATGGATGTTGTCCTTTGTCAAATGCTTTTTGTGCATCTATTGAAATGATCATATGATTTTTATCCTTTCTCTTGTTAGTGCGATGTATCATGTTGATTGATTTGTGAATATTGAACCACCTTTGCATCCTGGGAATAAATCCCACTTGATCATGGTGAATGAATTATTTAATGTATTGTGGGATTCAGTTTGCTAATATTGGAGATTTTTGCATCTATGTTCATCAGAGATATTGGCCTGTACTTCCCTTTTTTGTAGTGTCTTTATCTGGCTTTGGTGTCAGGGTAATGCTGACCTCATAGAATGAATTTGGAAACTTTCTTTCTTCTTCCATTTTTTGGAATAGTTTAAGAAGAAAAATTTTTTAAGAAAAATATAAGTACTCCATGCCCAATGTGGGGCTTGAACTCACAACCTTGAAATTACACTCTACCAACTCAGCCATCCAGGCACCCCTAACTCTTCTTTAAATATTTGATAGTATTCACCTGTGATGCTGTCTGGTCCTGGACTTTTGTTTGTCAAGAGTTTTTTAATGGCTGATTCAACTTCATTGCTGGCAATTGGTCTGTTCAAACTTTCTACTTCTTCCTGATTCAGTTTGGAATGATACATGTTTCTAGGAATTTATCCATGTCTTCTAGGTAGTCCAATTTGTTGGCATATAATTTTTTATACTATTCTCTTATAATCCTTTGTATTTCTGTGGTGTCACTTGTTATTTCTCCTCTTTCATTTCTAATTTTATTTCAGTTCTCTCTCTCTCTCTCTCTCTCTCTTTTTTATGAATCTGGCTAAGGGTTTATCAATTTTGTTGATCTTTACAAACCAACTCCTGGTTTCACTGATCTCTTGTTTATTTTTTTTTTAGTTTCTATGTCATTTATTTCTACTCTAATCTATATTATTTCCTTCCTTCTACTGGTTTGGGGTTTCGTTCATTCTTCTTTTTCTAGTTCCTTTAGGTGTAAGGTTAAGCTGCTCATTCGATATTTTTCTTGCTTCTTCAGATAGGCCTATATTGCTCTAAACTTCCCTTTTAGAACAGATTTTGCTGCATCCCAAAGATTTGGGACTGTTATGTTTTCATTTTCATTTGTATGCATGTATTTTTTTATTTTCACTTTGATTCCTTAGTTGACCATTCATTGTTTAGTAGCATATTATTTCACCTCCTTCTGTTTGCGCTCTTTCCAGATTTTTTATTATGGTTGGTTTCTAGTTTCATAGCATTTGGTCAGAAAAGATGCACAGTATGACTTTGATCTTTTTTAATTTGTCGAGACTTATTTTGTGGCCTAATATGTGATCTATTCTGGAGGATGTTGCATGTGAGGAATGTGTATTCTGCTGTTTGGGATGGAGTGTCCTGAATACATCTGTTAGATCCATTTGGTCCAGTTTGTCATTCAAAGCCACTATTTCCTTGTTGATTTTCTGTTTGGACAATCTATCCATTGATATAAGTCAGGTGTTAAAGTCCCCTACTATTGTTGTGTTCCTATTGATTATGTTTGTTATTAACTGTTTTATGCATTTGAGTGCTCCCAGGTTAGGCACATAAACATTTACAATTGCTATATATTCTTGTTGGATTGTTCCCTTTATGATTATGTAGTGTCCTTCTTTGTCTCTCGTTACAGTCTTTGTTTTAAAGTCTATTTTGTCCGACGTAAGTATTGCTACCCCAGCTTTCTTTTCACATCAATTTTTATGAAAAATACTTCTCTATCGCTTCACTTTCAATCTTCAGGTGTCTTTAGATCTTAAATTAGTCTTTTGTAGGCAGCATATAGATGGGTTGGTTTTTTTATCCATCAGTCATCCTATGTCTTTTGATTGGAGCATTTAGTCCATTTACATTCAGAGTAATTATTGATAGCTATGTACATACTGCCTTTTATTATTTGTTTTGTGATTGTATTTATAGTTCTTCTGTGTTCCTTTCTCCTCTTGCTCTCTTGTGTCACAGTTAGTCGGCTTTCTGTAGTAATATACTTGGATTCCTTTCTCTTTATTTTTTGCATTTCTGTGACTGGTTTTTGACTCGTGGTACCATTTGGTTTCTATATAGCATCTTCTGCATATAGCAGTCTATATTAAGTTGAGGTTTGACTCCATTCTTTACTCCTCTGTTCTCCATGTTTTAGGTATATGGTGTCATACTCTACATCCTTTTATTTTGTGATTCCCTTGACTGATTTTTATAAATATAAAAATATGAAAACTCCTTTAGTGCTTCCTAGGTGTTTTTGCCTACTTATGGTCTTTTTAGACTCAACTGTGTAACTTGCTTTGGCCAGTGGAACCTAAGAAAAATGTCTCCTATCCTGGTACTTTAAGGGTATCTGGTACTGGCACCTGGGACTTTAGGGGTATCTCCTCTGTGTGCTGCATGTGTGCTAATGTTGTGGGTGATGTGCATTTGGCCTTGGTGCAGTCATCTGCAGTGGCTCTCTTTGCCTGTTGTGGGCAGGATTTGGTCCCCGTGGTGTTAGTGGGCTAATCTAGGGCCTTCCTGGGCTTCAGTTGAGTCAGACCAGGCATTTGCCAGAGATGCAATAGCATCAAACTGCAGGCATTTTCCCTGCGTTTTCCCCTGAGAAGCTTTCGTTGGTGGATGGGGCTTGTAGTCAGACCAGCCATGTGCCACCAGCCCACTGCTGGGCCCCCAATCTGATGGCTATATGTAGTCATCTTTTCCTCACTCCAGGGCAGGAGTCACTTTGGAGTCGTGCTGGCCCCTGTCAGGGCTGCTTGCACACTACTAGCCTTGTGACACTGTTTTGGACAGGCTGTGGCCAAGAGCTTATTGGAAGGGTGGATTTATAGAAGTTTGAGAGTGCAGAACATGGGATGTTAGCAAGGTTCACAAGGGTCTGCTGTATGGAGGGGGATGTAGGGTTGAAGCCTGGCTGGAGCTGGCATCTCTGCAGGAGAACTCCAGGGCAGGGTACATTGATAGCTGGTTGGTAGCGAGTGCCTACTATGTTGGTGTTTATGCTGGGGTGCACGGGAGGGAAATGGTACCTGCCAGCTCCTTTTTTCCTGAAGAAATCTCCCAAAGATTCTTGTCCCTCCAGCACATTATCTGAGATTGGTAAACACGTCTCCCTCCTGTATACCCTAGGTTTTGTCAAAATGCTGCTTCTATGTTGTATCTCTTGTGGGGGTGTTTGTTGTACTGTCTCTTTAAGGAAGGGGACTGAGTTTTCTCTTTCCTTCCCAGCTCTTCCAGAGCCAACCCATTAATTTTTAAAATTCTAGGTTTTCAATCCTGCTGATTGTAAGAAATCGTAAGAAATTTGGCCCCTCTGGTGTTCAAAGCCAAATGTTGTGGGGATTCATGTGAGAATCTGTTTCTCTCCCCTCTATATGCCCATGGCTCCCTCCCTTCTTCAGATATTCCCTTGAGTCTGTTTAGCTCTGGACCACATCTGTGCCCTTCCTGCCCCCTTCAGTGCTGCCTCTTCCCTATATTTAGCTGTGCAGAGTTTGTTCTGCCAGTCTTCAGGTTGTTTTCTGGGATATTTACACTTATGTGAATATTGTATAGTTGTATTCATAAGACAAGACAAACTTAGGGTCTTCCTAGTCCAATATCTTCCCTAAAAGTCTATACTTATAACTACTAATGCATAGTAATTTTCATTACTATAGCATGTTTTAGTATCTGGTAAGGGTAGTAATCTTAGTGCTCTTTATCAGAATTTCCTGGGCTATTTTTCTTTGTTCATTAATTTTTTTTTCTGAGAACTTTAAAATTGATTTATCTAGTTCCAGAAAAGCATCTGTATTTTTGTTATAATTGTTCCTTGGTAATTTATAAGTATAACACACTGCTTTGTGATATTGAGTCTTTCTATCAAAGAACACAGTATATCTTTACTTTTATCCAAGCCAACTTTTATATCCTCTGTGTTAGAACAATTCTCCTTTAGGTTCTGCATATTTCTTAGTAAGTCTTGATTATTTTGGATTTTGTCGTTATTGAAATGGGGTTTACTTGTCCATTATTTCTAGGCCAATTTTGTACATATATATATTAATTCTGTATGTTAATTATTTCTCTTTATTAATAAGTTCATATTCTGCTGGATGCTGGCAGACCGGGTCTGAGGACCTGGAGGGTGTCCCACAGCACCAGCCACAAGGGTCCTTAGCTTCACACAGGATGGAAATTAAATGTGAGCCAGCAGGAGGTGAAAGCAGAGTTTATTGAAGATATAGAGAGAGCAGATAACAGAGCGAGTGTCCAAGAGACTCAGAAAGGAAAGGAGGGAATCTCATCTTTCCTAGGGATCTGGGGTTTTTTTTGAGGATGGAGTTCTCATGTACATGTATATGTTCTCATGTACATATACATATATATGTATATGTCAGGCGTCCAAAAACTGGTTAGAACAAAGACAAGGGTCCAGGTACTATTCCTTGGGGCCAGGGGGTCTTGTCATTGAGATGTCTAGCTCCAGTAGTCTGGAATGTGCATATGATAGCTTCCTCCAGTCATTCTCACCTGGTCCTTCTTTAGATGTTATTTATCCTACAGAACCATTAACTTCTTGTCCCTTACAAGGAGGATATATGCTCTTTACAAAGCATGTGTAAAGTAGGGTGGGGATGCAGGTCCTAGCAAGAACAGAAGCAGGAAAAAGGAGCAAAAAGCAGATTTTTATGGAGTCCTACAGGTTCCCTGTCTCACTGAGACCTTGCTGAGTTGTTTCTGTCATCATTTTCATTTGCTATCTCTTAGATTATCCAGATGTACAATCATACCATCTACAAATATAGTTTTTTTTCCAATTGTTATGCCTTTAATTATCTTTGGTATTAGAGGTTATTAGGCAATCAATTAGACAATGTGAAGTAGTAGTGGTGATTTGGGGCATCTTTGTCTATTTCCTGACTTAAGGAGGAACATCTCCAGTGTTTTTCCACTAGAAAATATACCAGCCTTGGGGCACCTGGGTGGCTCAGTGGGTTAAGCCTCTGCCTTCGGCTCAGGTCGTGATCTCAGGGTCCTGGGATCGAGCCCTGCATCGGGCTCTCTGCTTAGCAGGGAGCCTGCTTCCTCCCCACGCCACCCCCCCCCCCACCTACTTGTGATCTCTTTCTCTCTGTCAAATAAATAAATAAAATCTTTTTTAAAAATTTTTTTTAAATAAGTAAATAAATAAATAAAAAGAGAATATATCAGCCTTCGGGTTAATATAAAATATATGTATATTTTATGTATAAGCATATAAAGGAAGTTTTCATCAACTCTTATTTTGAATTCTTTTTAAAAAAAATCTAGAGTTGATTTGATTTTTATCAAATTCCTTTCCAAAAACCATGTACATGAACACAATTTTTTCCATGGATTTATTAATATGCTAAACTACATTAATATATTTTGTACTATTGAGCCATTCTTGTGGTAGAGGAGGAACCCCATTTGATTATGATTCATTATTCTCTTAAGGTAGTTTGTTAATATTTTATTGCCCTTCTCAGTTGATATTCAACAGTAAAATTGACCGTTTTTTAATAATTTATCAGGTTTTATTATCAAAGGTATAATTTACAAAAATAATCTGGAAGTTTTCAATAAAAAGAGCTTCCAGATCTGAGACAGTATAAATAGTATTAGATCTGAGACAGTATAAATAGTATTAGAATTACTTGTTCTCTAAAGATTCCTTTGTGAGACAAGACAATGGTACTTTTGAGGGGGTGGAACACATATTTGCAACATATATAAGCAACAACTAGTTTATAACCATTTCCTTAGGATTTTCCTCAGTTCTAACACACAATTTTAGTATTATATCGAAGTATTTAACTTTGGTATTCTTAACTATACTTATGCTACTACAACCTAATTTATTTATTTCAATGGAAATTGAGCTCTGTAGAATTTCCAAATCTGCTGGGTTGAATTTTTGTTGATTAGGCTTTCCTGGAAAATTATCCATTTCATCCAGGTTTATTTATTTTCATAGTGTCGTGCAAAGTAACTTCTTTATTTCCTTTGTTTCTGTGATTATTTCTGTCTTCCTATATCCTATTTTTTTGAACTTTTGATCTGTTTTGGATTAGAAAGTACATTAAAGTGTTCTATTTTTAGTGTGTTTGTGTTTCTCATTGTATATTCTATAGTTTTTACCTCATAGAGTTATTGCTAAGTTATTTGGTACATAGGTATTCATATCTTATCTTTCTTGTGAATTTTTACTTTTAGCATTGAAGAAGCCTTTTAAAATTGCTTTTTGGTTTGAATTCTATATTCACTGATATCAAAACCATGGCCCATGCTTTACGTTCATATTTGTTCATCCTTTGATTTTTATCTTTACTGAATTGCATTGCCTGAGGAGTATCTCTTATTTACAGCATAGGGCTGAGTTTTGCTTTGCAATAACAGTATGACTTGTATCGTGCACACAAACCCCCCAAATCACATTTTCTTATGTTCCACTAGCCAAAGCAAGTTACACAGTTGAGTCTAGATTCAAGGGATGGGGAAATAAACTCCACTCTCAGGGAGAAGGTATAAAATACTGTGGCCATTTGGGCAGAGACTAGGTCCACTCCAGACAATGGCAGGGACTGCCTTTGTGGGAGCTGATGGGGAGTGGAGAAGAGATACACACCTGCAGGCAGATCTCTCACCTGAGACCCTTTTTCAAAGCTTACTTAAAAATCCATACATAAAAGTACTAGAAGAGAAAGCCAGCATTTGAACATGCACTCCCCATAGTACATCGATGGCCACTCAGTAATAGCCCCAAAGCAGGGACAGTCAACACAGAGGACTGCAATTTTCCACAGTCAAAGAAAGAGACATTTTTCTCTCTCCCTTCCCCCCTCCCCGCTTTTGCCCCAAATACAGAAGAGCTAGAAAGAGGATGAGGAGGTATCTGGGAGCCACACCTTTGTCTGTCCTCACTCAAAGCTGACAGACCCATGTTTTAGCCTAAGTTAAGGGAGGATAGGAGAAGAACTGTCAATCAGAATTTTGTATTTCTGATCATTGGAAATGGCTGAATGGCTGTAGAATCAGGCCAAGATCATTAAAGGAGCCTCTTCACAACAGAAAAGAGGAATTTAGCAGAGCACAGAGAAGAGATAGAGGAAAACAAACAAGAAGCAGAGATGGAAGATGCAGGAGAGAAGGTGGCATAATTAATGGAGCCAGGTCCTCAAGGAAGCTGAACGAGTTGGAGTCAATAGAGTCTGGACTTGAACAGAAGGAAACAAATTTCATCCTCCAACAATAGAGGGAAAGCTTTTAAGAATGGGTATGAACACAGGTGATTATGCACACAGGAGTCTGGAAAGCTGATAACCTCAATTATCTTAATGAAGTAGGAAGTGAGGATCTCTGATGAGAATGAGGACAGCTTGAATAATGAAGAAGATTTAGAATGTTCTTTGGAATACTGATGTCAAAATTGACCTAAGTTGGATAAATAAAAATAAATTACTTTTTTTCTCTACTAGCAACAAATTAAAAAAAAACAAAAAACCCAAAGGACCATCTGAAAAAAAAAACAATAAAATGTTATATAAAAACATCAATGTTTTTAGATAGATATACTACTAACAAACATGAATTCTCCCAAAATTAAGCAAATGTAATTTAATTCTAATTTAAATTTGACTAATATTTGGGAGGAATTGGATAAAGTGATCTTAAAGTTTATATGAGATAATAAATGTAAATGAGACTAGTGAGGAATGACTTGCCTTACAAGATTAAAGCATATCACAACCTCCTTATAATGGCTTTGGTTTTGGCTTAGAAAGAGCAAGTCAGAGGATAGAATAGAGAGAGCTCAGAAATAGATCCCAGTACATGTGGATATTTGATATATAACAAAAATGGTATTTCAGTTAAAAGGGGAAAGATGGGTTATTTTTAAAACTGTGCTTGACTTAGCAGCCCGTTCATCTGGAAAAGAGTATTTCAAGGTAAGTTCCAGATTGATTAAAGAAAAGAAGGAAGAAATGATAGGCTTCATATGCACAGAAATATCCCTCAAGTTGTTGATCAACCGAGATAGGGCTGAGAAGCTATGAAAAAAAAAGACACACATAATTTATAATTTTAATCCATTTGCAAACGATCAAATGTCAACCTAAAGGAAGTGAATATTGTGCTTCAATAAATATTTAACTTTAAAAAAGGAAATAATAACTTAGGGGAATGGTCTGAAATACATGATAGAGATAGATCTAAACTATGTTAAAAAGTGCTTACAAATGGATAAAAACCTAAATAGCCAAAAAGAAAAAATGGGCAAACGAGATTTGGGCAAAGCAAATCCAGGAGGTCAATAAGCATGAACTCATGCTCAACCTTGCTAGGAGTTAGGGAAATGCAAATAAAATCACAATGATATATCACCGCATAGCCATTAGATTAGCAAAAATAAAAAGTGGAAATAGCTCTCACTGAAGAGATTTGGGGGGAAGGATATTCTTGTGCATGTGGAAATGTCAACTGTTTCAACCTTTTTGAAACGAAATGTGGATTATCCATTGAAATTAATAATATATTTTCCTTTCTCACTTTAGAAATCCATTCCATGGCAATACAAATCTCTGCTGAATGAGATACCCATATAATTCTGTGTGTTGTAACATTGTTTGTACTAGTCAAAGACTGAAAACAAAGGAAATGTCCCTCAGTAGATCAATGACTATGTACATTATGCCTTCCCATCATGTAGTATTATGCAGCCATTAAAAGAAGTAAATTAAGTTCCTAAGAAGTACATCCCCTGAGCTAGGCACTCATTTGACCCTCATGACAACCTTATGAAGTAGGTGGTGGCAATTTTACAGGGAAGAAAATGAAAACACAATTTTTTAAGTTACCCAAGGCCTTAAACAACTATATTCAAAATTTCTGTATTTTTTCCTTATGCTCACTGAGTTAGAGAGATTTTCATAGTACTGTTTAGTATGAAAATATTAATATAGAGAAGTGTCTATAATAAGATCTCATTATTATAAAAACAAATGACCACCTAAATTTTGTACACACACCACATACACACATGCACACGCACATACACACACACACACACACACACACACACACACCATGCGTGTTATATATGTAGAATGTTTGTATACCAGAAAAGTATGGAGGGCTACACATGAGGTTGTTAGCATTATTCCTTATAGAAGAGGCAAATTTACTATTTATAGTAAAAAAATTTGTGTAAGATATAATCCTATACAGGGGCGCCTGGGTGGCTCAGTGGGTTAAGCCTCTGCCTTCGGCTCAGGTCATGATCTCAGGGTCCTGGGATCGAGTCCCGCATCGGGCTCTCTGCTCAGCAGGGAGCCTGCTTCCTCCTTTCTCTCTGCCTGCCTCTCTGCCTACTTGTGATCTCTCTCTCTCTGTCAAATAAATAAATAAAAATCTTAAAAAAAATTAAAAAAAGATATAATCCTATACAATTATTTATGATAGAATGACTTTCTGAGAGGAAGAGTGGATTCTACATGATTTTTGTTTACCTTGGTTTTTTATTTTTTAATTATTTTTTTTTAATGAGCATGCATGATTGAGGGAAGAGAAAGCTATATCCATGGGGGGGGGATCTAGTTAATGGAGATATAATAACAACAAATCTATAAATCCACCTCAAGATTATTTCTCCACATCTCTAGAACTTAAAAAGTTAATGCTAACAGGAGAAAGTATAGTGATAATATACAGGACTAAGCATCTAAGTCTCAGGTCATGAAAGCAGAATTTTTTAGCAGAAGTTAAACTTAATCTACATTTTAAAATGTGCGCAGACCCTTCAAATATTTATGTATGTTATCACATTTAAAAAATTTTTACTCTAAAATTTTACAAATGTTTTACACTAATTAATTTGAAGCAAATTAAACTGTGTTTCACGTATTGAACAGAAAACCAGTAAGAATTTGTTTTTATAATTCTATATAAATATTTATATATTTTAGATAAGTTTTATTACACACAAACTGTAATCACATTATTTTTGACATTGTTGATAAAATTAGAAATTCCTGAGGTGATCCACAGTCTTATCACTGAAGTTTATGTTTTTGATTCTGTTCTGCTTGGACAAGATCACCTCCAGCATTAAGCAGACACCGGGCTGGAAAGGGAGAGTGGAAGCAGGCCCTGAAGTTCCACTGAACAGGGAAAAGTGTGGAAGAGGCCAAAATAAAAGAGTGAGACAGCATCGTGGAGCGTATGCTCACACGGCAGAAGAAGCCTTAAGAAGCAGGGGAAATGCTCACATTGGGAGACTGGAGTAGGCCAGAGAATCTTACGTTCCTTTAGGAGGGAGGCCTGCAGGAGAAGGACTATCCTTGGGGGAGGGCCAGGTTTCCCATCAGCCTGGAGGTGGAGAGACTTGTAGGACAAGACAAGGGTGTAGGAGCTTGAGGAAGATGGGATGAGGATTCTCAAGGCTGCAGTGAAGGGGCCCAAGATGAAGCATAATTGTGGGACTCACCAGAGTGGAGTAACAGAGGGACATAAGGGAGCTAAAGAAGGGGGTCTGAGTTGGGGTTAAGCACCTGGCTTCCTTCTTGCAGTGAAAGTTATGATTAGAGGTGATTGGCCTCCACCCAATTTGGTACAAATTCTATTGGTGCTGTAACTGCCTGAGGATCCCAGTTGGTCTGACCTGTCTTGGGGGCTTGTGTACATGGGCCTGTGACAGTAATGGAGGTGAAGGGCAAGACCTCCTACTAGGGGGTTCATGAAAGTTCTAGATGAGTCTCTTGTACCAAGCTGTTGTATTCTCACTTCCATATAAATCACTACTAATAATGATATTTTTGTGAGTACAAAATATTCAGTCTTTGGTATGAGCTAAACTGTTTGGACTCAATTTCTAGAATCTTTGATTCTTTTCATCTCATTCAGGACATGACCTATTTCGATCTGTGAAGCAAGGGCTGCTAGAGTGATACAGTTCTGTCATATTTGGCTGGGAGTGGGACTCATTTCTTTAAGGTCCCTTTGTTTTGTGAAGCTCAGTGTTCCAAGTTCTCTCTCCCCAAGGCCCTCGGCTGATGAGTGCTTGGTAACCACATTCCTCTGGCCAACATGATGTAAAAGTAATAAAGCTTGCCAATAACATTCAATATCTCGGATTGAGAGATCACTTTCAGAAAAAGAGCTGAATTCAGTGACTCACAAAACCAGACTCTTGGCATGTGTGGAAGGTGAAAATGTCAAGGAAGCCAGCGAAGGAAAACGAGAAAAGGTTCAAGTTGCAGTCAGCCATTCTTAAGAGCCATTTTTGGCCCCTTCTGAACTTCTGTTCTTTAACTTGTGAAACTGCTGTCTTTATCTGAAAACATGAAACTAGGAACTAGAATTTGCCAATGCCGAACTAGAAGTCATTTATGAGTTTTGAATTTCACTGCAAATAAAACTTTATCAAACACTTTCTTTTAATGTCTAATTCAGTTTAGAGTTGCGACCTCTCTTTAGGTCCAGGCAACTACACTGGTAGTTCATCTGGAGGTTTCATTTTGTTCATTTTTAAAGATAGAGTTACTAACATTTTAAGGACAATCACGAGATGTTTGATCTTTTCGTGGATCTGGTTTTGATGCGACTTTCAGTCTCAGGCTACTCTGATCTTTTTGGTTTCTATTTCTTCAATTCAGTTGCTTGGCAAACACCTACATATTCAAAGGCCTCAGAGTAGGGTAATAGGATGGTCATTTACAAGCTGCCTTTACACATAGTCCCATTATCCCCATGCTCTATTCCTATCCAGATTTTTCCAGTTGCCTTGGTGGTGCTAGTTCTAGAAGAAGGTTTTTTGCAAGCTATGGTCATAGGCAAATCAGTCTGTGTTACTAATGGATGATCCTTCACCTCAAAATGCCGAGCTCAAAATGTTAGTTTCTTGGTCTTTTACTTACATAGCTTACCATATCCTGTGCTGAAAGAGTATACTCAGAATTTTTTTCTCCAGTGATGTTTACAAAATATGATTACAGAAAACTTGTGTGTTAACTTATAGAATGGGAAGCAGACTATAATTTTAGGACCTAACTTCTTTCTCACTTGATGCAAGTATGACTAGACTTTTGTGTCTGACCTATACTGACTGGGCAAAGTGACATTAAGGCCAATGTTTTATGTAATTAGCTCTCTTTCTTCATTTGGGATTTTAAAAAAAAGGAATAGGCTTTGACAAAGCAAAGATATTAAATAATAACCAGGAAAGGACCTTAGCATGAGGAATGAGATCATCTGATTCCAAGACAAATAAGGTATATAACGTTCTTGGATAAATAACTTTTAATTCTTAATATAACAGTAAAATTTTCTAATGATGTCACACATCCATTTGCAGTTACATAGAAGTCTAGTCATATTTGCCTCCAGTCAGAAAGAAATGTATTATATTCCAGATTGTTTCCCTAAATGAAACCAGAGTTTCATTCAGTTAAATTCTGTAAATCTGTAGTCAATTATTATAGAAAAAGTCGATACTGTTTAATGTTACTTGAAATCAAAATCCTATGATAGAACAGTATATGTATAAGAACTGTTACATAAAATATGAGTGGATAGATATTTACTATAGAGTACATAAAAGATGGAGAGGAAATATATTAAAAACATTAAGAAGTTTTATCTTTTAAAGACATACTGATTTTTTTAATTCTGTTCAATCTTTTTTTTTTTTTTCAAGTAAGCTCTACATCCAACATTGGGCTTGAACTCACTACCCTGAGGTCATGTCGCCTGCTCTGCAGACTAAGCCAGCCAGGCGCCTCTATTCTGTTTAATCTTAAAAGATCTAACAGAATTAATTTAGCTTCTGGTCAATCACTTCTAGTCTTCAATGAAACCTAATAAAATACTGACATATGAAGAAGGCTAAAATGTAACTGTATAGTTGGTTTTGATTTATAGTTAAGCAAAAAGTTTCTCAGAGGCTTGAAACTTGTTAAAGCTTCCCAATCATTAGGGACAAAACCAGGGCTTTAGTTCAGTTCCTTGATTATTAGATTTATAATTCAATTAAGCTTTTTTTTTCTCAAAATATATATGGTGAAAAGTGAAGGCAAATTTAATCCATCATCAGTGGTTTTCTGAGTTCCCAGACCCTCTTCTCTTTTTATGAGGGTAATTCTCTCATGCTGTTTTTTACAGTTGGGCATAATTCTAAAATAGACCACATAGCCTGCTTTTCGCATTCTTGCTTAAGTCGTGGAGGGAACAGCTACCCAGCCAGAGTTCTCGGTCAGTATGGTTAGCTGTGCCAGAGAGAGCCAGCCCTAGAGAAGAAACTAAGTTTTAGCTATTCTTTTTTTTTTTTTTTAATATTTTATTTATTTATTTGTCAGAGAGAAAGCACAAGCAGGCAGAGGCAGAGGGAGAAGCAGGCTCCCCGCTGAGCAAGGAGCCCGATGTGGGACTCGATCCCAGGACCCCGGGATCATGACCCGAGCTGAAGGCAGCTGCTCAACCAACTGAGCCACCCAGGCATCCCAGTTTTAGCTATTCTTAAGAAGAAGCTCCCACTAATTTCAGTACTGCTGCCAGGGCGTGAAGGAAGATTTTACATGGAGAAACCCTTGCCACCAGACATGATCAGTAACGCCTCTCACGACTTGTCATTGTGCTTCCCTTTATAGGCCCCCCCGGGTGGCCCAATACGGTTGAAACCAGAATGTAGTTTCTACCAGTCTCTAAACGGCATTTCTTGACGCTAGCCAAGTGGCATGCCTAGTAACTTAATGGACATTCTCTCTAACTTTATGCTCGATCTATTTTTCAGAAACAACGCATCTGGGCTTCCTAGGTCTAGAGTCAAATCTAATCTAAATCTAAACAATCTAATCTAAACAAATAGCAAGTGGATAAGAGCAGCCGTAATCATTCCATTTTTTTACTTTTGTCATGTCTTTTTAATAGAGAGATCCGTTAGAATCACTATAAAACAGAATGTTAGTTTTTATTTTTTCGACCTTTCATCAGCCTTTGACTCCTAGGGCAGGAATCAGTTATGAGATAAAATGTAACAGTTCAGCAGAGAGAATCCCTCCACCCCTTCACAGATGCTCACAGAGAATCAGGACCCAGCAGTGGAAGTCTTCTCTTGTTGCATAAGGAAATATTTGCCAATACACTGAAAATAGGGATGGGTTCTGGATTTACTCTTGGATAAACAGGTTGTGGCTTTTTGTTGTTGTTGTTTTTTCTACTCAGCCACCAAAAATAAAAGATCGATAACCAGATGATATGAGTTTATTATTCAGAACCAGGAGTGACCTTAGAAAACTATTTGTTCTAGGGGCGCCTGAGTACCTCAGTCAGTTAAGCATCCAACTCTTAATTTCATCTCAGGTCATGATCTCAACGTTTTGAGATCAAGCCCCACATGGGGCTTAGCATGGAGTATGCTTGTCCCTCTCCCTCCCCCTCTGCCCCTTCTCCTCTACCCCTCCCCCTGCTTGCACTCTCTCCCTCTCTCTCAAATAAATAAATAAAATCTTTAAAAAAATAAGACTATTAGTTCTACTCTAATCACAGCCAGAAAAAAAGAAAATGGTTTCAGTTCAACTATTCCAAAGCCAAGGGCTTTATTTTTGGTAGACATTTTACTTGGTTCATAATTGATAACCCTATTAATCAAGTTTCCTCAAACACACTGCTGCCTAGGATGCTCTCTTCTGGTGCAGAAGACACAAGATTTAAATCTAGAGTATCTCTGGATCAAGATGCCTAACTGAGCACACATGTTTACTCTCCCAAACCCCCTCTCTCCTTCTGTACGCCTGTCATCTAGTAGGGTAGAGATTAACTAGGATAGGTCATAGGAAATAAAGAAGTTATTTTCCTCGAAAATCTGAGTAGTAATATGAGTAAATTGTTTATTCTGATATAATAACTTTTAAAAAATTGGCTATGCATGTTTTGGTTTTATGATAACTTTCTGTTTAAGCAGAAAATTATTCTCCTCAACCACTCTAGGCAATGAAGTAGTTGGGAAAAAATGGAGTGAAAAATCTTTGGAAGGATATAAGCCCTAAATGCAGAACATACATGAAAGAGAAACTTGTCATTAAAACTCTATGAAAAGAAGCTTTGGAAAAAACAATAGAATTACTAATAGAGCCACAAAGACAACATCTGAGAAACAAATTCTACTACAATCTCTACTACTACATTTATGACTACTGAGGTAAGGCCGCAAGGCTTTATACATTTTGTTTTCTCCATCACTAAAACTGGAAGGATAATATTCCCATGTTCACGTAACAAAATATCAGGAAAATAAGCTGACTATTTAAGAACCTTGCTTAAGATTTATAAATAATAAATAAAAAATAAACAAGTTCTGATAGACATATCAGAGGATCCCTTTGGTGTTTTCTTAAGATGTTGGGCACATGGGAGCATTTTTAGGAGACATTTTAATGAAGCTATCTGGCAGTGGATACTGCCCAACAGAGTTGATGAATTAGGAGTTGGATAGGAGGAATGCTGCCTGGAACTGCAGCCAGATTTAATAGGCTATTGTGTGTGAGGACAACCGAGACTTTGGACTCAGGCCTGGGTTCAAATTCAAGTTCCACCACATATTAGCCGTTGCCTTATTTTTTCCATTTCCTCATATTTCAAACAGAAATTATACATACCTCAAGGTGCTATTGTAAGGATTAAATGAGATAGCATGGAGAAGGCTATTACGGTTCCCAGCACACAGTAGGTGCTCAGTAAATAGTGATTACCATTATTAGCTCTAAGTTTTAGTAGCTCCCTACTCCATCAGACAAGGTTATCAGTTAAGTGAAATATCACAAGCCATAAAATATCCCCATGTGGATAGATTGTTGCTTATGTTCAGTTAGCTAGAATTCTCCCTTGAGTACCAATTTATACATTTGGTAGTACATTTTCTCTTTAAGGAAAAATCTTTAAAAGATGATAAACTGCTTCCTTAGCCAACAACCATACCAGAGCTGTCTCTGCCCTTGAAGAGGGCACACACAGTAGGACATCAAGATAATGCCTTAGTGCTGGGTGCAGTCCAAAGGCCAGCTCAAGTGTCTTCATATTGCAAAACAACTCCTAAGATTACAGAATCTTGGCTTTGGAGGACTCATCTTACAGGATATGGAATTTTGCTATTCTTTTTAAAAATCTTCCTTATAGTGTCCCAGATAGGTTATTTAACTTCTGGTTAGATGTTTAAAATGGGATGAAATCTTAGTAAGCACCACAGCAGAGTAAGAATGTTCAATTCAGCAAACATTTAATGCCTTCCATATGCCAGGCACTAGAAATAAGTACATCGAATACATGTAGCACATGGTTCCTGTCCTCAAGATGCTTAGAATATAGGGAAGAGAAGAAATATAAGTAACCATTAAAGACAGCAATGGTAATTTTTAAAAAAATGCTAATTTATTTCCAGTCATTTCTACCTTTTGGGGGAGTGCTAAATCTACTTATACAAGAGAAATAGAGTGCTGATGGGGATTTAGAGACTCCAAAATACATTTTATTTAGTATAAAGATCTTCAGACAGATCCTCGATAGGTACAAGGAGCCTTATTTACTGACAAATATACATTAGCTAATTTATTTATTTATTTATTTTACATTAGCGAATTTAAAGACTGTTGATCTTAAAAATAAAACTGCCAGTTAACCAGCAAAAATGTGTTTATTCAGGAATAGCAGACAATTACAACCTGGCACAAGTAAGCCACAGCAAAGTCATAGGCAAGCCCAGAGAACAAAGGAGAACACGTATAGAAGAAAGAGGTTAGTTGGGAAGGCTGTTACAGAAGAAAAAAAAAAGAAAAGTCCATTAGAGTAAACTGGGAGTTCCAAGTACAGTGGCTTTTCATTGGCTGAGTAGCATAGTCTCTCATGGCTGGGCCGTTGCCAGGGAAGAAGGAAAGCCTTTTTTCCTCCTGCTGCCTGGGGTAGGATAGTATTCGCAGGCAAAGTCCCTCTCTTCCTATTGGCTTCGCAACAAACAGTGGTAGGGCCCGAGAGCTCCCCCTGCTGGCCTCCCAACTCCATTGTAAAGGAAGTTTCTTTTTTTTAATTTTCACAGTACTAAAACTCAGCATGTAGAAGAACTTTACGGGAAAATGAGACAACTGAGAATAGGTCGATGGCATAGTTGACAGCCTATCTAGCTACTAATGAACAGAACTGGGTTATATAATACATGGTTGGGAAATATTTTTCCATAATACTCTGTCCAATGCTCTGCACTAGTTAAACTCTTACTTGGAACTTCTCCGTAGTTTGCATTGACAGACATTTAATTATATCTGGAGAACAAGAATGGGTCTAGAGAAGCCTGAGAATCGTGAGTAAAAGAAATCCTGTGAGAACAAGTTAAACATTTTCCTTCAGGACAAGAGAAGGTCTGAGGGGTGATTGGATTCTTGTCTTTTATATGAGGAAGACAATATAAATCATTTCTTATTCCAGTGACATAATGAATAAGTCTAGAATAGCCTAAAATGCAGCTTTGAAAACTTATTTTGGGTAGAAAAACTTTTTAACATATTCTGATATATATTAAAATATCAAAACAAGAAACTCTCCTAGGAGGTTTACATTTTCACCTATTTGGCTGGTAAGGTAATCTGATAATTTGCTCTTTGATTCTGAGAAAATATTAAACAAGCATAGGTTGTTCACAACTGTATAATTAAGTTTCGTAACAAGATTCCGAAGCCTGCTATGGCACAGGAACAACCAGGAGGATTACAAAGGGCACAGAAAAAGTTTTAGGAGCACGGGATGACACCATTTTCATACCTACAGCCAGCTAGTGCTTCATCAAGAAATGTATCGATGTGTCTTGGGCTACAAAAAGTTAAAGAATCAATATGACATTTCTGCTGCTGATTTTTTTTAATAGCTTTGCATCCTAAAACGCTAGTCTTGAGTCTGACATGAAAATGTGTCTATCACTTACTCAGAGGAGCTATCTGGGTCTTTCAGCCAAATCTAAAATATCTTAGCATATACAAGATAAGTTTCAGAGATACCATTTTACCCTAAACATAAAGAATAGTTCATAAAACCTGAATCACTGAAAAATATATGTGGAAAATAGTCATGTTGCCAGCAACCACTAAGACGATTTTTTTTCCCTAGACTAGTGGACTGTTGATGAGAAATGAGGAGGTAGAATTTTAATTTTTATATACATAAAACAAAAGCATTATTATTTTTATCTTAACATAGCTTTATTATTATGAAAATCAAAATGTCAAAATGAGTTTTCTCATAGGTCTTATCTGTGTGCTATTCTCTCAGTAGATATCCTATAATGCTATATCATAATGGTAGTTTTTTTTTTCTGTCTCTTCAGTCTCTTTTTACCCTTTCTATGTAGTTTCTGTGACTTCCATAACTCTTTAATGGATGTGCATGCTCTAGTCTCTATATGAACATTCACATACTATTCCATTCTTGTATCCTGTCCTCATCACTTCATTATCAGAAAACAAATGAAGATGTTTGAGTCTCTGGTAGGCTAGTAAGAGCCCCAGTGGCAGGTGAGTCCTGGTGACCAGATCCCTCCTGACAGGGGCACGCCATTTCACTAGTCAGAGCTCTTTTAGAAGGTTCCTTCTGCCTCATTGGCATGCCCTTTCTTGCTTCTCCCAGAGATGTAACTCGGACTAGTCCACCTGAAGCAGAAACGGAAGTTAGAGGTGTTCAGTGTTTAAGTGGAGAAACCAGTGGAGGGAGTCAGCTACCTACCTCTCTCCAACCTGTCTGTCTAGAGTGCAAGTGGAAGTTTTACGGGGAGTGGGGTTGGAAATGGGATTTCTTTACCAGGGTAAAAGGCCGGGGGGAGGGGGGGAGTGCCTTGATTCAATTCTATTAATTGAAAGTTTACTATTTGGCATACAGTCCTCAATCCAGCTCAATACCTCTTTGCTGTCAACAGCGTGGGTTCTGGGGTCAGATTGCTTGCCCTCAGATTCTAGTATTCTATCATTACCGTTTTTATTATACTTACTTTCCATGCCCTTCTAGCAAAAAGAAAACCCACTAAACACTTGTAGCCCAGGCACCCTCACCCTACCACATTCAAGTTAGGCTGTGTTTGGGGTCCTTTCTCTTCTCTCTCACTTTGTTCTCCTGCTTTTAAAAGCTGTATTCAGCACACTTTCAAAATCCTACAGTCAGCGTCTGTCACCAGTCTGAGGAGCCCGGGGCTCTCGCCTTGTCCATCTTGTTCAAGCCAGGATGAGATGATGACAGGAGAGCAGAAATGCTGGGCTCTGGCTCCTGGCTTCAGGCTGGGCGAGCTTTGAAAAAGATCGGCCTTTCCGAGCCCCGGCAGCAGGGGCTGCCATGGTGTTCCGAGCCATCTTCCCTCTGGCTCTTAAAAGGGCATGGTCTTGACCAAAGAATGGCCTGCAGTCCTGAGGAGAGGCCAAGGCCCTACCATCTTTTGACATCCTAAGGCTGGAGGTAGGTTCCTTCTCAAAAGCATTTGCCAGAAGCAGCTTCTCCTACAGCTGGAGTGGGTGCAGGGTCTGCAGACATCTTAGCCCTGAGTAGGTCAAGTCCTGCTGGCAGGGCAGGGCCGCAGCCCAGGAGCCCCAGGGAAGCCCCGCCTGCCGGCGGCCCAGCCTGCCAGCACTGTCTCAGACTTGGGGTTCTGAGGGTGAGGCCCGTCTGGGGAGGCGGCGCGGGGAAGCAGCAGAGCGCTGCTTCAGGGTTTTTCTGCGTCTTGGCTAGCACCAGGATGAGGGAGGGAGAGCCTGGCCTGGCTCTGGGGGAGCAACAGCCCGCGTGACAGGTGCCATCCACCTGGAGCCGCAAGGCCCAGCACAACCGCTTCCCCCATCCAGTCACTCATTCTTGAGACCAAAGGGACAGAGGACAACTAACCCTTGGCAAAAGCTCTCCAGTGTGTCTTTGAAATGAGTGAAAGAAAGGATATATGTGTAGGTAAGTTATTTCTCTTCTAGTGGAGTCCAGAGGCTCTTTCCTTGCCCACTTCTTTACTGGTAACTGGGAAGTAAAACATACAAATTTCTGAATTTCTCTTTTCTTGCCTTGAGCACATCAAGGGCTGACACTGATCTCTCAGCATGAAACCCAGAGGTCTGGATTTATTATTTATTGTTTATTATTTATTTATTTATTGTTTATTTTTTATTGTTTATTTTTATTTATTTATTACTTATTTATTGTTTATTATTATTTATTGTTTATTATTAATTATTCCAGCATTAGGGTGGTAAAGGCTTAATGCTGGGAAAGAAAGAGAGCAAGCAATGAGATACCTTAAGTGAGAATAGGCCTAAAGGTGGCTCCTTGCATTTGATCATAATTATTTAGCAAGATATGCCTGGAATATGTAGAACTAAGATATTAGTATAATCAATTTGCATATATTAAAATTTGACACGTGCCAGACGAATCAATATAAGTGTATTCACATTCTGTGTCAGAATGTACCCACTCCAATTCCATTAATCATATTATCATAAAGAAAAATTACATTTCTGGGCTACTGTATTTGTATGTCTAAGTTACCTTAGTTAATTTAAGCATAGCAATAAATAAGAATGCTCAGTTCATTTAAAATATTAAAGATTCTGAGCTAGATTTTGTTTAATTTATGCTCTCAACTCCTCAGCAATCTCGGTGTATTCGTTACTACGTTATATCTTTAGAGAGCTAAGTCTCCCGTTAGTCTACAGATCGTGGAGTAGGTTCGTCTCCTTTTTCACAGTTCTGCAGTTGGGAGTCTCCTTGTCCTCATCTGTAATGCGAAGGAGTCAGGGGAAGCTATTCCTAAAATCTCTTTGAGCATGGATTTTGCATGACCAATCCATTGTAGAACACGACTAAAATAATGGTCCTTTTGTAGTTCTCTGGGGGCATTTACTGCAGCTTGGAATCACGCTGGGTAGACGCAGGCGTCACTGCGGGGAAAACACAACTGAATAATGGCCATGTTTTGAGATAGTGACTTCTATGGTTGAAAGAGTGAGAAAATGGTGTTTGGTTTGAGGTGTTTTGTTTTGAGAAACAAACTTGAAACATGTTCTTGAGTATTTCTGGATAGAGAAGCACAAAATAGATGTGGACTCTTAAACGCTTTAGTACTCGAAGCACTTTCGCTCTGCATCCTCACGGTGCAAGCTAGTTGGGAAGGGCAGAGTCCCTGGCCTAGCCCTGCAAGATGTGGGGTTTGAGGTCAAAGTGGGTTTGGCGGCTAAGCCTCGACCAGATCTCCAGATCCCTAAGTGGGAAGTCTGCGGGGAGGCTGCGGCGAGTTAACCGTGGCGGGCCGCAAGCACCTGTTCTCCCCCGGCAAGCTTCGCCCCGCCCCCCTGGCGGGGCCTCTCAGACTAGTCCCTCTCACCTGGGCAGAGCCCAGAACTATCAGCAGCTCGGGTGGCTTAGATGAGGGGCCAGGGGGTGAAGTGAGTTGCTCGCTCATGTTTTCCTGGAACTTTGGGGGTCTAATTTCCTGCTGGGGAGGAAGCAGCACTCTGGGTAGTGGGAGTGAGGGCGGTGGTGCCCCGCCCCTGCCTGGTGCCGGGAGCCAGCCGACGTGACCGTGGCGGTCTTCGCCGCCCAGGATTCGCGCGCCGCCCGCAGAGGGCGCGCCCCGGAGCCGAGCGCCCTTCGTCTGCCACCTGCGGGGCCCGGGCTGCCTGGTGAGGGGCGCGAACCCGCGAGGAGCGCGCGGCGGGCGCGGCGGCGGCGGCGACGGCAGGAGGAGGGGCCCAGAGCCCGGAGCTGGGCCAAAGGACACCCCGTCCTCCAAATGCTGCCGCTGGAGTGAGCCGCGCGCCGGCGAGAAGGCGGCGCCGCTGACCCTGCCGCTGGACTGCGCTTCGCTCGGCAGCCGGCGCCCCCCGGGCAGCTGCGGCTCCGGGAGCTTCGGGGACCGCCCAGGGCACTCAGCCCGCCCAGCGCCGGATGCCTCCCCGGCCTCGCAGCCGTCCCGAGGGGCGAGGGGCGCGCAGCTGCCCCGGCGATGTGTTGTGTAAGTGAACACCTGGGAGGTGGGCGACCGGCTTGTGTGTCCGTCGGTCTCGGCTCGTCAGCTTTGCCCTTTGGTTTTTCAATGGCAGAAACCTGGGCGTTACAGGCGGCTTGAATTCAAGCAGACCTCTCGGAGCCAGCTGCTTCGGATAGAGCCTCACGTCTGTCTCCTAATTGAGGAGAGTTAGCCCCCGCCCCTTCCACCTTCTGAGCCCCAAGTTAAAGATAATTGCATTAGGAGCTGCAGTTTCATTCTTCCTCTTTCCTACCTGAAGAGAGACTGAAGATTTTCAGGTAAAAGATTTGCCTATGAACATTTAATTTGTATGCCAAGCTGTCAGGCTTCTGCTCCGAAAGACCTATGATGAACAAAGTATTCGCGCTTGTGCTTTTTAGAGCTATGGGAGGCTGAATCTTGGGGTAAATTATACTGCAAATGGGGGGGGATCGTAGTAGATCTGTAAGATCCTTCAGCCATTAGCTAAGGGATCTGAGAAGCAAAGCAGAACAATAGGAGTTGTTTCTCTTCTGTTTCCTGTCTGCTCTCTCCCTATCCTTTAGGGAAATAAATAACATAAAATTATTAATGAGTAAATGTTCCCGTCAAAGACTCCATCTTTTTAGGATCCGGTGTATATGGTATTTATTTACCTTAGACAAAGTTGTGATTAAGGATTCAGAGGAATAAAGAATCTACTTTTATTATGACGAAGTATAAGTCACGTCATGATCAACAGTTGAATATACCTTTTTTTCCCTTGGATTAGGTCGTTTTCAAGTACCTGATACAGCTGCCATATATAGACGGAAAATAACATTATTTAAGTATCCTGTCTGACATGTTCAGCAAAATGGTCTGGAAAAACAGTATCTGCAGGTTTTAACTTTCTTGTTTTGCCATCAAACAAAATTGCCAGAATTACATTTCAGACCCACAATCTTATAGCAAAAGATATAGATTAAAATCATAGACCAGCCTCTAACCCCTTTTTAATTATCTCCTCTATAGCATTTCTGACAGGCCACATTTTCATCAAACACTTCAGTGACAGGGAGCTCACTACTTTTGAGGTATCCCTTCTTTTTGTTACCGTTAGGAAGGCTTTGTTTACACTGAAATGACAACTGCTTCCTTGGCCCTGTTTCTCATTAGTCTTGCTTTTGCCAGTAGTCCTCCAACTTGTGAAATTATATGGAGAATTTTTCAGCAGAAAGGATCTAAAACTTTCGTCCATTTGAAAAGACTCTATAACCAAAAAACAGTTAAGAAATGAAAAGTCTAAAGTGGTACAGAGTTAAGACTTTTGTCCCCCTTACCTGATAGCCTTTCAGAGCCCTGAGTTTCACCTTCCTTGTCTATAAAATGGGAATGATTGTATACTCTAGCTACCTGTAGAATTATTGTGAGAATTAAATAATATACATAAACTACTTAGTATAGTTACCTAGAAGTCAGTAAGTATTAGTTATCTTCACTAATCATTGCTTTTATGTTTCCTTCCTTCCTTAAGACCCTTCTCTGTGGGGAAAATCCTTAGCCCCAAATTGAATTCCATAATTCAATCTAATCTGAACAGTGCAGAGTGCAATGAGTTTCTATCTTAAAGCTAAATCATCTAACGCTTAATTGCCTTATGGAGTAAATACACCATGATTGACTAAAAATCTCACCAACCACCAGCCTCTCTGCCCCCCCCCCCCACACACACACATTGCTATCAAGGTAGGCTTTACTAACTTTTTAATTATATCCTTAAAAATTTCTTGAACATTTTTTTCTCTTGTGTTACTTTAAGCCTCTCTCCAATTTCCAGTTTGCTAGATAGATTTCAATCTTGACTGTGGCATTCATCATGTTAATTGTACCTTCTAGTTTTATGTCACCTGTGCATTTGGTGAGTTTTTTCACCAGATTCAAGTCATTAATAATACAGAAACAGTTCCTTTCACCATGGAGGCTCATGTAGAAACTTGTGTGGCACAGTGGAAAATGGTCCTGATCTTTTGGAGGCATGTTTTGGAGCTTGGCTGTTACACTTATAGTTTTATGACCTTGCGAAACTTATTTTCCTTATCAATAAAGTCAGGTTAGTAACATTTACTTTTCAGGGTGCTTGTTAGGATTCAAAGTAATGTACTGAAAGTACCAGGTGCACCTGGTTGGGAATGTAGTTGGCCTTTGGGAGATATTGCTGAGACCAATCGATGGTCAGCTGAACTCCATTAGTACTGTCCTCCTTGTTAATCAAACTATTCTAGCTGATAAGTCAGTTTCTTCATAAGACGACATGAGGAAATTTTTAATCAAATGTTTTGCTAAAAATAAACATCTTGAGTATCCCGAATCTATCACAAAAGTAAATGATGTTAGTTTTAAAATGACTAATTCTTAGTGAAGTTCTAGTTTCTAGAAATCCCCAGTCTTTTCCCTCTAAATAGTCCCTAATGTTTACTGATTAAATCTTGAATTTTGCCAGAAATTAGTATTAAACTAACTTCTCTGTAATACTTAGGAATTCTAAATTCCTTCTGTTTTGGATTTTGAAAAAAATTGGGGAAAAAGAAAGTGTTTGAGTCTCTAGCTTCATGAGATGTCCCTTCTTCATATTTTCCAAAGGTTGTCAAAATATTTCTGTGTTTACATCTGTAGACTCTCTCTGGAATATAATTCACTAGAATTTGAAGACATGAATTCTTATAAAGTGACCTCTTCTGCTTGTACCTTGGTTCTCTCTTAATGAGGTTTCTCTGTACTTTGCTGCATAAAGTCATTTGCTTTTAAGAAAACAAAATAGTTGCTGAGAAGTTCTGTTGTTGTTGTTGTTATTTTCTAATTAATATATCATCTGCCCTTGGATTTGGGAATTTTCTTTTAACTGGATCCTGTCTTGCATAGTGCGTGTACTTAGGAACATCATGTAGAAGTTCAATGGTGGATAAAGATAACCAATCATGTTGAAATTATGATGTTGAAAGTTTGGGGAGTCATAAATAACTCTAGTCAGTGTCTGATATAGGAAGAGCCTGTACTTTAAGACTTAATTTATTGTTTATAAATTAAAAGTTGTGAAATTAAAGATGTGTTAGGAAAATTTTTTTCTCTAGCTTTATAGGTTCTTTGGCTGATAAATTGATATAAGACAGATTAACAGGAAAAAAAACAAACTTCATTATATCCATGCAGGAGCCCCATAAGAGTATGAGACCCAGTAATAAGTTGGGCAGTTGAGGCTTATGTGCCATCCCGAGCTAAGGAATGGGATAGGGGCCTGAGGCTAAAGGAGAGGAGGGTAACTGACAGGACGATAAGAGCAGATATTTGGCAATTAGATGTTTATCTGCCATATAGATAGGTCATTCAGATAAAAGTTATTTCTGGTAATAGCTCTCTTTCTAAACCAGGCTCCCTATCTTAATTCTTTTTGAGTAAAGGAGAGTTCAGAGTTTTTCTTGAATCTGCTAGGTCTTGATTGCCTTCAGCTCAAAATAATCTACCTGCAAAGTGGCCTAATTTGGGGTCACAGGTTCTGCTCCCCTTCAGATGTTTCATAAGGGACTTAAAGTAACATACATTAGAGAAGCTGGCTAGGTGCTAGACACAAGGGAGTGACAGAGCCTTGTGAACTGGGGATGAATGCCCAGCTTAGAACTGTTCTAATTCAGAACAGTTTAAACATTGCACTGGCCAAGCAAAACACCGGCCCAACACTACCATGAGTTTGTGGACTTTGCCTTTAAGTGCCCTGAAAGAAATAGAACTCTGTATAGTTCACAGTTTTATTCCCAACATCTAACACACTTTGAAGCACATGGCTATTTAACAAATAACCTAGCTTTAATTAGCATTTATTAAGGGCCTTGATATAAGAACTATTCTGTGCAAATTAACAAAAGGAGAAATGACTACTGCCTTTGAGGAATATTTAATCTCATTTAGGGAGACAGCACTTAAAAATTAGACCAATGAAGAGCACATCAGTTCAAAAAGATGGAGCTTCCCTAGCCATGAAGATAGTACAGATTTAATTTAAGCAGGGAAAAGGGAAGGAGTGCTGGGTGGAGATAAGGGAGAAGTGGTATGTTTCAACATAAGGGAAGCTAGAGGGAGAAAATGAGCATGGGTGTGTGCATTAAAGGAGAATAACTTGATAGGAGAGGAAATTTCCTGGGACTAATTTGAAATTAAATCCAATAGGTAAAAAGAGGGCTCTAAAAATGTTTAAATTAGATGCACCTCCGCCCCCACCTCATCCCCAACTCCCTAACCCCACCCTGAAATATTGTACCATCAGCTACAGAAAACAGGAACTCTGTAAATGACTCCTTAGGAATGTGGTATATGTATCATGGAAGAATGATGAAACTTTAAAGAGCAAAACTTTCTGAATTCATGATCTTTTGACCTAGAGTCTGAGTGGTTTAAACACTGTGTTTTCCCATGTCTCCACATAAGAATAAGAGTTCTTTTAAGTATTCAGAAGTACATATACTACTGTCTGGAATTTAATTCAGTGCATAGCACTTAATACACTTTATTTATTATTTATGCCTCCTACTTGTTCTAAATATTTGGTTTCACTATGTAATAGAAAGACTAATCTTGAATCTGTAGGGAAGGAGAAAAATTCTTCCTCTACCCTTTTAGGTTCATTGGCTGGGTCTGCAAATCAAACTGATGATAGATTAACAGGCAGAAAACAAACAAACAAACAAAAATCCAAAAACAATGACCCATGTACCCATGGGGGTCACAGAGAAATGTGCTTCAGGGGAACAGCATTAGAGACTTATATATCATCTTAAGAAATGGTGATAAATTGTGGAAAAGAGGCTAGACAAAGGAAAAGGGGTTTGGGGCTCCTGGGTTGGAGGTAAGTTATGGAAAGTGACCAGGAAATTTATAATAAATAAGGATTGTTTCATAAGGTTTGTTAAGCAGATAAAAGGTCTCAGGTGATCAGAATTGTCTCTGAAGTAGTTCTTCTTCTACTAAAGGAGGTGGAGACAGCTTTACAAAGGGAACTGCTTTTTGACAAAAAGGGGTACAAAGAGCTAACTGCCTTTGGCTCAAAACAACCCATATATCATTGTGGCATATTTTGGGATGGCAAACTCTGACCTTCAAATTCCTTAACAGCATTTGAGGTAAATAAAATTTAATGACTCAGAAAAATGTCAGTTAAGATAATTTGATCCATTAAGATGACTAAGATTTAGGTACTTTGGATCAACTTTGATTAGAAACTACTTATTAAAGTTCAGGCTTGAGTAAGGCAGAGTCTCTACCTTCCATGAATTCATAGGCATGTGAGAGAGACAGACAAATTTACCATCCATGCCAGTGTAAGAGATGCATTCATACTGTAATAGAATTACACAAGGATTGACATTTTTAGGATTGTTTTGGAGTATATGGCTTCAAACTTTGTGGAAGATTTTGAGGTTGGGGAATCTCATGTGTTTGTTATGGGTTAGACTTTTATGAATGGGATGGGAAAACTGTTCAGAACATGGGAGCATGAGTTATCCAAAACAGTCAGCTCAAATGCCAGCTTCTCCTTCCTTTTCAATTTTTTCTTCCTTCCTCTTACCTCATTATCAATTCAGTAATGATCTTATAGTAATAGTAGCAGAATAGCTGCTGCATTTCTATAATGCTTTGTTTTTCCTTACCAATTTTATATGTTACTCAGTGCTCATCATGATATATGTACTCTTAATACCCTTACCTATTTCACCCATCCTTCCTACCTCACCTGTGATAACCATTAATTCTCTATAATTAAAAGTCTGGGGTTTTTTGTCTCTTTTTTTTTTCTTTGTTTTGTTTCTTAAATACTACATATGTGTGAAATCATATGTTATTTGTCATTTTTTAAATGCTTTATCTCAGCATTATACTTTCTACCTCCATCTATGTTGTTGCAAATGGTGTGATTCCATTCCTCTTTATGGTGTATATTTGTACGTATATACACCACATCTCCTTTATCTATCGTCTATTGATGGACATTTAGGTTGATTCCATAATTTAGCTAATTATAAATAATGCAATAAACATAGGAATGCATATATCTTTACAAATTAATGTTTTCATACTCTTTGGGTAAATGCCCAGTAATGAAATTACTGGATCATATGGTAGTTCTATTTTTAATTTTTTGAGGAACCTCCATACTGAGGAACCTCCACAGTGGCTAAACCAGTTTGCATTACCACCAATAGTGCACGGGGGTTGCTTTTACTCCACATCCTAGCCAACACTTGTTGTTTGTTGTGTTTTTAATTTTAGCCATTCTGACAGGGGTAAAGTGATATCTCATTGTAGTTTTGATTTGCATTTATCTGATGTTGTTATGGCCAATGTCAGACAAGTTACAGATTACTGCCTGTGCTCTTTTCTAAGCTTTTTATGGTTTCAGGTCTCACATTTAAGTCCTTAATCCATTTTGAGTTTATTTTTGTGTGTGGTATAAGAAAGTGGTCCAATTTCATTCTTTTGCGTGTACTTGTCCAGTGTTCCCAGTACCCATTTTTGAAGAGACTGTCTTTTTCTCATTGGATATTTTTGCCCCCTTTGTCAAAGATTAATTGACCTTACTTCTGGGTTTATTTCTGGGTTTTATATTCTGTTCTGTGATCTATGTGTCTGTTTTTGTGCCAATATCATGTTGTTTTGATTACTACAGCTTTGTAGTGTAACTTGAAATCTGGGATTGTGATACCTCCAGTTTTGTTTTTCATTTTCAATATTGCTGTTCTTACTTGGAGCCTTTTGTGATTCCATAGAAATTTTAGGACTGTTCTAGTTCTGTGAAAAATGCTGTTGGTATTTTGATGGAAATTACATTAAATCTTTAGATTACTGTGGGTAGTATAGACGTTTTAACAATATTCGTTCTTCCAATCCATGAGCATGAAATGTCTTTCCATTTGTATCACCTTCAATTTCTTTCATTAATGTTTTATAGTTCTCAGAGTACAGGTCTTTCATCTCTTTTGTTAAGTTTATTCCTAAGTATTTTATTATATTTGATGGAATTGTAAATGGGATTGTTTCTTAATTTCTCTTGCTGCTACTGCTTCATTATTAGCGTGTAGAAATGCAATGGATTTCTGTATGTTGATTTTGTATCCTGCAATCCCACTGAATTCATTTATCAGTTCTAATAGTATTTTGGTGGAGTCTTTCGAGTTGTTTTCTTAATTTTATTTATTTATTTGAGAGAGAGTGAGTGAGAGAGAGTGAGAGTGCACAAGCTGGGGGAGGAGCAGAGGTAGAGAGAGAAGCAGACTTCCCGCTGATCAGGGATCCTGATTCAGAGCTCAATCCCCAGACCCTGAGATCATGACTTGAGCTGAAGGCAGATGCTTAACTGACTGAGACATGCAGGTGCCCTTTTTAGGGTATTTTTATGTACACTATCATGTCAACTGCAAATAGTTAAAGTTTACTTCTTCCTTACCAATTTAGATGCCTTTTAATTGTTTCTCTTGTCTGATTGCTGTGGCTAGGATTTCTAGTAATATGTTGAATAAAAGTGGTGAGTGGACATCCTTGTCTTGTTCCTGACCTTAGGGAAAAGTTCTCAGTTTTTCACCATTGAGTATAATGTTAGCTGTGGGTTTTCATATAAGTTCTTTAATATGTTGAGGTATGTTCTCTCTAAACCTATTTTATAAGAGTTTTTATCATGATTGGATGTTGTCCATTGTCAAATGCTTTTTCTGCATCTATTGAAATAATCATATGGTTTTTACTCTTTCTCTTATTGATGTTGATTGACTTGTGAATATTGAACCACCCCTGCAATTCCTCTTTCATTTCTGATTTTGTGTGAGTCCTCTATCATTCTCTATCTCATGAGTTTGGCTGAAGGTTTATCAATTTTGTTGTTCCTTTCAAAGAAACAGCTCCTGGTTTCACTGATCGGTTCTATTGGTTTTTTTTGTTTTGTTTTTGTTTTGTTTTTTGTTTTGGTTTGGTTTTTAGTTTCTGTTTCATTTATTTCTGTTCTAATCTTTATGATTTCCTTCCTTGTACTGCTTTTGGATTTTGTTTGTTCTTCTTTTCCTAGCTCCTTTAGGTGTAAAGTCCTGTTGTTCATTTGAGATTTCTCTCGCTTCTTGGGGTATGCCAGTGTTGCTATAAACTTACCTCTTAGAACAGCTTGTGCTGTATTTCAAAGATTTTGGACTGTTGTGTTTTCATTCTTTTTTTTTTTCTTTTTTTTTTTAAGATTTATTTATTTATTTGACAGAGAGAGAGATCACAAGTAGGCAGAGAGGCAGGCAGAGAGAGAGGGGGAAGTAGGCTCCCTGCAGAGCAGAAAGCCTGATGCAGGGCTCGATCCCAGGACCCTGAGATCATGACCTGGGCCAAAGGCAGAGGCTTTAACCCACTGAGCCACCCAGGCACCCTGTGTTTTCATTCTCATTCGTCTCTATGTATTTTTTTTTTTATTTCCTCTTTGATTTTTTGGTTGACCTATTGTTTAGTAGCATGTTATTTAACTTCCATGTACTTGTGCTCTCTCCAGATTTTTTCTTTTCTTTTTTTTCCCAATTACTTTTATTTTATTTTTTCAGTGTTCCAAGATTCATTGTTCATATACCACACCCAGTGCTCCATGCAATACATGCCCTCCTCAATACCCACAATCAGGCTCGCCCAACCCCCCACCCCTTCCCCTCCAAAACCTTCAGTTTGTTGCTCAGAGTCCACAGTCTCTCATGGTTCATCTCCCTCTCCGATTTCCCCCCATTCACCTTTCCTTTCCTTCTCCCAATGTCCTCCATGTTTTTCCTTTTGCTCCACACATAAGTGAAACCATATGATAATTGAATCTCTCTGCTTGACTTATTTCACTCAGCATTATCTCTTCCAGTCCCATCCATGTTGAAACAGAAGATGGGTATTCATCCTTTCTGATGGAGGCATAATATTCCATTTTATATATGGACCATATCTTCTTTATCCATTCGTCTGTTGAAGGGCATCTTGGCTCTTTCCACAGTTTGGTGATTGTGGCCATTGCTGCTATGAACATTGGAGTACATGTGGCCCTTCTTTGTACTGCATCTGCATCTTTGGGGTAAATACCAAGTAGTGCAATTGCAGGGTCATAGGGTAGCTCTAGTTTTAATTT
Organism: Potos flavus; assembly: GCA_028534135.1. Classification (NCBI taxonomy): domain Eukaryota; kingdom Metazoa; phylum Chordata; class Mammalia; order Carnivora; family Procyonidae; genus Potos; species Potos flavus. The sequence continues at coordinate 133,790,164 of CM052883.1, forward strand.
CTTGAGGAATCTCCACAGTTTTCCAAAGTGGCTGTACCAATTTGCATTCCCACCAACAGTGTAAGAGGATTCCTCTTTCTCCACATCCTCTCCAACATTTGTTGTTTACTGTCTTGTTGATTTTGGCCATTCTAACTGGTGTGAGGTGGTATCTCAGTGTGATTTTGATTTGAATCTCCCTGATTGCTAATGATGATGAACATCTTTTCATGTGTCTGTTAGCCATTTGTATGTCTTCTTTGGAGAAGTGTCTGTTCATGTCTTCTGCCCATTTTTGATGTGATTATCTGTTTTTTGAGTGTTGAGTTTGAGGAGTTCTTTATAGATCTTAGATATCAGACCTTTGTTTGTAGTGTCATTTGCGAATATCTTCTCCCATTCCGTGGGTTGCCTGTTTGTTTTGTTGACTGTTTCCTTTGCTGTGCAGAAGCTTTTTATCTTGATGAAGACCCCAAAAAGTTCAT
>CM052883.1:133791127-133806995 GCA_028534135.1 Potos flavus
ATCTGGTCCAATGTGTCATTCAAAGCTCTTGTTTCTTTATTGATTTTCTGTTTAGATGATCTGTCTGTTACTGAGAGTGGCGTGTTAAGATCTCCTACAATTAATGTATTCATATCAATATGACTCTTTATTTTGATTAACAGTTGACTTAAGTAGTTGGCTGCTCCTATATTGGGGGCATAAATGTTTACAATTGTTAGATCTTCTTGGAGGATAGACCCTTTAAGAATGATGTAGTGTCCTTCTGTATCTCTGACTACAGTCTTTAGCTTAAAATCTAATTTATCTCATATTAGAATTGCTACCCTAGCTTTCTTTTGAGGCCCATTGGCATGAAAGATGGTTCTCCATCCCTTCACTTTCAGTCTGGATGAATCTTTAGGTTCCAAATGTGTCTCTTGTAGACAGCATTTGGACAGGTCCTGTCGTTTTATCCAGTCTGCAACCCTGTGCCATTTTATGGGAGCATTTAGGCCGTTCACGTTGAGAGTGATTATTGAAAGATAAGTTTTTATTGACATCATTTGCCTATGAAGTCTTTGTTTCTATAGATTGTAAGTTCCTGTTCTATGTCATTCATGGGTGCTTTCTACTTTTAAAGAACCCCCTTTAATATTTCCTGTAGTGCTGGCTTGGTGGTCACATACTCTTTTAATCCTTGATGGTCTTGGAAGCTCTTTATTTCTCCATCCATTTTGAATGTGAGCCTTGCTGGATAAAGTATTGTTGGCTGCATGTTCTTCTCATTTAGTGCCCTGAATATATCTTGCCAGCCCTTTCTGGCTTGCCAGGTTTCTGTGGACAGGTCTGATATTCTGATGGGTCTTCCTCTATACGTAAGGGATCTCTTACCCCTAGCTGCCCTCAGGACCTCTTGTCTAAAACTGTAATTTGCACATTTTACAATTATGTGTCTATCTGATTTTCTAGACTCGTTGATCCTGGTGGGTGTCCTTTCTGACTCTAGGACACAAACACTTGTTCCATTCCCCAGATTGGGGAAATTTTCATCCAGAATTTGTTCAGCTATATCTTCTAGTCTTCTGTCTTTCTCTACCCCTTCAGGGATTCCAATAATTCTGACATTGGAGCATTTCATGGTATCATTTATTTCCCTAAGTCTGTGCCCATGATTCCTAAGCAGTTTGTTCCAGCCCTCCTCCTGACCTTTCTTCTCGACCATCTTGTCCTCTAGATCACTAATTCTATCCTCTGTCTCTGTAACTCTTGCTATTAGACTATTTATATTAGATTGGCTCTCACTGGTAGCGTTTTTCACATCTGCCATACTGGTTTTCAGTTCTGCCCTTAGAGATTCTATGTTGTCATTAATGTTTTTCTCCAACCTAGCCATTGCCTGGATAATTGTTACCCTGAATTCCCTTTCTGACATACTGCTTATGTCCATGTCCAATAGTTCTGAGGGAGAGGGCGCAGTCTCTGGGTTTTTCCTCTGTTGGGTGTTCCTCCTCCTAGTCATTTTGATAAGAAGTGGATGAGAGGATGTATAGCTGAATATATCACCCACGATCCAGGCGCAGTGCACCCTGGAAGGTTTTGGAGCAACTGGAATTCACCACCAAAAAGAAAGAATAAAGATAAGAAAAAGAGAGAGAGAAAGAGAAAAAAAAAGAGATCCTAGCCAGAACGGGCCCCCAAAAATAAGATTTATAAGGTATATAAACAAACACGAACAAACATAAAGACCGACAAAAGTATGTGACAAGAAATAAAAGAACCTAGTCAGAATGAACCTCAAGAATAAGATTTATATAATACCAGAACAAAAGCAAATATATAGAAACACTGACAGACGGGTAAGATGGGAGGGTGGTTATAACTCCTCCATACGTTGTATTAAGCCTCTAGCTGTAATGTTAAGTAGTTAAAAAAAAAAATTAAAAAGAAACACGAGAACGAGTGAAAAAAAATAGCAAAGAAAGAAAGAAAAAAAGTTGTATCTATGAAATATACAGGTTTTAGGGTATTATTGGGAACTAATATATTGATTTCCCCTGATGTTGGGGTTTTATATTTTAATGGGGACCCTGTGGTTATTGTCCTCTTGTTTTTTGGGTTGTCTTCTGAGGGAGGGGCCTGTCACGTTTTTCAATCTTGCTTGGGTTGAGTCGCCCTGCCCCCCAATCAAGGGGCTGGGCTCTGTGGAAAAGTTTTTCAGGCTTCTGCTCTCTGGAGGTTTTTGCTCTTTTGCAGTTTTTTCACCTTTTCAGAGAGTCCAAGCAAGGAGTCTGCCCGCACCCAGACCTCCACGTTCCAGAGAAGAAGCCTCAGTCTGCTCCCCTTTGGGTGGTCCAGAATACAGTCTCCCCTCTCAAGCTCCACTCACACCGCAGCCCGCCACAGGCGGTGCGCACCCCCAGCCACCATCTCAGTGGCTCCGTGAGGCCCTCAGTAGCCTCTGCACCCTCGTGCTACCAAAGCCGCGAGGTCTAGGAAACTGGCTTCTGGTGGCTGCCATTGCCGCGACTGCTGTCCGGGCTCCGGGTCCACCCTGGGTGCACTCAGATTCCTGCCCCAAGTGGCCGCGTTCTCTCTGGCGCCCAGACCCTGCGGCAGGCGGCGGATGTCCCGTGGTCCTAGAGACTGCCGGCTAGGGCTCCCACCCAGTCTCTCAGGGGCTTGTGGGAGTGCACCCAGTCCACGGAATGCTGCACACAGAGAAAAGCTGCAGGCTCATGAACCACACCAGGCTCTCTAAGGCGCTTGCAAGAGTGCGCCCCACCCTCTAAATGGTGCAAGGGGCGGAAAGCTGCAGGTTCATGAACCATGGACTGGATCCCCCGCCAGTCTCTTTGACGCACTTGGTGCCCTTCCTGGGAACGTGGGCTTAGGCCCGTGCCCGTGACCACCCACTTCCACCGGTTGCTCTTTAAGGTCTTTTGCTCTTTTTAAGTGTTTTTAACCGGACTCTAAGTTAATGCCCCAACCACAGGGCACTTTCCTTTGGGGTATTACTATACTTGGGTTGCTTCTGGTGGCTCCCTCCCACTTCTGTATATCCTCCAATATAGGTTTGCATGTTCCCACTCTGCTTTACCTCTCCGCTGCTGCCTTCTGCTCCTGTAGAGATCCAGAAATGAAAAATCTTACTTCTCAGGCTGATTTCATGGGTGTTCAGTGTGTTCTGGTAGATATCCAGCTCACTTTAGGGGACTGGTTGTAACAGGGTCTCCTACTTCTCTGCCATCTTGCCCTCCCTCTCCAGATTTTTTCTTGTGGTTGATTTCTAATTTCATAGCATTGTGGTCAGAAAAAATGTATGGTATGACTTTGATCCTTTTGAATTTGTTAAGATGTGTTTTATGGCCTAATGTATCACTTATTTTGGAAAATGTTCCATGTGCACTTGATAGGAATGTGTATTGTTTTAGGATGGAATGCTGTCTGTCAGATCCATCTGGTCCAATGTGTCACTCAAAGCCACTGTTTCCTTGTTGATTTTATGCTTGGATGATCTATCCATTGATTTAAGTGAGGTGTTAAAATCCCCTACGATTATTCCGTTTATAATAATTAATATATAATAATATGATTACTTTATGTTTGGTAATAGCTGCTCTATATATTTGGGTGCTCCAGTGTTGGAAGAGTAGATATTTACAATTGTTATATCTTCATGCTGGATTGTTCTCTTTATGATTATATAGTGTCCTCCTTTGTCTCTAATTACAGTCTTTGTTTTAACGTCTGTTTTGACCTATACAAGTATTGCTATCCAGGCTTTCTTTTCACATCCATTTTCATGATAAATGCTTTTCCAGCCCTTCACTTTGAATCTGCATGTGTCTTTAGATCTGAAATGAGTCTCCAGTAGGCAGCATATGGATGGGTCTTGGTTTTTTATCTATCTGTCACTCTTATGTCTTTTGATTAGAACAGTTAGTCTATTTACATTCAAAGTAATTATTGGTAAGTATATACTTATTGCCATTTTGTTACTTGTTTTATGGTTGTGTTTGTAGTTCTTTGTTCTCTTGCTCTCTTCTATCATGATTAGTTGGCTTTCTTTAGTGATACACTTAGATTCCTTTCTCTTTATGTTTTGCATATTTATGACTGGTTTTTGATTTGTGGTTACCATTCAGTTTATATATAACATCTTATGCTTATAGCAGCCTATACTAAGTCGATGGTTGCTTAAGTTTGAACCCGTTCTTTAGTTCTTCCCCTTCCTACCACATTTTAGGTATATGGTGTCATACTTTACAATCTTTTATTTTGTGATTACCTTGACTGATTTTTTTATAGATATACTTAATTTTATTGCTTTTTTTCTTCCTACTTTTCTTATTCCTACTTATGGTCTTTCCTTTCCACTCAGAGTCACCGTTAACATTTCTTGTAGGGCTGATTTAGTGGTCATGAATTCCTTTAACTTATTTGTCTGGGAGACTTCTATTCTGAATGATAGTCTTGTTGGATAGAGTATTCTTGGCTGCTGGGTTTTTTTCCTCTCAGCACTTTGAATATATCATGTCACTCCTTCTGGCCTGCAAAGTTTCTGCTGAAAAATCAACAGATAGCCTTATGGCGTTGCCCTTATATGTAACTGTTTTCTCTTGTTGCTTTTAAAATTCTCTTTATCATTACTTTTTGCCATTTTAATTACTATGTGTCTTGAGGTTTTGGGTTTGGGTTGATTTTGTTGGGGGCTCTTTGTGCCTCCTGGATCTGGATTTCTGTCTCCTTCCCCAGATTCAGGAAGTCTTCAGCTATTATTTCTTCAAATAAATTTTCTGCCCCCTTTTCTCTCTTCTCCTTCTGGAATCACTATGATGCAAACGTCGTTACACTTGATGGTGTTGCTAAATTCCTTTAATCTATTCTTAGTTTTCTTCTTCTTTCTCTCTCCTGTTCAGCTTGATTGCTTTCCATTACTCTGTCCTCCAGGTCACTGATCCATTCTTCTGCTTCCTCCAGTCTACTATTTATTCCCACTAGTGTGTTTTTAATTTTGGTTAATGAGTTCTTCATCTCTGATTCATTCTTTTTTATGCTTTCTGTTGTAGATCTCACTGAAATCCTCCTCTCTTTTCTCAAGTCCGGTGAGTATCTTTATGACCATTACTTTAATAGATAGAGAATATCAGGCATATTACTTATTTCTATTTCATTTAGCTGTCTTGGTGTGGTTTTGTCTTTTTTCATCCGAGACATATTCCTCTGTCTCCTCATTTTTTTCTAACTCTCTGTGTCTGTGTCTGTGTGTTAGGAAAGTCAGCTATGTTTCCTGATCATCCAAGTAGTGGCCTTATGGAGAAGAGGTTTTGTAGTGCCCTGCAGTGCAGTGTCCTCTGTTCACCTGAACCTGGCACTTCAGGGGTGTCTGCTATGTGTGTTGCATACACCCTACTATTGTGGCTGACCCACATTTGCCTACAGTGCAGTTATCTGCAATGGCTCTCTTTGCCTGTTGTGGGCAGGGCTTGGTCCCTCTGTTATTAGTCGGCCAGTCTGGGGCCACCTTGAACTTGAGTTGGGTCAAATCAGGCATTTGTCAGGGCTGCAGTAGCACCAAACTGCAGGGCTTTTGTTGGTAGATGGGGCCTGCAATCAGACCAGCCATCTGCCCCAGCCCACTGCTGGTGCCCCAGTTGGACTGGTGTGTGTGGTTATCTTCTCTTCTCTCCAGGGCAGAAGTCACTTTGGAGTTGCACTGGCCCCTGTTGGGGCTACTTGCACAATGCCATGCTTGGGCTCTGCTTTAGATGGACTTATGCTCAGTCCATTTGAGCACAAATTATGCTCAGTGGATTCCTGGGGCAGGTCCATAGAAGTATGCAGGAGTGGGGTAGGTGGTGTTAGTAAGGTTTACGCTGGTCTGCTGTGGTAGGAGACCTGAGCCCCTTTGCAGAACTTCGGTGGAGGATGGGCTGAAGAGAGTGGGACTGCAGAAGAATGTAGGATTGGGGCATGCTATTAGCAAGCTCGGTTAGAGAATGTTCATGTTGGTTCCCACAGGTGGCTGTGTAACTGGGGGACAGGGGAAGAAAATGGTGCCTGCCAGCCCTTCTGTTCCTAGAGAAGTCTCCTAAAGATCCCTTCCCCTCCAGCACATGTTCTGAGATTAGTAAATAAATCTCCTTCCTATATACCAGAGGCATTTTTCAAACTGCTGCTTCTGTGCTATATGTCAAGGCTGTTTGTTGTGCTGTCTCTTTAAGGGTAAGGACTCAGTGTCCTATATCCTTCTGGGTTTCCCAGAGCCAAGCCAGCTGATTTTGAAAGTTCCAGGTGTTAAGCCTCACTGATTGTAAGAACTTGCAAAGTTAAGCCCCTCTGGTTTTCAAAGCCAAATATTGTGGGGATTTGTCTCCCCAGTTTGGGTCCCCCATGCCTCAGGTGCCTGGGGTGGGGTCTTCTCCCCTTCCGTCTCCATGCCTGGAGTGGTGTCCCTCTCTCCTGTGGACAATCTTGTGGGTCAATTTGGTTCCTGACCCCATCTCCACCCTTTCGACTATTTTTGATGTAGCCTCTTCTCTATATGTAGCTATGAAGAGTCTGTTCTGCCAGTCTTTGGGTCATTTTTTGGGTTACTTTTACTGAAGTGTGGGTTATTTAGTTGTATCCATAGGATGAGGTAAGCTTAGGATCCTCCTACCCTGTCATCTTCCTTGAAAACCTCAAGGTATCTTTGTTTTTCTTTTTCTTTTTTTTTCTTTTTCTTAAAGAACCTTGGTCAGGATCTTGGATGAACTAACAGTCTGCACTAAAGAAATGAGAAATCGTTTCACAAAAAAATAATTTTACCAAACCCTAAAATCTCAACTTTTCCCTTTCTCCTGTACATATAGTGTTAGGATTAATAAAAGGCACACTTTACACTCCACATAGAACAGTGCTGCCCCCAAAGTTTATATAGGTAGGGTAGGATGTAAGATTTGGGAATATTTAGGTAAACCACAGATGACAGAGGAGTTACTCAGCTTTTTAGTGTTCTAATTTGTAAACCTTGATGTTTTGGAACCACTGCCATGGAAAGCATCTACCATATCTCTTCACAAACTTGCACTTGGTTCTGACCAACTTTGCATTAGTTTAACCCTCTCATTTGACTTTGTTTGATGGCTTTTTTTTTTTTTTTAAATTTAGATGTATTATAGTCCTATTGACTATTTTTACTTGCTAATCCAAGTACTAGCACTTGGATTGGTGAGTCCACTGCTGTTCTTTCTTCACAAAGTGGTGAATCTCATATTAGTGTTAAATCTGGGTTTGAAGCAGCTAAAATGTATATTACATCAAATTATAAGTTTGATTTTTTTAAAAAGACATATTTCTGATAAAAATATGTGTATTTGAAAAAATTTGGGAGAGAAAAGCATAAAGAGGAAATTTAAATTATGTATAATCCCACCATCCAAAGATCAACTCTGTTTATGTTTTCCTATATTTGACTCTATTCTTTTTAAATCATATAAATTTTAAAAATTAGAATCATACATGTATGTTTTTCTGCTTTTAAAAATTATCAGTTCTGAAGACTTGGATAAATCTTCTAATCTTTGTAAACTTTTCTACCATATTTTAGGAGGCAGATTGTAATATTTTCCATGTTTGATATCTTTTTTTAGTGAATAATTATATTTAAAATTATACGATATTACAAGATAGGCTTTAAAACAGTTTGGAAAATATTTTCAGTGAATGGAAATGTAGGAAATTACTAGTTCAAATAACAAATATGTGAGTACAAAGCACATGTTTTTAAACAGTATTTTTGTTATTGAAACTCTAAGTTTTTTTTGTTTTGCCATACATAAGCCACTTGACTAGTAATTTAAAAGCTTAACATATGAGTATATCCTCATGTTACTAAGTATTCTTTTTAAAAAGTATTTATTTATCTGAGGCAGGGTGGGGCAGAGGGAGAATGAGAGAGAGAATCTTAAGTAGGCTCCACACCCAATGCAGAGCCCAGCATGGGGCTCAATCTTACAACCTTGAGATCAGGACCTGAGCAGAAATCAAGAGTCAGACACTTAACTGAGCTACCCACGTGCCCCAGAAATTATCATCTATTTATTATGAACTACTCTAAAACTACGTGGCTTAAAATTACAAACTTTAATTTCACAGTCTCTGTGGATCCGGAATTTGGGTGCAACTGAACTGAGTGCCCCTCCCTCAGAGCCTCTCACAGTTGTCAGTTGGGGCTGTGATCTTATCTGAAGGCTTGTCTTGGGAACAATCCAGTCTTACACACACTGCTGTGCAGAGATTTCCCTCATTTCTTTGCCTCATGGGCCTCTCCATGGGGCTTCTCACAACACAGAAGTTGACTTCTATCAGAGTAAGAAAAGGAGTGAAAGACAGAAGTCTTGGTCTTTTTGAAATTTAATTTTGGAAATGACATCTCATCACTTTTGCTATACTCTATTGTTAGAAGTGACTCATTAGCCCTAAAATATAGGGAATTAAACAAGGGATGGGAATTCCAGGAGACGGAGATTACTGGGGTCCATTTTAGAGGCTATCTACCACTATTATTTAATAGTTACCTAATATTCCAGGACATAGACCTATGATAACAAATCTCATATCATTGTACATGTAGGTTATTTTCAATTTTTTTAATTATAAAAAGACTACCATGAAAAATTTTATATATAAATTTTGATAATTTTGATAATTTCTTTTAGATTTCTGAAACTGGGGTATTTGGGTTAGAGCTTCTAACATGAACTGTTATGCTACTCTTGAACCAGTTTACACTACTAACTGTGTTTGAGAGTGTTCATTGCACCCTATCCCCCTTAAGACAAGTCTTTTGAAGGATGGGTTTGTAAAATAAATTGTTCCATAAATACATAGTTTATCTGATTTAGCACAGACCATGAAATCTGAAAGGCAATGTGATAAAGCAGTGAGATCCCTGAAGCCATATTCAAAAGATTTGAGTTTCGGAACAGGCAGTGCAATTTGTTTCTCCTGCATTGTCATCAAGGCCACATGCTTCCCTAGGCAGGATATTTAACTTGCTTACATATAGTTCTACAGCAATGTACTTCGTAAAGTGTGGAAAAATAATTTCTTTCTGTTGCATAAAATAACACTAAGATACCAGGGAAAGAGTAAAGGGAAAATTGGAAATGTGATAACACTCAATAGAAAGAGATAGATAGGGGTACTTGGTGGCTCAGTTGGTTGAGCATCCAGATCTTGATTTTGGCTCGGGTGATCCCAGGGTCTTGGGATAGGGCCCTGCATGAGGTTCTCTGCTCAGCAGGGAGTCTACTTCTTTCTCCCTCCCTCCCTCACTCTCTTGCACCTCCCCTATGCTCTAAACTAAAATAATCTCAAAAACAAAACAAAACAGAGATAGATGGATAATTTACTCTGGAAAGCTCTAGATACTTGGTTATCATTTGTAACTACAGTTACATGTATTCTGTTGCTCTTTTTATAAGAGTACAGGCATACCTTGTTTTATTGTGTTTTGCTTTATTACACTTTGTAGATATTGCATTTTTTACAAATTGAAGGCTTGTGGCAACCCTGTGTTGAGCTAGTCTATCTGCGCCATTTTTCCAGCAGCATTTGTTCACTTCATGTCTCTGTGTCACATTTTGGTAATTCTCACAATATTTTGAACTTTTCATTATTATTGGTTATGGTGATCTGTGCTCAGTGATTACAGTCCGCTGAAAGCTCAGATGATGGTTAGCAGTTTTTAACAAAGATTTTTTTATTTAAGTTATGTACGTTGGTTTTTTTTTTTTAGACATAAAGCAATTACACACTTAGTAGACTATAGTATACTGTAGACATATCTCACATGTACTGGGAAACCAAAACATTCTTTGCACTTGCTTTATTGTGATATTCGCTTTAATAGTGGTCTGGAATTGAACCTGCAGTACCTCTGAGGTATGCCTCTAAAGGAATTTCTTTCAAACATCTAGAGTTAAATTATTCAAATCAATTAACATTTACTGAGGCCCTTCATTATGCTATGCACATAGAAGTGAGATGCAAAGATGAATAACAATGACTTATTTCCCATCTCCTTTTAGAAAGCACTGAAGTGCTATGGCCATGTTCCCGCCTTCGAGAGTCCATCTGGTATGGGCACAGATTTGTAAATAAGGCAGAATGGGAAAGTACAGTGATGGAGATAAATATATCATGGAAACCCAAGAGTGTGATAGAGTAATATTAGGTGGTGAAATGGCCTTTATACAGCAAGCGTACTTGAGATGGACACTCAGGAAAGGGTTGGTTTTTAAAAGGAAGAAATCTGTATGTAGTAATACTAGGGAGAAGGGGGAAATATGAGAAAGCCCTTTTAAAAAAAGAAAGCATTTTATAAGTGTGAGGTCGGAGTCTATGGGATAATTGGCTTAGCATATAAGGATGATTGGATCATGATTTTCTCATTGCAGTGAGTTTAGGACTGAACATTCATTTTTGGTTTCATGTTGTGATTCAAGGTCAGATTCCTAGTTTCAGCTACCGGATCTAAAGATTAGTCCAGCTATAACAAACCAAAGACCATACTTTGACATTGTTACCTGGTTCTTCATACCCCCACTCCACCTCCATTTAACAACAGTGGCTTAAGGAACTGGCTTCAGAATTTTACAGAGCTTAGCTTAGTCCATGCACCACGAGTGCAGCTGTGTCATTTAGTTAAGGCATGACATGACTGAGAAATGAGTACAGTATATAAAGCTTAAATGTTTTACATTCTTAGTGGTGATCTAGATCACAGTTTTTTCTTCAACTAGTTTTTTCTGAACTAATTGGTCAGAAGCCACTCTCCATTTTCCTGCAAGGGTTTATACTTACAGTACTGGAATAATTACTGCAAAGTGAAGTTCAGTATTCCTAGTCATAAATAGGGTTGGTTAGGTGAAGCCAGACATGCACCCAGAGTAAAGCTCAGAAGGGCCAAGAGAAATGTCTGTTTCTCTTCTCCACCTGCAAGACTTGGTAAATGAGAAGCAGCATTGATATGTGCCTTAGATCTATCATGTGATTGTAGTGATTCAAAATCACTGTCAGCATTCTTAGATTATATTCTCTTTCCTTAATTATAATCTTAAAGTAGTAACTAAAGCACTGAAAATAATTTGATACTATTAGTTTTAGGGGACAATCTAAGATAAAGAAGGAAAGGAAATAACACTTACTGAACATCTTGCATGTTCCAAGGCAACTCTAGATGTTTTATATATAGAAGCTCAATTTTTATGATGAAGTCTGACATAGATCTCCATTCATAGATGAAGTCCTACCACACAGATCGAGTAGTACTCAGGTTTATTAGAATCTCAGACATCATCCTTTCACTTAACAGTATTGTTTTCCCTGCCTCTCCACTGAGAAAATTTGACCCTAACTGTGACTTCCTGAAGAGTCATCCTGAGACCACCCTGCAGGTGAGGAGCTGCACATGCCCTATGTTCTCTGTGCCTGAGGATGAAACCGGCTAGTCAGTTTCTAAAGATCATATGGTAGTGCTCTTTAGGCAACCTTCAAACTGGCCAAAATCGTATTTGCTGTATTTTCCAGCTTTTACTTCTTCATGTGAGTAGTAGAGTTTATTTCTCTTTGCCAGTTTAACTGGTATCATTTGATCCTGTTATGAATTTAAAGTCGAAGTCAGTGATTCTCAATATTACCAGGACAAAGACCTCTGTTCAAAGTTCAGATTTTCATGGACCCCTTATAAGAAAGAAAATATACTCTTAGTATCCATTATTAGAAAATAAATAATGACAAATATTATTAGGAACTCCATTTGCTAATGAATTCTTATGTTTTTTAATGAATTAGCATTTATTAATTGCATCTACATTAATATTTGAAAAATAGTGTATATATATGCATAAGACTTCTTTTTAAAGACTATCATTTTTTTAATTATATAGAGATCCGCATTAATTCAGGGCTAGGGCTCATTTTAAATCATAACTTGAGATATAAAACATCTTAGAGGGACGCCTGGGTGGCTCAGTCAGTTAAGCCACTGCCTTCGGCTCAGGTCATGATCCCAGGGTCCTGGGATCGAGTCCCACATTGGGCTCCTTGCTCAGGGGGGAGCCTGCTTCTCCCTCTGCCTACTCTGCCTGCCGCTCTGCCTGCTTGTGCTCTCTCTCTCTGACAAAATAAATTAAATAAATGAATGAATGAATGAATAAATAAATAAATAAATAAAACATCTTAAAAATCTGCATAGAGGCTTAGAATATAATATGAGACAGGACAACAGTAATAACCACTTGTGTTAATCTAGTATTTAAGATAGACTTTTGGGACTTATATGCTTATTCATTTCCGGAGCATATTTTAGAACTTACTTAGTATTTGGCTAGAGCTTTGTGTTTGGACCTAACTCATATTCAAGTTATGGCTTTTTTGACACTTTCCCTGGCATATTCCCAAGGAGTTTACTCACTAGCCTCAATTTGGTGACATTGTATTCAGGATGGAGCCATAGCTCTAGAGTGAACGACACAGAGTGATGGGCTGCAGTAATTTAAATCTCCTGTTTGAAGGATCCAACAGAAGACCCAGTAGTTGCCAGACCTATTCCTAAGGGAAGTGCCAGACCTGTAGCCTGACACACTCTATATACTTAGTGCTTTGGGGCTCCTAAGTAATATTGAGGGAACCAAGTAAAAAGAGCTTTCTTTTGTTTATGTATGCCTCTGTGTGTGTGTGTGTGTGTGTGTGTGTGTGTGTGTGTGTGTGTGTGTGTGTGTGTTTTGGGATTTGAGGGTAAAGGGAATGGTGTGGTGGGGAAAAGGCACCATTATATTTTATTTAGCTGCCAGAGGCATGAACAAAAAAAGGTCACATCACCTATTAAGGCAAAGATAAATTAAGGACCTTCTCTGGAAATCTATACTACTTATAGCCTGAGTAAGTTGTCATCTTGTTCTTACTCTATTTTGTTCAATAAGTTTGGAAGCACTTATAGACATTGGTCCTGAACACATAATAGACACTCATTAAAGACGGGCTGGATGGTTAAGGAATGTTCTCACTGACAGCTTTTTTTTTTTTAAGATTTTTTTTTCAAGTTGCTCAGCATCTTTTTATTTTTTATTAACACATAATGTATTATTTGCCCCAGGGGTACAGGTCTGTGAATCATCACACTTACACAATTCACAGCACCCACCATAGCACATACCCTCCCCAATGTCTGAAACCCAGCCACCCTATCCCTCCTCCCTAACCCCCCAGCAACCCTCAGTTTGTTTCCTGAGATTAAGAGTCTCTATGGTTCGTCTCCCTCCCTGGTCCCATCTAGTTTAATTTTTTTCCCTCCCTACCCCCCACGACTCCCCACCCTGCCTCTCAAATTCCTCATATCAAAGATATCATATGATAATTGTCTTTCTCCAATTGACTTATTTCGCTTAGCATAATACCCTCTAGTTCCATCTACATCATTGCAAATGGCAAGCTTTTGGGTTTTTTTGATGGATGCATAGTATTCCATTGTATATATATACCACTTCTTCTTTATCCATTCATCTGTTGATGGGCATCTAGGTTCTTTCCATAATTTGGCTATTGTGGACATTGCTGCTATAAACATTCAGGTGCACGTGCCCCTATGGATGACTACATTTGTATCTTTAGGGTAAATATCCAGTAGTGCGGTTGCTGGGTCACGGGGTAGCTCTATTTTCAACTTTTTGAGGAACCTCCATACTGTTTTCCAGAGTGGCTGTACCAGCTTGCATTCCCACCAACAGTGTAGGAGGGGTCCCCTTTCTTCGCGTCCTCACCAACATCTTTCGTTTCCTGACTTAATTTTAGCCATTGTGACTGGTGTGAGGTGGTATCTCACTGTGGTTTTGATTTGTATTTCCCCAATGGCAAGGGATGTTGAACACTTTTTCATGTGTCTCTTGGCCATTTGGATGTCTTATTTCCAGGAATGTCTGTTCATATCTTCTGCCCATTTCTTGATCGGATTATTTGTTCTTTGGGTGTTGAGTTTGAGAAGTTCTTTATAGATTTTGGATACTAGCCCTTTATCCAATATGTCATTAGTAAATATCTTCTCCCATTCTGTTGATTGTCTTTTGGTTTTGTTGACTGTATCCTTTGCTGTGCAAAAGCTTTTGATCTTGATGAAGTCCCAATAGTTCATTTTTGCCCTTGCTTCTGGCAATATTTCTAGGAAGAAGTTGGGGCTGCTGAGTCGAAGAAATTGCTGCCTGTGTTCTCCTCAAGGATTTTGATGGATTCCTGCCTCACATTGAGGTCTTTCATCCATTTGGGGTCTATTTTTGTGTGGGGTGTAAGGAAATGGTCCAGTTTCATTCTCCTGCATGTGGCTATCCAATTTTCCCAACCCCATTTGTTGAAGAGACTATCTTTTTTCCATTGGACATTCTTTCCTGCTTTGTCAAAGATTCATTGACCATTGAGTTGAGGGTCCATTTCTGGGCTCTCTATTCTGTTCTATTGATCTATGTGTCTGTTTTTGTGCCAGTACCATACTGTCTTGATGATTACAGCTTTGTAATAGAGGTTGAAGTCTGGAATTGTGATGCCACCAACTTTGGTTTTCTTTTTCAACATTCCTCTGGCTATTTGGGGTCCTTTCTGGTTCCATATAAATTTTAGGATTATTTGTTCCATTTCATTGAACAAAATTGATGGTATTTTGATGGGGATTGCATTAAATGTGTAGATTGCTTTAGGTAGCATAGACATTTCACAATATTTGTTCTTCCAATCCATGAGCATGGAACGTTTTTCCATTTCTTTGTGTCTTCCTCAGTTTCTTTCATGAGCACTTTATAGTTTTCTGAGTACAGATTCTTTGCCTCTTTGGTTAGGTTTATTCCTAGGTATCTTATGGTTTTGGGTACAATTGTAAATGGGGTCGACTCCTTCATTTCTCTTTCTTCTGTCTTGCTGTTGGCGTATAGAAATGCAACTGATTTCTGTGCATTGATTTTATTTCCTGACACTTTACTGAATTCCTGGATGAGTTCTAGCAGTCTTGGAGTGCAGTCTTTTGGGTTTTCCACATAAAGTATCATATCATCTGCAAAGAGTGAGAGTTTGACTTCTTCTTTGCCAATTTGGATGCCTTTTATTTCTTTCTGTTGTCTGATTGCTGAGGCTAGGACTTCTAGTACTATGTTGAATAGCAGTGGAAATAGTGGACATCCCTGCCATGTTTCTGATCTTAGGGGAAAAGCTCTCAGTTTTTCTCCATTAAGAATATTCACTGTGGGTTTTTCATAGATGGCTTTGATGATATTGAGGAATGTACCCTCTGTGCCTACACTGTGAAGAGTTTTGATCAAGAAAGGATGCTATACTTTGTCAAATGCTTTTTCAGCATCTATTGAGAGTATCATATGGTTCTTGTTCTTTCTTTTATTACTGTTTTGTATCACATTGATTGATTTGCGAATGTTGAACCAACCTTGCATCCCAGGAATAAATCCCACTTGGTCGTGGTGAATAATTCTTTTAATGTACTGTTGGATCCTATTGGCTAGTATTTTGGTAAGAATTTTTGCATCCATGTTCATCAAGGATATAGGTCTGTAATTCTCTTTTTTGATGGGGTCTTTGTCTGGTTTGGGATCAAGGTAATGCTGGCCTCATAAAATGAGTTTGGAAGTTTCCATTCCATTTGTATTTTTTGGAACGGTTTCAGGAAAATAGGTATTAATTCTTCTTTAAATGTTTGGTAGAATTCCCCTGGGAAGTCGTCTGGCCCTGGGCTCTTGTTTGGAGATTTTTGATGACTGCTTCAATCTCCTTACTGGTTATGGATCTCTTCAGGTTTTCTATTTCTTCCTGGTTCAGTTTGGTAGTTTATGTGACTCTAAGAATGCATCCATTTCTTCTAGATTGT
>CM052883.1:133807495-133870000 GCA_028534135.1 Potos flavus
GAATTTAGTGCCATTGTATTGCCTGTAAGGTGACTGTTACTGTATATTGTCTCTGTTCCTTTCTGGTCTATGTTCCTTTTAGGCTCTCTCTTTGCTTAGAGGACTCCTTTCAATATTTCCTGTAGGGCTGGTTTGGTGTTTGCAAATTCTTTTAGTGTTTGTTTGTCCTGGAAGCTTTTTATCTCTCCACTATTTTCAATGACAGCCTAGCTGGATATAGTATTCTTGGCTGCATATTTTTCTTGTTTAGTGCTCTGAATATGTCATGTCAGTCTTTTCTGGCCTGCCAGGTCTCTGTGGATAGGTCTGCTGTCAATCTAATATTTCTGCCTTTGTATGTTACAGACTTCTTGTCCCGAGCTACTTTTAGGATTTTCTCTTTGTCACTGAGACTTATAAATTTTACTATTAGATGATGGGGTGTAGACCTATTTTTATTGATTTTTGAGGGGGTTCTCTGTGCCTCCTGGATCTTGATGCTTGTTCCCTTTGCCAAATTAGGGAAATTCTCTACAATAATTTGTTCCAATATACCTTCCACCCCTCTGTCTCTTTCTTCTTCTTCTGGGATCCCAATTATTCTAATATTGTTGCGTCTTACGAAATCACTTATCTCTCGAATTCTCCCCTCATGGTCCCGTAGTTGTTTGTCTCTCTTTTTCTCAGCTTCTTTATTCTCCGTTATTCGGTCTTCTATATCACTAATTCTCTCTTCTGCCTCATTTATCCTAGCAGTAGGAGCCTCCATTTTTTATTGTACTTCATTAATGGCTTTTTTTATTTCAACTTGGTTAGATTTTAGTTCTTTTATTTCTCCTGAAAGGGATTTTATTTCTCCAGACAGAGTTTCTCTGATATCTTCCATGCTTTTCTCGAGCCCAGCTAGCACCTTGATAATTGTCATTTTCAACTCTATTTCTGACATATTACTAATGTCCGTATTGATTAGGTCCCTAGCCGTTGGTACTGCCTCTTGTTCTTTTTTTTTGTGGTGAGTTTTTCCACCTTGTCATTTTATGGAGATAAGAATAGATGAATGAGAGAACAAAATACTAAAAGGGTAGCAACGACCCCAGAAAAATCAGAAGGGAGCCAAAACCAGGGGTTGAAGAAAAAGGGGAGGGGAGGTAAAAAAAAAAGAAAAAAGAGAAAAAGAAAGAAAAAAAAAATATATCTATGTATTAGACTTGTGATTAGAACATAGCCCCACACCTGATTTTGGGTATTTTTGGTCTGTTAGAAGAAACTACCTCCCAAAATTTTAAAGAAAGAAAAATTTATAAATATACAAAAATAAGGGTAAACCCTAGGAAGGGATGGAATATGAGTGTAAAGATAAAAATTAAAAAAGATTCTAAACAAGGGATTGATAAGAGGTTGGTTGAAAAAAGAGAAGAAAAAAAAAAGAGGAACGAATGTAATCAGGCTGGAGACTAGATCCAAGACGTGTGCTAGATTTAGGGTATATTTTGATCTATTCGAAGAAATTGTATCCCAAAATTTTAATTAAAAAAAAAAAACCCTATATGTATACAAAAAAACAAGGTTAAATACAATGAGGGGATAAAATATGTAACAGTGAAAATTAGAAAAGATTTTTAAAAAGGTGTTGATTAGATACTAGCTAAAAAACGTTAAAGAGGAAAAATAAAATAAAAAAATACAATAAGAAAAAAATAAAATTTAAAAAATTTAACTCTGAAAGACTAAAGGATCATAGGGGGAAAAAGCCATGAATTCTATGTGTTGCTTTTTCCTAACTCAGGAGTTCCGCAGTTTTCATTGATCGGTGAACTTGGTCTTGGCTGGATATTCTTGCTGATCTTCTGGGGGCGGGGCCTGTTGCAGAGATTCTCAAGTGTCTTTGCCTGAGGCAGAATTGCACCGCCCTTGCCCGAGGCCAGGCTAGGTAATCTGCTTGGGTTCGCTCTCAGGGGCTTTTGTTCCCTGAATGCTTTCCATACAGCTTTGGAGGAGGGGAATGAAAATGGCGGCCTCCCAGTCTCCGGCCCATAGGAGCTGAGAGCTCGGGGCCCCACTCCTCGGTGAGCCGTCAGAGAAAAGCAGTCAATCCCTCCCGTCTGCCTGGTCTCCGGCCAAACTCCGAGCTCACCCGGCCTTTGACCGAGCGTTTGGAGTCTTCAAACCCAGCAGATTCCTGCCGCCGCTCCCACGCCACTGCTCCTGGAGCAGGAAGGAGGGGGTCTCTCCGGATCTGCCCCTTGTGGGGTCCCTGCTCGAAGAGCAGTGGCCTGAATGTGCCGGGATCAAGGTCCAAGGTAAGCCGGAGCTGGTAGCTCACTGTTCGGCTCGGTCTCTGCCATTGGCTTCTCCGTTCTGATACCTGGGAGCTCTGCCACCCTCAGACACCCCCGGTCTTTCTGTGACCCCACGGGTCCTGAAACCACGCTGTCCCCATGAGGGCTCCACCCCCCGCTTAGCCTCTGGAGCGATGTTCCTCAGTGGAGCAGACTTTTAAAAGTTCCGATTTTGTGCTCTGCTGCTCTGCGGCTTGCTGGGAGCCGGCCCCTCCCCCCGTGGTCTGTCTTCCCGTCACTTTGGATTCACTTTTCCGCACGTCCTACCTTCCGGAAAGTGGTCTATTTTCTGTTCCTAGAGTTGCTGTTCTTCTCTTCTATCTCCTGCTAAGTTTGTAGTTGTTTAGAGTGGTTTGATAACTATCTAGCTGAACTTCTGGGATCAGACACTATCTCAGCCTCCTACTCCTCCGCCATCTTGCTCCTCCTTCTATAGTTGGATTTTTTAAAAAAGACTTCCTCCCCCCCAAATACTTTTATTTTTTCAGTGTTACGAGATTCATTGTTCATGTTACCACACCCAACGCTCCATGCAATACGTGCCCTCCTCAATAACCACCACCAGGCTTGCCCAACCCCCCACTCCCACCCCTCCAAAACCCTCAGTCTGTTGCTCAGAGTTCACAGTCTCTTATGGTTCATCACCCCTCCAATTTCCTCCTACAAAGAAGGGCCACATGTACCCCAATGTTCATAGCAGCAATGGCCACAATCGCCAAACTGTGGAAAGAGCCAAGATGCCTTTCAACGGATGAATGGATAAAGACTTTATTTTTTAGGGTAGTTTTAGGGTCACAGCAAAATTGAGCAGGCAGTACAGATAGCCCCTGCATCCCTACCCCCAACACATACAGCCTCACCTATCAGTATCACACTCCAGAATGGTACATTTGTTACATTAACATACCATCACTTGAAGTCCATAGTTACATTAGGGTTCACTCTTTGTTATACATTCTGTGGATTTTGACAAATGTATAATGGTATGTTTCCACCATTGTAGTATCATATGGAGTAGTTCACTGCCCTACAAATGCTCTATGTTTCACCTATTCAACCCTCCCTCCTCTCTAACCCCTGGCAACAACCAGTGGACTTTTTACTATTGCTTTGTTTTACCCTTTCCAGAATATCAGATAGTTGGAAAGATTGGCTTCTTTAACTTAGTAATAAGCATTTGAGGTTCCTCCTTTTCTTTCCATGTCTTGATAACTCACTTCTTTTTAGCACTTAATATTCCATTGTCTGGATATACCACTGTTTATCCATTCACCTGAAAGACATTTTAGATGCTTGAACTTTTGGCAATTAAGAACAAAACTATAAACATCCCTATGTTGACTTTGGTGTGGACACAATTTTTCAATTCATTTGGGTAAATACCAAGGAGTGTGACTAGTGGTTCATATGGTAAGATTAGGTTTAGTTTTGTAAGAAATTCTACCCTTACTTCCAAAGTGGCTGTACTATTTTGCATTCTCACCAGCAATGAATGAGATCCTGTTGTTCCCCATCCTTGTCAGCATTCCAGGTCATCAGTGTTTGGATTTTCACCATTATAATAAGTTATAATGGTATCTCAGTGTTGTTTTAATTTGTTCCCTAAGGTAGAATGTTGAATATCTTTTCATATGCTTACTTGCCATCTGTATGTCTTCTTTGGTGAGGTATCTGTTCAGATCTGTTGCCTATTTTTAAATCAGGTTGTTTACTTGAGTTTTAAGAGTTCTTTACATTATAGATAATCCTTTATCAGATATAGTTTTGCAAATTTTTTTTATCAGTCTGTGGCTTTTCATTGACAGTGACAGTGTCTTCCATGGAGCCAAAGTTTTTAACATGAAGTCCAAATTCTCAATTATTTCTTTCATGGATCATCCCTTTTGGTGTTGTATCTCAAAGGTGATTGCCAAACCCAAGGTCATCTAGATTTATCTAGATTTAACTCCTAAATGCTATCTTCTAGGAGTCTTACAGTTTCATGTTTTATACTTATGTCTGTGATCCATTTTGAGTTAATTTTTGTGACGGGTATAGGTCTGTGTCTAGGTTTAACATGTGGCTATACAGTTGTTTCAGCACATGTTGAAAAGACTCTTTGCTCCACTGTATCACCTTTGCTCCTTTGTCAAAGATCTGTTGACTATGTGTGGCTTGAATTTTACTTTTTAAGGAGCATGCTTTAAACTGAAATTTTTAGTCCATTTCCTTCTAAATTTTTGATATGTAAAGATTTAAGTCAGTCACTTCACTGCTTTCTAATTGTCCCATTTTCTTCTTTCTTCCTATATTCTTCCTTTCCTCTTGTTCTCTGGGTTCAATGTGTCTAAATGCTTATTGTTCTTAAAGACATACTTTATCTTTTCCCCCATTTTTTCAGATTGGACAGATCTAAAGGTATATGTTCATTAATCCTTAAGTATTCAATAGCTCATACAATGAGTTTTTCATTTTAGTTCTTGAGTTTACTTTTTTCTTTACACTTTTCATTGCTCTGAGATTCTCTACTTGTTCAGTCTTTATGATCATTTTTCCTTTATGTCCTCAAACATAAGCAGCTCTATAGTTCTATTAAGTTGTGTTAGACCCCAAAATGACCCAGCATTTGGTAATTATTTCTAATAACTTTTTTCTTGGACATGGGGCACATTTTCCTGCTTTGCATAGCAAGTAATTTTTTATTCTAGGATGGATATTATGGATAGGAGACTGGATTTTGTCATCTTCCTTTAAATGGTATTGTTTTATTCTTTCTTTGAACTTAGGCTAGCCAGCCAAAGGCCATATTGGACTGCTTTGTGAGGTTTTATTGGAACATAGGCACTGCCTACTTGTTTACATATTGTCTAGGACTTTTTTTTTTTTTTTTTTGGAGAGTGAGTAAGTGTGCACAAATGTGGGGCAAGGCAGAGGGAGAGAAAGAATCTCTTAAGCAGGCTCCATGCTATGTGGAGCCCAACCTAGGGCTTGATCTCACAGCCCTGAGATCATGATCTTAGCTGAAATCAAGAGTCAGATGCTTAACTGACTGAGCCACCTAGGCACCCCTCTATGGCTACTTCTGCACTACAACAGCAGAACTGCATAGTTGTGACACAGACTGTATAGCTTGCAAACCTAAATTCTATGCTACCTAGCCCTTTAAGAAAGTTTTTCAACACCTGCTCTAGGATTCACACCTGACTCAAGGTTTCTGTGAGGTTTCTCCACTGAGGTTGGTCTTGGAACTCCAAGGATTCCATAGCACTAAGTCTTGCAAATCCTCTTCCTGTACATGCACATCTTAAGTCCTCAGACAGGTGGTCTTGATGAGACCCCATCAAATGGAAGACCCCAGTTCTGCCTCTCCTCACAGCTCCCTTGTCTCTTGAGATTTCATCTACCTTCAGGATTCCAACCTCTTCAACTCAGCAGGACTGCCACTTTCCTTGGGCCCAACCTCCCTGAGATAATGCTGGAAGATGTTCCCAGGCAGGATGCTCAACTGTGGAGCTTAACAACATTCTGTGTTTCCCTTCTCTTGAGGATCACAGTCCTATGCTGTTGATCACATATATTTTGTCCAGGTTTAAAGTTGGTTTTGGTGAGGGTAAATCTGGTACTACTTTGAAAGGTTTGCAAAACCAAAGATCCTAGAAAACAGAATATCATGATGACTCTACTCATCTTTTTTTTTTTTTTTAAGATTTTGAGAGAGAGAAAAAAAACAAGTGGGAGAAGCAGACTCCCCATGAAGTAGATAGCCCTATGTGGGACTTGATCCCAGGACTCTGGGATCATGATCTGAGCCAAAGGCAGACTTTAACCAACTGAGCCACCCAGGTGGCCTACTCATTGCCTTTTATTTGACATTCATTGAACAATCATTTTCAGGTTAACTATATACAATTCTCTTAACCATTCCTCATAGTACAAAACAGATACTGTGTAAGCCATTATATGTTGGTGATGTAAAACCAGGACAGTTCCTGTCTTTAAGGAGTTGTCTAGTAAACCAAACACTATATACATCTCTTGCTCCATTTTTGAAATTCATTTTTTAGCAAGGTATATGGCACTAAGGGTAATTAAAAGCAAAGGACTAGATTTCCTCCACTCCCTGAAACATATATCCTTATAAGGGGTAGTAGTATGAGAGAAATTGGGTAGATTTTATAGAAATCTAAATATTGTCAAATAGCAAAGGTCACCTTTTCTGGACTTATTATAAACTACTTAAAAACTACCATGCATTTAAATCTTTTTTTTTTTTCAAATTTAAAATAATAATT
This sequence comes from Potos flavus, assembly GCA_028534135.1. Lineage (NCBI taxonomy): Eukaryota > Metazoa > Chordata > Mammalia > Carnivora > Procyonidae > Potos > Potos flavus. The sequence goes on from CM052883.1 coordinate 133,814,085, forward strand.
TTCCCATCATTAGTAATACATAGTCAAGAGATAAATTCAAGAAATACTCAAAAGTAAAAAGAAATCAATCTCTCTACCCCATGATCTGTTGACCTTTGTGCTACCTTTTATATATTTAGTTCTATATTTTATTACATGTATATTTACTAAAAAGCAGACATTGTTTAATAAAAATAATGTCCTTTAGATCAATAGTTTTATTTCAGAAATAAGTCAACAGAGTTTGAGTTTGAATTTTTCTAGAGCTATGTCTTTTTGGTCCAAAAACAACACTATAATCTGGGACCACAGTGTTCTAGAGACTTCACCTGTGCTTTCTTATGGCTAGACTCCCTCCAGTGAAATTGCTTTGTATTTAGCTACCCTTAAGTCCTATCTTAAGAGAAGTTCATTCAGTGACAGCACCCAGTTGCGAAGCTCAGAAGGCACATCATGAACACTGCGGCCTACTTACTGGCCAGACATCAAACAAGAGTGAAACATTTTAGGGAGGAAACCTTTAACCTTATTTTAATCTGAACTTTTCCTATAGTTTCATAGGGAGCATCTAATTCAGAAGAAAAAAGAGGTGGCTGGGTGCCTGGGTGGCTCAGTTGGTTAAGTGACTGCCTTTGGCTCAGGTCATGATCCCGGAGTCCGGGCATCAAGTCCTGCATCGGGCTCCCAGCTCCACTGGGAGTCTGCTTCTCCCTCTGACTTTCTCCCCTCTCATGTTCTCTTTCTCTCTCTCTCTCAAATAAATAAATAAAATCTTAAAAAAAAAAAGAAAAGAAAAGAGTGGCTTTGCCACATCTTACTTGTGTTGCCTAAAGGCTATTATTGTCTCTTTAATTGTAAACAAACATCTAACTAGGGGACAGAGCCTAACTCCAACAACAGTCCAAGAATGTGGAGGCTCACGAGGTTTGAGGCAGGAACAAATGTTTTACATGCTTGTTTCCTTCAACAGTACAAATCAGGGGCTGGCAAACATTTTCTATAAAGGGCCAGACTGATTATTTCAGGACACATGGTCTCCGTCACAACCACTCATCTCTGCCACTGTAGCATGAAATTAGCCATAGCCAACATACAAACAGATAGCATAGCTGTGTTCTAATAAACTTAATTTACAAAAACAGGCAGCTAGAATTTGACCCAAAGGCTAGAGTTTGCTGAACCCTGGTATACGTAAATAAATCTAGGCTAGCAAAAGTTAAAATGTTTTTAGTTTTATAAAATTTTCATGATCTTGAAAAAATATTTTCCTATTTTGTAAATTGCCAGTTTTACTGAGTGGTTTTCTTTCTATTGATAAGATAAAGCTGTTGTTACCTCACAAGTGACCAAAGTGGTAAAGGGGACTGTTTCTACATGCTACCTAATTACACAGTATTTTGCATTAATAGCTTCCAAATGAAACTTTTCTTTTCACAGATAAACACTACAGGTGAAGACTGGTAAAAAGAAACACTGATTTCTGAAGTGCCTGGAAAGGAAAAGCTCTGGTCAGTATCACGTGGACAAGCTAAGTGTTTTCCAAAGATGCTGCTAAAGTAGTCTTTGCTACTGCTTTCCTTCACTCAAAGCTCTTCATAACATGGGCTGCATGAAATCAAAGCAAACTTTCCCATTTCCTACCACATTTGAGAGTGACAAGCGACATGCAAGTGAAGAAAGCTTTATGTCTGAAGAGAGATTTCTACCTAGGATGCCTTCTCCAGTTGATGCCGAAGAGGAAGTGAAGGAACCACCAGGGCCTGAAATTGTGGTCTTCGAATTTGCACACCGCCTATCCCAGGAAATCTTGAGTGAAGCCTTGCAGCAGTGGGCAGGCAATAACATCAAGTACTATGACATCCCATACATTGAGAGTGAGGGGCCTTGACACTGTAGGATGATGATGATAACTTTCTTGAATTGTGGATAAAGTTGGTGCTAGTTTAAATACATGAAATAATAGCAAAAACTGGTGTGAATAAATACAAATAACTCCATCTGGATGTAAAAAAAATTCTATGATAATATCAAGAGTATATAGGAGTACCTAAAATGAAATATGTTAAGAACTTTTATGTTAATAGCAATTTCTCGCTGCTTGGTCTTGGATTTGAGTCATTTTAAGGGCTAAACATAGGTCCTGCACCACAGTAATCAGCTATATGTTGTACCACTTTCTTCCTGAGGCACTAATAGTATCACCAAAGAAATCAAATGGTTATTTTAAAGACACTGCTTTTAAAATAACTATTTGCTAATTTACACAAACAAGTTACGACAAGGATTTTTCAGATTCCTTGGCAAGGAACTTGCACTTAAGCCATGGTAAATAATAGCGGGTCATTTGTCAAAACCATTTGTGTCAAGGATCCCTACTTAATACACATGATCAAGCAGTAGAAAGCACCTCTTATAGAAGAAGTTCACCTTGAAACCTGTCCTTAACTACCACCTTCAACCTCAGGGCCCTAACTAACCACAGCTGTTATTATAGGACTGAAGACTTCGCACATAAGGCATCTGAACAGGATACAATTTACAGAAGTCATGACATTAACGTTTATGGCTTGGATTAAGCAGCCCAGTGATATAACAAAAGCCCTAGTCAAGGTAGAAAGCAGAACCTGTTCTCAGTGCCGCATGTATATGAAGCTTTACTGTCTCAAAGTCTATGCATGACCAGTCTATGCATGAGACTATACAGTTGCATTACAAAACAGAAGATCAAACACTCCTCCCAAGAGAGTACTCATTTATTTTTTTTTATGGTAACAATGCCCATAAAGGCATTTATAGCCATATACTATTTTCTTGAATTTGGCTACCTTTCTGGGGAAGTTTGTTTTTTTCCCCCCAAGAATTAAGTACTGTTTAAAATCAATGATAACAGAAAATTTGGGAGTGGAAGATACTGAGAAAACATAACCTGCAGAAAAATTGGGACTCAGTCTCTAGAATGGTCTTTTCATTCAGATTTGTTACACACTGAGTTTAGTTGGAAAGGGAATTAAGTCTGTGTGCATTAAATTCTTTTATTAAGATTCAACAGACCCTTGTCACTGACAGCTAAAGGAAGGCAGAAAAAGACCTGCGACCTCTTTAATGAGATAAATATATATTTGGCCTTGTAAGCAGGCAGAAATGCTACCTCTAATTTTAACAACTATCCTTTGAAACCCACAAAGAGCGACTTCTCCCCATTGTGTGGACAAAGAGAGTACTTTGAGTCAGAGTCGTGTGCCATCTTTCAGTTGCCTTTAGACACCTGGTCATTCAACTTTATCATTTCACCTAGTCCCAGGATTTGAACTGTCCTGTTGTACTTGCAATCAAGAAAATTATAAAGTAGAAAAACCACCACCCCTGTTAATATAAAGATCTGAAGTCTTAAGGCTAAGGAACAAAAATATTCTGAAAATGCAAAATATCTGTCGAGCTCATGAAGGAAATTTTAGGTTTTCAAGTATACTAATGACTCAGACAAAAGCCTAGATGTTGCCATTTTTCATTCATTTTATATCTCACATCAGGCCACTTTTGCCGCAAAGTCATTTACTATTTAAAAGATCTAATATTATGGTGAGAACACAAAGCCATAGCCACACTAAATTTTTCAGCATACATACGGATGTAGACTGTTGAGTTTTCTTATAAATATTTTAACCTCAGGTTCCTCCTGTGCCTGGGCCCCTATTTCCCAGGGGTGTAGCAGGGATGCCTGCCAGGTCCATATCTAGCTAGAATTCCATCTCTGTTGCCAGTCTGACACTACAGCAGTACGGTTTTGTCACCAAGCACCAACACCTCACTACTGAATCATTTTAACAGAGTATAAGATCTTGCAACATAGAATTATCTTGGAAATATATGCTCTATTATGTCAAACTATGGACAAGGAATTATGAGGCTTGCATAATCAGTTAGTCAATAACCAAATTGAAGGCAGGCAGGAAAAAGAACCGGATAAACAGATTTGTGCTGCATGCGATAATTATCAAGACATAGTTTGAACAGATGAGAACATCTTTGATAGGATAACTTCTTTCATACCTTCATATCTAAATACTGGGATTTACTTCATTTTGAACTTTCATGAACAGTTAAAGAATGGAAGATCTATTTGAGAAGGAAGGAACATGTAAAACAGAAGACTGAAAGAATTATTAGCCACTAGAAAGGGAAACATTTGTTCCAACTTAGACATCACAAACACAAATGAAATAATAGTGGCCAAATTATAAGGTAAAGGAAACCGGGGAAAAGAGGGCCCAAGAAATAGCACTCACATCAGGCTCCGTCAGAAGACACACCGCAAAAACAAGTCTCCAGTGTTCTCGCTGAGCGAAGGGACACAGGAGCAAGTTCTTTTCTTTACCACACTGACATGTGCCCAACCACTGAATCTTTTCCCTTGAGAACATCCAGGATAGGGGCAGACGAGCCCAATGTAACAAGGAACCTTAGATGGCAATTGTAAACGCAGCAGATTATCAGAGGAAATGTGCCAATCCCTCCCTGAACCCCACAGCAGTGCTTCACTGCTCCCTTGCCCAGGAGGAGGTGTCTTGTGTTCTATTATCTTTCAGTTGCAAGCTTCTGAGCCCAGAGTTCTCAATTTTCAGTTCACTTATCTGCTCTTTGCAAACTACCTGTGGTCATTAGCACTCAAAGCACAATTTAAGGGTATAAAAATGATCTTAGTTCCAGAGGAATAATTTGTGTCAAACTGCCTTATTAGTATTAAATACAGACACGCTGAATGAAGGAGATAGCCTGACACTCACATCCCATTTAATATCACTGGCATTTTTGAGAAGAGGAACTATACTTTTATATTATATAGCTTTAGAAATCAAAGTTAGAGACACATGATAAATAATGTCAAGGAATAGTAGGTTAAAAACAAAGCTCCAACAAATATATTGTTTGCTTGATCATAATGCCTTCATCCTTTATTTGTGGGGCCAAATAGGACATATCTTCCTTGGAGCAGTGGGCACAAGCTCAGATGTACTCCCTATATCTTACTTTGCAAAACTCAAGTTTTGTTAATTCTCCTCCCTGTAAGACTTAGCTATGAAATGGTATTTTTCCAAATATTTTTGTGAAAACATTTTTTTCTAACCATACAATAAAAGTCTAGTTGCCATGAACTAGCTGAGTTCTGATTAAAGCAAATGCCTTTCAATATTGTGTACTGTCAAATTTTTTGATATAAAGAGCTTAACATTTTCTGCATTTCTAGCGAATACAATAGTGAATAAAAATCCACTGATAGAAATAATTTCTGGGATCATTCAGGTCCAATTTAAGAGCTTTAAGAATGTAAATGTAAACATGTCCATCATCATGCCATCTGTATTCTAAATATGTTCTTGACTTTTTTGGGGAAAAATGCTTCATGTTAAATATTTAGAAAATTTGAAGCAACTCCTAGATTGCAATTTCCCCATCTATAAGAAGGGTGCAGGATATGATCTTTGAAGTCTTTTTCGGTTCTGCCACTTGCTCTGTTCTTAAAAACCAGAAATTCTCTTAGTTTCTGAGTGGTTTGGGATGAAGGGAAACTGTAAGTCATGAAATAAATGATAAACTGACCTTTAAAGATTATTCTTACCTTAACTTTAATGTCCCAAGTCTGGAACACCCTGCAGTTTCTTGTGTACCTTAAGAAAAACTTATTTTGTCAACAGTTTTTGAACGTATTTCTATTTTGAACAAAAAGTCCTTGTTTTTTTTCCTCCTGATTTATACTGTGTAACAGCAAATAACTTATCACATACAAGTTTAATGTAAATTGTAGAAAGCAATGTTCTCTATTTTAGAGATTGGAGTTTCCTAATTCCTCATTCTTTCAGATTAACAAATCCTACAAAATAGCCAACACTTTCACCATAGGGAGGGATTCTGGTTAACTTGAGGGAAAACAAAAGCTGAGTTAATACCAGAGAGACAACCTCATAAAAACCTTTTCGCTTTGCCTGAGATTTCTAATGTTATAAGAGGAACACTTCTATAGTAATGTAATTACTTTAAAACAGATTTATATTTGCAGAAAATTCTCTGAAGCATTAACAAAATGGCCAAAAAATTTCGGTTGTTTTTTAATAATCTAAACATAAGTTTATTTAATCAACATAAAAACTACTACCCAAAGCCAAAACATAAGGTTCTCATTTCAATTAGATATTTAAGACCTTCGAATTTTCCCATTTGTATAAAACGGGTTGGCAAACATTTTCTGAAAAGGATCAGATAGTAAGTATTTTAGGCTTTGCAGGCCTTACAGTCTCTGTTGCAACTACTCAAAGCAGCCATAGACAATATGTAAACAGCTGAGTATAGCGATGTGCCAATAAATCTTTATCTATGAACACTGATATTTAAATTTCATTTAATTTTTACATGTCATGACATATTAGTCTATGATTTTTTTTTTCCCTCAGCCATTTAAAAATTCAGAAACCATTCTTAGCTTGTGGAAAACTCAACAACAGGCAGCAAGCCAGATTTGGCCCATGTGCTATAGTTTGCCAACTCGCGCTCCAAAATAATCGCTTAAAAATCTAGTCACCTTAAAATTTCAAATCATTACTTCCCAGAGACTTAAAGTAATTATTCAAATCTTCATCAGTAACTTCTTTTAGATCAGCTGGTTTCCACTTTGGACTCTGGTCTTTATCTATTAAAACTGTCAAGTGAAGACATAAGAAATGTTAGTATGTTTCTTTCAGGTATTACCAGATTTTAATTACTGACTTGACAGAAACTACCTTACACAAGACATATTTTCTATAGCACATTTTTTTCTGCAAAGTTAAAATTTTTGCATGTGTTCCATTTTTCGTTTAAGGCTCCATAGGATTTGGATGGATAGTAATGTAGTGATGAAGACTCACGTGGTTATTTCCCAACCTGCTAAGTCTAATGCCTGTAGCTTGAATACAGCCTATGAACTAATGTGGCTTAAGCCTTAGTCCTCTTCAAACAAAATCGTAAATGAAATCTTGCTGTAATAAAACAGCTAAAACCAGAGTTGGTGCCGTTTAAAGGGAAGGCAGGGGAGGGTGGAGGGCCCAGATCTGCCTTCTAAACTCCTCCACATTGAATTGAAAGGAAAATTACTTGAAGTAGAGGGAAGGGGATGACTTTATGCATAATTAAATGTGGATACTGCTGTTCTGCTGAATCCTCTGGTTCACACAGCTCTGAATTAAAATAGCAGACCACCTTCAGGTTATCCTAAGAAACTACTTCTCTTATTTCGGTGTAGTCATCATTTAGTGCGGCCACATGGCATCCCCATCGGATCATAAGTATGAGGCAATTGGCAAACCTGTCCTTTAAATAGGGAAGGGCATGTCAGTTTCCTGGTTGTGAGAGTACACCACTGTTATATAATCGTTACTGGTGGGGAAAACGGTGACAGGTACACAGGATCTTTCTATATTACTTCTTACAACTGTAAATCTACGATTATCTCAAAAAAATTTTAAAAAAAGAGAGGGGGGACTATAACTTAGTATGGTTGTGGTAGAGAATTTTAACCATGCTTGAAATGTGCATAATCTTGTGGATACGGGAGGTTTTTTTGTTTGTTTGTTAAGATGTATTTATTTTAGAGAGTGAGCAAACGAAGGGGGAGGAGGGACCAAGGGAGAGGAAGAGAGAATCTCAAGCAGACTCCCCGTTGAGGGTGGAGGCTGATGCAGGGCTCAATCTCAGGGCCCTGAGATCTGACCTGACCTAAACCAAGAGTTGGATGCTTTTACTGCCTATGCCACTCAGGTGCCCCACACGGGAGGTTTTTAAGTCTGGGCTGCCTAGCCACAGAATTCTAGCTAGTATCAGATCAGTGGTAACACTGATATTATGATCCCTGCCAATTTGACAGTTTTACATTCCCCAAACAGCATAATTAAAAAAACAATTCTGGAACATTCCTTTCTTCAAGAATCTCTTCCCTTTTAAGCCTTCTGGCCAATGCTATCACGGTATCTACCTCCTTGACAGTCTGCTGAAGGGCAAAAAGAAAGAATATTAATAAATCTGTATGTTCTTTTCATACAGACATAATATTTTTACTTAGCATAGATATAACAAGTTCCTGCCATGTAGACAGCTCAGGTTTTTTCAAGTCTCATGAGGCACCCACTCAAATTCCTTTTGGTAACTCTCTTGTTCTGCTGAAATCTATATTTATTTTCTTCTATTACCAGGAAGAAGCTTATTCTAGCTGTTAAGAGTAAGAATTTTTGACAACCATTCCCCTAATTTGCTAGTTTATTTTATCTAATATGCTAACAAATTTTATAATTAGCAAACTATAGCAAACATTTGGTTATTATGCAAGAACACCAAACAGTTTTACCCAGAATAGATGCTGCTTGCAAAATAGGGAGGTTAGGCTAAAAGATGAGGCAGGATACTCTCTCTTCACTAAAAAGTAGCTTGATAAGCTCCTGCATTATGAATCATAACTTTGATGTTGCTTGGTTTCAACTGTTTCCATTAAATAACTGACAGTATATATGAAAACAATAGCTTTATTTTTTAAGAGGGCTGCTATAACATATAATGAATGCATTAAAACCCAAGTAGCACACAGGTCCTCCTAATATCAGAGGTCCAGGCTCTGATCCACATGCAGCAAGAATTTCCAGGGAATTAGTGGGAAAAATGCTATTTTACTTGTTTTTATAAAACATATAGCGATCTCCTCTGACTCAATTCCCTGAGTCCTCTAAAAGGATTTGAACCCCGGCTTATTTCTGATATTATATCATGACGTAAGTTAAGAGAATTCTACAGTGACCAGTCTTTATCAAAGCTTACATATAGCTCAGAAAATATAATCTTTTATTCAGATAAATTATATACAGAGTCTCTACTATATTAAAGCAATCAATAAAAAATTTAAAAATTAGATATGCAAAACACATGCAAAGGGGAAAACTCATTTTATGCAGCATAAATAACAGCTATTATTTATGGAGATATAGGCTTAAACATAAACTTTTGCAAATTTGCTAAGAACAAAAAATAAACCATTTCACTTTTTCTAAATATGCTAACTTTGGAGATGATAAAAACAAATTAATAAGAATATGAGATGTTACTAATTATGTCATATGTTTTTTCTCAATGTCAGTGTTTAACTGCTCAGGTACAGGCAAAGAGGTAATGGTAGGGTTCAACACTGCTGGGAATGGCCAGGCCAGTACTAGAGAGAGGAGGGGTAGGGGACTTGAGGACTTCTTGCAAGGGAATAAATGCACCTTTCCAAGGCTCCAGCAGCAGAATGAGTTTTCAAACCCAGCTATGCTTAACAGAGGCAGTCCATGCAATTGGAGAGGCAGGATTACCTCTTATATATAAATTAGGGAGTGGTGACACAGGTTATGTAAATTTTTCAAACAATATTGATTTCAAAGACTGATATTCCCTTATACACCAGTTGGTAATAAAAAAGGAACAACTTTGCAATCTTTATGAAAGTGGAATTTTCACTAATAAAACAACTATTATCTTTGATTAACAGTATATGCTCACAAATCCTATTTCCATAATAACCAGGAAGAAAACAATCATCACTTACCTGCCCTAACACCTTCATAAAAGTCATGGCCTCCCTGAAAGAAAATTGAGATTAAATGGTGAATTTCCAGGCATCCTTATTCCCAGTGATGGTCTGTCTTCTCCAATCCCATGGCCACAGCCATAAATAAATAATCAGAGACTGGACTGCCTTTATGACCCACTCTCTTGATTTCCACCTCTGATTCTTATCTGCTCAAGTACATTCACTATTGTGCCACTGATCCTACAACTTTTTCACCACTTTATTGTGGTCACTTTCCCTTGAAAATGCCCTCATCTACCTCAAGGCTTTTTCTCCCCTTTAGTCCGTCCTCGCAAAATCCCAGCACCACCTGCCCCTACCATTTGCCTCTGCCTGCTTTCGAGGGGCTAAATCTTCTGCAGAAAAATCTGTGATTGGTTTCATTTAAAATTCACGATCACAAATCTCAAACAGGCATGGAAAACTGCCCAATGATCCGTGTTCTCCTCACTTCCCAAGATAATGATTTCAACTGTTTTCTGCCTTCTCAACCTCTACCCCTAGCAAATTTTTTTCTCACTGTATTCTCAGCTAATGACTTAACCTTCTATTTCATTACAAAAAGAGAAGTGTTAAGCCATGAACATTCACTTCTTCACACCCCTAAAATACCTGCAGCCCAGCTACACCCATCTGTACCACGCCTTCCCTTTCCTGACTACGGAGAAAGGGACCACCCCTTTCAAAGGCCTGTTCTCCGCACCCCCCCCCCATTTCCACTCACATCTCCTCTTCTCAAGGATTGTGCTTGAGAAGGCTATCTATCTCTATTTTTACCCCTGGCATCATCAATGTAGACAGCATAACTCAGTGACTGACTGCAGTTCAAATCTGGGCTCAGATGAGTGGATAAAGAAGACCTGGTATATATATATATATATATATATGTGTGTGTGTATATATACACACACATATACACAATGGAATACTACTCAGCCATCAAAAAAAAAGAAATCTTCCCATTTGCAATGATGTAGATGGAACTAGAGGGTATTACGCTAAGCGAAATAAGTCAGTCAGAGAAAGACAATTATCATATGATCTCACTGATATGTGGAATTTAAGAAACAAAAGAGAGGATCATAGGGGAAGAGAGGGAAGAATAAAACAAGATGAAACCAGAGAGGGAGACAAACCATAAGAGACTCTTAATCATAGGAAACAAACTCAGGGTTGCTGGAAGGGTGAGGGGTGGGGGGTGTGGGGATGGGGTAACTGGGTGATGGACATTAAGGAGGGCACGTGATGTAACGAGCGTTGGGTATTATTTAAGATGGATGAATCAGAGACCTGCACCTCTGAAACCGATGATACATTATATGTTAATTAAAAAAAACAACAACAAATATCTGGGCTCACCCTCTGCCTCTACTACACAGTAACGACGTGACCTTGGGCTAGTTAACTTCCCTAAGGCCAAGTTTCCTTACATGAAATGGCAATATCACACATCCATCAGAGGATTATCTTACTGCACATCCCAGCACAGTGTCTGACGCATAGTAAATGTTCAGTAAATGTTAACTACTATTGGTATCAACATCATCTTTTTTCCCTACTGGGTCATTCCCTATCATTTATAAACATGTTCTAGCATCTTCCACCTTATAAAATAACAAGGAACCTCACTTGATTCCACAGTCCCAGCTTCTATCGTATTTGTTTCAAGAAGAAAAAGTTGTGTACATATAGCCTCCACTTGTCCACATCCCATTTACTCATTTACTCTCCAATCCCCACACTAACTTCTGCCCCAACAGTCCTCTGAAACGGCTTGCCAAAATCCCCTGTAACTTCAGTGTTGCCGTGTGTTAAAGATGTCTTTATCCTACCCTACTAGACACTTTGGCAATACTCCCTTCTCTTTGACACACTCATTTCTTGCTTTCACGACCCCACAGTCTCCTGGTTCTCCCATCTCTGTCCTTTATCTCTTCCACTGCTCTTTTTCCTCTAATCCACTCAAAGTGCTGGATTTCTTGGACCTCAGATCCACCCCTTTCATTTTCCCTCTATATGATCCTATCCATTCTATACCTGATGCATCAGCATCTGACTGACCAATTCTGTTAAAATATAAGATGTTCCTCTACTCAAAAACATCCAATGGCTTCCCATTGACTCAGAACAAAAGCCAAAGTTTTACAAAGACCTTCCAGGTTATATGTGCTCTGCACAGCCCTTCTTTGCCCTGTTAACTCTGACCTCATCTTCCTCACTCACTGAGCCCCTTCCACCCACGCCATCCACAGGTTCCTGCAGCTCCTAGCACACTCCTGCCTCAGAGCTCGGTACCTGCCTCTGCCTGGATGCTCCTCCCCAGATCCCTGCACAGCTCATTCCCTCACTTCCTTCAGGTTTTCCCTCAAACAACATCTTCTCAGTCAGGCCTTCTCTGGTAAATCCTATCTATAAGTTCACACATACCATACCACACATACCACCCCCCCGCTTTATGCCATATCCTCCTTCCCACTTTACTTTTGCTCCTTAGTACTTATAATCATATACTGTATATTTTACAGTTTTATCTGTTTACAATCTCTCTCTCCCACTAGAAAGTTATTCCATGAGGGCAGAGATTTTGTCTATTTTGTTTACTTATGCATTCTTGGTGCCTCTAACAGAGCCTAGTACAGGGGAGGCTTTTTTATTTTTTAAGTAAATAAACCTCCAAAGTTTTTTTTTTTTAGATTTTATTTATTCATAGAGAGGGATGGATAGAGAGAGTTAGAGAGAGAGTGACAGAGAGTAAGCATGCACGTGAGCAGGGGGAGGGGCGGAGGGAGAGGGAAAGAGAACCTCAAGCAGACTCCCTGCTGAGCAGAGCCCAGTGCAGGGACTTGGGGCTCGATCTCATGACCCATGATAACCTGAGCTGAAATCCAGAGTTGGATGCTTAACCAAATGAGCCACCCAGGCACCCCTCCAAAGTTTCTTTCTTAAAAAAGTGGTTCTAATGTCTTTCAGGCTTAAATCTCTAACCCACACCTCCTCAAGCTCCAACTCCTAAATGCACTCTTTCCTTCCTTCACATTCATCATCAAGGTCTATCAATTCTGTCTCTTACACTGGTCCTCAAAACCATCACTTCTCTCCAGTGCTACTGCCCTCGTCTAAGCCACTACTACTTTGCAACTGGATTACTGCAATAGACCCACATCTGGTCTCTACATTCACTCTTGAACCCTTCCAATCCCTTCTCCACCCAGCAGCAGTAATTACCTTCTTAAAGCAAACGGAACCAAATCATCCACTGTTGTAACCCAAGAGACTTCTCAACATACTCATTTCTTACACTTTAGGTCACAGATGAGCTGACAACTCAAAGATATATTCCCTTTGTCTCTCCCACTCCCTCCTGTCCCTCCATCATTCTCTTCTATCATCGGCCCATATGTTTCCTTTGGAGCACTAACCACAAGTAATTATTTTACTTATTTTGTTTACTTGTTCTTCATCGTCTCAGTAGACCATAAACTCCATGAGAACAAGGACTAGTCATTCTTTCCACAACATAACACCTAGCACAGTGCCTGGCAATGCAGCTAACATATTTGCTGAAGAAAGGAAGCAACTGGTCAATCCAGGCAGTGCAGTAAATGTACAGTGGAAAACACAGACTGTGAGGTGTACTGGGTAGTGGTCAAGAGTGCAGGCCCTGGAGTGAGTCCACTCGGTTCACACACCGTGTGTCTGCTACTTCATAGCTATACCACTTAGGCAGGTTACCTCTCTGTGCCAGTTTTCTCATCTGTAAAGTGGAGACAAAGAATAGTTCCTATCATTCTAGAAATAGTGTAAAATGTAATGGAGAGGATTACATATAAAGTGCCTGTCATAGTACTTCTCTTAACAATAGACTTCAGCTGCTACTTACATCTTACTAGAAGTGTGACTAAGATTAAAGTGACTAACAGAGTTTTATTTATAGTTAGATGAACTACTTTGAATACCTTAATAACTATTTCGAGACATGAAAGTCCATTAGGGAGGCCTACTTTCTAGTTATTAAATAAAATATTTCCTTTAGGCCATAAATTAATCTAAGGGCCCTCTACATACATCCCAAAAGTAATGATTCTGCTTTCAAAGAGTTTACCATCTAGAAGAAATCTCTATGACTCTGAAATGTTTCATAAAATTAATATTCTATGTCATTAGTCTAATTTTAAGTGTATTTATAATGGTATTTTCAATGTTAGTCTATTAATTAAGACATGGAACAAACTAATAACACCCATTCATACATTTTATATATACATATATTCCTCATTTTACCAATGAGGGAATTCAGATTTACAGAGTTTACGCTTCTTGCCCAAAGGTTAGAGACCATGCCTGAAAAATGATTAATTTCTATTTTGAATTCCACCTAAGATTAGAGGCTTTCCTACACTTACACACAAATGTAACTGCTGTTTCATAAGAGCTTAAGAACAATGCAAGAGCAATAGTTCCACATACCTTAAGCTAATTGGCCTGCTGCATTTCCACAGAGTAGATTAACAAGTAGTTTTAAGGTTTTTGTTTATAGTTTTCTGTATTTACACGCTCTACAATGAACATCTATTACTTTCATAAATAGAAAATAAGTATATATTTTTTAAAATTCTTACCATACAAGCTTGACTCAGCCGATATTCCATAGTAAATACTTCTTGCAAGGTCTTTGAAGATCCCTCTATGAGTTGCTTTAGTGCGATCTTTAGGGATGTCGGAGACATTTTATTAATTACCTATGGGAGAAAAAAATTTTTTTTTACTAGTTTTAGCCAAAGAGTTCCTTTATTACCTATAACAAACTAGCTGAGTTTTGTCTTATTATTTAAGTCTTATTAAAATTTGCTCCTTAAACAGTACTTTCACATTATAGTTTCATAAAAGTAAGACTATGCCATAGCCTCATCCTGTCAAAGCACCAATAGTTTTCTAATCTCTTGTAATAACAAATCATTCCACCAGTGGAATAAATGCTATACCCATAAATTAACAAAAGAAATCTATATTTTGTAGCTGCCTGACATAAATTATGATCCCAACTAGGTAAGCAAACTGATTATGCTTAAGTAAAATTAATATACATCTTACAAACAACTAAGATATCAGAGAACATTTTACTTTATAATATTAAAAAGGTACAGTAGAAATAGAGCTCTTTTGTTCCCATTTTGTGACTATAGAGAAGTGTGTGAACTGAACTGTAGTCTTTATCTATTAAGTAAATCTACTTACCTTAAAAGTAAGGAGAGAAAACAATTCAAGACACCATGAGGTGGTCTTCTACAGTATTTAAATACTTAATAAAGGAAGAACATCAGGCCTGTCTCCTTGGTTACAGTGCTATGCACCCCTTTTGAATTTAAAGATGCTATTGCTAGTTTTCTGACACGTGTATGACTGCGACCAACGGCTGCTACAAGAGCTCCCATTATATGCTATGTACATCTGATGCTTGCCCTGGTTTTTATAACTGCAATCTAGTTTTCAGGCCTGTTGCTGAGTGATTGTCTCAAAGGCAGAAATTTCACTTTCTGAGTTCAAAAAATTCCTCACATCAAGATTCCAGGTTCTCTCCAGCATCTTCAAGTGTGGCACGCAGATTCAGAGAACAGACTGAACGGATAGGGCAGTATCTTACCTCGCAGCTGCTAAAACTTAAATAGATGACTACCGTACAGAAAAAGTTCAGGGAAGATCAATTTCCTACCTACAGTCACAATGCTGAAGAACAGGTGAGAAAGACAGAAAAGCAATTAAGGCTTTTTATGCATCTGATTCATCTTCATAGGAACTCACCCTTCCGCCCTCAGTGCTGTACGCACATGATCTCATTTAATGCCCCTGGAGCAACCCCACTCCATGGTCTCGCCCTTCTGGTTACAGACCATGAGGATGATGGAGCCTGTACAGCAGTCTGCGTACTGTGCTAGGAGCCCCCTCCTTTTCACAGCCAAGTAGACAAGGGGTCCATTTTGCTGACGAAACCACTGGTTTTCTCTAGCAAGAGCAATGCCCGCATGATCACAGGTGAACATCTGGAAGAACTCCATTCACAATGTTGAAAGGTGTACGTAAAGGAGTGACCTAACCACCTTCTTTTCTAGTCTACAAAGTCAATGAAGCCATGATTCCCTTTCCAAAAGGCTGTAGTATATAAGCCCACAATCATGTACCTCAGAACTACCATTATGGCTAACTGTCTGTGTTAGGCTAACTGCACTTTATATACAATCTAGAATTCTCAAAACACAAACTCTTTCTTTGCTATACTTCCTCAGTCGGCTACCAATTAATTTCATTAAAAAGGCCACTTAATAAGAAAACCATCCCCTTTACAATTGCACCAAAGATAATAAAATACCTAGGAATAAACTTAACCAACGAGGTGAAAGACCTGTATGCTGAAAGCTATGAAACACTGATGAAAGAAACTGAAGATGACACAAATAGAAAGATATTCTATGCTCATGGATTAGAAAAACCAGTATTGTTAAAATGTTCATACTACACAAAGCTACGGATTTAATGCAATCCCTATCAAAATACCAACAGCATTTTCCAAAGAACTAGAAAAATGATAAAATTCACATGGACCCAAAAAAGACCCCAAATAGCCAAAGCAATCTTGAGAAAAAAACTGTAGGTATTACAATCCCAGATTTCAAGATAATACTACAAAGCTGTAGTAATCAAAACAGTATGGTACTGGCACAAAAATAAACAGATGAAACAGAAAGAGACCCCAGAAATAAACCCACACTTATATGGTCAATTAACCTACAAGAAATGAGGCAAGAATACACAATGGGGAAAAGATAGGCTCATTAAAAAATGGTGTTGGGAAAACTGGACAGCTTCACGCAAAACTGGATCACTTTCTTACAGCATACTAAAAATAAGCTCAATATGGATCAAAGACCTAAATGTGGTACCTGAAACCACAAAACCCCTAAAAGAAAACATAGGTAGTAATTCTGACACTGACAGTAGAAACATTTTCCTATATATATCTTCTAAGGCAAGGGAAACAATAGCAAAAATAAATTAGCGGGACTATACCAAAATAAAAAGCTTTTGCACAGTGATGGAGACCATCAACAAAATGACAAGGCAACCTACTCAATGGGGGAAGATATCTGCAAATGATTTGTTCAATAAGGGATTAATATCTAAAATATATAAAGAACTTCTACAACTCAACACAAACAAGCCAATTAAAAAACAGGCAAAAGACATGAACAGACATTTTTCCAAAGAGGACATAAACAAGGCCAACAAACACATGAGAAGGTATTCAACATCACTGATCAGCAGTGAAATACAGATCAAAACCACCATGAGATACAGTGTACACTTGTCAAATGGCCAGTATCAAAAAGATAAGGAATAAGTGTTGGTGAGGATATGGAGAAAAAGGAACCCTCATGCACTGCTGGTAGGAATGGAAACTGGTGCAGCCACTGTGGAAAACATTATCGAGGTACCTCAAAAAAATTAAAAACAGAATTATCATACGATCCAGTAATCCCACTACTAAGTACTTACCCAAAGAAAACAAAAACACTAATATGAAAAGATATATACACCCCTATGTTTATTGCAACATTATTTACAATAGCCAGGATACATATGCAACCCAAGTGTCCATCAACAGATGAATGAATAAAGAAGATGTGGTATGTATATACAATGGAGTATTACCCAGTCATAAAAAAGAATGAGATCTTGATTTTTGCAGCAACATGGATGGACCTCATGCATATAATGCTAAGCGAAATAAGTCTGAGAAAAAGAAATATCATGATTTCATTCATGTGGTATTTAAGAAACAAAACAAATGAACAAAGGGAAAAAAAACAAAAAAACAGACTTAAATACAGAGAACTGGTGGTTATTGGGGGGCAGGGGTGGGTGGAAGAATGGATGAAACAGACAGGAAAAAATGGCCACGTAAGGGCTCCAGGTGTTTGTGCTTATGTCATGCACACATAAATACGCTAGGGAAGAAAATTTCAATTGAAAAGCTCCACTGGTTCAGACATTTAATGAATTAGTAATTAAACAGATTTCCTATTAACAGACACCACATTAAAAAAATAGTCCATTGACAACCCAAAGAAAACGTTTCCAACAATTCTTAGTATACTGGCAATTTGGCACAGAGACTCAGGGTTTGAACTCTAGAGTCCACAACTCAGTGGTAGAATTCTGGCTCCACCACCTCCTACGCGATTGATCTTCGTTTCCTCATTTGTAAAATGGAGACTGTAATACCATCCACCTCAAAAATGGATAGTGCAAGGTGTCAGAAACCAAGCCAAACAGGGAAGGGAAGGGATGGAATACGTGTTGAGCACATTTCCCTTAGCTCACATGTATGCGCACTGTACAAATGAGGAAACCAGCCTGATAAGAATTTATCCAAGGTCACACAGAGAGAAATCCAAACCCAAGCCTGACAACCCCAAAGTCTACTTCTTTCTACATGCAAGGTTATCAGGGTAATCAATGCCAAAGCCTGATGAAAAGTCAACAAGAACAAAGATGGAGAAGACATGTCAGGTGGTAGAAGTTAATAAAAACTTACTTGTGTGATTTTGATGGCAAGGGGGGAAGACAAAGTCAGGATGGTAGCTTGAGGAAAAACTGTTAAGAGAAGGCTTTTTCTTAGAAAAGCTTTTGAAAATAAGCGCAAAAGGAAATGTGCATTCACCCAAGAAGGTAAAATTTTACAGATAACTGAAAAAGGGAGAGGACTGATGCCAAGTAGTTCCTAAATGAGGCAGGAAAGGATGGAATGAAAGCACAGATGGGGATGTTTCTCTCAGCAAAAAAGTGAGACACATGTTAGAGGAATCAAAAGGATGATGGAAGAGAGTTAAAGGAGCTCATATAATATAGCCTGATTCATTAAAAAGGGAACACAGACACTATTCCAGAAAATTGGATAAATGAATAGGACTTGGATCTTCAGCTATGTCAGAAATGTGTATGGATACAATCCTGCAACCACACAACCTGGTGAACATATTTCTCCTTCTTGGTAAAACATTGGTTAGTGTTGTAACTAAATTATCTGACCCTTTAAAAATTAGCTGTCTCGGGGCGCCTGGGTGGCTCAGTCAGTTGATCGTCTGCCTTCGGCTCAGGTCATGATCCCAGAGTCCTGATTGAGCCCCATGTTGGGCTCTCTGCTCAGCTGGAGCCTGCTTCTCCCTCTCCCTGCTGCTCCCCCTGCCTGTGCTCTCTCTCTGTCAAATAAATAAATAAAATCTTTAAAAAAAAAAAAAGTTAGCTATCTCATGTATGCCAAAGAGCCAACTTCTTTTTTCCTATATTTTTATCAAATAATTCACATTCTCATCTCAATTCAATATTAGTGAGCATCTACTATGCATTAGACACTTCAGAGGAGACAACAGTGAACAGGACATGGTCCTTGCACTCAGAGTGTTATCAGCATTATAGTCACTGCCTTTTTGTAGGAATCCTGGGAACCCTTACGAGTAAAAGAACAGTATTCAACAAGCTTATAATGATACAATTAGAATTCTACCAAGTAGGCCTCAGGGTTGACTGAAGGGCTAATATAGACATATAAGCTCCAACTCCTTCTCTGATTTCGTAGGTGATCTTAGAAAAGGAGCTGTAGAGGTTTTTTTCTTTATAAAAAAAGGATGTCACTTATGAAATTCTCTAAAAGTCTAGGCTCCATCAGATTTAACTCCAAAAGAAGGAACCCCAACAATTAGGAATTCATGTATATTTGGATCATTTATATTTACTATTCTATGAACAGTGAATACTTTTCTAAATAATCTTACATATTTTGTACTTATACCTATAAATCTTTTCCAAATGTTCAGATTGACAATAAACCGATAGAAATACAAAATACCTGAACTACAGCAAGTCAGTCTAATTCACAGTATACTGCAGTTTCACAGAAACATTTTTATTCTTAAATATATTCTTTATCATTCTGAAGGGTCATATTATTATACAAAGACCAAATAGCACTTTAAAGAAATGGGGACTGGTATTTCTTTTATCTACAGCAAAGGCTTAGAGCCAGTCCAACAAGAGTGCTTTTTGCAATCGTATCTTAAGACTTTTCCAGTAATTGCTTAAAAGCCTCAACAATTTAAATAAAATGCAAAGATAACGTCTAAAGAATCAAGAACTGCTCTTTCACGATCTCCCAAATGCTCATGATAGTGTTTTAGGGTCACTGATAATCCATCAGTGCACTGGAAAGCTGTTTTCCTGTTTACACATACTGATGTATTTTCCCCTTATGGTTTATCGTACTCCTTCCCCAAAGACACAATGTACCCATCAACAACTGCCATTAAATTACTCTCACTCACAGCAATAAAGAGCATGGTGTAATGGGTACCTCCAGCAAATATAATCCCTACTTCTACAGGTCAAACTTTTTTTTAATACAATTTGGTATGTCATTTTGATTTTTTTTAATAATTAGCTTTACTCAGGTGTAACTTAGATATAAAACTCACTCATTTTAAGTGAAGAGTTCTGTAACTTTCGATAAATGTATACAGTTGTGCAACTACCCCCACAATCAAGATCTGGAACATTTCCATCACCCCGAAGTGTTCTCCTTCCCTCAACTCTACCCGCAGGTAACTGATCTGTTTTCTATCCCTATAATTTTGTATTCTCTAGAATTTCATAAAAATAAAATCAAAAGTAAGTAGTCCTGTGTGTCGTGTCTGCTTGCTTTCACTTGGCACAATGCTTCTGAGATTCATCCATGTTGTTTCATGTAGCACTAACTCATCCCTTCTTACAGTCGAGCGGTATTCCAGTTTTTGGCCATTATAATAAAGTTACTATGAACGTGTGAGTACAAACATCTGTGTAGCCATATGTTCACATTTTTCTTGGGTAAATCCCTCGGGGTAGGACTGTTGGGTCTTGCAGTAAATGTACATCTAACTTATAAGAGACTGCCAAACTGCTTCTCTGCCAGCAATGTGTGAGTTGTAGATGTTCCACATCCTTACCAACACTTGGTATTGGTACTGTCAACCTTTTAAATTCTAGCCACTCTAATAGATGCACAGTGACATCTCACTTTGGTTTTAATTTGCATTTTCCTAATGATTAACGATCTTAAGCATTTTTACGTGTGCTTACTAGCCATTCATACATGTTCTTTGGTCAAGTGTCTAGATTCCCATTTTCTAGGTGCACTGTTTGTATTCTCATTAACTTGTAAGTGTTCTTTATATACAATAAAGCCCTGTTATCAGATACGAGTTTTGCAAATATATTTCTTCCCAATCTGTGGTTTCTTTATTTTCTTCATAGTGCCTTTCAAAGAAGGAAAGTATTTAATTATAATAAAGATCAATTTATTAATTTTTTTCTTGTGCAGTTCTTGCTTTTTGCATTAAAAAATCTTGGCTAACCCAAAGTCACAAAGATTTTCTATGTTTTCTTTTAGAAGTGGTATAGCTTTAGCTCCTACATTTAGGTGCATAATCCACTTTGAATTACAGGCATTCAGAGCACGTTACTTCAAGATATGACACTTTGGAATATTGATTATTTTGAGTTA
This sequence comes from Potos flavus, assembly GCA_028534135.1. Lineage (NCBI taxonomy): Eukaryota > Metazoa > Chordata > Mammalia > Carnivora > Procyonidae > Potos > Potos flavus. The sequence continues at coordinate 133,835,276 of CM052883.1, forward strand.
AAGGCCCTTGAGAAACAATATGACCCTCCTTTTTTTCCAGGAAATAAAACTCCCATGTGAAAGATGCCCTCTTTGTAGCAGAAGGAAGACATTCTTTTCACTAGAGACAGGGAACATGCGGCCAAGACATCTCTACAAATAAACCTTGTTAAACTAATCCTTATCTTCCCAGTTACTTCTTCACCATTTACTACCACTAGACCAAACTCCTTTCTCTTGTTAATTCTTCACAAATTTGACTAAAAGGTATAAAAGCTTCCTGCTCTGGTTGTTTGTTCATATCTTCATTCTCTTGTGCAGGCTCCCATGTACATATAAAAATTTAATAAAATTTCTATGCTTTTCTCCTATTAATCTATCTGGCTTCTGTCAGTTTAATTATCAGGCTGGGCTAGAGACCCTAAGAAGACAGAGGAGAATTTTCTCCTCCCCTACTACAAGGGAAGCTACAAGGGAAGAGTCAAGTACTTTTTTTCTCTCGCATATGGTTATCCAATTTTCCAGGACTATTTGTTGAAAAGACTACCTTTTTCCCACTGAATTATCTTGGAAGTTCTAGACAGCCTTTACTTTAGTATTAATTTACCCCCACTACTAAAGCGTAAACCTTCTGGCTGATGGCAACATGAACTCTTCCCAGACCTTTGTGAATCCTGTTAACTGTCCAGACTACTGCTTTCCTCTGGTTCTTTCCCTGGTCTTGTAGAGTTTTACCTAAAACATGTATAGACCAATATTCTGAAAATTCCTGCAGGAAGGAAGCCAAGTCAACCTTGGCTTCTCTCTGTTTCCTTCCTCTCAGGAATCACAGTTCTGTGCTGCCTGCATTGTCCAATATTAACAAACACTTGTTTCATACATTTTGTCCAGTTTTCTAGTTGTTTACAATAGAAGAACAATTTCTGTAGCACTTAATTCTTCATGAACACCTGTCACTTTATTTTTAAAAATAATACAGTACATGGCTAATTCTCAAAGCTTATGGAAAGATTAGTGATCTTTCAAATTTAATTTCTCTAATATTTTGATGTCCTTCTTTCTTAAAATCTATGCCTAATTATTCTTAGTTTTCCTTTTTCCCAAATTTTTCACGTGTATGATTTCTTTATAGGAGCTTGTCATATTCTTATATATTAACTTCAAGTATAAAACTGAGTTTCTTTTATTCTTCACAAAATGAGCATTCAAAATCAAACAAATACATAAATCCCACACTGGTAATTAGAAAGAAGAAATTCCAAAGAATTTTAAAAGTTATCTAATATTTTAAAAAGGAACTTTTATGCCCTTTAAGCCTTTAACACAATAGGCTATCCTATTATATCATATCATACCATAAATCATATCAATAACTAAGAATAAACACCTAAAAAAAAAAGTCAAAAACACCACTAGTTTTCCTGGCCATTTGCTCAGGAACTCCTTCCTGGATACTAATTGGACACCCTGTTCCTTGTTCTTATTTCTCTCTCTGACCATGGACTTCATACTCCAGCACTAAGGATTAGTGATCCTACTGAAGTACCTTTCCTTGGGTTAGTGTCCTTCCTGACACAGTCGGGCTTTGGGAGGGTAGGGTCTCAATCTCTTCTACTCATATTTCTTTGATTATTGATATCACTTGCAATTTTAAAAAATAAACACTTCCCTTATTGGCCCTGAAGAAACTTCTTTACTTTGGCAAGCCTGCTAGAATTATTACCATAAAAGGGAGATGAAACAGGATAGCATTTCCTACAGCTCAATCATTTTAAAAAACAAAACCCAACTTAAAAAACAGGCAAAGGATTTGAACTAGACATTTTCCAAAGAAGATACAAATGGTCAACAAGCATATGAAAAGATGTTCTGTATCACTAATCATTAGGAAAATGTAAATCAAAACCACAATGAGCTATCACCTCATAGCCATTAGGATGGTAGAAAAAAGAAAATAATGAGTTGGCAAACTTTACGCACTGTTGTTGGTGGGAATATAAAATGGTGTAACTGCTATGGGAAACAGGATAGAGATTCCTCAAACAATTAAAAACAGAATTACCATATAATGCAGAAATTCTGCTTCTGGGAATATATCCAAAAGAATTAAAAGCAGGGTCTTCAAGAGATATTTGTATACCCATGTTTATAGCAACTTTGTTCACAAAAGCAAAAAGGTAGAAGCAACCCAAATTAAATGCCCATCAACAATGGATGAGCCAAATGTGGTATATACATACAAGGGAATATTATACAGCCTTAAAAGGGAATGAAGTTCTGGTACATGCTACAACATGTATGAACCTTGAAACATTATGCTAGGTGATATAAGCCAATCACAATAGGGCAAATGTTGTATGATTCCACGTATGTGAGGTATCCAGAGTAGTCATATTTATAGCAACAGAAAGAATAGTGGTTACCAGAAACTGGGGTAAGGGGAAATGGGGAGTTGTTATTTAATGGGTATAAAGTTTCACTTGGTTTTGTAAGATGAAAATGTTCTGGAGATTGGTTGTAAAATCAGGTGAATACACTCAACAAAACTGAATTATATACTTAAAATGGTGAAGATGGTAAATTTTATATGTATTTTACCACAATTAAAATGTGCATACATGCACGCAAGAGCATGGCAACTGGAGACTTAGGTTAAGTTTTCCCTAATGTGGGCTCTGCATCAGGACATCTAAATTGCCCATATAGTTTACATGGATTGTTTGGCATCATGAACCTATACCAAAGGAGGGATTAAAAGGAGATTAGAGGAATTCCAACCACAAGCATTAAAAAAAAGTATCGAACTTTGAAGAAAAATCTAAGAAAGGACATGAGAAAACATAAACTAAGGTACTATGAAAATTGTATCAGTTTGAAAGAATTTATGAGCTACTCATATTTGTTATTTTTTTAACCCACGCTATCCTTTAGTGATTAGCAGTAAAAACTTTAGAAATCTAAAGAAAGGATTAAAAAACTTATATTTTTATTTAATGATAAGAAAGTATGTGGAAAAGATTATGTCCTTCCCCATGGGCAATTGTGGAAAGGAACCCTTATACACAGAGTAGGTAGTTGCAACTTGGACCACAAAAAGACTAGATCCTCGGGACCTACAGAAGGCAGGCAGGAGTCCCCGAAGGGCCCACAGGGGTTAGGAGCAATCCTAGAAGCTTACTGACACAAATATTAGAATCTTTTAAAAATTTTGTTCAAACATTTGATCTGCAAACCTTTCACTAAGGCACCAAAAGCTATTTTCTCCTTCAGGGCTGTTTTTTTGGTGTATGTTTCTGGTTAAGATAATTAAAATGAACCTTGTATCTAAGCTCTATCAGAGAAGCCTCAGTGGGGATTTTTGGATCCTCACATCATGTTGTTCCCAGCAGATACTAATATTTCGGGGTCACATTTGAACTATAGATCAACTGAATAGAAATCAAAACCTGTCCTTCTGATGAGAGTGCTTACAGTGATCCTAGCCTATAGTGATCCTAGCTGTGATGGGTGGCTTGCAAGGTACCCTCATCTGGATGCAGAATAATAATATTGCCAGAGGACTAGAAAGAATATTGAAAGAATATCGAGTTCTATCCCTCGGTTCTAGGGTAGGCCAGTGGTTTTAAAATAATATGTCATCTTGCATATCTGTACTGCTTTAAAGTGCCATCATATAGGTATGAGGTAATGTGCTACGTGACTATTTTCAAATGAAATTACTAAGTGCATACTTAACTGGGCCCTATTGCTCAGGGAAAAAAAACAGGAATACTAGTTTCTATATTGCTCTGGAAACAAGAGAACCAGCTTAACATCAAAATCCCTGAAATATAAAATGACTATCTAGATTTATGCGAGCATTCCTAAAAGCTGTTAAAATTCACATTAATTTACTATTGTGAGTTAAGAAAACATAAGACTTGTCTATCTACTCTAATTTATGCCTATCCTTGAAAGTTAATAGAATTCTAATTACTAAATAAGACCCTAAGAGGCTAATTTGGGATTTCCATTTTAGGAATATAGTTAAGAATGGGAGGGGTGCCTGGGTAGTTCAGTTGGTTAAGTGGTTAAGTGGTTAAGTGTCTGCCTTCTGCTCAGGTCAGGGGGTTCTAGGATGGAGCCCCCCCTCCTTGGGCTGTCAGGCTCCCTGCTCAGTGGGGAGTCTGCTTGTCCCTCACTCTCTGCCCTTCCCCCCAACCCCGATGTGTAAGAGCAGCTCTCAAATAAATAAAATCTTAAAAAGAGAGAGAGAGAGAGAGAGAGAGAGACAATATAATAACAAAGGGGAAGTGTTTTCATCTTCACAGGTGAAACTTTAAATATTTTGTCATTAAGTTTTCTGACAATTGAAAGGTGACAATTATATCTATAAACTGAAAAATACTATCAGATAAGGACAAGCTATTAACAGCTTTTCTTTAAAGTAAAAGGAAACACACTTTTTTCTCTTTCTGTAGAAGTCTGAAATATTCCAAGTATCCTACTCATAGTTCTGAGCATGTCAGTACTCTATGCACTCCTTTATACAAAAACAGCTTTTGTTTTACTGTTACCAGTTGAGTCACATCGTAGAAGGATCAAAGTGTGCCTAACACTAGGAAACACTGCTTCAAACTCAGCTCTAGGTATAGATGGGCCTCTTACTAGTTTAAAAAGAATCTTTTTTTTTTTTTTTAATTAAACCTACTGCTTAGATCTCTTGCATATTCAACTGAATTTATAGATTAATGCCAGAATTGCAATATATTATAAAAAGACTATACTCCGGTAACCCAACCCTACTAATAAAAATGTCCTTAAATGCTTCTCCCCAGGACAAGGAGGACTCCCTGGAGATGAGGAATGCCTACTGAAGTCTTTCTCTGTTACAGTCACAGGACCTAAAAACAGCTCAGCTTTGCTATCAACATCCAGCAGGTAGACAAGGCACTTGGGTGTAGATAAAGGTTTTGTGAAAATGCATTCTGAAGCTCAACTGAGTTCAGGGGAAAAAAAAAAAAAAACCTGCGCAGTGGTCTATGTCACCACCGCGGAGCTCCAACACAAGAGGCTTCAGAGAGGCTTTCTTACCACAAGGATTCATCACACTCAGGAACGAAGATCCATTTATTACCTTCAACTGTTCCAGGGCAAAAGATGAACCATCTTGCTGTAAATTTTCAATTATCTGTTCCACAGTATTGGCCGAGAACCAACTATAAAAAAGGAAACAGATGATTTCACCAATCTGCAAGTGATTTCTTCTTTCCAAAATAGAAATGAATCTAAACACAGGCTTTCCCCAAACTCCATTTCCACAATGAAAAATTTTCCAAGCTATTTTACAGGATGATGAAATAAAATCTTGCTTCTCTGGGTAAGTGTTTGCAGTCTACTTTTATTAATGCAAAATAAAGCCTAAATTTTCTCTTATGCTTCCTTGCATTTCAGTTTAATATAGTCCTTCCAAAAGAATAGATATACTGAGACCTCACTTTAAGTACCTGTTTATTTTGTCCATGTGTTCCTCAAGTATAAAAGACTTGTCTTGATCAATCTTGGACTGTTTAAAAAAGAAAAATCTTGTAATTTACTTGAAGTAACCCAAATCTTCTAAAAATCCTTTAAAATGTCATCCTATTTAATGATACACTTTGTGACAGATTATCACTTTCAGTCAAATTATATCCAACAGTCTCATAAATAGCTACCACATGTGCAAAATTCAGATGGTGTTATTCCAGACTAGTTCGTAAAAGTGCCAAAGGCAAAATATGTTCTTTTATTTATATATTATTATATATGCTACATTATCATTAAAGTATGGCAACGAATTAAGAATTGTGAGGGACCTGAGAAGTCACCCTGCCCAAATTTCCATTTGACACAGAAAACTCCTACGAACACCCCTGACATCTCTGTGGCACTGACCTCCAGGGAGAGAAAACAGTAGCTTCAGAAGGAACTCACAGTGCTTGGATAACTATAATTAGGATGTTTTTTAAATTCTGGCCCAAATCAGTCCTCTCATGTTTACAGTTCTAGTGACTCCTGCTTCCACCTCTTCTCTCACAGAGTGCAGTTTTGTGTCCCCTCACAATCAGGTCCTTCTTATGCACAAGTTCCAGTTTATCAAGCATGGAATGTACACATTAGCTACAGGTATGACTGAATCATAGCAAAGTGCATCAGGGCTCCACCTATCTTTGTTTGTTTGGATATAATGCTTTTACTAACAGGACTAAGTCTGAGTTACTTTGGGGGCAGCTGTATTGTCTTTTTTTTTTTTTTTTTTTTTTTTTAAACCGGTGCTATTATAGGCTACATTTCTCCCATGCTGTACTTTCATAAATTTGGTACTTTGGACTGAAATCCAAAATTTTCACTTATCTCTATTGTGATCCTGTTTTAAAATAAGAAATAGAGGGAAACCTGGCTGGCTCAGCTGGTAGAGCATGCGACTCTTGACTGTGGGGCTGTAGGTTCGAACCCACATTGGGTATAGAGAGAGTACTTAAAAATTAAAATCTTAAAAAATAAAATAAAATAATACATATATATTTGGTCTTTGCCTATATATTTGTTCTTTGTTCCTGGCTTACAGCTCCCCGAAACCTTGAAATTTCTTTAAGATGAGCATCTCTTGTGTATTTGGTCTTTTGTCCCTAAATTAAGGTGAAATGGGCCTTTTGTTATTCATAAAAAGCCCCTTTCCATCACAGTTATGTTAATGAGGTGACTTTTGGAAAGATCCTAAGAATGGGGCTGGTCTCCAGGGGAACCAACCTGTGATTAGAAGATTGGAACCTCAATCCCACCTTCTAATCAAGCCCTGCCCCAACACTGCCACTGTCTCCTGCCTCCCTCCACCTCCAGTGAGGAAAAAGGGGTTGGAGATAGAGTTCAATCACCAATGGCTAATAACTTAATCAATAGTGACTATGTAATAAAGCCTCCACAAAAATCCAAAAGGATGGTGTTTGGAGAGCTCCAGGTTAGTGAACACATCCACAAGCAGGGAAAGTAGTACATCCCAACCTCACTGGGACAGAGCTCCTGGGCTTGAGACCCTTCCTGACCTTGCCCTATGTACCTTTACTGGACTATTCATTCATATCCTTTATTGTATCCTTTGTAATAAACCAACAAACACTAAATGTTTCCAAGGTCTGTGAGAAATTCTAGCAAATTATTGAACCCAAGGAAGGGGTCATGAGAACCCCGATTTATGGCCAATGAGAAGTATAGGTGACAAGATAGGACTTGTGACTGGCATCTGAAGTGGGATCAGTCTTGTGGGACTGAGCCCTTAGGCTGTGGGATCTGCTGCTAACTCCAGGTAGATAGTGTCACTACCGAAATGAATTACAGGACACCCAGGTGGTGTTGCACTGAGTTGCTTGATGTACAGAAAACCCACACACCTAGTGTCAGAAGTGTTGTGAATGTGGTAGTAGTGTGAGAATAAAGGAAAACACAGGAGTGTTTTCCCCATACATTTAGTACCTTTCGCACTGATACTATTAAACAGGTCACTCTAAACTAGAAGGGTTTTTTTTAATCCATATTCTTTTACCTAATTTTTTTCCTTAGTTTCAAATCAATTTGATCAAAATGCTGCCAACGTTCTCACCCAAATCACTGAGAAAAAAACAAAAAGGCCAAGATGACTTTATCTACAGACTAATACCCACACGTTTAGCACAACTCTCTGGTAAGGCCCTTTAACTCCCACCCACTCTAATCCATTCTATATTTACCAACATGAGAGACTGTCAAATGCTTTGACAAAATCTGATGAAATCCTCATGTGCTCTGTGTTCACATTCATTGCACTGAGTATTCAGGGACTCTGTCAATCCATATTCATGTTCTTCAGTTCTAAATACTATTATACTATTTTTCTAAATATTTCTTTCCCTTTCTCTTCTGTTATGAATTTCTAATAATTAGATATAGACCTCTTGGAATAATATCTTTAATGTTATTTTCTCTCCATTTTCCATCTTATTATCCTTTTTGTCCTCTTATAGTTTTCCTCAACCTTCAAATATAATCTAATCTGTTGTGGGGTTTTTTTCCCTTTTGTTATCACATTTCTTTTTTATTCTTTGACTACTATATTACATCTGTTCTTATTTCACAGATGAAATATTTTTCTCTTATCTAAACAATTATAGTTTTAACAATTATAGTTTTTCTTTCTTTAAGTTTCCTTTTCCCTGCACTGCTTGCTTCAAGTGCCTTTTTTGCTTTGACCAATTTGTTTTATGCTTGGCATAAAAAAATTTTAGTATGAAGTACTAAAATTAAGTAGTTTTACGTGTAAAGTCAATCAGTTATAGGACTGTCAATTGTCTGATGCATTATAAAAGATTAGACAAAGACCGGATGTTTCATTACTGAGGGGGGTCCTCAAATGTCAACATCTACAGGTTTTTTCCTTTTTCTTCAAATGTACTGCTTAGGAGTGGGACAGTGCTACTCTTTGTGTCACCCCAAAATTCATGTTAAAACTCTAATCCCCAAAGTGATAGTACTTGAACGTGGAGCTTTTGAGAGGTAATTAGGTCAAGAGGGTGGAGCCCTTATGATGGGATTAGTGCCATCATAATGGCACTAATTATGCCCCTGTAAGAAGAGACCTGAAAGAGCTCACTTTGCTGTGTGAGGATACAGAAAGAAGGTGTCTGTCCATCTGCAAACCAGGAACAGCTCCTCACCAAGAATCTAATTATCTGACCTGATCTTGGAGTTCCCAGCCTCCAGAATTGTGAGAAATGTTTCTATTGTTTAAGCGATCCAGCCTATGGTATTTTTGTTATAGTTGCCCGAACTAAGAGGATATTGAATAATCTGGAAGCTAACTAGGAAAAGAAGCTAGAGGCCTTCCTATTTATTTTATTCTGCCTCTTTTTAGTAGAGCACATCACTTTACCCTCCCCTGCGGGCAGCTAGGTCTGTCTGATTTGACCTACGCAGTAAATTTCTACTCTGCAGCCAAGCTATGAAAGGGTAGCTGGTGCTACGGGGGGAGACTTCTGGAGGCCTAACATGTTCCTTATAAAAATTTGTAGGGATCCTCTTGTTTTTCTGCCCATCTCCACAACCCAGTCTTCAGGGGACTCTGGTACCTTAGAGGATACAGAGCAAGAACTGGCTTGCTTCTTACTGGCTTCCCCTGCTGAAGGATAAAATATTTCAGTATTCTCAAATCTAGAGTAGCTATCCTTGTCCTTCTGTTTTCAAGCTTCCAAAATATTGACATCTCATACCTGCCGCTGTCTCCTTTTCTGTTCTGTTTGTCTTTGTGGACTTGTGCCTTTTCTATTCTTTTATTACAATTTTAGTGGGGTTTTAAAAGGGAGTATGTATTCTACCCATGATGTTTTTACTAGAAGTCATGGAACATTTTAATAGATTTTTGGGTCCTAAAAGAAAATTTAAGTTACAGAACACAAGTCAGGAATTAAAAGTGGACACTGCATTATACTTTATATTTAGATATGCACCAGAGTTTCACTTTAGCAGCTCAACACTGAACCATCCATTACAGAAATGTCACGATGCACTACAGAAAGTCCCTGCAAGGGCCAATCACAAGGCTACACACTGAAATTCACCAGCAATGAGAAGATAAGCTGTGTTGTTGTGCTGCAAAGAAGTCATCTTCTTGGATGGCTATCCAGCAATTCTGAAGCTCTGCTCCTTCCATCAGGCTTTCCAGTTAATAAATCCCAGTATCTTTATATCCACAAACTATAATATTCACCAACTGCTAATTTTTCAATCATTTCCCCTTCCCCATGAATTAAAATCTGAAGCTAGAATACTGACAAGATTACCTTTGCATGGTAAGCATCCAAGACATCTGCAATATTTTCTTTTGAAGGAGATTTTAGGGCTAACAAATCTTCTTCTAACATGCCCAACTAAAAGAGGAAAAAAAAAAAAAAAAAGGAAAACAGATGTGAATCCCAATACAGAGACTTTTTTTTAAGAAACCTTATACTCTTTTTAAAAATATTTGTCTTAAAATTATGATGTGCTCTCTTCAGCTGCATCAGTGAAGGAAATTTTCTCTGAAGTTAAATGCACACACATTCCCATACGGCAAATGTTGCCTTGCAAAGAACGAGACAAAGATGGAAGAAACTAAAGAGGAGAGAGACATTCATCTTTGTTTCTCTCTGACTATTAAACACTTGAAATGCAGTACTGCAACCAAAAATCTGAATTATAACTTTTATTTAATTAATTTTAACTAAAATTGCCACATGTGACTAATGGTTACTACAGTCAATGCACAGCTCTATAAGTTATATATATTATATGTATATAAATTGTATATATTAACAGGTATATATTAAATGTCTGTAAATTATATATGTATACAGATTATATAATATAGCACTTAACTCTCCATCTTATCCCTCATATACTATTCTGTGCTCAGCCAAATGAGACTTTTTATTGTTTCCAAAACATAGCTAAGCTTTCCTGCCCACTTGCTTGCTCATTACATGTTTCCTCTACCTAGAATGCCTTTCCTGACAATACTCATCTTAAGGCCCAGCTGAACTGCAACCTCTATGAGAAAACATCCAGTCTTTTAAGTTTTCCCTCCTTTCAATCCATTGAGTACTTTCTCTGTATTCTTTGTTTACACTTCTCATATTCTACTTTGCCAGATGAGACAGATGGTTATTTATCTTTTATCTCCTGTACCCACCTCTAGTTTCATCCCTAACATTCATTACTCATTTCTGTTATCCTGTATAGGCCCTGTGAATGGCAGTCTACACACTGTAGAAATTATTAGTGGACAGGCTGACAAAGAAGGGCATAAGTTGTGGATCAGTGCTCTTTCCCATCCTTAATTAAATTCCACTCTAATAAAGGGTGTCCCTCCAGAACAGATAATAGATTCCCATAGTTGCTTCCTGTTACAGCTCAAGGGAAGGATGGGCAGCCACCTATACTCCATGTGACTACGGATGCCCATAACATGAAAAAAGATCTGAAACTTCAAGCAACATGAAAAAAGGTTCTCATATGTTTTCATAACATTCCTTCTCCTATCCCAGAACATCCCTCTCTCAAGATCAGATATCCATTTGGAGATCTATGTGCTTCTTCCTGGAAAGCTAAGTTCACCGCATAGTTTCAGAAAAGGAACACATTAGCAAGGTGGGTTAGTTGATATACGCTAACTGGCTCATGAGTTCAAGGGTAATATAACCCAGTTCAAGGAAAGTGAGCTCCCAGTTGAAGTAGAATAAATCCCAAATTTCTTGCTGGAAATTCTGAAGCAAAATCACCTTGAACGGGATTTTCTGTTACACTGACCACAAAGAGATTCAACTACTATGGTAGGAACTGCCATCCCTATTTAGAGATGGGCAAATTAGGGGATAAAGAGGCTGAATTCAAGCTAGGATTTAAACCTAAGCTGTCTGTCTGTACGTTCTTTGCCACTATGCTATTCTGTGCTAAGAAAATTTGGCACACTGTTAAAAAAAAAAAAAGACAAAGCTAAGTAATATGTGTCCCTTGCAATAGCCTTTAGAAAAGATTTTAAGACCATATTTTACAGATGTAACTCTTTTTTTTTTTTTTTTTTATTTATTTGACAGAGAGATCACAAGCAGGCAGAGAGGCAGGCAGAGAGAGAGGAGGAAGCAGGCTCCCTGCTGAGCAGAGAGCCCTATGCAGGGCTCCATCCCAGGACCTTGAGATCATGACCTGAGCCAAAGGCAGAGGCTTTAACCCACTGAGCCACCCAGGTGCCCTACAGATGTAACTCTTAAATGCACCAGTAGGGAAACTCACAACCAAAGGACTTTTCAAAAATGTTTTTAAAAACTAAAAGCTTATATATTTATATATAAATTTAGACTCTTCTATATTAGATTATCTTAAAGTAGATATTTTTTTAACCAAAGTGTAATTATTCATGAAAAAATATTCACTAAAAGTGCCAGGCAAAAGAGTCCTGAATGGAGACATAATTATTTCCATTTTGCACATGAGGAAATGTGATTGGAGAGCTTAATTACCTTCTCAAGGGTCACACAGCTTTAAACAGTAGATCCTGGATTCAGACTCACATCTAACCAAAAGCCTGGGATCTCAACCACTTATACTGCCTTCCTGTGCAATATGAGTTATTCCAACAACACAAAACGCAATAATCCAAGTAATTACCATTTCAGAATCTACAAAATGTGTAGCAATTCCTGCTGCATACACATCTCTTCCTTTCAGCCTGAATCCTGTTAATGCAAGAAAGTAACCAAGTTTTCCTCGAAGTCGTGGCAAGAAATAACCTCCACCCACATCAGGGAACAGTCCTGTAATTAAATAATGAAAAGAGATAACAATGATTCAAATTAAAAAGACGAATATAACTCTTTGACATCAAATGGCCATTTCTCTGGTATTTGAATCTATACTAAAAATATTACTAAGTACTTTCCAATGCAATCAATATCACAAAAGACTTGCTATTAAATTGTTCTAACTTGAGTATTTTTCAAAATTTTTATGCCCCATTTCTATAGAAGTCAATAAAGTATTTGATGGCATAACTTTTTGTATATAAGTAGTACTCATTAAATATTACTGAAATTTCCTTATCACTAATTCATTTTTAACTCTGAAATAGTAAAAAATGAAAATGAATCATTGAACACTACGTCAAAAACTAATGATGCACTATATGTTGGCTAATCAAATTTAAATAAAAAAAATTTTCTTTCCAAATGATAAGCAAAGAAAAAATATGCATAATCTAAAGCTATATTAGGTGAAAATTCATTAATACCATTCAAATCATAGTTAATTCTGTTAATCAATTACCTAACATTCAAGATATTTAAAATGATGCAATAACCTTTAGTCCTACACCAAGAACATTTACACCTAATAAAATCACTTGCATTTACTCTTTTCTTAGCCATCTTTTTTTTTTTTAATTCCCTTATTCCCTCTACTGTTAACAACTGAAAATAGCATATATGCAAATACTTGCCAATATGCTACTTTTTGGTATTTTAGAGGTCTTTAAACAACTGTGACCCTCTAGTTTTATAATCCAGATATCTAAGATTGCTTCATTTAATGAAATTGAGATAAAAACACAAGCATTTAAATTCTTTCCAGTTCTACTTGCCAAAAAGTTCTTAGACTTTAAAAAATTAGCAGCATTCTACTGTAAATCTCATAGCACCTCAAACTAGTTCTAAAGTTGAATTCATGACTTCCCCCAACTCCTATCATCTCTCTTCTAGTATCACTTACCTCAAAAAGTGCACAACCATCCAGTCTTGACACCCTCTTCTCATACCACCCCTTTAACACGCCCAGTGACTATGACCTATTGATTCCTTCTCCTGAAATTTCTCCATACACTAGTCAAAGTGATCTTTTTAATAACACAAATCTGGATAAGAGTTTTGCCTTCTACTGCTTAAAACTCTTCCATAACTATTTCTCTTAGATTAAAACCAATACTTTATCAAAGTCTTCAAGGCCCCCAATCACTTTTTCAAGTATATCTCTTACTACTCATTTACTACATTTCAGCCACTATTCTTTCAGTTCCCCAACTTTCTACACTCTACATGCATTCTACATTATATACTACCTGCCTCACAGCCTCAGCAGCACTCTGCCCAAGTGAAAACACACTCTGTCCTGAAATACGTTCCTCTGTTCCAGGGTACTACATTCTCTCTTTTTGCCCCTGTCTCAATGGCTGCTTCTTTCCATTCCCCCTTGCTGGGTCTACTTCCTTCTCCTGACCTCTACATGCTGCTGTGCCTAGGCTTGATCTTAGGCTATCCCTACACAACATTTCCTTAGCATCATGGCTCTAGATAACATCTATAGGGCGCCTGAGTGGCTCAGTTGGTTAAGCGACTGCCTTAGGCTGAGGTCATGATCCCGGAGTCCGGGGATCGAGTCCCGCATCGGGCTTCCAGCTCCACGGGGAGTCTGCTTCTCCCTCTGACCTTCTCCCCTCTCATGATCTCTCTCACTCTCTCTCAAATAAATAAAAATATAAAAAATAAAATCTTAGATAACATCTATATGCTGATAAGTCCCTGTTATGGACTGAACTGTGTCCCCCACAAAAGTTTTCACTTTATGAAAAACGTTATGCTAATAAATTGGAAAAATTTCTTAAAAGAGCCACCCTACCAAAGTTTGTACAAGAAATAGATCATTTGAATAGCCCTACATATATTAAAGACTTTGAATTTGTAGTTGAAAACCTTCCCCCAAAGAAAGCTTCAGGTCTAGATGGCTTCACTGATTAATTCTACCAGATACAGAAAAAAATTATACAAATTCTACAGAAATTCCTCCAGAAAATGAGGCCAGCACTACCCCCATATCAGAAGGAAGCAAGGACATTACAAGAAAACCAGACCAGTGTCTTTCATGAACACAGAGGCTAAAATTCCAAATAAAATTTTAGTATATCAAACCCAATAACATATAAAAAGTATAACACCTCATACCAGAGTGAGATTTATCCCAGTAATGCAAGGCTAGTTTACTGTTGAAAAATCGGTCAAAGCAATTCACCAGTAATAAACTAAAAAATAAAACCAATAATCACCTCAACTGATGCAGCAAAAGTTTTGGCTTTTTAGATTCAAAACCCATTCCTAAAAAACCCTCAGCAATTTAGGAACAGAAGAAAACATCTTCATCCTGATAAATGACACCTATGAAAAACTTACACTTAACTTCCCACTTAATTGAAGGACTGAATGTTCTCCCTAAGATCAAGAACTAGGCAAGAATGCCCACACTCAACACCTCTATTCAATATTGTATTGGGAGTTCTATGCAGTGTGATAAGACAAGAAAAATAAAGAGTATCCAGATTGGAAAGGAAAATGTAAAAGTGACTTTATTTGTAAATGATGTAATTATTTAAACAAAAAAACTAATACGATCTACAAAAAAAATCTATTAGAACTAATAAATGAGTTTAGTAAGTTTGTAGGACACAAAGTCAATACAGAATCAATTGTACTTCAGGTGGCAGTCCAAGATGGTGGCTTAGGAAGACCCTGAATTCACCTTCTTCCACAGACACACTAGATCTACATCTACATATAGAGCAATTCCTGCTGATAAAGAATTGAACAGCTTCTGCACAAAAAATGAGGGGAGGACCACATATACAACAGCAGCAGGAGAGACAGAGATATAGGCAGTAACCACAAGAACACCAGTCCCAATGTAATGCCTTACAGTAAGGAGGGATATCACTGAGGGGCCCCTGAACAAACTCACCCCCCTGGGCACAGTGGAAAAAAACAAAACAAACACAGTTATTTAAAGAGCAATTAGAATGTAAGTGAAGGAAATCACTTACTAACCCTACAGCATCCACCAAATGGGCAGGGAACTGCTGGAACTCTCTGGGGTCAGAGGTGCCAACAAGCACCACATTTTACATTCCAACCCCTCCCCACCCCCCCCACCCCCCCGCCAATCCACCTTCATAGTGCAGACAGGAGCAGGGTCCAGGCACTCTAGTAGTCGACCCACTAGGACTGCCCTAGCAAGTCTCAGATCCCTAACCCACACAAATTCTAGCTGTCTGCTGAAGGTGCCCACCCCAGCCCCAGGTGTCCTGTCAAGGCAACCCCAGAGCAGCATAACTAAATGAACTAAATGAAATGGACTAAAAAAAAAAAATCAATGAAACTAAAATCTGGTTTCTTGAACAAACAAGATGGATAAACCCCTGGCCACATTCATAATGAAAAAAAAAAAGAGAGGGCCCAAGTAAATAAAATCAGAAATGAAAAAAGAGAAGTTACAACTGACACCACAGAAATAAAGATTACTATGTACACGTAACAGATTACTATGAACAATTATCATAGGCCAACAAATTGGAAGGCCTAGAAGAAATAGATAAATTCCTAGAAACACATAACCCTCCAAGACAAATCTCAAAGAAACTCTAAATAGACCAATTACAAGAAATATAACTGATTCAGCATTTAAAAGCTCCCCCAAAACAAGAGTCCTGGACCAGAAGGCCTCACAGGTGAAGTCTACCAAACATTTAAAGAAAAGTTAATACCTATCCTTCTCAAATTATTCCAAAAAAATAGAAGACGAAGAAATGTTTCCAAACTCGTTTTATGAGGCTAGCATTACCTTGATATTGAAACCAAAGACATCACTAAAACAAAAATTACATACCAATATCCCTGATGAATATAGATGCAAAAATCCTTAACAAAGTATTAGCAAACTGAATTCAACAATACAGTAAAAGAATCATACACCACAATCAAGTGGGATTTATTCCTGAAATGCAAGGACGGTTTAACATCCACATATCAGGGGAGCCTGGATGGCTCAGTCAGTTAAGCATCTGCTTTCAGCTCAGGTCATGATCCCGGGTCCTGGGATTGAGCCTGTGTTGGGCTCCCTGATTGTGGGGAGCCTGGTTCTCTCCCTCTCCTCCCTACTCGTGTTCTCTCTTGCTATCTCGTTCTCTCTCAAATAAAAAAATCTTTAAAAAAATCCACATATTAATCAATACACAGCATTAACAACACAAAGGATAAAATCATATGACTGATCCAAAAGATGCATAAAAGTCGTATGACAAAATTCAACATCCATTTATGATAAAAACTCTCAACAAAGTGGGTATAGAAGAAATATACAATGTATGGCCCCATGTATTACAAATCCACAGCTAACATCATATTTAATGGTGAAAAGCTGAAAGTGTTTCCTCTAAAATCGAGAACAAGACAGGATGTCCACTCTTGATGATTTTATTCAACATTGTACTGGAAGTCCTATCCATGGCAATCAGCAAGAAAATGAAATAAAAGGCATCCAAATTGGAAAGGAAGAAATAAAACTGTCACCATTTGCAGATAACATGATACTATATAGAAAACCATGAAGAGTCCACCAAAAAACTATTAGAATAAGTAATTCAGTAAAGTACCAGGATACAAAATTAATATACAGAAATCAGTTGTGTTTCTATGCCCTAATAAATGAGCTTTCTCTCAGAAAGAGAAATTAAGAAATCAATAAAAAAAATCCATTTACAACTACATAAAAAAATAAATAGAATACTTAGGAATAAATTTAACCAAGGAGGTAAAAGACTGAAAACTGTACAACATTGATGAGAAAACCTGAAGACAACACAAATAAATAAAAAGACATTCCATGCTCGTGGACTGGAAGAATTAATACTGTTATAATGTCCATTCTACCAAAAGCAATCTACAGATCCAATGCAATCCCTATCAAAATTCCAATATAAACTAGAGGGTATTATGCTAAGTGAAAGACAATTAGGAATTGATACGAGGAATTTGAGAGGCAGGGCAGGGGGTCATGGAGGGAAGGGGGGCAAAAAATGAAACAAGATGGGACTGAGGAGGGAGACAAACCATAAGAGACTCTTAATCTCAGGAAACAAACTGAAGGCTGCTGGGTTATGGACATTGGGGAGGGTAAGTACTATGGTGAGTGCTGTGAATTGTGTAAGACTGATTCACAGACCTGTACCCCTAGGGGAAATAATACATTATATGTTAATTAAAAAAAAAAAAGAAGAAGAAGAAAAATTCCGATATATTTTTACAGAATTAGAATAATCCTAAAATACTAATGGAACCACAAGAGACCCCAATAGCCAGCACAGTCTTGATAAAAAAGAACAAAGCTAGAGGTATCATGCTCCTTGATTTCAAATTGTACTACAAAACTATACAAATGAAACAGTATGGTACTGACACATCAACAGACACATAGATCAATGGAACAGAATAGAGAGCTCGAAAATAAAACCACACATATATGGTCAATTAATCTACAAGAATGGAGGAAAAAAATACAACGGGGAAAAGATAGTCTCTTCAATAAGAGGTATTAGGAAAACTAGACAGCAACACACAAAAGAATGAAACAGGACCACTTTCTTACACCACACACAAAAGTAAACTCAAAATGGACTAAGGACCTAAATGTGAGATCTGAAACCATAAAAATCCTAGAAGAGAGCACAGGCAGTAATTTCTCTGACATCAGCCATAACAACATTGTTCTAGATACGTCTCCTGAGACAGGGGAAATAAAAGCAAAAATTAAACTACTGGGACTACATCAAAATAAAAAGCTTCTTCACAGTGAAGGAAACAATCAACAAAACTAAAAGAAACCTACTAAATGGGAGAAGACATTTACACTTGATCTTAGCCAAAAGTCCGAGAAGTGATGGGAGAAGACATTTAAATAATCAACAAAACTAACAGGCAACCTACTGAATGAGAGAGGATATTTGCAAATGACATATCTGATCAGGGATTAGTACCCAAAATATATAAAGAATTTATACAACTCAATACCCCAAAAAACAAATAATCCAATTAAAAATGGGAAGACATGAACAGACATTTCTCCAAAGAAGACATCCAGATGGCCAACAGATACATGAAAAGATGCTCGACATCACTCATCATCAGGGAACTACAAATCAAAACTACAATTAGATATCACCTCACACCTATCAGAATGGCCAAAATCAAAAACACAAGAAACAAGTGCTAGCAAGGATGTAGAGAAAAAGGAACCCTCTTGCACTGTTGGTGGGAATGCAAACTGGTACAGCCGCTGTGGAAAAACAGTATGGAGGTTCCTCAAAAAGTTAAAAAAAAGAATTATCCTACAATCCAGTATTTGTACTACTGAAGACAATGTACCCCCAAAATACAAAACACTAATTTGATGGGATACATGCACCCCTATGTTTATAGCATTATTTACAATAGCCAAATTGTGGAAGCAGTCCAAGTGTCCACTGATAGATGAATAAAGACAGCACACACATACACACACATGTGCTCACACACAGGAATATTATTCAGCCATAAAAAAAGAATGAAATCTCACCATTTGCAATGACATGGATGGAGCTACAGAGTATAATGCTAAGCAAAATAAGTCAGTCACAGAAAGACAAATACCATATGTTTTCTCTCATATGTGGAATTTAAGAAACAAATGGGCAAAGGAAAAAGAGAGAGAGACAAACCAAGAAAGAGACTCTTAACTCCAGAGAACAAACTGGTGGTTACCAGAGAGGAGGCAGATGGGGGGATGGGTGAAATAACTGCTGGGGATTAAGGAGGATACTTGTGCTAAGTACTGAAGTACTGAGTGATGTATGAAAGTGTTAAATCAATATATTGTACACTTGAAACTAATATAACATTGTATGTTAACTTTATTGGAATTAAAATTAAAACTTAATTTAAAAAGTAAAATAAAATTTTAAAAGAAAACCACAATGAGGTATCACCTCATACTTGTCAGATTGGCTATCCTCAAAAAGCCAAAAACTACTGTTGGTAAGGATGTGGACAAAAGGGAACCTTCACGTACTGTTGGTGAGAATATAAATTGGTGCAGCCACTGTAGAAAGTATGGGAGTTCCTCAAAAAATTAAAAATAGAACTACCACATAATCCAGCTATTCCACTTCTGGGTATATATCTGAAAAAATATAAAAATACCAATTCAAGGAGATATATGTGCCCCTATGTTCACTGCAGCATCATTTACAATAGCCACGACATGGAAGTGTCCATCAATAGATGAATGGATAAAAAAAGATGTGGTATACATGCATATACAATGGAATATTACTTTGCCACAAAAAAGGAATGAAATCTTGCCATTTGTAATAGACCTAGAGGTATTATGCTAAGTGAAATAAATCAGAGAAGGACAAATACTGTATGATTCCATTTATGTGTGGAATCTAAAAAACAAAACAGAAACAAACTCATATAGGAAACATATAGGAAACAAACTTTTGGTTACTACAGTGGAGAGAGATTGGGGGGCAAGCAAAATAGATGAAGGAGATTAAGAGGTACAAACTTCCACTTATAAAATAAATACGTCACAGAGATAAAATCTACAGTGTAGGAAATATAGTCAATAATATAATAACTTTGGTGACAGATGGCGCTAGACTTCTCATGGGAATCATTTTCTGGTGTATAAAAATACCAAATCACTATGATGTACACCTGAAGCTAAGATACTGTATGTCAATTATGCTTCATTAAAAAAAATAAGAATAAATGGTATTTCTATATACTGGTAACTAAAAGTCAGAACTGAATTTTTAAAATAGTAACAAACAATATGAAATAGTTAAGGAAAAATTTGACAAGGGATATGTAAGACCTATAAACTGAAAACGACAAAACTTGGCTTAGAGAAATTAAAGAAGATCTAAATAAATGGAAGATATACCTTGTTCTTAGGTCGAAGATTCTATATTGTTGTCAATTCTCCTTAAATTTTAGACAATCCTAATCAAAATCGTAGCAGGCTTTTTAAGCTGAAATTGACCAACTGACTCTAAAATTCACATAGAAATACAAAGGATCTTTATAGCAAAACAACTTGGGGAAAACAACAAAATGGAAGGATTATCGCTACCTGATTTCTACTATAAAGCAACAGTAATCAAGACTGTAGTGTTGGCACCAATACAACACATATAAAGGTACAAAAGCCATCAGTAGAGAAACAACAGCTTTTTCAAAATGTAGTATGTGAACGACTGTATCTCCATGTGCAGAATAATAAAATTTGATCTATACCTTTAATCCATATTTCACACCATGTACAAAAATTACAAAATGGTGGCGCAGTCAGTTAAGTGTCCAAGTACTGATTTTGGTTCAGGTCATGGTCTCACAGATGTGAGATCAAGCTAAGCATGGAGCTTGCTTGGGATTCTCTCTCCTTCTGCCTTGCCACCCACCTCAGGCACACTCTCTCTCTCAAAAAAAAAAAAAAAAAAAAAAAAAAAAAATTCAAAATGGATCATAGATCTACAAACAAGACTATTTTCTCCTAATAATCTTTTATCTAAAATGAACGACCAGTGTGTTAGTATTGCCAGTTAAATATTCTTTTCTTTTGTGTTTTCAGATACAATTACTGAACTAATAAAACTTTCAGGTATCTTCCCAATTTCTTTTTTTTTTTCCCCCAATTTCTTTTTAAGAATTCTTTCATTGCTGTATCTCAGTAAGATGCCATCAATTCCTTTAACAACAATGTAATCTGAAATGCAGCCGAAGATAATTCTAAAAGTGATTATGAAAAATTGGGGATTTTACCTATTGCTGTTTCTGGCATCGCAAAAAGAGACTTTTCAGTAGCCACTCGGAACTGCCCATGAACTGAGAGACCAACTCCCTAGGAAAATAAGGCAAAAAGTTGTTTAAGAATACCGTAAAAAATATAAGCAAACTCATACACACACAAATATTTTAAACCAAGTAAATTATCTTTATATTCTACAGGAACTTCTTTTAGAGATACATTGGAGAAAAATCCTAAAATACATAATTTCAGGAGCACTGGACAAAAATATATATGGGTATCCCTGGTATCTGGAATAGACTGTTTTAGCTAAGATGTTTTCAATCAGTATTTTGTGTTATGCTTAATGTCCTCTTCCCCCATTCCCTCTCATTTCGAATCCAGTACAGCATTATAGAATAGTGACTGTTCCCAGAACCCCCGAGTGTTGTTATCAGTGGAACCTGTCATCAAAAGAGCACAACCAAGCTATTATAGCTAATTTCAGTGGCCTTGAATAGCATATTAACACATGTATTCACATGTTTCATAATTTATCACATAGTTCATGACATTAGTATCATCGTTTTTCTCAGATACAACATTTAGCAGGGCCAACTGTACACCTCTTAAAAACTGATTGCTAAACATAAGTTTTAGAAAATACGATTTGGCCGAAAGTCTATCTCTAATTTGTTCGATGTCACTGAAAAGGGAAAACTTAAGTCATCTTTGAATAAACATATTAAAAAAAAACATAGTTGAATAAAATAAGAGGTATACCTGTGAAGACAAAGTATCCAGTTAACATCAGCGCTCACACTATAACACGCATTTCCTATGTTATGTTCTTTTCACCTTATTCAGAACTTCTGTTAGACTGTTGTAGTTCTTCTCATTCTTGATCCTTTTTAACCAGTGTATTCTTTGTCAGCATAGTATTAAATGAGTTAAAACATATAAAGTACTTAGAGTAGTATTAGGCACTTCAGAGTTCTCTAAGCATTAACTAAATAGAAAGGGCCTCATTTCTATCTGGTTCTTTTAATCTTTCATTACAATTTCTTCAACTCTTTCAAGTGTTTTCATACTCAGTTCAGCCATTTAAAAGTTCTTGAAACTTTTCCCACGTTGGGTGTAGAGATTTACTTAAAAATCTTTAAGATAATAAAATCAAAGTTCTTGAAACTTTAAAACCCTCTTCAGACACACTAAAACACACACGCAAATTTCTTACACATTTCTAGAGATTACTTATCTTACAAACATAAAAAATCAATTAAAAAATAAAACCTTTAAGAATAATAAAAATATAAAAGTTCTTGAAACTTTAAAACCCTCTTAAGAAACACTAAAACACACACACGTTTCTTATAAACTTTACATATTATATACGCTAAGCTTAAATTTTTGAAGACCATATAAATATGAAAATGAATAAAATTCTTCAGCCAGTACCTACATCTTTTAGTGTCAACACTTATAAGTTAAATCCACAATATTTGATATTCTTTGTAAAGGCAAATATCATGTTATAGGTGTTCTATTATGACACAGTCAACTGACAATACTTACCCAAATTCGACTGTATTGCTTCAAGATTAGGAAATCTTACAAATTTTAATGAAGAGAGCATTACTAGTTTTAGTATTAATTTATTATATTATTTTAGAAGTCCTTGGTTCATATTCTCTCCACTTTTAGTTTATCATATTGTAGGTGAAAGTTATTTATGTTCAGAAATGTCCTGCTAAGAACTTAGGGCTGGACTGGATCCCCAGTTCTCCAACTTTGTTCTTTTGAGTCCTAGGGCTCAGAACTGCCTCCCTGGGGCTACACAGTAGGTAGATCTTCAGGCCTCACGGACTGACCTTGCTTCAAACCATCCTCCTCTGGTCATTGCCTCCTACCTCTTTTAACTAACTCTTAATTCCACAAACAGCAATGACTATACCCCCTTTTACCAAATATGTACATATAAAGGTAATATCTGACCACAACTCCAATCACAGTCTCCTCCCTCTTTCCAGAGAAACAATTATTACTAATTTGTTATGTAACCCTTCAGATTTTTCCCTACGTATCTCTAATACATATTTGAACAAACGTGGCCATTTATCTGAGACACACAAACACACTTCAAACTCTATTCGTGGCATGCAAGGCTCTACACAGTATGGCCCAGCCTACCTCTGACTTCATGTTCTCCATGTTTGCCATGCCTATTCCACTAACCACAGGGCCTTCATGACATTCCTCCGAAATTCCAAGCCTTTACAATTTCAATTAATCATATAATTTTAAAGTGAGGAAGACATACAAGAGAAGACCCCTGTCTGCCCCATCACTGCCCTTTTTATACCCAAAGACTATCCCCTTCCCTGAGTAGTGGCTGAACTAGGGATGGGCACCCAAGGGTAGCCAATCAAGGCTAACCAGAACTGTAAGGGCCAGGGAGCAAAGGGAGAGAAAGAAAAGTCCATCAGACAAGATTCTCACTCTAAGGTATTTAAACTAAAACACGGTGGGCTGCTGTGAGTTGATGACAGTCAAAGCTTAAAGCTCATTTGAAATTTGCGCTGAAGAAGACATGACAGCCAAGTTAAAGCAGAAGTTATACAGAGTGATGATGAAGAAACTGAGAAGGCTGCACCCAGTCCATACAGCACAGAGAACAAAGCAAACCTACAAAAAGCAGCCGAGATAGCTTGCAGTTCAATTTTCAGGAAGACAAGCAATGCCACCAATTTTTTGTCTATAGATTCCCACGTCACCTCTGCACTTGTCTAATAACTGCTTCATTCTCTTTTCTGGATCTGTTAGAGTTCATGCTCTTTTCAGTTAAAAAAGTCTCACTACATTTTCAGTTAGAACCAGATCTACATCCTGTCATGCTTCAGCATCACACAATATAAGCTGCCTTGTATGCCTTTTCCTGCTAACACTGCTCATCCCAGACTAGTGACTCCATTGCATCTGAAATCCTCCTTGTTTGGCAAGAGAACCACTTAACAGCCCAACTTCTCTATAGAGAGCCTTTATCTACCTCCTGAAATCAAAAGAGAAAGAAACTTATGAGCCCCATATTTTTTGACACAGAAACTACAGATTCAGTTCTTTATCTTGTATTACATAATACATTTTGTTTCACCCATAGCTGATAAAATGAATGAAATCAAAGACTCTTAAGATTTTAGAAAGAATTTATTAATAACGAGCTTTCAGAATAAGAGATGCTTGACAAAAGTACCATTAAGAGCTAATTTTAAGAATCTTTTAATTAAGAGGAAGTCTGGAAAAATGCAAGCCACTGCACTTGGAGGTACTAAGAATATAAATGCTGATCAGCATTGAAAAGGATGTAGGACCTTCGTGGCAGATTCAGATCTACCTTATATAAAAGAACCCATTATAGGTTGTTTACAATAAGTCCCCCTTGAAACTTTCAAAATTTACTGTTACATACTTTTTAACCATTAACCTGAGCTGGTACCCTTTACTAGACTAAAAAGGTTTCAAAGTCTTCAAATTTTATTCTATTAATGGTTATACTGTGCAGATTCATTTCCCAAATATAAGATGTCATTCTAATTCCTAACTCTCCTCAAACACTCTCCCTGCATCCTACCAAGCCCACTGTTCAAATTTCATTTCATCTAACTGGGTGTCTCAGCAGCATTTGGTGGAATTGTTTCGTCCCTACTTCGGGAAATACTTCACTTGACTTTGAGAAACCATAATCTCCTGGTTTTCCTTCTATCTCAGTAGTTGCTCTTTCTCTTCTCCCTGACATCCAAATGTTGATCTGCCCCCACCAATGATCAGAGGTCATCCCTCTATTCTACTTCACCTGCACTCTGTTCATTCTAGATTCACTTCCTAGGTGATGCCTTCCAAGAGCCCAGGAACCTAAGCACCATAACATTAATGATTTAAATCATCTCTCCATCCTGATTTCTCTAGAATTTTATATCTAGCTGCCTACTTAATGTCTCCACTTAAATATCTAATATTTTTCTCAATGTTCATATATCAGATGTAAATCCCTTGATATCTCCTTAAATGTGCTCCTCCCTCAGTAAATAGCACCACCATTCGCCCAGCTTCTCAGTCCAAAAACCTCAGGTTCATCCTCTTTCTTTCTGATCTCTCAATCTAATCTATGAATTGGTCTTTATAGTTCTGACCCCAAAATATACTTTGGATCGGTCCACTGTTCACATCTCCACTGTTACAACCCTAGTTGAAGTCACTAGTATCTCCTGCCTGGGCTAGGCGCTCTTGCTTCCATTCTTGCCATAGTCTATTCTCTACACAGCAGCTGAGTAAGCTTATTAAGTGTAAACTGGTTGAGGTTTTCTCCTGCCCTAAATTCTCCAGTAACTTCCCATTACATTATAATATTACCAAAACTACTCCTCGTGGCTGATAAGGCCATGGTCTGGGCCCTTTCTAGCTCCCTGATCTTGGCATTTATAATTCTCTACTTTCCTCACTTGCACTCCCATAGTTTCTCAGGTTTAGCACTACTGTCATATTGTATGCTACAGAACTCATTAATTCAGTTCAGCTGGCTTCATATTCAGTTATAAACTGAGAGTATCAGAGAAATATTTATAAACTATCTTTCTACAGTTGACTGAGGTCAATAAAATTTTCAGAATCTGACCTTGATGATCTTTTTAACTTTTTTATTTTTGAGAGAGAGAGCATGGGGACAGGGGGAGGGGAGAATCTTAAGCAGGCTCCACATCCACTGGGAGCCTGACTCGGGGCTCTATCTCACCACCCTGAGTTCATGACCTGAGCTGAAATCAAGAATCGGATGCTTAACTAGCTGAGCCACCCAGGTGCCCCTGACCTTGGTGATCTCAAGACGGTGAAGATCTGAACAGAGTTTAACAGACTGAATTAAGCCCTACCTGCTAAGAGAATAAATAATGGAATTTAGGGCTTGCCAAACTGGGCCCCCAAATGCTACACCCTAGGAGTTCGGATGCCCTGGAATCAAACCAGCCATCACTTGGAGTGAAGCTCAGCTACAAATCGTTCCATTCCCAACTGTATCTAGATGATCTCGAATTACTAGTGCCCTCGGCCTAGACATCTAGAAACAAAGGTACACCTTCCTTGGAGGAAGATAATGTCTTCCCAGGGTTCAAATAACAACCCATTGGAAATAACTAGTACCTGATTCAAAATAATCCAACATATACCACAGGACCAACACCAAAGAGAAACAATACACAACAGATTCAGAGGGCATACAAATTCAGATTTGTTAGAGCTAACTATTTTATAACTATGGAATGTCCTTCTATATTGAAGTTTGTCATAAAATTTACCTTGTTATTAAAATATATTGGCTTTCTTTCAGTTTATTGCTGGTATGGTATCTTTCTATTTTACATTTAACCCTTCCATTCCTTTTATTTATGGTGTCCCAAGCACTCTGACATTCTTTTCTCTTTTTTTTGACATTCTTTACTTGTATTATTAGTAAACAATCATCATTGCAGTACTGAGCTAACACTGAACTGATAAAGTAAAATTAATTTGACACATTTTTATAATCTAGATAAAAATTCTAATATGGATAAAAAACAACTAAAATATATGAATGTAGTCAAACTCATACTGTCACAAGAATGACAATGTACTTAATTTTATAATCCTTAAAGGTAAAATTTAGGCAATCTAAGACTTTTTTTTTTTAGATTTTATTTTTTTATTTGACAGAGTGAGAGAGCACAAGCAGGGGGAGCAGTAGAAGAAGGGGAAAAGAGAAGCAGGGCTCAATCCCAGGACCCTGGGATCATGACCTGAGCCGAAGGCAGATGCTTAACCATCTGAGCCACGCAGGCGCCCCTAAGACCGTTTTTTAATTAAGAGACATAGATGAGTTTTTAGACTGTTCAGTAAAGGGAAAAGATTGGCGTAGCTTTGTTTAAGGCTTTAAAAAAGATCTTATTATAATTAAAAGCACAGTTAAATCATTCAAAATTATGTTAACTAGCCACTAGAAATAAGCATCATTTCTGTATTTCCAGATAATATACTATTTGAAACAAAAAGCAACATTTTTAAAAATGGATAAAGATTTTTTAAACATTTACTTATTTTAGAGACAGAAAGAGAGAGAGAGCTCACGCAATGTGCTCCCATGCACAAGAGCTTTGGCGAGGGTGGGGGTGCTGGCAGACAGAGAGAGAGGGAAAGAATCTCGAGCAGACTCCCTACTGAGCCCGTCCACAGGCTTGATCCCATGACCCTGAGATCATGACCTCACTCTAAATCAAGAGTCAGATGCTTAACCAACTGAGCCACCCAGGTGTCCTGATAATTATAAGGATATTTAAAGTTAACTTAAGATATAGTCAACTGAGTGGCTCAGTTGGTTAAACAACTGCCTTCCGCTCAGGTCATGATCCTAGAGTCCTGGGATCGAGTCCCTCATCGGGCTCCCTGCTCAGTGGGGACTCTGCTTCTCCCTTTGATCCTCCCCCCTTCGTGTTCTCTAATAAATAAAATCTTAAAAAAATATATAGTCAATCACTTCATAATTTATATTAATGGCAAGATTAACCCTCCAATAAACAAACAAGGACATATGTGGAACAATTAAATTTGGTGCTTGAAAAAGAAATGTTCCAGATAACAGTATTGGATCACTGTTAAATTTCTTGATTTTGGTATCCTTATTCTTAGACAATACACACTGAACAATTTAACAACAGTTATCACGTCTTCAACTTTCTCACAAATGGTTAAAAAGAAATTCTTCAAAGATGTAGAAGAGAGAAAGAATGATAAAACAAATGTGGAAATAACAGGGAATGTGAAGAATATATAAAAGTTCTCTGTTCTATTATTGCATCTTTTCTATAAAATTTGAACTTGTTTCACAAAAAGTTTTTAATTAAAAAAATAAATAAAAATTAAAAATAAATGTTACAAAGTAAACAGAGCCAACAACCACAGTTAAGAAAGCAACTGACTCAGAAAGGCACACAATGGGGTGATGTGACTAATGCTTATACAAAGAGTCATGGATTTAAATTCTAATCAGGGAGAATGAGTAAACTCCTGCCCAGAATGAACACTGCATCACAGTAACAGAGTATGTGAGAGTCGTCTCTCATCATCATTCAGGATTATAAACATTGCTTTGAAATAGGTACACATTTTTGTTAGGAATTCAAATAGGTTTTCATCATACATTATTTCACTAGAGCATAAAAATTAATATCATAACTATAAGTTTCATAATGTATCTCTGGGACCACATGCATTAGATTAGCAGTCTGATCAGCAGTCTCCACAGTAAAAACAAAGACTTTATTATGCTTCTTACATTAATATTAATAGGTAGTATTGCATATTAATGATACTAATGTACCGATTATATAATGTTGATGTATTTTAATAGACTGCAGAGATCAGCACGAAACAAAAATTTCCCTCCTTCTTTTGATGTACACTTCATATTATTTTTGGATGAAAATGATATTCAGCAGAAACAAATAACTGAGGTAGAAATATTTACTTACATATTAACAGTCTACCATTCTTCAGGTATAGTTTTAAATAAAAAAGCCAGGGGGACATTTGAAAGTTGTTAAAAGAATAAATCTTAAAAGCTCTCATCATAAGAAAAAAATTATTGTTAACCATGTGTGGTGATGGATGTTAACTTTTGTGGTAATCATTTTGCAGGATATACACATACCAAATAATTATGTTGCATATCTAAAACTAATACAATGTTATAGGTCAATTATATTTCAATTTTTTAAAATCCAGGGAACAGAAAAATTCTATATGTCATACATTAAAGCATACATTTGAAATAACTTAAAAATACACACCTCCTAGATTCACACTCAAGGTTTTTTGCCTCAATGAGCACATCCCCAATACATGCATATGTACAATTATATATGTATATGTGTCCAACTATAACATATACATATCACATATTTAAATACATATTTAACAGAAGTTTAAAAACTTCTAAGAAGCCACTGCTTTATATCATATATTCAAACAAAAAGGATTATTATAATAGGAGTACTCTTAATCAACTTCTGATTTACCAAAGATTTCCATTAATTCTGCAAAATATGTTAACTAATGTCCATATTAACCAGCATCCTGAAAGCTATTCTCTGGCTACTCTGATATAACTACATACTTTTCTGATCTGTTGAGTTTACCAAATGTTAGTCATAGGTATTTCCAATCTGTGCCAGTTGTACTTGTAATGGTAAGTATGTACTTTAAATATTATTCATCACAAACTGATAGGAGTATAAAAATAATTTTTTCAATGAGAACTAGGTTGAATAGAGAAATATGAAAAAGACAAGTCACTAAAAAAAATTGGTATAAGGCAAAGAAAACAACTATTTCAGTGGCTTTATCTTTAGTAAAAATAGTGGTATTGTTATCCTAAAACTATTATATTTATTAGGACAAAGCAAATCTGAAACAATGTTAATGTTATTTAGAAAAAATACAAACTTTTCAACATAAAAAGATATAAATATCAAAGAAGTAAAAATCTAAATTTGAATAGGATATATCTTCTCTTAAAAACAAGATCTATATTCTTAGCTCTGTTCACTGAAAAAGTGTAGAAACAATTACCCAACTTAACTAGTGCCCAGACTGTTATTGCTAACTATCATTTTCTACTAAAAGTAATCAGGGCTGTCCTGGAGAAACAGCTGACTTATGAGTCTAGTGAACTTGTAGGTCTGGTGAATACAAGAAGAACCTAGGCTATGTTCTTCACCACACAGCAAAAAAACTGTCAAAGACCTCTGAGGCACAGAAAACCAACTTAAAGGTTCCCACTCTTCTGATTTGCCTCTTCTGTACCCCCTTTTTTTTCAGGGTCTCCTATAGGCTCCTTGTTCTGCCCTGGCCAATAAACATTGAGTGGGTTTTTTTTTTTTTTTAACAGTTTATTTACTTATTTGTCAGAGAGAGAGCACAAGCAGGGGGAGCAGCAGGCAGAGGGAGAAGCAGGCTCCCTGCTGAGCAAGGAGCCCTATGCGGGACTTGATCCCAGAACCCTTGGGATCACGACCTGAGCAGAAGGCAGACGCCTAACAG
This sequence comes from Potos flavus, assembly GCA_028534135.1. Lineage (NCBI taxonomy): Eukaryota > Metazoa > Chordata > Mammalia > Carnivora > Procyonidae > Potos > Potos flavus. The sequence continues at coordinate 133,865,537 of CM052883.1, forward strand.
ACTGAGCAACCTAGGTGTCCCTGTTTTTTTGTTTTGTGTTTAGGATTCCATTCTGGAATTATTTTGGTTGTCATTCTATTTCTGTCACATTTCCTTGCATAATCTTTTTGACTAATTTTCAATACAAGGCAACTCTGCTATAAGATAATGAATTCATGAAAAAATCCTAAGGTTCTGCAAAACCGCACAGAGCTTATAAAGGAAAAATAGAGTTTGGGCAGTCTGCTCAAAACCTATGTAACTTTGTAATCTGAATGATAATAAAAACTATAAATGGTCCCAGAGACCTGATTTAGACCACCTGGTCAAGCATCTCATTATGAACAAAGAATGTCACAGCAGATATTTAAAATGCATAAAAATAAAGTGGAAAGAACAGCAATACTTTAATCAGGGCAGGACCAACACGTGCAGAGACAAAGCAGGTAGAAGTGCAGCTGTAAGTCAGCAGGGCTCTGCCCTTAAACATCCAAGTGCCAGGTCTAGGGAGTTCATCTTAGAGGTTGCCCAAAGAACAGGCATTTGTTTAATTTTCTTAAAATACAGACAAAGGAATTCTTGTCTTCATTCACTGTACATCAACAGAGCTAAAACTTTTTTTCTGTCTAGTTGATTATGTATTTACTGCCACTTATCCTATCTCCCCTTGTCTAGGAAAAAAAAAACTGCCTATGAACCAACACTTTTATATTATCCTAACATTATTTCACCATTTATCAATCCCTTATGAGCAAATTCATGTTACAGAAGCCCACACTGTCGAGAATACTGTGCCTACATGAGTCCCAAACCTACACCTCTTGCCCAGGCAACACCCTGAGTTTCGGACTTGCATAACCAACACTTCTAATCAGACAAAACACACCCACACGAATAGTTCACAGGCATTTCACATTTAAGAACCCCAAAATTAAACTCATCTCCCTCACCCTCCCCAGCCCACACCCCCAGCCATTCTTCCTCCAAAATCTTGGCGAACAGTCCACCATTCATTCCACTGCCCAGTCTAGACCTGGAAGTCATGCTTGCCTCCTTCTCCTCTTTATCCCCCCATGTCCAATCCCTCATCAAATCCCAAGTCTCCTCCTAAATATCTCCCATAAATCTAATTTTGGTTCCTTCATTATCTCTACCCTACTTCAAAATCATCATACTCTCTCACCTGGATCTCTGCAATAACTTCCTAAACAATCTCTTTACCATCAATTCTAACCCCCTCCAATCTGTTCTTCCCACAAAAGACTTATTCTAAAATGCAAGTCTGTTCAAGCCATCTCCCCATCTAAAAGCACTTAAAAGGCTTTCCCTACTGACTTCAGGATAATTACTCAACATATATAAAAGGAGTGATCTAGTTTCTTGCTTACCTTCCCAGCCTCAAACTTTAACTGCTCTCTCCTTCATACTCCAAAATCCAGGCATACTGAACTTTACCTAAAAATGCATTTTCACACAGGCTGCTATCTTCTCATTTGCACACTGTCCTTCCAAACTGCATCAACCCCTTGCATACTAGCAGCAACCATATCACATTTCTCCACTATTTCCAACTTGTTCTTTCCTGGCTGCTTATATAACGTCCTCCAAGATGCTTCCCCTACACAATCCCCTTCACTAAAATACCCATATTCACACAGTTGAGGCTGGTACTGTTTTGTATATTTCCAGAACACCCTGTACCTGCCTCTTTAGACAGGAAGCTCCAAGAGGAAAGAAACATATCTGCCTTGCTCACTATTTTATCCCCAGAGCCTAACCATATCTAGCACATAGCACATATCTAATAAGTTCTGATGGTTGGGTGAAAGAGTTGAAAACAATCTCAAGTAATGGCTAAAATCATAATGAACCTTTAGTTAGTATTAAACCTCTTAAGTCAATATATCTTTAAGAAAAGGAGTTCATTCTAGGGGCAAGAGGAACTCCCCTCCCCCTTTCTTCTTTGTGCAATAATTGATGCCTCAATAATGAACAGAGCCCTCTAGATCACAAATTATTCAACCCAACATGGTGTATGGATGGCATGGTGGATGAAACAGAGGCAGGCTGAGGATGGCACAGGAAGGAGGTTCCTACCACTTGACCAAGAACCTAGGGGCTTTCACAATTTAAAAAAAAAACAAACAAACAAAAAAAAACCCAAAATCCTGACAAAGAGATCCACAGAAAAGGGCCAAGTAAAAGGAAAACAACTCTCTGTAGATCTGAGAATCTGCAAGTCTCTGAAAGTTGCCGAGAATACCCATTCTCCTAGAGAGCCAAAGTTCTATTTCTCAGAACTCAATAACTTAAAATGGTGGGTGGAGGTAGGAAGCAAAGCCAAGGTTCTGGTAGGGAAATACAAGACCTCTCAATTCTGTACTTAGATATTCTTGGGCTAAAAGTCAAGGAGAAAAGAATAAAATGGAGGATCAAGAGCTCTACCTAATGAGACAGACAGATGGAGTTAAAAAGTATAGGAACATCTGTTAGAGGATAATCCACTGCAACTTCAAAAATATCAATGCTTACCTATGAAAAAGGCTGAGAAACTAAGTGACCCTAAAAATTACTATCAGAAATTATGCAGCTAAAAGCCATCCTCACTCTCCCCTAATAAGGCAGAAGGAAATCATAGAATACCATGGGGAGAGGAGACTCTATCTCTATCAAGAAAAATATAATCATCCACACTTGGAGAAAGTTCAACAGTGAACACAAATAAAAATAAATATATACAAGCATATATTCTATACACTTAAAAATATCCAAGAGAAATTTCCTAATTCTTCCTTTCACAGCCCCTGCAGTCTTACTAATATTTCATATTCTTTTTTTCATATTCTCTTTTCTAATTATTCTTCCACTCTTAGTATAATTTTATTGCTTTCTCTGTAGAGAATTCACCTGTCAATATAGTTCCTTTTATTTTTACTTTCCAGGGCAACTGCTCTGAAGTACCTTTCTTTAGTCCTGATGGTCATCCTTTATCTTTGCGTATCAACTTCAAGTCTACTTTCAACACTTGCAACTGGCAGCTTCTACCCTAAACCTGCAAAGCACAAATGAGAATCACAGAGCCCACTAGGTATTTATCCAACGGATAAAAAATAGTGATTCTAAGGGCCAATATTTATAGAAACAATTTTCACAATAGCCAAATTATGGAAAGAGCCCAAATATCCATCGACAGATGAATGGATAAAGAAGATATGGGTATACATACACACACACACACACACACACACACACACACACACACACACACACACTGGAATATTACTCAGCCATCAAAAAGAATGAAACCTTGCCATTTGCAATGATGTGGATGAAACTAGAGGGTTTTATGCTAAGTAAAACAAGTCAGAGAAAGATAAATACCATATGATTTCACTCATACATGGAATTTAAGAAACAAAACAGATGAACATAATGGAAAGGAAGGAAAAATAAGATAAAAACAGAGAGGGAGGCAAAACATAAGAGACCCTTAACTATAGGAAACAAGTGAGGGTTGCTGGAGGGCAGGTGGGTAGTGAGAAGGGGTAACTAGATGATGGGCATTAAGGAGGGCACTTGATGTAATGAGCACTGGGTGTTATATGCAATTGGTGAATCACTAAAGTCTACCCCTGAAACTAGTAAAAAAAAAAAAAGAAAAAGAAAGAAAAGAAAGAACTGCAGAGCCCAATTTGTATCTGAGTTATATTGATGTATCTGAAATTAGGTCACCCTGACATACACAAGCTGACTTAGCAATATGAGTAACTATCTTATTCTTAGATAAGAATGCTACAAGAAACAAAAATTACAGGCCACCCTACAGGAAATATTGAAAGGAGTCCTCTAAGCAAAAAGAGAGCCTAAAAAGAACATAGAACAGAAAGGAACAGAGACAATATAGAGTAACAGTCACCTTACAGGCAATACAATGGCACTAAATTCATATCTGTCAATAGTTACCCTAGATGTAAATGGGCTAAATGCCCCAATCAAAAGACACAGAGAATCAGAATGGATAAAAAAACAAGACCCATAGATATGCTGTCTACAAGAAACTCATTTTAGACCCAAAGACACCTCCAGATTTAAAGTCAGGGGGTGGAAAACAATTTATCATGCTAATGGACATCAAAAGAAAGCTGGGGTGGCAATCCTTATATCAGATAAATTAGATTTTAAGCCAAAGACTATAATAAGAGATGAGGAAGGACGCTATATCATAATTAAAGGGACCATCCAACAAGATGATCTAACAATTGTAAATATCTATGCCCCTAACATGGGAGCAGCCAACTATATAAACCAATTAATAACAAAATCAAAGAAACACATCAACAATAATACAATAATAGTAGGGGACTATAATACCCCCTTACCAAAATGGACAGATCATCTAAGCAAAAGATCAACAAAGAAATAAAGGCTCTAAATGACACACTGGACCAGATGGACATCACAGATATATTCAGAACATTCCATCCC
>CM052883.1:133870500-133895887 GCA_028534135.1 Potos flavus
ATAAAGGAGATGTGGTATATATATACAATGGAATACTATGCAGCCATCAAGAGAAATGAAATCTTGCCATTTGCAACGACGTGGATTGAACTAGAGGGTATTATGCTAAGCGAAATAAGTCAATCAGAGAAAGACAATTATCATATGATCTCTCTGATATGAAGAATTTGAGAGGCAGGGCGGGGGGTTGTGGGGGGTAGGGGAGGGAAATGAAACAAGATGGGATCAGGAGGGAGACAAACCATAAGAGACTCCTAAACTCATGAAACAAACTGAAAGTGGCTGGGGGGTGAGGGGGGTAGGGATAGGGTGGCTGGATTATGGACATTGGGGAGGTATGTGCTATGGTAAGTGCTGTGAAATGTGTAAGCCTGATGATTCACAGACATGTATCCTGGAACAAATAATACATTATATGTTAATTTAAAAAAATTAATTAAAAAAAAGTAGAAGTAAAAAATATAAGTTTACTTCATCTTATACTTAGCAAAACTTGGGTGATAATTGCAATGCATTTAGGATCTATAAAATAAATGAAGCATTAAAATTTCAAAAAGAAAAATTACAGGCCAATACTCTTGATGAACGGTGCAAAAATCCTCAACAAAATATTAGCAAGCTGAAATCAACATTACATTAAAAGAATCACATACCATGAGCCAGTGGGGTTTAGGCCTGAGATGCAAGGACGGTTCAAAACATGCAAATCAATCAATATGATATAGCACATTAACAAAATGAAGGATAAAAATCATATGATCATCTCCATAGATAAAAATCATATGATCATTTCAATAGATACAGAAAAGTTACATTTGACAAAATTCAACATTGTTTCATGATAAAAACCCTCAACAATTTAGGTATAGATGGAATGTACCTCAAAATAATGAAGTCCATACATGACAAACCCAAAGCTAACATTATACTCCACAGTGAAAAGCTGAAAGCTTTTCCTCTAAGGTTAGGAAAAAGATAAGGATATCCACTCTTGCCACTTTTTACTTAACATAGTACTAGAAGTCCTAATCCAAGCAATCAGGCAAGAAAAATAAATAAAAGGAATCCAAATTGGAAAGGAAGAAATAAAACTGTGTTTAAGGATGACATGATACTACCTTTAGAAAACTTGATACAAAACTGATACATAAAAATCAGTTATATTTCAGTTATATCAGTTATATTTCAGTTATATCAGTTATATTTCAGTTATATCAGTTATATTTCTTTTACATGATAACAGCAAACAGAGAAGAAAACAATCCCATTAACGATTACATCAAAAAGAAGAAAATATCTAGAAACAAATTTAACTGAGGAGCTGAAAGAAACACTGAAAACTCTAAGACCTGGGTGAAAGGAACTGAAGAAGACACAAATAAATGGAAAAATATTCTGTGCTCATGGATTGGAATAATACTGTTAAAATGCCCGTATTATCCCTAGTTTGGGGTCTGTTCTTTGGTACATATTTTTGTATTTCTTATATATCCAATGTATAAAATAATATAAATAATATTTCTTATATATCCAATGTATAAAATAAGCTTTTAGTCATTTTGAAAAAAAATGTCCATACTATCCAAAGAAACCTACAGATACAATGCAATCTCTAATAAAATTCCAATGGCATTTTTCACAGAAATAGAACAATCAAAGGTTGTACAGAACCACAAAAGACCCCAAATAGCCAAAACAAACTTGAGAAAGGACAATGATGGAGACATCACCCTTCCTGATTTCAAACTATATTACAAAGCTGTAGTGATCAAAAACACGACTTTACTGGCATTAAAAAAAAAAAAAAAAAAAAGCCATATAGGTTAAATGGAAAATAGAGAACCCAGAGATAAAGCCACATATACATGGTTCACTAATTTCTTTTTTTTTTAAGATTTTATTTATTTATTTCAGAGAGAGAGAGGGAATACAGCAGGGGGAGCAGGAGAGGGAGAAGCAGGCTTCCCGCTGAGCAGGGAGACCGACGCGGGGTAAAGAGTATTACAAAAAACCCAGCATTTTATAATTAAAAGTTGTTTCTTAAAATGTCATTTATTCAATTATCACTAAAACAGAATACTTTTTAAAACTGAAGATGCAACTATTATCTCACAGACCTTTGCAGCACATTAATATAATTCAATCTCTGGACTATTAATTCTTCTCATTAAAAAAGGACATATCTCAATGACATTTATGAGTGGTTAAACTAAATCTGATTCAGTAACTGGGCACTAGTCAATTTTCCACATGGTTAGCTTGTGTCGCAAAAAGTCATATGGCTACTGTCTACACTCACTATTCCCATTCCAATGCCCACTTCTCTACTCCTTTTGAACATACCCCTTTCTAAAGTATGCCTTAAAACTTTAAATTTTCCGGGGCGCCTGGGTGGCTCAGTTGAATCAGGTCATGATCTCAGGGTCCTCAGATCAAGCCCCGCATCAATCCCCAAATTAGTCTCCCTGCTCAGCGGGAAGCCTACTTCTCCCTCTCCCACTCCCACTCCCCCAGCTTGTGTTCCCTCTCTGGCTGTCTCTATCTTTCAAATAAATAAATAAAATCTTTACCAAAAAGAAAGAACTTTAAATTTTCCATTATTTTGATCACAAAGCCTATTGCTAGCAGCATCTTACCACTTTGAGAAACACAATACCATATTGTATCCATATTTTGAGTTGGCTTGGGGGAGCTAATCTTATTTCTATTGTAAAATGCATTGTGGTGAGAAGAGAAAAGAAGGAATGGAGAAAAGAAGGAAGGAAGAAAGAAATTTGAAAATTCTTTAAATCCAATTCAGTTGAGAGAGAAATATGGGTGGTACTATGCATATGGAATAAAAATTTAAAGACTGTTCTGTCCTACTTAAAATTAATATTTTTAATCATTTGTCTTTCTATATATATTAACTTGAGAAGATATGAATTCAGATATTTAAAAATAAAGGGAAAAGGAATTAAAAATCTGTGAAACAGAATGAACTGTTCTTTCACATTTTTATTTATAAAAAATTGTTTATCTCTTGCAGAAACACTGGAATGACATAACCTTAAATAATTTTGATCAACCAAATGAAGAAGCACTCAGAAACATTTTTTTATTTTACCAAAGACCAAAATATTGAGCAAATGTTCGAATCTGAAATCTGAAACATAATGGAATCTAGCCATCCCTTCTACTAAGTGCTCTGCTATTTACTCTTCAAGATAGATAACAAAAGATGGTAAAACTGTTATTGTCCTTGATAGAAAAAATCTTTTTCTGTAGTAAAAAGAAAAAAAAAAAAGAAAAAAAACCAAAACAGGCTCTATGGTGCCATCTTTTGGACTGTTTAAGTTTTCTTAACAAAATTCTTTCTTACATTATAAGAAACAATTTATTGATCAGTATCAAGATAAAAACAATTACTATTTGTACACCTTAAGCTATATTTGCTCTTATTCTATACTTCTGTATTAGGATTTAAGATATATTAAACAATTTTATAAAATACTAAAATTCTACTAACAATTCTGAAAATAAAGAGTTTTTTAATAACACACTACATGTTCTCAACACATGTGGTAGTGGTTCCTAAAGTGAATCGCCCCCACTACCATCAGTATCATCATCTGGGAACTCTGAGAAATGCAAATTATTGGACCACGCTTCAAAGGGACTAAACTGGAATGAGGGTGGGAGGAGTCTGCATTTCAACAAGCCCTCAAAGTGATTCTGATATAAGCTAACCTGTGAAAAACAATGTCCCAGGGGATTTTGAAGATCCACAGGTAACACTGAACCACACACTAGTTAAGAATCACTAGTCAATCAGCAATTCATAATCTTAGCTACACACTGGGATCACCAAAGAGCTTTAAAAACACCAGGGTCCCATTCCAGTACCTGATTTAATAATTCTGTGAGGTGAGTAAAGCCTGGGCACTAGAACCTTTAAGTCTCCCAAGGGATTCTAAAATGCAGCCAAGGTTGAAAGCCAAAATCTAAAGCGTTATATTTTCAAAAGGAAGAGTTCACTAAGAGTCTTAGATTAAGCACAGTTTGAAATGAGACATGAAAAGTTAGACTTCAAAACCATGATACATTCAAAATACCATTACAAAAAAAAAAAAGAACTAGTTCACTTCAAGTCTGTAAATTTTACATTTTCAAAGGCTACATAAGATGTCCATTATTTAGAGTAGAATTGTTTTAATAAATACATACTGTGCATTCCTCGTTGTTGAGAGGGTTAAAAAAAAAAAAAAAAAAAAGGACTTGATAGCCTTTGCCCTTAAACCATCTAATGTTTTGGGGCATATTTCATAATAACAAAGTATAAATGACAAATTTGGAGTACAGATTGAGTGCAGAAGTCAATGGAGGAAGAAATCACATCTAACCATAGTTGTATTTAAGACTGTCGAAAAATAGATTAGAACTTCACTCTTTAAGAACGAATTACATATAGAGTATTTGTGAGGCATGTAGGTGGGCAGACCTAATGGGAGAAAAGACACATAAGGGTTGTTGGATTTTTTTTTTAAGATTTTATTTATTTATTTGACACACTGAGAGAGATCACAAATAGGCAGAGAGGCAGGCAGAGAGGGGGAAGCAGGCTCCCTGCTGAGCAGACAGCCAGATGCGGGGCTCGATCCTAGGACCCTGAGATCATGACCTGAGCTGAAGGCAGAGGCTTTAACCCACTGAGGCACCCAGGCGCCCCGGTTGTTGGATTTTTTTGGAGTGAGGAGGGGGGTGATAATGTGTAATATAGAAGAACCTTGCTCATTGAGAGATTTCTCATGACTATTATGTCAATTTTCCCAAGGATGGTACATAACTGGTACCATTCTAGAAACACAGGACAGATATGAGAGAAATTAATTTATTACATACAATGGATGCCTTGTGGCATGTTTTTCACATTTAACATGATCCAGAATCACTTGGAGGGCTTGTTAAAACAGACTGCTGGGCCCTACCCTTAGAGTCTGACTCTGGGGTAGGGCCCCAGAATGTGTATTTCTAATAAACTCTTAAATGCTGCTGATACAGCTAGTGCTAAAATAATACCTTGAAAACCATTGCCTTAGGGCACTAAGACTTAATTCTCTGGTGGTATTCTCATTAAGGCTGACATGAAGTATATTTTCATTTTGAAGGTCATTCACACTCATTAAAGTAAATACAGAAAACAGATCAGTAGAAAGAAGCAGCATCACCCTTACTCTCTCTATTCAAGACATTATCTTGATCTGTTTTACTATAGTTTTCTCTTTAGAAATAAATGGAAAATTCTTGACTGTAACATAAATAGGAATGTACGCAAACACTGTACCAACTGATATATGTCATGGAGTCTAAAAAGCACAGCCAATTCACTCAGATGTAGTATGATAGAGCAATAATTCTTCTCAGGCTCCCATGAAAAACAGAATTTCTGCTCACTGATAGTACAAAGGGCAGTTCACCAATCCTTTCATATCAACATTAGTCTTGTGTTATTAAACTTGAGTGATCTCTTGGTCAACTAGACCAAGTATTTATTGAAATATTTTCAACAATGGTATGTCAGCAACACATTTTCTAAGCTCTTTCCTTTCTGAGAATATTTTTCTTTTATAATTATACTAAATAACAACTTCGTTGGGTAGGAAACTCTTGAGTCTTAACGACTTTATTTCAAAACTTTCTCAATCCATTGACTTCTGGTATGTAGTGTAACCAGAATTGATTTACATTCCTCGGTATATAACTTGTATTCACTAACTACTCCTTCACCCCTACTCCCTGGCCTGAACACATTACAGGTTTTTTTCCCTGAAAGCTTGTAATTTAGAAAAACTTACCTAAGATTTTATCTAAATGTGGATCTCTTTTCAATGATTTTATCTGAAAGAGTGCGTTTCCCTTAATTTTATATACCGCAGGTTTGAGAGTTTTTTGTTTTTAAATTAAAGAAAGTCATCTTTATATCAGGCCATTATTTTTATTCCAAGTGCTTGATTTATCTTCCATGAAATATCATTCCTTTGTTGGGTTCCCAATATCCTTGTTTTGCATTCTTTACCTCAAAATGTTTCTTCTTACCATTTTCATCCTTGTCCTTTTACGGTTAGTGCTTTTCAAGTTTGTCCTCCACAGATACAGCTTCATTATCTGTAATATTAAATTCACCTCCTTCTAATCTATTGGCCTAAGGGGAATGTCAGTTTTGCTATTCCCCTCACCCTTCCTTATGTTGCCTTTTACCCTTTCATCTGAGCTTATTGTCTCCTGATGGCCTGTCTTTCCTATTTCATGAAAGCTACATCTTTTTACATGTTACCTAGTAAGCCCAATGTTGTTTTTATTTTCATTTTTTCCTGGTTCCTTTCATATTCACAGGGCAGCTCTTCCTTCAACATTTCAATTATTTTCCTTCCTCTTATTCTGCAATCTTTTTTCAGGGATTTTTTTTCAGTATTTTCCTCATGGCAACACTTCCTTGACAAAGAAAGCATGATCAACTCATGTTCAGTAAATGTTAACAAGCCAAGAGGCACACACTGCCCCTTGACCTGCTTTCTAGCCACAGCTGCTAGTGGAATCCTTTCCCATAATGACATGCAAGATCTAACCAACTCCCAGTGCCCAAGAGGCTTTATCCACTTTGGTTCTATCAGAAAAAGAGGAGGACTTTTTGTATTCCCAATGACTAAATCTCTGAAACACTGAACATGGAATCTTTAAAATTCCTCCCTTTGGCCTCCTACTACCTACCGAAATCCTACCTTTTCCTGCCATGAAGACCCGTTCTGACTTCTCCCTTCTTTAAAGGCTTGTCTTTGGCATAGCTAGTGTCATACAATTTTCCCCTTTTGGGTCATTATTTCATGTTTTTCCAACTCTACATCAAGTTATTCAAGGCCAGAAACCTTTAAGACTTCTTTGTAATCACACAGACATAAAAGAAATACTTTGTTAATTGATAAGAACAATTTGTTAATTGATAAGAAGTTTTTCCAAGAACTTCATAAAGTATCCAGACACTTTCACTAAGGTAAGATTTTGTGCAATAGATACAATTTAGGCAAATACATCCCCAAGATTCAGTCTAAAAATCCCTTAACATTCCAGTTTCTTCTCTGAAGCTGTTGGAAGCCATCAGTTTACTTATAAGTAGAAAAAGGCTCTTTATAACAACAGTAACAGAAAATTCAATCCATTCTGTTGGTTAAAAAAGCTTGCTAATTCAAGAAGCTAAAGTTGTATATAAATTAAGAACATATTCTTTTAGGGACACCTGGGTGGCTCAGTTGGTTAAGCATTTGCCTTCGGCTCAGGTCGTGATCCGAGGGTCCTGGGATCAAGTCCCGCATCGGGCTCCTTGCTCAGCAGGAAGACTGTTTCTCCCTCTGCCTCTGCCTGACACTCTGCCTGCTTGTGCTGTCTCTCTCTCTGACGATAAATAAATAAAATCTTAAAAAAAAAAAAAAAAAAATGTATTCTTTTGGATGGAGATCGTCTAAAAGTGTTATAAGCAAATATTATATCCTAAACCTGGAAGGATCCAAAATCCAAACAGGATTTCGTTTCAATGAGTTCTACTATATTATATTCATTGCCTCATTTCTGATCAATAATGATTAATTTATTTTTAGTAAACTCACATATCAATGATGAGAGTAAGATAGTCTACTTACCCCACCCATTGTAATTCCATGAATAAGTGCAACATATGGTTTCCGGCAAGAACCTAAAAAAAAACAACAACAAACCAGAACTATAATTAATTGCGACATTTAAAATACATTCGCTTTTCCAAAAATCTCATGTTACATGAACTCTGAATATTTTCTTTAGGAAGTTTTTGCAAGAAATACCAAAGTGGCTATAAATATGTGGCTTTTAAAATATGTTCTTTTTAAAATCTCAATCCCAACACAAGTTCGATCATCTATTATCACTTAACAACTCAACACTTCAATTTAAAACAAATGAAAGCCTTTTATAGCTCAGCTATTGAAAAATATAATTTTTACCTTATAAGCCATGAATGTTTATGTACACAGTTGTATTTTAAGGAATATAATTTGTTTTCAATACAAAGAGAAGTGCATACAGTAAAAAGCAAGGACTGGGAGTTAGAAGATGCAAATTCCAGTCTCATCTTTGTCATTAACTGGCAAATCAACTATATTCAATATATATACTGGCATGAGACACACAAACACATACACACACACACACATATACTGGCAATTCAATATATATACTAGCATTAGGTATATACACATTTATACACACACGTTAATGTACATGTGCATATCATATATATGTATATGATTTATAGGTAAGTTTCATCTATTAAATAATGAGATTTAATATATGGCCTCAGAAGTGCCTTTCAGCTCAAAAATTCTGTAAAGTTTTACTGTGTTCCTTTTCCTTTTTTCTTTTTCCTCTGAGAGGGGGAGTTGCTTATAACATAACAAAAATGTAAATCACTGATCTTGTGTTAAGACTTGTTGCCAATATTACTTCCTTACTGAAGACCCATGTAAAAATTCGGTTTTTTGGGTTTCTGTTTTGGATTTTTTTTTTTTTTTGATTGACATATAGTAGACACACAATGTTAGTTTCAGGTGTACAACATAGTAATTCAACAAGTTTATATACATTATGTTATGCTCACCACAAGTGTAGCCATCATCTGGCACCAGGCAATACCATTTTAATAGTATTGACTATATTCCCTATGCAGTACCTTTTATTCCTGTGACCTATTCATTCCATAACTGGAAGACTGCATTGCTCACTCCCCTCTTCACTCATTTCACTATCCCTCCACTCCCCTCCCCTCCAGCAACCATCAGTTTTTTCTCTATATTTACAGGTGTGTTTGTGCTGTTTAGTCATTTGTTTTTTAGATTCCACATATAAGTGAAATCATATGGTATTTGTCTTCCTCTGACTCATTTCACTCAGCATAATACCCTCTAGATCCATCCGTGTTGTCACAAATGGCAAGATCTCATTCTTTTTTATGGCTGAGTAATATTCCATGCAATGTGGAAGGATAAAACTGCAGTTTCAATCCATCTAGCAATTCTGTAAATATTTCCAGTTTGCCAAACAAACCATCAAGTCCCAATTCTAGAATGAGCTTCATCCTAATTTCATATTTGCAAGTTCACAACTTCTATGGCCTTCAATCTTGAACTATAATTCCCTTCAATCTTGAACTGTAATTTCTTAGGAAACTATAATTCCCTAGGAACTATGGAAAGAAATTTCTCTATTGATTGGGATGGAGATATATACACACACCCCATTTCAGCTATAGATATATATATATAAATATATATATTTCAGATATAAAATATTAGAAGCTAACTGATGTAGGGACTAAAGCCAGAATCTGTCGAATTCCTTATTAAACAAAATATATCATTACAATGTATAGAAATTAAACCTTGAAGGCTTTCTCTCTGTATATTAATATTTAACCAAACTCTTTAAACTTCTTAGAAGTTTTCTCCCATCTCCTTTTATTTAGTATAGAACTGCACTAATATAGTAGCTACTAGCCAAATATAGTTATTGAAATTAAAATTACAATTAAGTAAAATTTAAAATTCAGTTTCTTGCTCACACTAGTCCCATTCAAGTTCTCATTAGCCACATGAATAAGCCACTTTAAGTTAATCTGATATGTAGAATTTTAGACTTAAAGAAATAAGAGATGTCCATTCAATCTGGCTCACTGAGCTAAATCAAGAAATAGCCTCTTTTCCCCACTCCTACTTCAAATACATAGTAATTCTATGAAAAAAAAATTTTTTTAATGTACATCCAAGTTCAAAGCCAAACAAAGGAAATCCACCAGTGCCAGACATCAATATCGGCCACAGTAACTTCTTTCAAGACACGTCTCCAAAGGCAAAGGAAACAAAAGCGAAAATGAACTTTTGAGACTTCATCAAGATAAAAAGCTTCTGCACAGCAAAGGAAACAGTCAACAGAACAAACAGGCAACCCAGAGAATGGGAGAAGATATTTGCAAATGACACTACAAAGGGCTGATATCCAAGATCTTTTAAGAACTTCTCAAACTCAACACTCAAAAAACAGATAATCATGTCAAAAAAAATGGGTAGAAGACATGAACAGGCACTTCTCCAATAAAGACATACAAATGGCTAGCAGACACATGAAAAAATGTTCATCATCATTAGGCATCAGGGAAAGTCAAATCAAAACCACATTGAGATACCTTACACCAGTTAGAATGGCAAAGATTAACATGGCAGGAAACAACAAATGTTGGAGAAGATGTAGAGAAAGGGGAACCCCCTTACACTGCTGGTGGCAATGCAAATTGGTGCAGCCACTTTGGAAAACAGTGTGGAGATTCCTCAGAAAATTACAAATAGAGCTACCTTATGACCCAGCAACTGCACTACTGGGTATTTACCCCAAAGATACAGATGTAGTGAAAAGAAGGGCCACATGTACCCCAATGTTCATAGCAGCAATGTCCACAATCGCCAATCATGGAAAGAGCCAAGATGCCCTTCAACAGACAAATAGATAAAGAAGATATGGTCCATATATACAACGGAATATTACTCAGACATCAGAAAGGATGAATATCCAACTTTTGTATCAACATGGATGGGACTGGAGGAGATTATGCCAAGTGAAATAAGTCAAGCAGAGAAAAGTCAATTATCATATGGTTTCACTTACTTGTGGAGCATAAGGAATAACATGGAGGACATTAGGAGAAGGAAAAGAAAAGTGAATTGAGGAAAATCGGAGGGGGAGATGAACATGAGAGACTGGACTCTGAGAAACAATCTGGGGGTTTTAGAGGGGAGGGGGTGGGGGGATGGATGAGCCTGGTGGTGGGTATTAAGGAGCACTGGGTGTTGTACATAAACAATGAATCTTGGAACACTGCATCAAAAACTAATGATGTATTTTATGGTGACTAACATAGCACAATAAAAAAAATTAAAAAACAGTGCCAGAATAAACTCAAAATCAATAGCTGAGCGAAGTTACAGCCAGTGATTGTGAGTGAACGTGTATGTTTTGAGTCAGAAATAAATTCTGGCCCACATAACTTATAAAATGGACTACCTGCATAAAAGCTCATCCTAAAGAGCTTTTAGATTCACAAAAGGTGACTAGAAAAACTATCTGCTGAGACAGGAAGTCAATAAATTCCTTCCAAGAAAGGGAGAGAAAAAGCCAAAGAAAGTGGATGTTCAAGCAGATAATAAACACCACCACTACCACCAAACAAAAAAACAAAACACCCTTAACAAATAGTAATAGAAGTAATATCTGTAACTTGGTTAAAAAAAAAAAAAAAAAGTGCCTACAAAAAGATTATACTAAAAGTTGAAAGTTTAAAGGCTCTCCTATGGACATCAGAAATAAGACAACATATAATCATTCGACATTACAATAGAGATCCCAGCCAAAATATAAGAAAAGTCATAATATAAAGACTGGAAAGACAGAAGTGAAAAAAATTATGTGCAGATGGTATAATTGCCTATGTAGAAAAGCCAAGAGAATCTATAGGAATATTATCAGAATAAATTTCAGCAGGGTTGCAGGATATAAGAACAAACTTTAAAATCCAAAGCACTTCAATATGCCAAAAACAGTAAATTACAAAACGTGACAGTAAAATTACCATTAAATATACTAATAAAAAAAGTAAGCTACCTAAGAATAAAACTTTAAAAAAAAAGGCAGCAACGTATTTATGGATAAAATTACAAAACATTATTAAAGGACATAAAAAACCAAATCTGATTAAAAGTTCCAAACTTGTTTAGGGTGATAATTACACAAGTTTACTAAAAGTTACCGAATTATATATTTGAAATGGGTGAGTTTTATGGCATGTAAGTTATGATTCTATAAGTTTTTAAGTCTGCATAAATAAAGAGATATGCTACATGTATAGATGAGAAGACTCAATGTGAAAGATGTCAATTCACCCTAAATTAATTTATAATTGTCATTCCAATCAAAACCTCAATGGAATCTTCTGTGGAGCCAGAAAAAATAATTCTAAAACTCATTCGGAAGATCAAAAGCCCAAGAGCAGCCAAGACAATTCGAAAAGAAAACAAGGGCAACTTACACTACCAGGTAGAAACATGTCTTAAAGTTGCAATAATTTTGACATTGTAGTTTCATCTTAAGTACAAACAGACCAGTGAACAAAGTAGCCCAGAAACAGACCAGGTCACATATTAAGAACTTGATATATGACAGAGGTAAAAATCAGTCAAAAAGGCATGAACTTTATAATAAAAGGCATTACAACCTCTGGTTTTCTAGCTGAAAAATAAAAGTTAAATGATGTCTCATGCAAAAAAGAATTTCAAGTACATTAAAGACTTAAAGTATAAAGAAACAAAATACTGAAGCTATTAAAAGAAAATATCGTAACATCTTAATAACCCTTTTAAATGCAAAAAAGCAGAAATCATGTGGGAAAACAATGGATACATTCCAATTCATCAAATAAAAACTTGTATACACCAAAAGATAATTTAAAGTAGCAGAGAGACGTGTTCTTATAGTACATATAATCTACATAAATGAGGAAATCCAGAATATATAAAGACATTTACCATTGGTAAGAAAAAGACAATCCAACAGAAAGATGAACAAAGGATGAGAAAAAAAACCTAAATGATTACTTAACACAAACACCTTCTATCTCACCAATATTCAGTGAAATGCAAATTAAAGTCACAATATCAGACATGCAAAGTTTAACACAAAAAATGATGGAAAAGACAGGCAGAAAATAACATCTTATACTTTAGAGAAGAATCTGGAAACAACTGAAGACATATAAACTATGATCCATTCATTCTGCTTCTATTATTTCTAGAGAAACTTTTGTACAGAGACACTAACTGGACATACGTAACAATCTGTACTAGTAAAAATTTGAAATAACCTAAAATATCAATTAATATAGAATAGATAAGTCTAGAGGGGTATATTCATAATATAGAATACTATGGAACAGTTACATTTCATGTTATTAAAAACAACTTTGAGGGGCGCCTGGGTGGCTCAGTTGGTTAAGCATCTGCCTTCAGCTCAGGTCATGATCCCAGGATCCTGGGATCGAGCCCCACATCGGGCTCCCTGCTCAGTGGGGAGCCTGCTCCCCCTTCTTGTACTCTCTGTCAAATAAATAAATAAATCTTAAAAAAAAAAAAGAAAACTTTGAGCGGTATATACAGTAAAACATTACTTATATAAATTTCAAAAACAGAGTAATAGCATTTTTGTTCATAAATATGTCACAAAAATATTAACTATGGCCTAGTAGGATACACTAAAAATTAATGACAATGGTTACTTCCTGAGGAGAGATAATGGTTGCTTCTGGGGAGAGAAAAAAAAGTGGTACTGAGGAAAGCAACAAAGTGGACTGAAGTTTAAAACCTGTAGTATTATATTTCTTTCAAATAAATCTTAAAACCTCAAGCAAAAATGAAATATTAATGTCTGTTAATTCTGGCTGATGGGTACATAACTATTATGTTATTCCCTGCAATTTAACAATAATCAAACACATGTTTGATAAAAATACTGCTTCAATTCCAGTGAAATCTGGAACATCAACTATGAAGACCGTTTCATCCCAGAGTTCCTCGAGAATTAAGAAATGGGGGGCACCTGCGTGGCTCAGTGGGTTGAGCCTCTGCCTTCAGCTCAGGTCATGATCTCAGGGTCCTGGGATCGAGCCCCGCATCAGGCTCTCTGCTCAGCAGGGAGCCTGCTTCTCTCTGTCTGCTTGCCTCTCTGCCTACTTGTGATCTCTCTCTGTCAAATAAATACATAAAATCTTAAAAAAAAAAAAAAAAAAGAGCTACTATTCAAAAAATAAAAATAGCAACAGCTTAAATAAGATAAAAATGGTTTGGTAAGCTGAAAGGTGGCCACACCCTAAAGTCCTCAGGGACTCAGCACGGAGCCTGCTTCCCCCCCCTCTGCCTGCCTCTCTGGCTACTTGTGATCTCTCTCTCGCTGTCACATAAATAAATAAAATCTTAAAAAAAAAAAAAATTAAGAAATGGTATTTCATTTTACATAGAAAACTGACACCCCAGTTTTTTGTTTTCCAAGAAAGCCAGTCATATGATCAGAATCCACGTTTTCACATTGATTGTAAGGACAAATAGTAATTAAGTATAGCTTACTAATATTGAAGTGTGAATTGTCCTGGAATGAGCCAAATAATCAGCTTTATTTATGCCTGACATATAGTATATAAAAAAGTAAATAAGAGTGTCTACTGACACATTTTTAACAATACTGTGCAGCTTATTTCTTGATTCCATTTTCAAAGCTCTCAGTGGAGCACACATACCAATGGCATTGTTCAGCATATACTCTTCTCTAAAGAAATCTTGAGCCATCTTCTGGTTTGCCTTCCCAGCTTCGGAGATCACTGCAAGGAAAAAAAAAAAATGAAGGAAGGAAGGCAAGGAAAAAAAAAATGAAGGAAGGCAGGCAAAAAAAAAAAGGATTACAAATTTTTTAAAAGTGCTTTCTAGGAGGTGCCTGGGTGGCTCAGTCATTAAGCATCTGCCTTCAGCTCAGGTCATGATCCCAGTGTCCTAGGATCGAGCCCCGCATCGGGCTCCCTGCTCAGTGGGAAGCCTGCTTTTCCCTCTCCCACTCCCCCTGCTTGTGTTCCCTCTCTGTTTGTCGAATAAATAAATAAAATCTTTAAAAAAAAAAAAAAGTGCTTTGTAGTGGGGCGCCTGGCTGGCTCAGTTGGTAGAGCATGCCGACTCTTGATCTCAGGGCTGTGAGTTCAAGCTCCATGATGGGTATAGAGATTACTTAAAAATAAAATCTTAAAAAAAAAAGTGCTTTCTAGTTGATACAGTCAAAGAGAATAAATTTAAAATATTGTGATATTAAGTACTGGGGAAACTCTAGAACGATTTGTTAAAAGTTTTTTTATTTTTTTTAAAGATTTTATTTATTTATTTGACAGAGAGAGAGATCACAAGTAGGTGGAGAGGCAGGCAGAGAAAGAGAGGGAAGCAGGCTCCCCGCTGAGCAGAGAGGCCGATGTGGGGCTTGATCCCAAGACCCTGAGATCATGACCTGAGCCGAAGGCAGAGGCTTTAACCCACTGAGCCACCCAGGTGCCCTGGTTTGTTAAAAGTTTTGAAGTGTCCATGCCACAGACACAGTTAGCCCTAGATCCATAGTCTAATGTCAAAACTTCAAGGCAAAAGTTCTTAAGGACTTCTTATAAAGTGTTATACCTAATTTAGAACTTACATATTGCTACAAAATTCACTTGGACTCTTGTCTGTAGCACTTGAATAAACATTTACTGGATATACATTTCCAATGGTAATATGGCTTAACACAAAATACATTATACATACAGAAAAATATAAGTACATGTGTGCATGTGTGTACATATACTCACAGTTCTACAATATATTCCATCTAGTTAAGTATTTCTGCCACATTCATTTCACCATGAAACATTTATTGAGCATCTATTGTATTCTTATTCCAGTTAATGGTAAGACTACTATCAAACCATTCTCTTCTATACACTGTAAGCTCATATGCCTTCCTGTCTTTAAATCTTATGAGAATCATCTATTAAAATACAAATTAAAATATAAACATATTTCTTCTTCTATGGTCTAGAGTTACATAAAAATTGTTGACTATAGATTTTTAGACTAATTTTAGAAGTCTGATATATCTTCCTTCAAAATGTTCCAAATGTTCACTTCTTTTCCTGGTTTTTAAAAGAAAGTTCTGGTGTCTATTTTTGTCCTTCTGGGGCTTTCACTGATACATGCACACCCCCAAACCCTCATCTATTGTTTCTTATTCAGTCCTTACCACTACACTTAGCAATTCTAAAAGGACAAGAGTGCAAATTATATTGCCTGTGGAATGAAGCTCTTTTACCTCAAAAATCTTCTTCAATTTCCTTTTATTCTAATCACTTAATTCCACAGAAGTTAAAATTAAATGACATTCATAATCACATTTAAAAAATTTTTTCCTGGGTGCCCATTTATCATCTTGGACTATGATCTTAAAAGCAACTGAATTTCCTGGAATTGAAGACCACTACTTTATACACGTTAACTAAAATAAATCTGTACTTTGTAACTGTACTTCCAAACATCAATATAAAGTTAGGCCTATATGCAAAAATAGCTCACAGTTAGAAGATGCTAAAAACAATACATAAGACTCTGCCCATCAGTAAACTAACAAGATCACAGACCCAACTCCAGAAGAAAGGTTAGCTCCATGCTGGAAAACAATATTTTAAAAATATTCATGTTGTGGGCAAAACAAATTCAAACACAATTCAGTTAACAATCTATCTAAGCAATTGAAAAATTAAAAATAGAATAAAAATTGATGGAATTAAACATTTAAATTCAGTTACTTTAAATTTAATAGGTATCTGAAATTATGTCCTAAATCAAGCTTGTTTCCTCTCATTCCAAATATAATGGTTGGGACGCCTGGGTGGCTCAGTCAGTTAAGCGTCTGCCTTCGGTTCAGGTCATGATCCCAGAGTCCTGGGATCAAGCCCCGCATTGGGCCCCCTGCTCAGTGGGGAGCCTGCTTCTCCCTCTCCCTCTGCCTGCTGCTCCCCCTGCTTGTGCTCTGTCTCTCTGTATCTCTCTGACACATAAATAAAATCTTTAAAAAAAAACAAAAACAAATGGGTGCTTGAGTGGCTCAGTCGTTAAGCATCTACCTTCGGCTCAGGTCATAATCCCAGGGTCCTGGGATCGGGCCCCACATCAGGTTCCCTGCTCAACGGGAAGCCTGCTTCTTCCTCTCCCACTCCCCCTGCTTATGTTCCCTCTCTCGCTCTCTCTCTCTCTCTCTGTCAAATAAATAAATAAATAAATAAAAATCTTAAAAAAATATATAATGGTTTATGTAAACTTGTAAATTTGGTAACTAGATCAACCCAAACCATACTGCCTTTAACACAATACAAAAAAAACCCCCATATTTATATATACGTATGAACAGATACATAGATATATAGATACACACATAGACACAAAATAAAAACCCAAAGAAAAAACCATCCCTGGACTCTATCAGTTCCATAACAAACAAAACACAAAATGCGAAAACAGTTTTCAGTATGTACAAAATACTGACAACCAGTGGTGAGAAGTACATGACTTTGATCCTGAGACCAAACATTTCTTCTCTCCTTTGTCTTTA
The DNA here is from genome assembly GCA_028534135.1 of Potos flavus. Lineage (NCBI taxonomy): Eukaryota > Metazoa > Chordata > Mammalia > Carnivora > Procyonidae > Potos > Potos flavus. Next base: position 133,887,772 of record CM052883.1, read on the forward strand.
ATAGTTAAATGTATACAGATTGAACTAAAGAACTAGAAAGGAGAATTAACCTTTTTATCCCATCTCAGCATGTTTACTTAAACACCTGTAAAAATATATTAACAACAGGATGAATTCTATAATTAAGTACATCCTTGCTTTGGGATCATGCACTAGGGGAAAGCACAGGCACAGTCAAGGAAACATGTGAAGGAATGTCATATTTGGAGAATGACAAGTCACTCAACACGGCCAGACTGTCAGGTTATATGACAAACTGAATTGCTGACTACCAGCTAACGTAAAATAAAAAGTGGACTCACATAGCGTAACTGGACACTTTGTTTAGGATGATTCAGGGAGAAAGACAGGATATATGAAGGGCACATATATAGTTTTAAAAAAAATGCTATTCTCATTTTTCTAATATTAACTACAATGGCTAAGTCATTATAACAAAAAAAATTCTAAGATGTAAAACAAATTATGAAGTATTACAAAAATTTCCTATTAGTTTACCAATCTGGGGGGGGGGGGGGACATTTAGATTGGGCGGGGGAGTTTTTACCTCTGATATCACCCCCAGCACAGAAAGCCTTTCCACCAGCTCCTTTTATAATGATCAGGAAAGTTTCAGGATCTTGTTCCCAATTCTAGCCAAATATAAAAGAAGATGGTAAAAGCATATTATAAATACAAACTACAAAAAAAAAATCTATATGCATATATATGCATACATATATACATATATACATATGTATAGATAGATAGATATATATACATATAAAGTACAAGCTTTATAAAGTACATCCAAAAGAAAGGATCCCAACTTCATTTTCTTTTCTGACATAAATTAGAGACTATTTCAACAAGTTACTAGATGAATATATTTTGTGATCCAAATTGCATGATGGCATCTGAAATCTTTGCCATGACAACTTTGAGATCAAAATGAAAAAAATATGGGCTTAAAAATATGTTACAGAAGCTTATAAATCTGGTGAAAAAAATAGAGCAAGAATCTTTCTATTGCAGTGACATAGGGCTCTGTCCTACTGACAAATTTATAAGCAATTGAGTGAAACCACTGATACTGATAAAGTCTTGAAGTGATTTGAGGTTGGTAAGGACAGCTAATAAATAAGTAGGATGAAAGAGTCAAGAGCCAATGGAAATTCAAAAGACAAATACGCTAAAAAATCAGTTAACCAGAGATAGAAAAATTAACAGGAGCTCTATAAATTCTATACTTGGAAGAGATGTAGCTGTCCAAAAGGCTAATACAATACTGGACTACATTAACAGAAATATGGCATTCTAACATTGAAGTTTCTATTTTCCTCCACACTGGTCTAATTCCAATCTGAAACACCTGGCTTATTTCTCTTTATTACATTTAAAGACATACTATGCGGTGTCCCAAACAGACACAATGGCATGGAAGAGAGACTCGTCAAATGAAAAATTAAGGAACTGGTAACCAGGGGAGAATTAGTCTTTGTGGCTGACCACGTGAGGTACACTATTTCACTTTATCTCCTCAACAATCCTGTGAGATATAACCACCCCATCTCACAGCCGAAGAATGAAGGACAGAGAGATTAACACTGCCAAGCTACACAGTTAATAAAAAGAAATCCAAGTTTTAAACAAAGTAGTCAGACGGTAAGTCATCCTTTTCCACTGCATCATGCAGTTCACTTAGAATAGAAAAGCTTATGGCCTTCTCTAAGACACACTGGCCAAGCAGTTCAAAAACAGCTGTCAAAAAGCTGTCACGTGGGGATGATGAGGATGCCTGGGTGGCTCAGTCAGTTAAGCGCCTGCCTTTGGCTCAGGTCATGATCTCAGGGTCCTGGGATTGAGCCCCACAATAGGCTCCTTGCTCAGCAGAGTCAGCTTCTCCTTCTCCCTCTCCCCACTGCCTGTGCACTCTCACTCACTCTCCCTGTCTCATATAAAATCTTAAAAAAAAAAAAAAAAAAAAAAAGCTGTCACATGTAAGGAAATTGGATTTGTATACTCACGTCCCAAGAGGCAGAACCAGTATCATTGGTTAAAAGGTCAGAGAAGTACAGTGGCAAAACACACAAAGAAACTTGGAGCTATGTAAAAGTGGAAGGGGCTATCTCAAGAGGCCATGAACTCCCTGTCACTAGGGATGCTCCAAGATAATCACACAGGGAAAGCACGGAAGACAAGAAATCAACAGGGCTTGGGTGCTGATCCCAGATACTCTATGGAAGAGAATACCAGAAATGTTCTACTGAAATACACTTTTAAAAGGATCCATATAATTTCTTTAGGGAAATTACAAACCTTTAGCTGTGGGTAAATGTGCCGAATCATACTAAGATTCAGCGCATTTAGGAACTTTGGTCTGTTTAGTGTTATCACTCCTGCACAACCTTTTCTTTCCAATAGTACTTCTGCTGCATCCGTGTGCTTAGACATTCTCTGTGTAAAAAAAGAATAACTTTAGGATAAAATTCATTCAGGTTTTGTCACAAGCCAACATCAAACCATATACAGGTATACCTCAGAGATACTGCGGGTTCAGTTCCAGACCATCACAATAAAGGAAATATTGCAATAATGTCAAATGATTTTTGTTTTGTTTTCCAAATGCATAACACAGTTACTTCTATGCTATACTGTAGTCTATTAAGTATGGAATAACATTATGTCTGAAAAAACAATGTACATATCTTAATTAAAAAATAACTTACTGAAAGGAAGATGGTAGAGAAGTAGGAGGATCCCTAGGCTCAGCTTGTCCCCAAACACAACCAGATAACTATCAAGTCATTCTAAATACCCCAGAAATTAGCCTGAAGACTGACAGAACAAACTCCACAACTAAAGGGAGAAGAGGCCACACTGAAGAAGCAGCCAAGTTAAATACGTAGTAAAATATCATCAATTTTGGAAGTCTGAAACTGCTTGATAATTATGTTAACCTTGCTTTATGACTGAATAAAGCTGACATTGTGAAAAGAAAAAAAAGTAATTTATTGCTAATAAATGCTAACCATCATCTGTACTTTCAGTGAGTCAGACTCTTTTCGCTGGCAGAGAGTCTTGCCTCAATGTTGATGGCTGCTGACTGACCAGGGTGGAAGGTGCTGAAGGTTGGGGTGGCTGCGGTAATTTCCTAAAATGAGACAACTGTCAAGTTTGCTGTATTGATTGATACTTCCTTTCATAATTTCTCTGTAGCATGCAACGTGTCTGATAACATTGTACCCACAGTAGAACTTCCAAAATTAGAGTCAATCCTCTCAAACCCTGCTGCTGCTTTATCTACTATGTTTATGTAACAAGTCTAGATCCTTTGTCATTCCAACAATCCACAGCATCTTCACAAGTAGATTCCATTTCAAGAAACACCTTTCTTTGTTCATCCATAAGAAGCAATTTCTCATTCTATCATGAAATTGCCAGCAATTCAGTCACATCTTCAGGTTCTACTTCTAATTCTAGTTCTCTTGCTATTTCCACCATATCTGCAGTTATTTTCCCCACTAAAGTCTTGAACCCCTCAGTCATCCATGAGGGTTGGAATCGACTTCTTCCAGACTCCTGTGAATGTTGGTATTTTCACCTCTTCCCATGAATCATGGATGTTCTTAATGGCATCTAGAATGATGAATCCTTTCCAGAAGGTTTTCAACTTACTTTGCCTAGATCCATCAAAGAAATCACTCTCTATAGCAGCCATAGCCTTATGAAATATATTTTTTAAATTTAATTTAATTTTTTCAGTGTTCCGAGATTCATTGTTCATGTACCACACCCAGTGCCCCATGCAATACGTGCCCTCCTCAATACCCACCACCAGGCTAACCCAACCCTCCAATCCCCCAGAACCCTCAGTTTGTTTCTCAGAGTTCACTGTCTCTCATGTTTTGTCTCCCCCTCCAATTTCCCCCAATTCACCCTTCCTTTCCTTCTCCCAATGTCCTCCATGTTTTTCCTCATGCTCCACACTTAAGTGAAACCATATGATTATGGTTTCTCTGCTTAACTTATTTCACTCAGCATAATCTCTTCCAGTCCCATCCATGTTGATACAAAAGTTGGGTATATATATTTCTTAAATAATAAGATTTGAAAACCAAAATTGCTCCTTGACCCAGGGCTGCAGAACAGATGCTGTGTGAACAAGCTCCATGAGAGCGCTTGGCTGACCAGGTGTATTGTCAATTAGCAGTACTTTGAAAGGCATCTTCTTTTCTGAGCAGTAGGTTTCAACAACAGACTTGAAATTTTCAGTAAACCATGTTGTAAACAGATATGCTGTCATCCAGGCTTTGTTGTTCCATTTATAAAGCATAGCAGATTTAGCATAATTCTTAAGGGCCCTAGGATTTTCAGAATGGCCAATGAGCATTGGCTTTAACTTAAAGCCAATAGCTGCATTAACCCCTATCAAGAAAGTCCACCTGTCCTTAGAAGCTCTGAAGCCAGCCACTGACTTTTCCTCTCTAGTTATGCAAGTCCTAGATAGCATCTTCTTCCAATAGAAGACTATTTCATCTATATTGAAAATCTTGTTTAGTGTAATCACCTTCATTATCTTAGCTAGACCTTCTGGATAACTAGCTGCATCTTCTACATCAGCATTTGATGCTTCACCTTACATTTTTACATTATGGAGATGGCTCCTTTCCTTAAACCTCATGTTACTAACCTCTGCTAACTTCCAACTTTTCTTCTCCAGGTTCCTCACTTCTCTCAGCCTTCACAGAATTGAAGAGAGTTAGGGCTTTATTCTGGATTAGGCTTAGATTAAGAAAATGTTGTAGCTGGTTTGATCTATCCCAACTAAAACTTTCTCCATATCAGTAAAAGACTATTTCACTTTCTTACTGGAGTAGCACTTTCAATTTCCTTCAAGAACTTTTCCTTTGTATTCGCAACTTGACTAACTGGTGCAAGAGGCCTAGCTTTTGACCTATCTAGGCTTTTGCCATGCCTTCCTCACTAAACTTAGTCATTTCTAGCTTTTGATTTAACGTGTGAGGCATGTGACTCTTCCTTTCACTTGGAAGGCCACGGTGGGATTATTAATTGACATAATTTCAATGCTGTTGTATTTCAGGGAACAGGAAGGCCTACGGAGAGGGAGATGAGAGAACAGGAGATTGATGGAGCAGTCAGAACAGACACAACATTGATCAATTAAGTTCATCATCTTATTTGGGCACAGTTCAACGGTGCCTCCAAAACAATTACAACAGTAACATTGTTTACTTTGTAAAAGTAAACAGTAACATTGTAACAGTGTAACAGTGATCACTGATCACTGTTCACCAAAACAGTAGTGAAAAATTTTGAAATATTGTGGGAATTACCAAAATGTGACATAGAGACACAGCGTGAGCAAATGCTGTTGGAAAAATAGCACCAACAGATTTGCTCCACTGATGCAGGGTTGCCACAAAACTTCAATTTGTTAAAAAAACAAAACAAAACAAAACAATGTTTGCAAAACACAATAATATGAGGTATGCCTGTACATTGACACAAATCTTTCACACAACGGTACTCATCAAATGGATTACTAGGTACATCCAACAAAGATTTCTAAAATTATTTAGATTCTGTAGATAAGCAAAATATACATACCAAAAGTATATACCCAGTATATGCGAAGTATACATATAATTAACTCTTTTAATTTTTTAATGACTAGAGTCAACTGATTTAGAATAGAACCTAGTCCTAGAATTACTTGGACTATGAATAATCAAGACAATGTGTTTGCAATGCTACCCACCCACTCTATTCATGGATACATACATATTTACATATCGAATATTTCTCTAGATACACACACAAGACACTGCTAAAATGGTTGCCTCCACGAATGAAAATCAGACATGTGAGAGTGGGGTGGGAAGACTTTTTGCTGTTTGGCCCCTTTGAACTTTTTGAATTTTGTACCATATATATTTACTACCTATTCAAACCAATATTTTAAATATTTTAAAAAACATAAGAGTAATAAATTTGATTTAAAAGGTTCTAAGCCATCTCCAGAAGGAAACTTCATTAATAGGCTTTATTTCAGAGGACTTCCTTGTTTGACTATGGAGTCCCCTGAACTCCAGTAATGATCCCACATGTGTGGGGGAGTTGGGAAGACAGGATAACATGCATATATGTGTGCACTGATACCAGCCCCTATTTCCTGCTAAACCATACAGTGGCTTCATGGAGCACTCCAGAAGGTTTTAAGGAAGGGTTTTCATGAAGGAAGGCCCAGAGAGCCATGAGTATCTTTGTTCTCCCACTGGAAATTCAACTGTATATAAGGAAGAGCAAATGTTAAATCATTTAAAGAGAACTATTTTTCATAGTTTCCAGTACATAAATTTGTTTCAGTACATGTTATTGTAAAACAGTGTTCCTACTTTTGTTCTTACACATCTGTTGTTGTGTTTATTCATCCTCTAAGTTCTGACTTTTAGAAATAACAATAAGTCTAATTTTTAATCTGTTCAAAAAAAACAGTACTACGCTAAATGACTTGTTTTCTTACCTTATTGGTACTAAAAAAAAAAATGTGGTAAAAGAAAACTATACACAAAAATCACAAAAGAAATCAGACCTAAAGGAATACCAAGTCCAGGAGCAGACACAGCCTTCCCCAGACTTCACCTTCTCCTTTGCAGTCCGACTCTAGCAGTTGAATGTGTCTGGCTTCTCAGATTTTCTTTGAAGTTCCTACTGACCCACTTGTGTTAGTAAGTGAGTAGGAAGACAGTAAGCAACTTTTCTGACCCTCCAATTCCTCCTCTAGATCCTTTCATAGCCTCTGTCAGTACTGTGGAAGATCTTCCCATAATCTTTTATTCCATAAAACTATAGAGGAGAAAAAAATAATTTTTCCTCTACCCTTCCAGGTTCTTAACTAAGAGCCCCCCTGTAATAAAGACAGATTAACAACAGAAAATTTTCATTTCTTAAGGGGGCCCCACAAAGATGTGAGATCCAAAGGTAGCCAGGCAACTGAGGCTCATAAACCATTCTGAGCTAAAGGAAAGAAACAGGGTCTGGGGCTTCAAAGGGGAGGAAAGCAATTGACCAGGAAGTAAAAAGAGCAAATGTTTAGTAAACAAGTATTTGCCCTGCCATGCAGATAAGTCTCAAATATAAAAAAGTTATACTATATGTATCCCTGATCTCTTCCTGGTACAATCCTCCTTTCTAATTTCTTTCAGGCAGTTGAGAGGGAGGGAAAAAAACATTTCCTGAGTCTGCTGGATCTTGATTGCCTTCAACTCAAAATAATTCACATGCCAAAGTGACAGATTTTAAGGGTGGTATATTCTGCTCCCCTTTGAGACTTCTTGCTTCTTGAGGTAGGCCTGTATTGCTATATACTTTTCCCTTATGATTGCTTCTGTTGCATCCCAAAGATTTTGGACCATCGTGTTTTCACTCTCATTTGTTTCCATGTATTTTCTTCTTTCTTCTTTAATTTCCTGGTTAACCCATTCATTATTTAGTAGGATGTTCTTTAACCTTCATGTACTTGTGGTCCTTCCAAATTTTTCTTGTGGTTGACTTTAAGTTTCATAGTGTTGTGACTGGAAAATATGCATGGTATGATCTCACTCTTTTTGAACTTGTTGAGGCCTGATTTGTGACCAGTATGTGATCTACTCTGGAGAATGTTCCATGTGCATTCAAAGAGAGTATGTATTTTGCTGTTTCAGGATGAAATGTTCTGAATATATCTGTAAGGTCCAATTGGTCCAGTGTGTCATTCAAAGCTCATGTTTCGTTGTTGATTTTCGTAGATGATCTACCCATTGTTGTAACTGGGGTGTTGGAGTCCCCTATTATTGCATTATTATCAATGAGTTTCCTTATGTTTGTAATTCATTGATTTATCTATTTGGCTGCTCCCAGGTTGGGCACATAAGTATTTACAATTGTTAGATCTTCTTATTGGATAGACCCCTTTATTATGATACAGTGCCCTTCTTCATCTCTTGTTACAGTCTTTGGTTTAAAATCTAGTTTGTCACAGATAATCACGTCAAAAAATGGGCAGAAGACATGAAAAGACACTTCTCCAAAGAAGACATACAAATGGCTAGCAGACACATGAAAAAATGTTCAT
>CM052883.1:133895987-133921419 GCA_028534135.1 Potos flavus
ATTAAAAATAGAGCTACCCTATGACCCTGCAATTGCACTACTGGGTATTTACCCCAAAGATACAGATGTACTGCAAAGAAGGGTCACATGTACCCTAATGTTCACAGCAGCAATGGCCACAATTGCCAAACTGTGGAAAGAGCCAAGAAGCCCTTCAACAGATGAATGGATAAAGAAGATATGGTCCATATATACAATGGAATATTATGCCTCCATCAGAAAAGATGAATACCCAACTTTTGTTTCAACATGGACCGGATTGGAAGAGATTATGCTGAGTGAAAGAAGTCAAGCAGAGGGAGTCAGTTATCATATGGTTTCACTTATGTGTGGAGCATGAGGAAAATCATGGAGGACATTGGGAGAAGGAAAGGAAGGGTGAATTGGGGGAAATCAGAGGGGGAGATGAACCATGAGAGACTGTGGACTCTGAGAAACAAACTGAGGGTTTTAGAGGGGAGAAGGGTGGGGGGTTGGGTGAGCCTGGTGGTGAGTATTGAGGAGGGCACGTGTTGCATGGAGCACTGGGTATGGTGCATGAACAGTGAATCTTGGAACACTGAAAAAATAAAATTAATTAAAAAAAATCTAGTTTGTCTGATATAAGTAGGGCTACTCCAGCTTTCTTTTGATGTCCATTAGCAGAACAGATGGTTTCCTATACCCTCACTTTCAATCTGCAAGTGTCTTTAGGTCTAAAATGAGTCTCTTGTAGGCAGCATATAGATGGGTCTTATTTTTTTTATCCAATCTGATACCCTATGTCTGATTGGAGCATTTAGTCCAGTTATATTCAGAGAGATCATTGATAGATATGAATTTAGTGCCATTGTATTACCTGTGAAGTTGGTGTTTCTGGAGCTTTTCTCTGTTCCTTTCTAGTCTTTGTTGCTTTTGGTCTTCCTTTCCTACTCTAAGAGTCCCCTTTAATATTTCTTGCAGGGCTGGTTTAGTGGTCACAAATGCCTTTAGCTTTTGTTTGGGAAACTCTTTCTCCCTCCTTCTATTCTGAATAACAGCCTTGCTGGATTAAGTATTCTTGGCTGCATATTTTTCATTCAGCACACTGAATACATCATGCCACTTCCCTCTGGCCTGACAAATTTCTGTGGAGAGACCTGCTACTTACCGTATTTATCTTCCCCTGTAGGTTCAGGATTTCTTTTCCCTTGCTGCTTTCTGGATTCTTTCCTTATCTCTGTATTTTGCAAAATTTACTATGATATATCTTAGTGTTGGCATGTTTTTGTTGATTTTGATAGGAGTTCTCTGTACCTCCTGGATTTGGATGTCTGTTTCCTTTCCCAGATTAGGACAGTTTTCAGCTATAATTTGCCCAAATAAACCTTCTGTCTCTTTTCCCCTCTCTTCTTCTGAGATTCCTATGATACATATGTTATTAAGCTTTATGGAGTCACTGAGTTCCCTAAGTCTACATTTGTGATCCAATATTTTTCTTTCCCTCTTCTTTTCAGTTTTGTTTTGTTTTGTTTAAGATTTGAAACAGAGCCCACGTGTGCACATATGTGCACACAAGCGGGAGGAGGAGCAGAGGGAGAGGGAGAAGCAGACTCTCCACGGAGCAGGGAGCCTGACTCAGGGCCTGATCCCAGGACCCTGAGATCATGACCTGAGGCAAAGGTAGCCACTTAACAAAATGAGCCACCCAGGCACCCTTCAGCTTCATTATTTTCCATAATTTTATCTTCTATATCACTTAATCATTCCTCTGCTTCTTCCATCCCTGTGGTGATTACATCCAGTCAGTTTTGCATCTTGGTAATAGCATTTTTTATATTGGCCTGACTAGTTTTTAGGTCTTCTATCTGTTCAGTAAGGGACTCCCTGGAGTCTTTTATGCTTTTCTCAAACCCAGCTAGTATCCTTATGATTGTTGTTTTAAATTCTGGTTCGGGCATATTACTTATATCTGCTTTTATTAGATCCCTGGCCCTGACCTCTTCTTGCTCTTTCTTTTGGGATGAATTCCTCCATCTCGGCATTCTGTCTAGGTATCTGTGTATGTGTTAGGAAAGCCTGTTATGTTTCCTGCTCCTGAGAGTAATGGCTATATTAAGAAGTCATATACTGCCCAGGGTCTGACACTTCAGAAAGGGTTTCTGGTATATGCTGTGTGCACTCTGCTGTTGTTTTCACTGCTCTTGCCTTCAGGTCAGTCCTCTGCAGGGTTTCTCCTTGCTTGCTGTGGGGAATATTTGGACCTTGTCCACTGTGTGGCAAGTTTTAACTTGATGTGTTTTGATCTGCTTCTTAAAAGCAGCTAGATCCTATTTCCCCTAGAGCTGAAGCTTTGCAGCACTTTATGGTCAACAGACTGGTGGGTGAGAGGCTGGGGGGATGGAGGGGCTCACTGCTGCTCTGACTCTCAGGCACACTTGCCCTAGTGAAAAAAGCACTGTGCAGGGGGGCAAGGCTTGGTGTATGCGACTCAAGCCTCCACTGTGGGCACTGTGCTGCTCATTGAAGCCCATCTGTGCTGATGGGTGGGGATAAAAATGACATCAGCCAGCTCTCTTGTCCCCAGAGAGGGGAGTTTGTGCCTGCCACTGTTGAGCAAACACTCACAAAAGAAAAACAATCTCCCCTTGTTTGTCCCAGGCTTCCCTCAGATCCCTGCCTTCACCCTGTCTTTGTCCAAGCTGTCTGCCCACCGCTGGCCCAGTGCTCCTCTGTTTTATTTCAAGCATGCTGGCTGGGTTTCAAAACTCCACATTTTAGGGTCACAGCATGGTGCCAACATCTGCTGATCCTCTGGAGGAGGGTCTTACCGGGCTGTGGCTGGTGCCGTTTTGTCCCAGAAGGGCAGTTGCACTGAAGGCACAGGGGCTTGGAGCTTATGGTTTAACACAGCGAAAAGCTGGCATCCAGGTTAGAGGCCCTCAGCAGCTGTCTCTTCTCCTATGCTAATGAATCGAGCAGCTCAATGGTGCCCACCAGCTCATTTGTCCCTGGAGAGGCAGTGCCATGTTTCCCAAATACACTCCAAGAAGGGGAACTGTCTCCCAGTGCAACCTAAGGGATCCTCAGACCACGCTGTCCACAACTGGGCCTCCACACTTCTTCACAGAGCACCTCTGTACTTGCCACTCCAGTGATGGCACGAACTTCTACAACTTCAGACTTTGAGCTCTGCTGCTTATAAAAACTTGCCATTATCAGCCCTTGTTTGGGGGAAGTGTTCTTCTTGTGCAATGCCTGCACCCTGTGTGTGCACTTGTGCTCGCACTCGGTCTTTTTCTCTCCTCTCTCCTCTGATCAGGGCTCCCTCCCCTACAAAGCACCCAAGATTCTTTTCTCCCCCAAATCAGGTCTCCACACCTCCACTGGTCTTTTCTCCCTCTAGTTGTGCAGTTTGTTCTCTCAGTCTTCAGATCGACTTCCTAGGTGTTCGGAATGATTTGATATTTTGCTGTGTTCAAAGGACAAGGCAACTTCTCCCCTTCAATACCCACAGTGGGTCTATTTCTTGGATCAACCCTTACTCATACGAAAAGACAGATGATACACTACAAAACCTGCTCTTTTAGATACTCACATCATTCTAAATCTTAAAATATAGATAAAAATTTTCATATCATATAAACAAGTTAAATACAAGTATTAATAAACTTTCTCTCCATACTAATTAAATTTCTGTTTGAACCAAGTCAGATTTACCAGGCCCCTGCCTAAAAAATTTTTCATGATCGTTTTCACTAAACAATTTTTATAAATTATCACCCAATACCAGAGGCAATCCTTTAAAACTTTATTATTTGGTTTCAGAGATGTTAAGAGCTGAAAAAATAGCTCGGAGATGTTGAGAGATGCTCATCCTGACCTTGTAACATGAAAAAAGGCTGAACAGACTGCAAAGTAATGGTTTCTGGTAAGCTCAATCAGAGAACTGAGGTGACAGGTTAAATGGCTGCAATAAAATCTGGAGAGTGACAGGTGCCTTCAGGGAGACACAGGACCAGAATATTTGCTAACTTCAGGCAAAAGCTTTCGGGAAGATTAATTAGAATTTTTGATGACTTGCTAGAGGCCAAGTGTGGGCAATGTGATAGTATGAAGCTCCTGGGGGTTACAGTCATGCAGGGATTTCCATTCTGGCTGGCTTTTCCTCCTGGAACCCAACCAGGCTCTCCCAGGGAAGACTGAAGAAAGCTCCTCTGTGTGGTGTTGGCTGGGGTAGAGAAACAGCAGGTACAGCTAAATCCTTTCCCCTCATCTTCCATAAAAAACAAAAAGGCTAAAGGGGAGTGAGGAAGGACTTCAAAGCTTGTAGCCCGGGGTTCTGGTGGAGCCTCACTGCAGTGGGGGAAGGAAACAGAGGCCTACAAAATAAAAGCCTTAATCTCAAGGGAGGAGCACCAAAAAACCATTGCCAAGGACTTCAGTGTTTACCAACCACAACTGGGGAAAAGGAATAGGGGGCAAAGGAAAAGGAGAAAAAAAGCAGCCTATCCCTGGAGGAGGGACAGGAACACTCAAGAGGGCCACATCCCTGAAACTCTGGTTCACAGTGCCTTCCAAACATTAAGGCTTAATGGAATACAACACCAAAAGCATGATGCATAAAAGAAAAACATTGATAAAATGAATTTCATCAACATTAAAAACTTCCACTCTTCAAAATATACTATTAAGAGAATGAAAGGCAAGCCAGAAATTGGAAGAAAATACTTGCCTTTCGCATATCTGATAAAAGACTTGCATCCAGAATATATAAACAACTCTTAAAACTCAGTAAGAAAGGGGCACATGGGCTCAGTCAGTTAGGCATCCAATTCTTGATTTTGGCTCAGGTCATGATCTCAGGGTCAGGAGACTGAGCCCTGTGTCAGGATCCATGCTGGGCATGGAGCCTCCTTAAGATTCTCTCTCTTACTCTCCCTTGGTCCCTCCCCACCAACCACTCACTCTCTTAAAAAAAAAAAGAAAGAAAGAAAGAAAAAGAAAAGAAAAAAAAGGAATTAAAAAAACACCCCAGTAAGAAAAACAACCCAATATTAAAATGGGCAAAAAAAATCTAAAGATCTTCACCAAACACAGAAGGATGACAAACATAGGAAATGCTCAAAAATCATCAGAAGATCATTAGCAAAATGCAAATTAAAACCACAATGAGATAACACTACACACATTAAAATGGCTAAAATCCAAAAACAGACAACAACATGCTGCCAAAGATACAGAACAAGAGACATGCTCATTCTTTGCTGGTGAAAATGTAAAATCGTACGACCACTTTGGGAGATATTTATAAAGTTACACATAGACTGGGGCGCCTGGGTGGCTCAGTCGTTAAGCGTCTGCCTTTGGCTCAGGTTATGATCCCAGGGTCCTGGGATCAAGCCCCGCATCAGGCTTCCTGCTCGGTGGGAAGCCTGCTTCTCCCTCTCCCATTCCCTCTGCTTGTGTTCCCTCTCTCACTGTGTTTCTGTCAAATAAATAAAATCTTTAAAAAAAAAAAAAAGTTACACATAGACTTACCATACAACCCAGCTGTTCCACCACATGTATTTACCCAAGTGAATTAAAAATTTATGTTCACACAAAAACCTGTACAAAAATGTTTGGCAGCTTCGCTCATAACTGATAAAACTGAAAGTAAACAAAATTCTCTTCAACACAGAAATGGACAATTTATCCCAAAATGGAATACCATTCAGTGATAAAAAGGATTAAGTTATCAATTCACACAACATAGATGAATCTTAAATGCATTTTGTCAAGTGAAAGTATCCAAACCCCAAAGCTTATATGTTGTATGATTGTATTCATAAGACATTCTGTAAAGGACAAAACTTTAGAGGGATAACACAGATCACTGGTTGGGGGATAGGAAAATTGACTATTGGAAAGCACAGGGGAAGTTTTAGGATGATAGAACTGCTTATATAGTCTTGGGGTGGGGGATGCATGATTTATGCATCTGTCAAAACCCACAGACATGGACATCACAAAAAGTAAACCTTTTTCTTTTATATAGTCTGTATACATTAAAGACAGCTAAGATGTCATGGGATTCCAACATGGAATGCAGACTATGACAAATCTAATTTAATTATGTATGTATGACCTAACCTCACTGAGTAATCGTGGTGGTAGGGGAGCTGCAGGGGAGCTGACCTAAGTAACTTTGGAAAAGAGTCATTTGAATGCAGAAAGGAACTGTACATCAATACTGTGCTCTAGTTGGCAAATTCATTTTTCCTGGGGGGTGGTTAACAATTCTGAAACTGCTTTGCATGTACTTTAAGGTGAAACAAGTTAACAGAGGGAAGTTACAAATAAGCAAGAAGGGAAGCTATAATGAACCCTGCCCTGTGGTACTGGGGATGTCATCAGTATGAACTATATAGCTTATATATATACACACACACATAGGGAAACAACCATAGATATGTATAGATACATGGGTTAGTATACAGTATTTATATATTCTGCTATACATACATACATTACCCTAGCTCTCTCCCCCTGGAGAAAGCCATCATTCCCCAGGATCAAAGAGCATTCCCAAGCCTCAGATCTTGATTTCTAAATGCTATTCTCCGATAAAGACAACCAGGGCTCCTTGAAGAAATGGCTGACTCCTGATAAGGAAAACATGAGGAGCACAGAGCATACCTTCTAATACCAAAAAGTAAGGAGGTGTTAAAGATATACATCTATTAAAAGGATAGGATTGTATCAAAAGGACACAAGAGCCAAAATGAAGGAATTCCTAATGGCCAAAGCTAGAAGAATCTGAGTAACAACATAATGTGATACTAGAGTATAACCCAAAGAATAAAATAAAAATGAATGAGTCCACTCTGATACAAATAACTGAATGAGTAAATGGAGAATGATCTTCCCTACGGAAGATTTCTAAATAATATATATAAAAATCCCCCTCCCAGTAGGCAGAGGTTACTCCCCTCACCCTCTGAGTGTGGGCTGAACTTGCTTCCAAAGAACAGAATGTGAAAAGGGGAAAATAACTTTAGAGAGGAGAAACCCAACAAACACAACTTTAACCAAGTAATAAAGGACAGCATCACCAGCTATGTTACGTGACTGTCACGCATCCCAGATGCATTCATGGAAACCCACAGATACTCTGTTACAATGTGATGAGAAGGGGGCTTTTCCTTTGTGATATTCTCTTCAAAAAAAAAACAAAAACAAAAACTTTTAACTGCAGTTTAATGATTAAAAACAAAACAAAAACACTAGGGGCGCCTGGGTGGCTCAGTCGGTTAAGCACCTGCCTTTGGCGGCTCAGGTCATGATCCTGGGGTCCTGGGATTGAGCCCCACCTCAGGCTCCCTGCTCAGAGGGGAATCTGCTTCTCCCTCTGACCCTCCCTCCGCCCTCGTGCTCTGTCTCTCTCACTCTCTCTCAAATAAATACATAAAATCTTAAAAAAAAAAAAAAAAAAAAAAACAGACACAGCCCAGATTAGAGGATATTCTATAGGCTAATACTCCCCTCCACCCCAAACATTCACGGTCATAAAAAGTAAAACTCAGAAACTGTCACAGACTAGAAAAGACTAAGGAGCCATGACAAAGAAATCCAATATGGTATTCTGGATTGGATCCTGGAACAGAAAATTAAGGGTGAAATCCAAATAAAGTTTAAAGTTAATAGTAATATAACAATGTTCTTAATTTTGACAAATATACCATGGGAATTGTATTCATTTGCTAGGGCTGTTGTAACAAAGTACCACAAACTAAGTGGCTTCAACAACAGAGAGGTATTGTCTCACAGTCTGGAGGCTACAAGCCTGAGATCAAGGTATCATTGGAAGGACCACGTTTCCTCTAATGATGGGTAGGGGAAGGATCTGTTCCAGGCTGGTCTCCTAGCTTCTGATAGACCCTTGACTTGTAGCAGCCTAATTCCACTCTTCACATGGCATTCTCCCAGTATACTGATCTCCAAATTTTCCCTTTATATAAGGACAACGGTCATATTGGATTAGTCCAGAAATCCCTACTCCAGTCTGACCTCATTTTACTATTTATGTCTGCAATGACCCTATTTCTAACTTGGCTGTTAGAAGAAGCTATCTGCCATGGGCCCTGAGGTTTCCTTGTACTTTAATTCTACATATGTCATGAACCCAAAGGCCTGACTGCTCTCTTTGCCTGGGTCATTTTCAGGGTTGTATTTGCTGCAAGTAACTTTAAAAAAAAAGAGGTGATGTCTCCCTCTGAGACAAGAGAGCAGGCTTTCTTACAGCTTGCTACAAACCAGCAGGTTCCCCATATTCAATATTGCTGTCCTGTAATGCAATCCACTGTATATGCAAGCATTCATCTGGGCCTTCCATGTCACCCCTGTGGAACTTGGGGAGCAAGGGAAAACCAACACAAACATGATGCTCGATGCTGCTCCATGTGCCACTAATAAGAGAATCCTTGGGCTCTAACTCAAGAGCTTCACATCTTCTGCCAGCATCTGTAAAACAGTGAAAGGCTAACTACTAGTTTGTAATTGGGGTAAAAAAATAAATCCCAAACCCAATGTTGTCCAGCTAGCCCCAAAAGCCGTTGGCCCTCCACCTGCCCCATCCCAATCCCAGCCCTCTCCCTCCCTATAAAAATATAACTATGCTGGTTTTTATAGTAAACACTAAGTGTACATGCAAAAACACACCATCTTTTTTTTTTTATAGATATATTTTTCAACTTTTTTTTTTAAGAGGGAGATGGGAGGAGGGGCAGAGGGAGAGGGAGAGAGAGATTCTTTTTTTTTTTTTTTTTTTTGGAGAGAGAGATTCTTAAGCAGGCACCACACCCACCCCTGAGCCAAATTCAGGGCTTGAGCTCAACAACCCTGAGATCATGCCCTGAGACAAAAATCAAGAGTCAGACACTTAACCAATTGAGCCATCCAGGCACCCCTGTTTTTCAAGTCTTTTAATCTATAAGTTCTCCCTTCATCCCTCTCTTTTTCTTACAATCTGTTGAAAACAACAGGCCATTTAACCTATAAAATTTCCCAGGATTTTGCTGATTGCACATGCATGCTACCTATTTTTTGAATTAACATACAATGTATTATTTGCTTCAGGGGTACAGGTCTGTGATTCATCAGTCTTACACAATTCACAGCACTCACCATAGCACATACCCTCCCCAATGTCCATCACCCAGCCACCCCATCCCTCCCCCACCCCACCCCCCAGCAACCCTCAGTTTGTTTCCTGAGATTAAGAGTCTCTTATGGGGGCACCTGGGTGGCTCAGTGGGTTAAAGCCTCTGCCTTCGGCTCAGGTCATGATCTCAGGGTCCCAGGATCGAGCCCCGCATTGGGCTCTCTGCTCAGCAGGGAGCCTGCGTCCCCCTCTCTCTCTGCCTGCTCTCTGCCTACTTGTGCTCTCTCTCTCTGTCAAATAAATAAATAAATAAATTTTTTAAAAAAGTCTCTTATGGTTTGTCTCCCTCCTGATCCCATCTTGTCACATGCTACCTATTTTTAACAGCTGTGCATTCTTACATATCAATTTAGTCAGTCTCCTACTGATAAACACTGAGTAATTTTCAGTTTTTGCTATTACAGGGATGCAGGAGTATTTTTAAGCATGGATCTCCAAG
The DNA here is from genome assembly GCA_028534135.1 of Potos flavus. Taxonomy (NCBI): domain Eukaryota; kingdom Metazoa; phylum Chordata; class Mammalia; order Carnivora; family Procyonidae; genus Potos; species Potos flavus. Next base: position 133,905,590 of record CM052883.1, read on the forward strand.
AACTTAAGCCAACTGTTTTTGCAGGACATTTACAGAAGGTCAGACTTTGAGGAAAGAATATTCCAGAATCTCCTGTTAATGCCACTAGAATGATGGAAATGAATAGATAAATAAAAGGATTTTTTTTTCTACCTGAAAAAATTCATGGCCTTCTAAAAACCTAAGAACAACTATTAGTGCACTAATGAAAATTATTCAAGCAAAAGAGTAGAAGAAAAAAAAGATGAACTTTCTAGTATTAGTATAATTTATATTAATTCTGCAGAAAAAATTAAATCCCTTTTCCAAAAGTATCACAAATTTTTAACTAAAACCTAGAAAAGGTTTCTATGAAGAAAAATTTATCATATTAGGAAAGATTACAGAGACTAGAGTCAGAAATGAAATTCTCATACAACTCAAAGTTGGGGGTGGGGAGAACGGGGAGACAGAAGGGATAAAGGAGAACAGAGAAGGGAAAGAAGAAATGCTTCTAGCCAGAGCTATTTTAAAGGAGGAAAAGTAATTTAAGGTGGGAATTAGAACTTCCTTAAATCTTTATTGTTCATCCAGAAAAGACAACAGGTTCACATTTACTTTTATTTTCAAGTATTTTCTTAGGCAATCAGCAAAATCTGTTCCTTATTTTTAATTTGTTACTTAAAAGTTTTCGTGGACACTATGCTAAATATTTGACTAAACTCTTCACTTAATCCTCAAAACCCTCCTAATGAATTATATACCAGGAACTCCTTTCCACAGATAAGGAAACTTAAGGCCCAGAGAAGTTAGATCACTTACCTGGAATCACAGTTTTGGGGCAGGACTAAGATTCAAACCCAGGTTTATCTCATTCTAGAACAGATGCTCTAACCATTATAGCTCCTATACTGACTCTCCCAATTGATATCATCTCACCCACTTTAACCCCCTCCACAGAACTTTTTCCACTCCTGTAAGGCCTGAGTGACCCATTATTTACATCTATTCAAAAGAGAAAAGAAGGAAACTTGCTAAAATGTATGAACACCATCAATACACAGCTGTGCTGAACTGAATGCATGAAGTCTGCCAAAATAAAATCCCTAAGACACATACAACTTTAGAATATCTACTCTGCTAGAACATGGAACTATTCTGGCAAAATCCGTAGTAGCAACATTTCCCCAAGTGTACAAAAGGGTGAGAAGAATAAAATGGCCCATGGTCAAATCAGTTTGGGAAAAAATTTAAACCAATGTAAATAAGTTTCATTCCTATAAGACATTTTTTGTATTTAATATGCAAATATTAAATGTAAACTTTTAAAATACAATGAGCAGTTTTCTTACTTGGTTAAACTTTTCTTTTCATGGAACATTTACCTCTTGGGACTTGTATTTTGCAGGCTACATTTTGGAAAACACTTTAGAGCCTTCATAAACATTGTGAGAAATGAACCTTCCCTCTGAGGAAAATCCTGTACCTGTTACATAGGAGGCATCCCAAAAATGTTTAATAAGCTGAATGAACAATCTCTCATTCTATGCAGTCCTGCTGTAACATAAGCCTACAGAAAGCTGCACACTGTCGATACCCAAATCCCAATCTTAAGCATACACCTTTCTTTTTTCTTTTTTTTCATTTCATTATATGTAACATCTGCTGCCATCAAACAAGGTTGCAATCCAAAGACACACCCAAGAAAATATCCTACCTCAAGCAGAACATGATTTCTTCTGACATCTGACTTTCCTCTTTATCCAATCACATAGCCTTCTCACTCCTCTAAGATTTTCATCAATTTCCAGCTAATGTTGAATGCCATTAAATTTAAATTACTGTAACCCAAATAAGACACCAAAGCACAATATAAGCAAGATTCTTAGTATCAAACAACATTTAATAAATGCTGATTACTCAAGCTTCACTCAATCCTTCCTGACTTCAAACTGGGTCAGTAAATTCTTCCACATGGCAATAGTTTAGAGGGCTGTGCTCTATTCTCTCACCTTTTGTGATACCTTCTACTTTACATCTTCAGTTATTACCTCTAAACTGCTGGCTCAAACCTTCACCTATATCTTTACTTCTCCAGAAGCCCAGGCCCCTATTTCCAACTGCCTACTAGAATTACAGGAGTAACTACATGTGCCCTATGCTCAATTTGATAAAAACCAAATTTACCAACAAATTTCTCCCAAACAAATCTGTCTCTCCTCCTCTGTTCCCTATAACAGGTTAAGGCATCACCATTTTCTCAGTCAACAAAACTCAAAATGTTGGTGCTGTCTCTGACTCCTAGTTGTTCTCCTCCCCTCTCTGCCAACAACTTGAGGCAGTTACAAAGTACCAGAGAATCTATTTCTAAAATGATTCTCCTATCTATCCATCTGTTCTATTCCCATATTGTAGCCATGCAGCATTATTACAATTTTCCTTCCTGGCAGATTTCCGAACTTCTGCCTGACGATCTATCCTTCACACTGCTATCAGAGAAATTTTGCTAAAACACAATTTTAGGGGCGCCTGGGTGGCTCAGTCGTTAAGCGGCTGCCTTCAGCTCAGGTCATGATTCCAGGGTCCTGGGATCAAGCCCCGCATCGGGCTCTCTGCTCAGTGGGGAGCCTGCTTCTCTCTCTCCCACTCCTCCTGCTTGTATTCCCTCTCTCACTGTCTCTGTCAAATAAAATAAAATAAAATCTTTTAAAAAAATAAAACACAATCTTAATCTTGTCCGTGTCGTTCAAAAATGGTCTGTGACTCCCTATCAACTTCAAAAACATCCAAGTTATTTGGCACAGCCTTCTCTCCACATCCGATCCTGGGTAAGCCCACCACTGCATAGCACTCCTTATAATGGATACTCAGAAAGCCCTGAATATAACCTCCACTCTCCTATGTTACCATTCTTGCCACCTAGAACAAGCATACTGTGCAAAAGAAAACAGATTTTTAGAGTCATACAGACTCAAACATTAGGGTCACAGAAGGACAGCTTGGGAAACAGCCTATTTCTGAAGGGCATCTAAAAGCCAACACTGGGACCAAGATGATTCAGCCCTCAGGCCCTGATGAAAGTTCAGTTTACCTTCCCTCCTTCAATATATTTTATGCCTTAGGTAACCATAGTCCAGGGGAACTGGGTTCTGTCTTATCTTTCTATTCTACCTGTGGGCATATGTATAAATATGAATCAGCAACATTGTTTTATGTTCTCTTTCCAGGAAACTCCTCAGTTCCTATGCCTATCTACTAAAATAAGGATAGGAAGGGTGATTTCAGTCTTTGTTTGCTCATCTCCACTTAGGCTTGAGACACATTCTACAATAGTTACTGAATACCCACTCTGCCTCGGGCTGTGCAGTAAGTGCAGGAGGCAAGTCTGTGGAACCAGACTGGATTCAAATCCCACCTCTTATTTACCAGCTGTATAACACTGACGCATATTATGTAGCCTCTCCGACCCTCAATTTCTGACCCATTAAATAAGGATAAGGCCATAATCCCTTAACCAAAAATCCTTGGGTCCAGTTATGTTTTGAAATCCAGAAAATTTTCTAGATTTTGGAAAGGTAACACAATATGTATTAATACCGTTAAAAAAAAAAAATCCCAAGTGGAATCTGGTCAGCACACTGAAATAAAATGCTTTAACACTTCTGCATCAAACTACGAACATCTGCACTTGTTAGGATGAAGAAAAAAGAGCTTCAAGTACGTTCAAGTCAGATTTTTGTCACAAAAATGCACTTATCACAAACTAACCACAAACCTTTGATTCTGAGGTTTCAGAATTGCAGATAAAAGATCTGTAGTATCTGCTCTATCGGACCATGAGAATCAACTGAGCGAATACGTATCAAGTACTTGGAAGAGCACCTGGTGTACAGTAAGTGCTATAGCAGAGGGACTTATTTTTATGTGCAAGGCACTTGTGAGACTGTACAAGAGTATTTTAGTCCATCTGGGTTGCTATAAGAAAAATATCACAGACTGGGTGGCTTAATACAACACTTTTCACAATTCTAGAGGCTAGGAAGTCCAGGATCAAGGGACCTGCTAATTCAGTGCCTCATGAAGACCCTCTTTCTGGTTCACAGAAGACTGTCTTCTCACTGTGTCCTCCCTCACAAGGCAAACAGGTGAGGAAGCTCTCTGGGGTCTCTCTTACAGGGTCACTGATCCCGTTTATGAGAACAGCACCCTCCTGACCTAATCATCTCCTAAAGGCCCCACCTCCAAAACCATTCAAAACATATGAATTCTGGGGTGGTACAAAGATTCAGTCCATAGCACAGAGATACAAAAATGAATAAAAATGATTTCTTCCTCATAAAATGGTAAACTAAAACATCTAATCTCTGAAAGGGTACTAAAGGCTTCTAACCTTTGGAAGAATATTGTAAGTACAACAGTAGCGAGCAAGTATAAAATGATTACATGCCAAGCACTAGATTTTTAAATGAAATATTATTCATAAGCACTCTAAGATACTATTATCACCACCTTATAACGTCTAAAAGGAAGTTGAGAGAGATGAGGTAATCTACCCAAGATTAAGTAGTGGACCCATTATTTAAACCCAAGCATTCCGACTTGAAGGTCCATGCTCTTATGCATAACCTTATACCATCTCCTAGTATGTGTCATCTTGACACTATAAAATTGGGAACCATGATGCATGAAGGGCAACAAAATCTGCCAATATTCCTCTACTTCCCTAAAAATGACATTTTACATTACACATCATAATCTAACAATGCCAACAAAATGCAAACTTACCAAGTGTTGCAGTATGATATTAGTCCTGTTGAATGAATTAAACCTGAAACAAATGTAGAATACAATGTCTCAATGTATAAACACCATATTTCCTTTTGTTTTAGCCTCTTCTAAAAGGTATTAGGGAAAAAATGAATTTGGAACAAAAAAGGGTAGAGATTCTTTTCCCACTTTATTCTCTTCAAGGTATGTCCCCCCAAAACAAATTGAAAACCATGGTATAAAGGAGAAAGGACCTCAAAACAACAACAACAACAACACAAAATAACTGAACACAAGAGGTGGGGGAGATGGGAAGACTACAACTTGCTCCCAGGGCCTGGAGAAAATTTAAAAAGGTTAGAACTCATTAGAGTTCCATTAGTCATTTCTCCTTCATCCTCCTCTCCTTCCTCCCACTCATCATCATCTTCATCCCCTTCATCATCATGTCAAGAACCAAGTAGCACTGTAACAGATTTGGCCAAATATCCTCTTTGATGACCTCCCCTGAACTCACCTGCACCTCCATCAGAACCATCAGTAAATCAGAGTAAACTCATGTTCTCTCTTCCTGCTGACTTTACTCTGCATTTAACTTAAACATTCTGTCAAATCCTTTCTAGATTTCCATTTGATTTCAGTGGACTTGAAGATGGATCACCACTCTCATTTGGATGAAATTCTTGGAAAGAACTTTATTTTCAAAGTAAGGTTTTCCATCAAAATAAAGATCTAGTCTGTAATCTGATTTAATATCTTAGAATTCTGTTGCTTCAACTCCGGTCAAATAATGCACTGCAGACACTTGTGGATAAGTGACAAATGTTAACACAAAAATGTAGGATTTGGGCAATCAATTCCAACCTCTTCTAAAAAAAAGTGGTCAGCAGTGTTAATATGTCTGTTCTACTTTCAAAATCTCATTGCCTTGTTCAAGTCTACTGCATTCTGTACTTCATTAATATATTCAACTGCTCCTTGCTGTTCTTTTTCTGAGGTCTCATGGGCCCCACTGTGGTTAAAGTTGAGTTCCTTTTTACTGACCTTGGTGAGGTTGGGGATGGGGGAGGCAAAGGCTGCAGGCAGCAACTTGGTTCAGTCACCTCTAGTAATATTTTATAAATGGTCATCTATACAAAACCATTAAAAGCCAATAAAAAATATTTATTTAAAAATATTTCAATAATACTTATGGAACATAGTCATGATAGAAATTACAAAAAGAAAGCAAGCCATAAAATAAACATAACACTTCTAAGTTTGTTTCAAAGGTGTTTGGCTAGGCATACAAAGCGTAGGACACAGCTTGGCAAAAGTAATGGGAATGGGCAGGGACTAGAAGGGGCATGAGGAAGGCCTCTGAGATGCTCGTACTATCTTTTTTTTCTTGATCCAGGTGCCAGTGAAATGAATAGGTCTGGTGTGTGAAAATTCATCAAATTGTGTTTTTATGCTTCGAGCTTTTTTTTTTTTTAAGATTTTATTTATTTGACAGAAAGAGAGCACGAGAGCACAAGCAGGGGCAGCAGGAGAGAGAGAAACAGGCTCCCCACTGAGCAGGAAGCCTGATGCTGAGGGCTCCATTCCAGATGGGATCAAGAAGTGAAATTTAAGATGTATGAAGTAAGGTCAAAGGTGGAATCTATAGCAGCAGCAGCAGCCTGATTAAGGACTATGCACATGTTTGATACATATACTATCTGAAGGAACTCATAAATCACCAATTCACTAATTTTTCAAGGGTACTTTGAGATTTTGAGGGGCAACTGTTTAGCTGAGGCATTAAAAAAAGGTAAAATGCCCATTGACACCACTGTAGCCACATTTTAGGTGACTAAATTTATAAAAATAGTCATAATACATCTCTCCAGAATTCTTTTTACCTTCCTCTTATATTACATTTAAATTGAATACTAGTATCCCAAAAAAAGGGAAAACACTAATTTGTTTAAATCAGTCACACTTCACATTCCTAGACTAGCATATTTTGAATTTGCCTTACCATAAGTAAAATATTTATTCTAGCCCAGTAATTCCACAACTTGTCTGCACATTAGAATCACCTGGAAACTCTAGTAAACATTCCAAAGCCCAGTTCACACCCAAGACCAATTAAATCAAACTCTGGAGGTGGGACACGGGCATAAATATTTTGTTTAAAGCTCCCCCAAATGATTCAAAAAAGTTTTCATTAAAATCGGCATTTTATAAAAATTAAACTGAAGTGACAGATACTAGCTTATTTAGGGGTATTTTCTAAATAGGGATTTCATATAGACTTTTAAAATCTGAACAATATTTATCCTGGAGCACCAGTTTTAAAATTTTTTTGAACTTAAAAACTTCCAAACAGATAAAACTGAATTAAGAAAGAAAAATTTAAGCACTAATTTCTTTAGATCCAGAATAACCCTGAACTCCTTAATAAGACCAGTACCCAAATGCCAGTTCAAGGTTAAAGATGGTACTGCCAGAGTGGCAAGTCTTATCCAACAGTTTAAGTACCACCTGTGGCATAGAGACACACAGACCTAACTTCAAGTCCTAGTTTCATTCATGAGACAGAATTGTAGCTCATTCAAAGAAAGTTAATGTACACCTACCAAGTGCAAATGCACAGCACTGTGAATAGAATTTTAAAGATCTCAAAAGCGCTGGACCAATTGCTACAAAATAGAAAAACCTAAGTACAACTAAGTTCCTTACCAGACTCTATATAATCACATTAATTTTATTTGTTCCAGTTTCTACTCAATTGTTATCTAAAATCTGCTATTAACTTTAACATCTCAAAAATGTATTCAGTCCCCAAATCTGAATTGAAGGTCTTCCCTTTCCTTGTTGTTGGCTCCAGCACTGCCATCTGGTGGACATGAAGAGGACATGCACCTTCCAGCTACTGCTAATTTACTAAATCACTTTATCAGACTTACTTCCTTCAGGTGATGGTCAACTTACCTGCTTGGAGCAGCTGTTCTCAAAGTGGGTACCTGGACCAGCACCATCAGGATCCCAGGGGCACATGTCAGAAATGCAAATTGTTGGCCCCACCCCAGACCTACTGAATTCAAAACTGCTGGGTGAGCCCAAAAATCTGTGTTTAACAAACCTTCCAGGTGATTCTGATACATGCTGACGTTAAAAACAACTGTCTTAAAAGGATGAGAACATTATGATTTAGGAGATTTCTGCAAATTATTCACATGAGTTTACAAAATTAAACAACTTTTCATGGAACTGTTTAACATGAAATAATGAAAATAGTGCTTAATGAAGATTACAGCAGAAGTAGACAAGGTAGAAGGTGAATAGAACAGAAAATCAAGCCCAAGACCAAGAAATTCAGGCATGAACTGATGAACAGCAGCCATACAAACAAAGGAATGCTTTATTAGGAGATATTATGAAGTTAAAACTCAACAGAAAGGAAAAGAACTTTGCTAATAACAATTCGAAGAGTTCAAGCTAGGACAGCTAAGAGATTATAGGTACTGAAAAGGCTGGCAAGGAAACTAGCTGGTTTGTAGAATGAAATATGGAGTCCATTTTCAGTTTCTTGAGACTGTATTGACATAAATGGAGACATTCAACAGCAAGTAGAGAGACTGGAGTTTGAAAAAGTTAGAACTGAAGCTATGTCACAAAGTCACATGAAGAGATAACCACTGAGGTATAAGAACGTCTCAGCTGTCCTTGAGGAATGAAAAACCTGTAGTTGAAATTAGTGGCCTGAATGCTGCCTGCGTCTACTAATGTGTTTTGTCTGGCCAACAGTGTTTTAAAGCTAGACATTTAAAATCAAGAGATTTCACCAAAAAATTCAGTTTCCCAGAAAAATTAGTAGTTATAGAAACCTTGGGTCTACATCCTATCATGGCAACAACGCCTGGGGCTGAGAAGCCAGCTTCTTTAGACAGAGCACCTTCTCTAACTCAATAAGTTCCCTACTAGTCCCCACTGCTGTTGTCTAGCCAGCATTACTCAATGCTTCCTTCTTAGCCTCTGCATTTAGGTCTGTGACTCCTAACACAGAAAAAATATTGAGCCTTCAGAAACAACTATATAGAAGAAAAGGAGGCAGCTCAGGAAGCAAGAACCGAAACAATGTAGTTCAGCAGAGTATAGAACAGATGGAGAAAGCAAGAAGTACTATTGACAATTTAAAAGATCAACCTCTTTGAAGAGCCTCCCCAATCCTCTCTTTCATTTCTAAATCTCTCTCATACTTGTACTTTTCCTTTAAGACACTTATCGGAGTTTGTAACTAAGTATTACTTTTGTTTAAATATTTGTCTGCTTTCTTTTGGGACTTCCAGGGTCTTGATAAGAAACAATAGCAAGTAGCCCAGGTTGGCTACAGGGTAACAAAATTGCCTAGAACTCCCAGAAGCCAGAATATAACACTAAGTATTATAGAATTCATGAAGTAAATTAGGGCCAAATCTTTGAAATACGGCTGGGAAATTCTTATTTAATTCCATAAGTAGGAGGACACCTCTAAGAAATTCTTAGCAAAAGAATGGCAGGCCCAGAAGTGAACTTTAGCAAGATTAACCTGGCAGTCACAAGCAGAAGCTATTCAAGTCGGAAGAAGCCCACCAATCAAGTTTCTGCAAAATGAACAACTGAAAAATTTGAGAGGATTATTCAAATTTGAATCAGCAGGAAGAGATAAGGATTGGGAGTGTGGGAGAACTTAGACAACTTTAAAAATCTAGAAGAATAATAGCTCCAAAAAGTTGAAAGTGCAGGTGAGTATGGGTTACCCTTCTGTGCAAATTAACACTAGAGGTGCAAATGAGACATTTGGGGGGTTGTGACTCGCACTAGCATTTAGGATAAATCAAGATTAGATACAAATTTGAGAGTTCTCTTCAGAGAGGTACTTCATTTGGGAACTCCCCCCCAAAATGCCCAGGAGCTATACTGGCACCATGACAAGATAAGAATCAGTGGAGAGGTACATAGGAAAGACAATGCCAGAGAGCCAAGGGAGACTAGAGTTCTAGAGGAACAAGAGGAACCGCCCAACAATGTCGACCATAGCACAGAGGACTTATTTCCTCTCAAAAACACTCTGGGGCACCCTATTTCTTAATACATTTGTGGGTTAAGCTATTGTAGACTTGGTGACACTGGTCTCAGGTCTCTGCTTTGCTAGGGCAATACCTACTCCAAAGCCCTGGAAAAGGCATCCCTGAACAAAATCCCCTCACTGGTGGACTCATCTAATCAGTCTGAGCCTTGAGATGAGGAGTGAAATAAAGCCAGCCTGAACTCTGGGGATGACAGATTCTTTCCCAAGTCAGTTAATTTTGTTAACAGTTCTTCCCAATTCGTTTCTCAAATAATTTGGTATTTGCTCACAACTTCAAAACTTAGCAGCAATAATGACATGTGCTGATTTTCTTTGTATTTGCCCTGTCTCTCCCTGTGCTGTTCAGAGACACAGGGGCACCTAATTTCGAGGTATTAAAAAAATGAAGGAAAGCAACTCTTCCATTTTTCTTCATTCATTGGGAACCAGGTCTGTGGATTCGATCGTAAAACAACCAGGCATTTATCTCTACAGAAATAACTGTTCTTCCTAAACCAAAGGAACATTCCCATCTTTTTCCCCCAAGGCAAAGTCAAAGGCTAAGGAACCCAGCAACTGAAGTTATGGAGTAAATTAGATGGTTCTCCCAAGTGGTCACAGCTGCTACCTGAACGCACACCGGCAGGCAGTAGGCCTCAAGACTAATGCACCCTAACTTCCTAAAGTCATTACTACAGATTTCCTTAGCAGAGCTCAAGCCGCACTCAGAAGCACTTTCAAAAGTTAAACATGATGTTTGCATAGATCTTCCACCAAGCCACTGTTAATGTGTCCACAACACTAGCCTGAAAGTTCCACACACCTGGATTAACGCGGAAGCCAGCCGACAGAACTGAACAATAAAGTCACTGCCAGGAGCGTTTGTTAGCTGCACAAAGCATGCCACAAAATTCCTGTCTCCCAAACTATACTCAGCTTTGAAGAAAGGAAATGGGGGACAAAAGTGAAGAAAGTAGTGTGGGGGTCAAGGCTGAATAAGAGCCAGAGGGGCAGAAACGAAGGGGATGCTGCAAAGGTGCTAAACACAGTAGGAGCGAGACACAGAGGGGGGTGGGCTCAGGTCTAAGAGTTGTGCCTCCAAGGGTCACTAGAAACTTCGAGACCAGGCCGTCCCCACCGGCGCGCGACCCTCTGTCACCTCGGCGAGCGCAGCCCAGGAGCCTGCACTAGACAGCTCGCCCACTCGCTCACTCACCTCGACATGAGCCTCCACATCTGCTGCAGCCCCATGACAGACACCCGCGCGGGCCGAAGGTAGTAGGAGGCGGCGCACGGGAGAATCTCGTGTGGTCTCACGTCAGACCCACCCACCGCCGCCCTGCTCCTCCCAGCGCCGCCGGACACAGATGACGAGTCCTCCAAGCGGCCAGAGAGGCCCACGACGGGACTTTCCCCCCATCCCCGCGGCGCGACGCTAAGGGGCGGAGCGACGCTAAGGGGCGGAGCGAGAACCGCCGCCAGAGGAAATGAGTTGAGGGCGGGGGAAGAGGGTGGGTGGGGCTTTGTTAGGGGGCGGGGCTGAGGCAAAGGCGGTGGGCGAGGTGGGGCAGGGCTGAAGGAGTGGCCTGGAGCAGAGGCAGGCTGACTGGGAGGAAAGAAATTGCTCCCTGGAGGGGCCCCTGGGTGGCTCAGTAGACCAGCATCGGACTCTCTTTGGCTTTGGCTGGGATCAGCATCTCAGGATCTCAGGATCGTGGGTTCCAGCCTCATGTTGGGCTCCCCTCTCAGTGGGAGGTGTGCTCGAGATTCTCCCTCTGCCCCTCACACCTCTCTCAAATAAATAAATACATCTTTAAAAAAATAAAAGAAAGGAATTGTTCCCTAGAGGCTCTCTTGGGATAGACTTGACCAGCAGACATTGACATGAAAGACTTTGCTTGAATTTCAAGATTTTTTAATGAAAAATAAAAATTTAGTATTCTCTTCCTTGAGAATCAGATGAAATACACTTGATAATAGGATGCCGATGTAGTTTAATCCTGGCCTTACCACAGCAGAAGTTTTAACATTAGGATTGGTATATTTCAAGTTTTTTGGAAAAGTTATAGATCCCCCACTCTTCCTCAATGGCAGACAAAATTTGTCTTATTAAGAGGTGATAGATACATCTTTTAACAACAAAACTGAAAGTTACTGTTATCAGTGAAAGCATAATTATTTTCGGAAAGGAGCTTACTCTTAAATGAAATCAAGGTTTACCTTATCCATTAGGATTCACTGTTAAGTTGATTCAGAAGAATGTTTCTCTGTATCCAGATACACCCAGATGTCCAGCCCCAAACATTTCATCACCACTAAAGTATTGACACATTTGTCAGAAAAAAGGAATTCAGTGAAGAATTTCAGAGGGAGGGAAGTTAAAGGAATTAGTCTTGGCTAGTTAACATTTAAGAAGATACTATCAAGACTTTGATGAAAAATTGCTTTTCTAACTTAAATCAAATGTAATTACCAAATGCCCACTGAACAGAAGACACACAGGCATCACAGAAGGAACTATTGACCCGTAATTCAGTTTTTAACCAGCTCTGGAACATCGATATCTGATATCAGCATCTGACATTGACATCATGTCTCATTCAGTGTGCCCAAAAAAATGAACAGATCATTCAACCCAGTACAACAGGAAAGCACGAGCTTTCCTGTTAAACAACCCAAGATTCAAGTCTTCCCTGTTCCTGAAGCTCCATTTAATGCAACCTGCATCTCACAAGGCCCCATGCTTAGCAGGGCCCTGTGCTTGGTTTAATGTTCTACTTTTAACAATTTTTTAACAAGGTGCCCCACATTTTCTTTTTGCTATAGGCAGGCTTACAGATTATGTAGTCAGTCATGTCCTGTCCCTAGCATGCTAATAGTTTTGTGACCTTGGGCAAATTATGTAATCCAAGATGTTTTTCAAAAGTGTTCATATCATTTTGGACTAAGAATTCTAGTTACAGACAACCCACAGAATAGGAAAAAAATTGCAAGTGATGATATATTTAATAAGGATTTTGTAGCTGGAATATGTAAAGAACTATCACAACTTAATAATAATTTAAAAAATCATTCCATTTCAAAGTGAGCAATGGATCTGAATAGGCAGTTCCCCAAAAATCTACAAATGATCAATAATCATATGAAAAGATTCTCAACATGATTAGCCATCAAGGAAGTATAAATCAAAATCATAATAAGATATGGCTTCATACCCACTAAGATGGTTATAATCAAAAAGACAAAATAACATGTGTTGGTGAAGATGTAGAGAAATGGGACTCTTCATACACTGTTGGTGGGAATGTAAAATTTTATGGCCATTTTGGAAAAAACCTGGCAATCCCTCAATTGGTTACCTTAGAGATAACCAACTGGTTACTCTATCCCTCAGTAGAGTTACCTTAAGCCTAGTAATTCCACTCCTATGTATATACCCAAAGGAAATGAAAGTGTACCCCCACAAATGTTTACAGCTACTCAAAATAACCAAAAAGTGAAAACAACTCAAATGTGTATCAACTGATGGATTTTTAAAAAGTGATATATCTGGGGTGCCTGTGTGGCTCAGTCAGTTAATGTTTGCCTTCAGCTCAGGCCATGATCTGGAGTCCTGGGATCCAGTCCCATGTTGGGCTCCCCACTCAGTGGAAAGCCTGCTTCTCCCTTTGCCCCTCACCCAGCTTCTGCATGCACTCAATCTCTCTCTCTTTCAAATAAATAAATAAAATATTTTTTAAAAAATTAAAAAATAGTTTAAAAAGCGATATATCCAGAGTGCCCAGGTGGCTCAGTCAGTTAAGCATCTGCCTTCAGCTCAGGTCATGATCCCGGAGTTCTGAGATCAAGTCCTGCATCAGGCTCCTGGCTCAGGGGGAGTTTGCTTCTCCCTCTCCCTCTGCCCCTCCCCCTGCTTATGCGCTCGCACGCATGCTCTCTCTCTCTCTCTCTCTCTCTCTCCCTTCTCAAATAAATAAGACCTTTAAAAAAAAAAGTGATATATCCATATAATGAAATATTATTTGGCAATGAAAAAAATGAAGTAGGTACATGCTACAACATAGATGAACCTTGAAAATGCTGTGCTAAGTGAATGGAACCAAGCACAAAAGACCACATGTTGTACAACTTCATTAATATGAGTGTCCGGAATAAGCAAATGTATAGAGACAGAAAGTAGACTAGGGTTTAGAAGGGGTGGTAGAATAATTGGAGGATGCCAGCTAAGAGGTACTGGGTTTCTTTCTGGAGTAATAAAAATATTTTTAAATGTATTGTGATGGTTGCTCTATATTAAAAGCCATTGAATTGTATACTTTAAATGGGTGAACTGTATGGCACGTGAACTATATCTCAATTTTAAAGTCAAGGAATTCTAGTTGTTCCACATCCTCATCAACATTTTGTGCTGTCCGTCTTTAATTTTAGCCAGCTGATGTGTGTGTTACCTCATTGTGGTTTTAATTTGCATTTCCCTGGTGTCTAATGATATTGAGCACTTTTTTGTGTGCCCATTATCTGCTTTGGTAAAGCGGTTATTCAATTCTTTTGCCCATTTTAAATGAGGTTATCTTTTTATTATTGTTTGATGTAGTCATTATCTAATGCTGTTACAAATTGCCCCAAGATTCAGCAGCTGAAAATAACAAACATTTATTATCTCTCTCAGATTCTGAGACTCAGGAATCTGAGAGAGGCTGAGAAGTGGTTGTGGCTCAGTTGTGGCAGTCATGGTGTTTGCTGGAACTATAGAGTCACCTGAACACTCAACCAGGGCAGGAGAACCCCCTTCCAAACTCACTCATGGGCTCGCTGGCAAGCTTCATTCAGCTCCTCACCACGTGGTTCTCTCCACAGGGCTGTCTCTCCAAGAGAGAGAAGCCATGGTATCTTTTATAACCTGATCTTGGAAGTGACCTACCATCGCTACCGCCTCATTCTATTGGTCACATGAACGACACTTGCCATGGTGTGGAAGGGGACTGGACCAGGGAGTGAATACTAGCCGGCTAGCATCATCGAGACTTGTTTGGAAGCAGGCCACTGCTCTCGAATTCTTTTTCTTTTCTCATTTCCAACCAGTCATCAAGGCACACCAATTATTTCTTTGAAGCATCTCTCAGAATTGCCCTATCCTCTTAACACCCTGCTGCTACCATTCTGGAACCCATTTGAAACTCATTCCAGATCTAACTTCTCTCTTCTCCCCCAATCATCACACCCTTCAATTCACTGTGCATTTCACTGATGACAAATCCTCCTAAGACACCATGTACCTTTGGCTTATTTTTCAGCTGTTAAGTCATCTCACGATTGTCTATAGCTATGTTGTCCAATACTAGACACATGTGACTATTAAACACTTGAACTGTGGTCCATGCGAATGAGGAACTAAATTTTTCATTGATTTAAATTTAATAACTGGAGGGGTATAAAACATTTTTAATATTGATTACATGTCAAAATGGTAATATTTCATACATATTGGATTAGGGAAAAGATATTAAAATGAACTTCACTCTTTTCTTTCTATTTTTTTTAGTGTGGCATAGAAAGTTTGAAATTACATATGTGACATTATTATTGAACAGCAGTGGTCTATAATATTGAGTTCAAACTGACTGACCTTTGAGGCAACAGAAACAGGGCTCCACCTTAACTATCCAGATTCATTTCCCATGTAACCTGCCCTCCTCGTTCCTGTCACAATCTCTTCTGGATGTCCCCGAGGCCATAGTGTTGATTTCCTGCCTCGGTACCTTGGCTCATGTGATTCCTCAGGCCAGAAAAGCTGTTCTTTTATCCTTTTCTAAAAGTTTTCCATCCCGAAAACCTGTCTTGAGTCTTACCTTCCTGCAACGGTCTCTTATTCTAACCTGTACTGGGCTCTTTTTTTTTCTTTCCTAAATTTGAGTTAGACATCTAATCAGCATCATAGTTCATCACCCATTTCTTGCTTAATTATCTGTTGAATGCTAATTTTCTCTCTCAAATAATACATTCCTTGAGGATAGAAACTGTATCTTCT
>CM052883.1:133921919-134018004 GCA_028534135.1 Potos flavus
CATGAAGGGCTCCTGAATCCAACTTTAAAGGATATTTAAGCAGAAATATGATATAATCAGATTTTAGTTCTATCAGTATCACTTTGAAGTGTAGGCAGTGGATCAGAGAAACATGTCTGGCTCCCCACACCTCTCCCTCTATCTTTTCTGCACCTTCATACTTACTGGACTTGCAAGAAGTTTTGATTTGCCCTGGCTTGTCTGATCCCAACTGTATTTCATGACATCATCTCACAAGACGGCTTTTAATAGCTATTTATTTACGTATTCCTTTTTGCTTTTGTCGTATTTGCTGAGTAGCCAATCTGTTTCTCATTTTCTGAACTCAGCAGAGCAATCTGATTAGCCTACCTTAACTTTTCTGAGCCATGAATGCGCCACTTTAGATCAAGGGGCCATGGGGTTTAATCATCTATTTGAATACTGGAGATGTTCGTGGCTTTCAAGATCATGTGGGTTTGGCAGGGAAAGATGGCTTATTTCTCAGATCATCAACCGGTCTCCCTGCCCAGAATAATGATTCAAAGAGCAGCCGATAAAGATAGGAGCATTAATAAAATAGAAACATTTGAAAACAAAAATTGTCCTTGTAAGAAAAAAAATGTGCACAGAAACATTCTAGAAGAATATCTGCCCCAAATTTTAACAGGAGTTATCCTTAAGTGGTGGTGAAAATATGGGTGACTCAGTACTTTTCTATGATTATTTATATTTTCTATTGTTTCTCATGAGAACAGTTGTTTTATTTTTAAAAAGTGGTTTTAAGGAAATAGCAAATACTGCATAAAACCTACCATATTTTTCTTGATAAGTAATTCTCAAAATATTTTTTGGACAAGTTTTCTCTTTACTACATGCACTAGATTTCTAGGGAGTTGTCCACAGGTGGTGAATGTACCACATCAAAGAAGACTGAAAGGCTTTTAAAAAAAATAAAAAAGACTGAAAGGCTTATGTTTTTTCCATAAAATAGTCTCTCCAAATAAAATTCTTAGAAAAGCATTAATATGGCTGGTCTGAAGCTAGTGAGTTATCTCAGTTGACTGTTTATAGTCAAGTTACAAATTGAACTCCTTATTCTACTCTTTCTCCTCTTCTCACTACTGCATTTGACTAAAAAAAAAAAAAAAATATATATATATATATATATACATATATATATGTATAGGAGAATTTTAAAAAGAGAAAAAGCTTTAATACTTTTCTTGATTCTGATATGTTGCATGTCAAATTGTATCTCTCATTAAAAATACATGCCTAACACACAACATAAAATGTAATGCTAACATTGTAAAGACTGTAAAAAAAACATAGGCCTTGATACACAGTAATAGTACAGTGTCTATTTGTACATTTCTAATACCTGGCATATTCCTAATATGCAATGTCAAATTATCTTCATTATTTAAAAATATGTACATTACATAGGTATGGTCTTGAAGACTTTGCTTGAGCAATATATATTTAAAATTACCTCCTCAAATGAGTAAATGAGTAAACTGATCTGTCCTACCAAGTTTGGTAAGTTGGGTTACAAATTCTGTGACGTTAGCAAGTCCCACAGGGAACTGTGTAATCAGGAAGATCTTTTGTAACAATTATGGCCTTTAGACTCTTCTGGGTTTCTCTAAAACAGTTTGTATGTATGCATACATAGCAATAATAGTTACAAAAATGTAAGTAGGTTAAAATTTGTTTGAAAGTATGCATAGACTTTCCTCTGACGAACATTAGGTTCCTTAATATCTTATATCTCTTTTGGGGAGGAGAAATGAAATCAAATGAATGTCAAAATAATATGTTTTTCCACTCATACAAGAAAGCTTTGAGTCATTTTCAGAGCCACTTTTATATTGTTCTGATGCTCAATGGGTGAGACTGTCTACGTTCTTAATAATATATTCACTTTCCCTAAGAGCTAAGGAAAGAAAGCTGTAATTTTCAGTATTCCTTCCATGCAGCTACAATGTTCAAAAACCCTCCTTCCATGCAGCTACAATGTTCAAAAACCCTCCTTCGAGGCTCTTTCCTCCAAATCCTAAATAAAAAAAAAAACAAAACAAAACAAAAAAAAAAACTCATCCCATGATATGGTTGTAAAATCAATGGAAATTTGTGAAATTTCTGCCTATATTTAGGAGCAAAAGAGTTGCTTAGAGCAAACAGATGGTGGAAAGCAAGACAGCAATGTTTGGTATGTGTTCTTAAGATTCAGAGTAGAAGAAGTAGGAAATAATTTGCAGCTGATCCAAAATTGATGGTAAATGGTAACATCAAAGATTTCTCTTTTTTTTTTTCAAGTTTTAACTTGTGACTTCAAGGATAGACTCTGGTGTGTGTTACGGACAGAACCTCCACTCTCGCTGGAAGTGTTGGAGAACAGGAAGCCAGAAATGGCATAAAGTGCGTGGTGGCTGGGAATTCACTTTCTTTTCCTCACCTTGGTGTCAAGCAATGGTCTGCACCTTTCATTTAACTCATTGGTCCTCACAGAGGCATCTGTTGAGCTGCATTTACTATTATTTCCAAGATAAAATTTGACTGTATTTGCCAAGTAATATATTTAACTTTTCTTGTGGAAAAAGAGGGGGGAAATCTGCATGAAAAAAGAAACTGTGAAATATATTTTAAAAAAATAAAAGGAGACAAGTGTATGTTCTTTCTAATTTTCCAAGGTTTTCTTTCCATTTATAGCATTTCTTTTGTGGAAACTTGAGATTAGTCACAATAAGCAAACATTTCAGTGTCGGTATATTCTATAAAAACAATTGTGAAAATTGTTTAGGGTCAGATTTAATATTTGTGAAAGCATTTTAAAAGCTAGGATTATTTTTAAGTTGTAAGCTATTAGGAGTCATAGCACAGTCCCATGTGCCCAAATATAGGTCTCCAAATATTACCTAAATAATGAGGCATTTAGGGGCGCCTGGGTGGCTCAGTGGGTTAAAGCCTCTGTCTTTGGCTCAGGTCATGATCTCAGGGTCCTGGGATCTAGCCCCGCATCGGGCTCTCTGCTTAGCAGGGAGCCTGCTTCCCTCTCTCTCTCTCTGCCTGCCTCTCTGCCTGCCTCTGCCTACTTGTGATCTCTCTCTCTATCAAATAAATAAATAAATAATCTTTAAAAAAATAATGAGGCACTTAAATATCAGAGAAGGAAGTTACTAAACAAATGAAAAACCCAGTATAATCAGCATATGAGAGATCCACTTCTTGTCTCCTCTTGTCTTTCCAGTCTCTTGTTGGCTTAAGTTTTACCAGAATGAGTTGGTAATATGATGTAGGGAGGAGATAATATGGGTGCGGCTTAGGAAAAGAACTTGACTCTGGGTGTTAGACATTTTAAAGGAGCCTCTTAAAGTTCTGTTATGGAATGCCTAAGAAATTAAAAGATTTTTAATGTCCTATTCCCTATGAAATGAATGTCATAATCATCCTTGTCATGTAATATCCAAAATATAGATTATGAAATTGTTAACAGTTCTAAAAATAAAGCTAGACAAACTTATTCCAAAGCAAAGTACACAAAAGGAATAAGCAATCAGGATGTAAATATTCTGAGATAACAAAGTATGCAATAAAATGATCTTACAAACTAAGTATCACGGAGGATCCAACAATAAGTTGATTTTAGGTTTTCTCTGGATAGCTAAGGAAAACAAGAAAATATCCAGGAAAGTTTAAGAATTGGAGGAAATGACTCATTGATAATATGCGTGCTCTAGCGGATAACCTTTGTACTGAACAGCAGAACACTCTACACCTAATCAGGAGGGGCCGGGCTGGGAAGTTTACTAAGGAATGTTCAAATGAAGCCCAGGAGAAGGCAATCCAGTGTCCTTTCCCTGAACTTTTGGCTCTCGGAGTCCTGCATTTACTTTAATTTAATTCAGTGTTAATTGAGATAGAGGGGAGCTGAGACCCTAAGGATCCATATACTTCAAGGCTTCGGCAAGTATGTATATTCTACATCAAGCAACATGTCTGTGGAAAAGTAAGTGGGAATGCATATAATTCCCATTTTATGAACATATATACACTCTGTGTGTGTAGTGATAGAATAAAGATAAATATTTAAGCCAAAAAAAATTTGTTAGGCAGAAGCCTGTATGCCCATGCTTTGGCAAACGCCTGTAAATATACCTGCATGACTTGTTCTAAAAATTTATCCTTTGCTTCTGATACCTCAGCCACTTGTAGCCCTCAATACCATATCCAATTCCCCTTAGTTTATATAGTTCAGCAAATTTGCACTGTAACTGAAGGAAAATGCAAAAAGTTGTAACATTCTATCACAAATGTTAAGGATTTCTACCTCAAATCTAAAAAAAAATCATAGATATGGTTTGTTTTCACGAGGGTTGTTCAATCTTTTCTAAGACAAGTATAAACGATTCATACTAGTTAATGATTTAAAAGGAACACAGAAATAAGATTGTGCAATATGGTGCTAGGAATCTCTTGCAACTAAGTCAATTCAAATCTATTCCTTGTGTGGGTAACCTCTATTTTCCCTATTTGTTAAGTACATGATAGCCTATAGTTAAGTCATCTTTACAAACGCCTAACAGAAGATACATGGATGGCAAATGCTGCATGACTCATTAAAATCCAGTGAATGACAGTCAAAGCCAAGTGTCCAGCAGCTGATTTCAGATTTTGAGTTGTGGCAGTGGCAGGCATGCGATGTTGATCTATGCAAGAGCAACTGGTGACTTTCAATGCCAGTTTGATATACCTGAGTAAGGATATGCCCGAGTCTGGAAAGGCTGTGAGAGCTGCCTGCGGCCACTGCTGCTACTAACCTTTATTCGAGAGGCCTTGGCTAATGTGCCATTAAAAATCATATTTCAGGGGCGCCTGGGTGGCTCAGTCAGTTAAGCGTCTGCCTTCGGCTCAGATCATGATTTCAGGGTCTTGGGATCGAGCCCCACATTGGGCTCTCTGCTCAGCGGGAAGTCTGCTTCTCCCTCTCCCTCTGCCCTCCCTTGTAGTTTTATTTTACTCATTCATTCAGTTATGCCTTCAACAGTCTATATTAAAGACTGTGTGAGAGACGCGGGGCTACTGAGGGGGGGCAGAACACGCCGCCCCTCAAAATCGGTCACTTTTGCTCCCTCTCTCTCAAATAAATAAAAAAAATTTTTAAAAATCATATTTCAAAAAGATATAAAGCATATTTAATGATATGGTGAAATGCTCATATATGATGATTAAACAATAGTTCACAAAACAAGATGTTTAGTAATACTTGTAAAAATAAATATACATGCAATGAACATTGGGGTACATGTGCCCCTTCTTTGCACCACATCAGTGTCTTTGGGGTAAATACCCAGTAGTGCAATTGCAGGGTCAAACTGTGGAAAGAGCCAAGATGCCCTTCAACAGATGAATGGATAAAGAAGATATGGTCCATATATGCAATGGAATATTATGCCTCCATTAGAAAGGATGAATACCCAACTTTTATATCAATATGGACAGGACTGGAAGAGATTATGTTGAGTGAAATAAGTCAAGCAGAGAGAGTCAATTATCATATGGTTTCACTTATGTGTGGAGCATAAGGAAAAAGATGGAGGACATTGAGAGACGGAAAGGAAGGGTGAATTAGGAGAAATCGGAGGGGAAGACGAACCATGAGAGACTGTGGACTCTGATAAACAAAGGGTTTTGGAGGGGAGGGGGTGGCAGGTTGGGTGAGTCTGGTGGTGGGTATTGAGGAGAGCACATATTGCATGGAGCACTGGGTGTGGTGCATGAACAATGAATCTTGGAACACTGAAAAAATAAAAGTTAAAATAAGTAAATAAATAAATATACATGCAGAGAGAAGATGGAACATTATACTCTAAAATGCTAATGGTTATAATATTGGGGGTGGGTTTTGTTTCCTTCTTTACATTTTTTCATATTTTTTAAGTTTCCACAAACTTTTCTTCATAATGCATTAGTTTTATAGCCAGAAAAAAAGTCAATAATTTCATCTGAAAATATTTATTTAGAATATTTTGAAAAGGTGAATTTTGGCAGATTTGCTCTATTGATATTAAGAAGCTATGCCATTGGCACAGTAATCCAGAAGAGGATGAAAGAAAGAAAATGGAAGGCTCATAAATATGGCCTAATGCACAAAACAGCTTAATGTATACGTTGGCCATCACACATTCGTGGGAAAAGGATGTTTGCTCAAGAACAATGTCAGGAAAATTGGCTAGATATTTGGGGGGTGGGGCAAACAATCAACTGAGAGCCTCGCCAAGTAATTTACAGATTACTAAAAACTTAAACCCTAAAAATCAAATAGTAAAAGGTATTCGGAGAAATATAAGTGAATATTGGTCTGATCTTTTAAAATTGCTTTTCTAGGCATAAAAACAAAGATACAGAGAAAATTCCATTAAAATTTTGATTTTGTAAATAATAAAAACCCTACAATATAATGAAAAGACAATCTAAGAAAATTATTCATAACAAATATGACAAAGCATTGCCATTCTTTTTTTTTTTAAAGATTTTATTTATTTATTTGACAGAGAGAGAGACAGCAAGACAGGGAACACAAGCAGGGGGAGTGGGAGAGGAAGAAGCAGGCTCCCGGCTGAGCAAGGAGCCTGATGCGGGGCTCCATCCCAGGACCCTGGGATCATGGCCTGAGCTAAAGACAGACGCCCAATGACTGAGCCACCCAGGCGCCCCAAAAGGTTACCATTCTTAACATATTGTCAATGGAATTGAACAAGATAAATACTAAGACTAAAATATTGCTAGTCTTGAGCTCCAAGGAGGGCAGAGGCATAACTACGTTGTCTACCGTTTATACCCATTAGCATTGTGCCCAGATACATTATAAGGAATTAATCTGTATTCAATGAATAGAGAAATGGCCAAACCTGCAAAGGTGGCTAAGAAGGGGGGAAGACAGAGGAGAAAAGGAAACACAAATGGCAAATAGACATGAAAAAAATTCAGCAATAATAAAAACGCAAGTAAGACTATGATGAGAAATTTAAAAAAAAAAGACTATGATGAGAAATTAGGAAGGGTTTTTTGTGTATATTTGATAATAGATCTGATAGATGTATTTGATAGATAGATAGATAGATTAGTTACTATCTAGCTACTTACTTACTCATCTACTTACTAATAGATAGTTACTACAGATAGGATCTATCTGCGGTAACCAGATAGGCAATACGCTCACAGCGAGGACTGTTTTGAAGGGCGGGTGATAAAGTCTTATTTTAGACTATGTAATTCTAGGAGTCTAACCTAAAGAAGTACAATAGACACTGGAAGGATAAATCTTCTAGAACTCTTGAACTCTTTAAATCTGTGTTTCCAAACTGTCTTCCGAAGAACTCTGGGGTCCTGCAGGAAGGCCCAGAATATGCCTCAAAGATGAGGAAGAAGATTCCTTTAACTCTGCATTTGACTTTTATTTATATGTTAGAGGCAATATAAGAATATTTTCTTAAAGTTTCCACTGAAAACATAAAAGTTTGGACACCACTATACTGGACTATTTGATTTCAATAAAATGCAATGGACTGTTACTTCTCAAAAACTACTGGAGAAGTAGGAACAATAGTCAAAGCATACATTCCCCCAACACTGGCCTCACAGTAATTTAAATTCCTGCTTTAGGAAACTTGTAAATCTTTCTATAATTACCTTGCAAATAGTCCAAATCTCAGATATAAAATCTGAGAATATCCAGGCCTGTCTCTTAAGAAATAAAAGATTCGTGTACTAAGATGTTCACCAGCGTCCTTTAATATGGTCAGTTTGTCCTAACAAGAACCAACTTCCACTCAGATGTCTCAACAGAAGAGATTTTATTGAAGGGACTATTTACAGAAGTTCTGGGTTCGGTTTAGGGAAGGGTGAAGGGATATAACAGAACACGGAGATGATAAGAGACCTGAAGGTACCCAGGCTCTTGCAACATAAGAAGCTGTTACCACCGCTAGGACTGAAGGGATAAGGGGAGGAGAGCAAATCAACAGAGCAGTGAAGGGGAGCTGCCATGGCTTAGAGGTCCGAACGAGGAAAAGAGGTAGGAATAAATACCCCAACTTTTCTCCTTTTCTACCCTCCAACCTATTGTTGGTATCGCCCATTGGTCAATCTTACCTGGAAGCCTTCTGGCAAGAGAGCCCAGAGAAAATAGCTTATGAAAGCTCTGCCTTCAGAGAGACAAGAATCTAGCAGAGAAGGATGGAAAATGGATCTGGCAGAGAGCTAGTAGAAAATAACCAGCATACTTACAATAGTGAAATACTGGGAACCCTGATCCAATAATAAAGCAATGCTTAACTAAATGATGGTATTAGCCATTCTCTAATTAAGTAAATAATGGTACTCAAAAGACCATTATGCATTCATGGAGCACAGAAGAGACAACAAACAGCTCTGTCTGGGAAACTGCAGATTTTCTCAAATTGACAACTAAGGTGCTTTCTTGTTGCCTAAGTTTCTTATATTTTTGCTTATTACAAAAGAATACATATTTACTATAGGAAGCACACACATAACAGAAAACCAAATATCTACAATCTCACCCCTACCCCAACACCATTATCAACATCTTAGTGTGTTTATATCTTTCCAGATCTTTTTCTCTGCACACAGACACAGGAGTATGTTGTATTTGGGATGATAACATAGATATGGTTTTCTTAATTGAATTTTCCTGTAATAAGTCATGAGCACTATATCATGCAATAAATATCATTCTGCAACTTTTTAAAAGATTTTAAACTTTTAAAATGCTTGTCTCCTTGTATCTGGTTGTAACTAATTTCTATCCTCAGACATTTAGTGTGCTTTCTCTTTTGGCTATTACCAAATACACTGTGATGAGCTTTCTTGTAGTCTGTGCTGCACACATCACTGCCCTCACGCCAATTTCAGGCCACAGCCTGTTTTTCTACAGTCCTCAAGCTAATAGCTCTCATATTTTTAAAGAGTTTTAAAAACAAAAGCACATGCACAAAGAAGAAAAGCAACAGAGACATATGTGGCTTGCAATGCCTAAAGTATTTACTATCTGGGCTTTTACAGAAAACATTTGTCAATTCCTCTACTATGAATTCCCAGAAATGCAGTTTTTGAGTCAAAGGGTGTGAACATTTTTGAGGCTTTTACTGCATTTGGCAAATTGCCCTCCAGAAACGCTGAAGCAATTTATGTCCTTCTCAGTACTGAGTTTGGTCATTTGCCACACATCCCGCCTCAAGGGTCCCTGGCCTAAATCACTAGCTTTTATTCTCAGTCAACTCAATTGTGCATTAGCTTTTTAAGTTTTCGCTTCCCTTAAAAGTGTGTTTGGCCATTTACATTTTTCTTTCATGACTTAACTAATTTACATTTTTGTCCATTTTTTAACAGGATATTTATACTTTCTTCGTAAGGCCTCTATTTAAAAAAATGTTACTCTCCTATCTTGGAGATATTGCAAATTTTTGGTGGTTTTTACTTGTCTTTCATTTTAATGGGTCTTTCTGATAAAAGAAATTAAAAATTTTATAGTCAAGTCTGTCATTTTCCTTTGTAATTTTGCCCTTTGTTCCAATTTTACTTTCAGATTAAAAGCAATTCACTTGTATTTTCTCCTTGAACTTTTAAGACTTTTTTTGGTAAGATTTGATTTATTTATTTGAGAGAGAAAAAGAGAGAGTATGCAAGAGCAAGGGGAGGGACAGAGAGAGAAGCAGACTGCCCTGCTGAGCAGGGAGCCCCTAGTGGGGCTCCATCCCAGGACCCTGGGATCATGACCTGAGCCCAAGGCAGCCACCTAACCGCTTAACCAACTGAGCCACACAAACTTTGAAAACTTCTGAAAATTTTAAATCTTTTAACCCTTCTTAAATTTAGTGACAGAGAAAGGTTTTTAAAGCATGCAAAAGTAATATAATGTGAATCCTGGAGTCATACTGCTGGGTTCAGATTTGGCCTCACCACATACTACATATTTAAATAAATTATCTGACTTAAAGTCAATTTTATTCTTTATTAAGTGGAGTAAACAGTAGCGCCTGCTACGACATTCACGTAAGAATGAATAGCTATAAAACACAAAAGCATCTAGCATAGTGCCATTAGCTATTATCATAGTAGCTAGAGAATCCTCCAGGCAAAAGAACTTGAGTTCTGTCAAGCTAGAGACCACGGAAGCCAGATGGGAGCAGAAAGATGAGTTCAGTCTGAGAGATGTAAAGTTTTAAGTGCCATTTCCTGGAGTCTGACAAGTCGGATATTGCCCTAGTCTCCTGTCTTGGTGGTTCCTCACTGCTCCAGGACGAAGTGTTGACAACTCAAGGGAGTGTTGGGCAGTTGGGGAAAATACAGATAAGAAAACCTGCCAGCTGGAATTTTACAACAGAGTTTCCCAATTACTTGCCACGGAATGAGTTACAGGTTTATAGATACTGGTTTCCTTGGCCCTCCAGGCGGAAGGGCCCAGTGAGTCCAGCGGGAGCAGCCTCTTTCGTTTACCCTATTTTGGGTCTTGCAAGACTTGATCATCTCCTAGGCGTGCCATGAAGGGAAAGGATGTGCAGAAGGCCCAGTGCGCTCACAAACAAGCAATTTGCTGGGCCAGCTGCCAGGCCCCTTCTGCTCAAAATTTTATGTTGCTTTTTCAAAACTTCGACTCCTCCTCCGATTCAAAACCATTTTTAAGGTATACTGAATGCCACAGTTTAAAGGGTTGAAGAGAGAGAAATTCCCTACCCATGATGTGCTTCCTGTCAAGGTGCCCTACGCCCACACCTTATAAGGCAAGCGCCCAGGAGCCATTGCTGTGGTTTGAACAACAACTGGCACACTTGACATTTCTACGAGAATAATGGGACCCGATTGCCAGGGGCAGGAAGTCTTATCGTCCCAGCTGCCAACCCTTCTGCCAAAGCCTTAATCTCCAAAGAAGTGTACTGGAAAATGGAGGAGGAAGATTTTACAAGCGAATTTGTGGGCAGCTGCAAAGAAAGAACAGAAACAGTGGGTGAGGTGACCCGGGAGCCCTTTTCTTCCTAGCACCCCCACCCTGAATCATCACGCTCCACTCGTGACGTAACAGACGCCTGGCCCCGGCGGGCGTGGGATGCCCTGCCCCCCCTCCCCCGGCCCCGCGAGCCTCGAGGAGTCACCGCGTTTCCACGCCGCGGTCCCTGGGGAGCCGAGGGGGCGGCTGCCCCGCGGATGCTGAGGTCTGCGAGCCACTGCCGAGCCAGGCAGCGAGCGCGACGGCCAGCTTCGCCTTCCCCTCGGGCGGCCTCCGCCGAGCTCCCCGCCCCTCGCGGTCGCGCTGAGCCCGCGGCCAGACGCCGGCAGCCCCTCCGCTAGCCTCCGCGCCCGCTACCTCCGCCGCCGCCGCATTTTCCTCCTCCTCCTCCCCCGCCTCTTCCGTTTCTGGAGGGAAAGGCTGCAGCCTCCTTCGCTCCGCATCCCCGGCTTAGGTAATACGTTTTCCTTCTTAAACGTGTCCCTCGCGTCCCGCCACTGCTTCCCTACTCCTCGGAGCTGAGGGATCTGGGTCCCCGGGCTGGGCGACCAGCACGCGCCCCATCGCCCCTGCGGACAGTAGGTGAGTTAATGGGGGCCGGGAGGCTCCGTGCTTCTCCGCCCGGCCTGTGACGACCTCTGCCCGCGGCGCCCGGGCTGCCACCCGGCCCGGCCCGGCCCGGCCCGCCCCGCATCGCTGCTGCGGCCCGCTGGGCGGGGGAGCTCGCGAATCCCGCGGCTCCCTCCGCCCGGCAGGAATGACCCTAAGGACATAGAGGGTGGGAAGAAAGGTTAGCAAACAACTTTGTTTTTTAAAAAAATCGATCGTTATTAGCATTTCTAAGCCGAAGAAGCTGACAGTTGTCGAGAGCAGCGGCCCAGGTTCAACAGGTAGATGGCGTAGCTGTCAAGCGCCCCTTGGTTTTGCTTTGGGAGATGCTTCTAAGTGTCCATAGCTGCTGACTGCCGCTAGTGACCTACTAGATGAGTGTAAAATAAACATGATGGGACCATATTTAGAAAACTCTTTACTTCCTTGCTTTTAATTCTCTGCATTTTGAAAGGCGGTTTTGTGAAATGTGCATTCATAGTTGGTGTGGCCAGAATAGTAGTGGGAAAAATTTAACGGGGGTTTGGCCGGGTCGTGGACACTGTTAACACGAAGAGCGTGAAAAAAAATAAATTAAAAAAAAAAAAAGTCCCTAGATTATTTAGTCCGTTCATGAAGAATACATATAAACAATTAAGGTGTGTATTTTGGAGATTTCCAGTTTTAAAGCTAATTTTAAGGCGTTGAATAAGCAGAACTTTGCCCACTGTGTGAATGGAATTGACTTCAAAAGAGCAGTGGGTTAAGGCTATGTGGACAGACCACTTATGAATCCCACATGTCGAATAAAACATTTTTATGGCCCTCTTCTTGTGATTCCTAACTTTGAAATCAAACAAGTTTAAGGCTCAGCCCTATAATAGTCTAATGATGAAAATAATCCACTAAACTACTATTGACTGATGAATTAGCTAAGTGACCTCATTTTTCACTTAAAAAATAGGAAATATAAAGGAAAAAAATACAGGCAATGGAAGAACTCATTTCTCAACACATAGTTGTTTGAATTCTTATTTAGAAGCTACTTTATTTTTAAGCTTTTGTGGCTTTTTATACTACTCTTGAAGTTAGTTCTTGGTCATTAAGAGGATTGCAGAACATGCATAAAGTTACACTTTTTGCATAGAATAAGCTGCCATTTCTATCCATGCTTTTGGACTAAACCACCACGTGCTTGGAGATTGCAGCCTGGACTTGCCATTTGATGTGAAATATCTCATTACAGATTTAAATTATAACTATACTTGTGGTAGTCCTAAAAAAAACCCGAAAATATGTCTTATTGGACATACAAGGACTGTGAAATGAAAGTTATAAAGTTATTCCTTATATATGTATTTCTTTTATTTGTCTCCAGTAATAATTAAGAAATGTCTTATTCTACTTCATCTTGTAGGTCAATTGTGTAAAAAATAAAATTATGTTATATAAAGCAATTAATAAAAACAAATGTTTTCTTCATTTATTAAAGGTGAGGATAGTATATATGAGAACTTTTTCCAGATGTGTGTCCTTCCATAAATGTCCTTGTTAAAATATTTTGAATCTTGTAATGAAGTTAATAAAACTCTGTACATTGGTGTTTTTGTTTGGTTTAGAGTTTAGAAACAAAGGCAGAGTTGATGGCATTTTGCTTCCCATCTCTTGTGGTTAGTGTAGTGTTTCACAAATTTGCCTAATTTAAAAAATTACATCAGGTGGTGGACACCTGGGGAGGGGGCAACAAAAGTGGTTTAAAAAGATTCCCAGGTTGCAACTTGGGATTTCCTGAATTAAAATCTCTAAGGTTAGGAGATGATATTTTAATTGGTCAAATGATAAATTAAAAAAAAAAAAAGCAAGGTGGGAAAACACAGGTGGGAAGTACTGCTGCTGTGATGAATAGCTGACATAACCTCTTCTCATTCCTGTACATACAATGTTCTTAAATAGAAGCTATGGTTTTACTAATATAATGATGTCACCCATTTAGGAAATCTAAAACTTTTATATTCTTTTGTAGTTAAGCCTCCTGGTGACGGAACCTAGCAAACATTTTTGCATGTTTAGTCTCTTTTATGTGGTATACAGTATTCGTTCAAGTCCTCTGATGTAATAGGAACCTTTTATTAATGGGCTTTTAATGTAGATTCCTGTGACTAGTAAACCACAGCAAAATACTGTACTTGATCATTTCTCTCTCATATAACAGATTTATTTGCTACCCCTTTTGTGCTCCTAACTAGAGAAGACAAGCTTGCAAATTTTACTAACTTATTTAGAGCTTTTATTAAAATGACCTAACCCCATCCAAAAAAAAAAAAAAGCTTTTTGGGGGCGTAAAATATGGAGAATTATATATAAAACAAATTAGCAAAACAGACTATTAAACATCTATAAAAAAACGTGTTAAGATGAATTACCACAATGGAAAGGTCAGAGTTTTCCTTTTCTTCTCTCTCCATTCCTTTTCTTTATTTCTCTTGTTTTCTTTTGAGGGGTGGAGAGGGTTGTTTGCTGGCTTGTTTTTTAATCAACTAAATGTTTAAAATCTCCTAACTTAGTTAGCAAAGTTTAAATTAATGTAAATACTTGCTAACTTTATCAATAGATACTTAAACCTGTCCTTTACAGAGTGATGATGGTAGGTTTCCCACAATACTAATGAGAATTAAAATTAATAGCAAAAGAGTTAAATTCAAATGACCAAAGGAAACTGGTCTTTAATATTGCTAAAAGAAAGCCTAATTTAGTTACAGTGATGTCATAATTTTTCATTATCCGTTGCTTTTTAAATAGAATCTGATCTTCCATATTCTAGAACACTTCTCAGGGTTTTTTTTAGGAGTTTGTAAGGATCACTTATAATTACATATAATCCCAGTTTGATCTTGAAATAACAGGTCTGTTTTAAAAATATGGCTGATGGTTGGGGCACCTGGGTGGCTCAGATGGTTGAGCGTCTGCCTTGAGTTTAGGTTATGATCTACAGGTCCTGGGATCGAGTCCCGTGGCTGGCTTCCAGCTCAGTGGGGAGCTTGCTTCTCCCTCTGCTTGTGTGCTCTCTCTCTTTCTCAAAGGAATAAATAAAATCTTTTAAAAAGATATGGCTTATGGTTAGCAACATTAATAGGGGAGATAGAAATAAAAAATCAGATCGAGAAGATAAGTATTGCCCAGCTTAGACAGTTATCCATGGTGCAGGATTAGCAAGAATGAAAGAGAATTTAGTAGATTTACATATTGGCCCTACTGAAACATTTATGTCTTTTTACTATTTTGAACTTTTCAAGTAAAAGGACTGTATTCTTTTATTAGTTTGTGTTTCTTTAAAGGCAAATGTTACATTCAATATTGGGTATTGATTTATTCAACACTAGTAAATATCTGTTGAAAATCAACTCTTGCCTCTACAAAGTGGAAGTAGAATGACAGGAGGTATTCTGCTAAACCCAGTTTGCAAAACATGATACATAACGTGATCTATGACCTTTGCTTCCCTAATATTCAGAGAATGTATTTTGGTCATGTTATTTTATCATTACGGTAAAAAAAATCATAGCCATCTTCCAAAAAATCTGTAAAGAGCTCCTTTGAATCACATTTTCTAACAGTTACAATCTGAAAACTTGCATAATGAGTAATCCCTTACAGATGAATTTGGGTGGAAGAAAATCCTTTTAACATGTTTATCTCTAATGAAATGAAAATCAATTACCTAACAAAACTCCCACTGTGTGTCATGAGGAGATGGAAAAAAAATTTGTATCCTGCTCTCAAGGGATTTATAGTCTATTAGAGAATAATGATGCCCAAGGGCTGGCTTGGATGGGGGGGCTTAGGCCCTCATAATGTTCATTAGCCCCTCCACCCACATCCAAATGAGTGCATATGAACATAGAATCTCAGTATTAAGAACCAGTGTGATTCCTGTAAAAAAATCAACTTGAAAACAATAGCCCAGTGCCCTTCCTTCAACCTAATTTTTCATGCCCCTCCCCCAATCTCATTTTTTCCATTTAATCAACAAATATTTATTATGCCCTCATCAGGTAGATGATAAATATCAGCGGTTTTTAAAATGTGCATTTTTGGGGTCCCTGGGTGGCTCAGTCAGTTAAGCACCTGCCTTCCGCTCAAGTCGTGACCCCAGGCTCCTGGGATTGAGTCCCGTGTTGGGTTCCCTGCTCAATGGGGAGTCTGCTTCTCTCTCTGCCTCTGCCCCTCCCCACCCTGCTGGTGCCCTCTCTGCTCTCTCTTGCATGCACATGTACTTCCTCTCAAATATATAAAATAAAAAATGAAATGTGCATTTTTCAAACCTATAATTTTATTTTTCAACTCTTTAAAAATTGTAGTAAAATATAAATAACAAAATTAACTATCTTAACCATTTTCAAGTGTATAATTCACTACCATTAAGTACATTCCCTTAGGGGGCACCAGGGTGGCTCAGTGGGTTAAAGCCTCTGCCTTCGACTCAGGTCATGATCTCAGGGTCCTGGGATCAAGCCCCGCATCAGGTTCTCTGCTCAGCGGGGAGTCTGCTTCCTCCTCTCTCTCTGCCTGCCTCTCTGCCTACTTGTGATCTCTCTCTCTCTCTGTCAAATAATAAATAAAAATAAAATCTTAAAAAAAAAAAGTACATTACCTTTGCTATGCAACCGTCACCACTATCCATCTCCAGAACTTTTTCCTCATCTCAAACTGATACTCTGGACCCATTAAACAATAACTCCCACTCTCCTCTTCCTCCAGCCTCACTAACCACCATTCTACTTTCTGTCTCTACAAATTTGACTACTCTGGTTACCTCACATAAGTGGAATCATACAATATTTGTTCTTTTGAGTCTGGCTTATTTCACTTAGCATAATGTTTCCAAGGTTCATCCACACTGTAGAATGTACCAGAATTTCATTCCTTTTTAAGACTGGATAATATTCCCATGGGGCGCCTGGGTGGCTCAGTCAGTTAAGCGGCTGCCTTCAGCTCAGGTCATGATCCCAGAGTCCTGGGATCGAGCCCCACATCCGGCTTCCTGCTCAGTGGAGAGCCTGCTTCTCCCTCTCCCTCTGCCTGCTGCTCTGCCTACTTGTGCTCTATCTGTCAAATAAATAAATAAAATCTTTAAAAAAAAAAAAAAAGACTGGATAATATTCCCCAATCTCTTTTATTTGGAAAATAAATATAAAAAACAGGGAAGTTTTGAACCAGAACAGACCATAGAAATCATCTCCTTCAAGCTCTGTGTCCCTGCTTTCCTTTCCTTTTTTATGTTTACAAAAATAAGGAACACGAGTCCCTTGTTGGGGGACTTGGAACACCTGGTTGGTTCAAGGCAAAGCAGAGCCCAAGAACCAGCTTTCTTATGGCCTAAACAAAAGCTCTTCCTATCAGGAAGCCCAGGCAGACAATAAAAGGCAAGTGTTAAATGAGTTGGTGCCAAAAGTAAGTGTTGCAGGTGTTCAGAAAAAAAAGATGAAATGATTGAAAAATGTTACCTTTGAAAGGAAACATTGAAACAGATTTGAAGAGTAGTAAGACTAGATTCTGATTAACAATTATCACAACTATAAATTATATCCTACTGGAAAAGATTCTTTCTACAAGTCATACATCTTGTGTCTTTTCTTTCTGTCTTTACTTTTGTATTCTTAAAAATATGTATTCTTTCCTACAGTTAAGATAGTTACACTGAATCTGCTATTATTCATATTCCGAGGGATTTTAGGCTACATTTGTCACACCACGGTTGTTCTAAACACATCCTTGACCATATATATAAGAATTTAAACATATAGTTGAAACGCAGCAGAAAGAAAACTATCTAAATGGATGGAGTTTCCATTTAGTGAAAATGTTCCTAACTATGGAGAAGAGGCTAAAAAGGGTCACTATCAAATTTAAAAGTATTTCTGAATGGAATACTTTTTCATAGTTTTCAAATGAAGTCTGGGAAATCTTTGAATGGATACTTCATGCAAGTATCATGCTAATGGGGGCGCCTGGGTGGCTCAGTGCCTTCGCTCGGGTCATGGTCTCGGGGTCCTGGGATTGAGCCCCGCATCAGGCTCTCTGCTCGGCGGGGGGCCTGCTTCCCCCTCTCTCTCTGCCTGCCTCTCTGTCTACTTGTGATCTCTCTGTCAAATGAATAAATAAAATCTTTAAAAAAAAAAGTATCATGCTAATGTGGAACACTACTTAGGTAGATCAATTTGCATTTTTTGTTGTTGTTGTTCCCAGCATTTAATTTTTGTTACAAAGAAGGCAATACAAGTTGACCCTTTAGCTGACTAAGGCCCATCATTCTTGGTTGCAATAGCCATAGGATTCCCTGTTCTGCTTCTAAGTAACAAACGAGACACAAAGCTGACTGGTGCACCTCCTGTTTCCTTAAATTGTCAGATAAAAATCAAGCTGGGCGATGTTCCCTGTCCTCAACCTAGATCTCCTGAATCAATATATCCAAGGGGAAAGTCTAAATATCTGTATTCTTTTTTTTTAAGACTTTTGAATTTTTGTTTATTTGACAGAGAGACAACAAGAGAGGGAACACAAGAAGAGGGCAGTGGGAGAGGGAGAAGCAGGCTTCCCGCTGAGCAGGGAGCCCGATGAGGGGCTTGATCCCAGGACCCTGGGATCATGACCTGAGCTGAAGGCAGGTGCTTAATGACTGAGCCACCCAGGTGCCCCTAAATATCTGTATTCTTAACAAGTGTCCCAAGGAGTTCTTGATCTTCCTAATTTGGAAAACACTGCTTCAGCACAAGATCCCATTTGTAAGTTACCAGAACGTTGGAAACAGAGGACATTTTTGTGGTCTATTGCTGTAAGCAGCATCGGTGAGCAAAAATATGGACTACTGTGGTCCGCTAGCAGCCTTGATAGAGCTACGGTGAAGCAGACTGATCAGCTTAGAAGTAGATTGTATGTCAGGGGCATCTGAAGGTCAGGAAGGAGAGAGGAAGAAATGTGAAGGTTAAATAGATGGATTTATATATCCCATATTTAATATCTTTTCTAACAAAACCAAATTAAGCTTACTATTTTGGTCTTTAATCAACTAAATTAATCTTGTCAAGATAGGTCACCTCTAGATGACAAAGCATAACCTCAGACTCTGAGTAGGCGCACAATGTGGTTCAGGTGCTAGTCATCCAGATACAGCTTTGGTTCGTTTTTGTAAATGAGTACAGAATACACATAGACTTTTATGTCAATAAATATGGGCTCACATGCCTAATAGCACCTGGGTAATGCTGATAAAATCCAAGTACGCTAAACAGTATTGCAAGGATGAATTCTGTGTTTACAGAGCTAAGAGGAAGTTCATCAGCCGACATGTATCAAACACCTCTCAAGGATATGCTAAGAGTTATAAGAAACCACATGCACCTTTAAATCTCCTGCCAGACAGAGCATAGATAAGCAAACCAAGGTACAAGTGTTGGTGAGATGGGCTAGAGATTTGGCCTGCCTCTCTGCTCCTGTGGCCTGGGAATGTCAGGAATGGTTCCTGAAGGATCTAACTATTGGGCAGACTGTCCTCTCTCTCTCTCTCTCCCTCCCTCCCTCCCTTCCTCCATACACATACTTGGTTAAAAATATTTCTTATCAGGGGCGCCTGGGTGGCTCAGTCGTTAAGCGTCTGCCTTCGGCTCAGGTCATGATCCCAGGGTCCTGGGATCGAGCCCCGCATCGAGCCCCGCATCGGGCTCCTTGCTCAGTGGGGAACCTGCTTCTCCCTCTCCCACTCCTCCTGCTTGTATTCCCTCCCTTGCTATCTCTCTCTCTGTCAAATAAATAAAATCTTTTAAAAAATATTTATCAAATTAGAAATACAGAAAAGTGTGCAGGTTCTAAGTGCACAGCTTGATGAATTTACACAAAGTCAGCCTACTCATGCAACTATCACTCAGATCCAGAATTACCAGGGCCCTAAAGCCCCCTTCCTACCCTCTATCAATAATTCTTCCTTCTTCTCCAAGGGGAACAACCACTGTGACCTCTAACACCATAAGTTAGTTTCATCTATTTTCAAACTTCAAATAAATTCAATTGGGCCATATATATACATATTTTGTGGCTGACTTTCACTCAACTATTTGTTTCTGTGAGATGCATCTACATTGTTGCCTATAGCAGTAATTCATTCATTCTCACCGCTATATAGTATTATCTTATGTGAACATGCCACAGATTATTTCATCTTCTTATTGATGATTGTTTACATTATTTCCAGTGTCAGGTCATTACAAATTATGCTACTCATAAATATTCTTGTGCATGTCTTTTAACACATGCATGAATTTCCGTTGGGTATATGTCTACAAGGAAAATGGTTATGCTTATATTCAACAACTTCCAAATAATTTCCAACATTGACTTTACCAATTTTATTCACACCTCAGTGTATGAGTCTCATCACTCCACATCCTCACCAAAATTTGAACTTTTTAGTCTTTAAATTTGAGCTATTCCATTGGCTATGCGGTGGTATCCTGTTGTGATTTTAAGTTGCATTTTCCTGATCACTATCTTTCCATATGTTTGTTGGCCATTTGAATATCCTCTTTTACAGTTATCTGTTCAAGTTTCTTGCCCATGAAGTGATTATGAGAGAGTAAGTTAAACATCAGGCATAGAAGGCAGGTGGACAGGCATCATCAATCAGAGGGAACAGCATTTACAAATTGAGAATCTGCCCAGAGCAAAGGAATCAATGGACAGATAGTGGGAAATCAATTATTAAATGCTAAACTTAGAACCTATGAATTGATGACAGCAATATCACACAGATCAAAGTAAAATAACACCAAAAGAGTACAGATGGTCCCACACCATACAACTTGATGGATTCTGAGCAATGTTTGACAGTCGAGTACCTGAAGGTTAAACATGGCTTATCCACTGGAAAGATAATTTCATTTCCAGTGAGGTAAAGGTAGTATTTAAATACCTAGTAATGCTTACGATACAGTTCCCCTCTAGCCTCGTAACCAGATGGGCAGACAGAAGATACACAGTGGGATGAGGAGAGGCTGTTTTTAGCAAGTTGCAGGTTAGCCCTCGCTGGTTGCTCCAGCCGAGCCGATGGAGACCCCCGACATTGTGTGGGCCCACTTCTGTCCCCTTTCCCTTCTGCCAGGGCAGCCGCCACTCTTTACACTAGTTCCTAAAGCAGCGCCATATGGAGCCGGAACCAGAGGGAGAGCCAAGTCTGCTTCCCGTGCAACAGCAGTGTGCGCTACGTGGAGCCCTGGCTGGCTGCTCGGCATGTGCCCACAAGGGACACTCCCAGACATCTGCACCCCCTTGAGAAAGGCCGCCACAAACACCTTGTAAACACCGGGTATCTCCTGGAAGTCTGGCCTTCTCCCCAACGGCAATCCTGTCAGGCGGGCCCACCACACAATAGCTTCAAACTGTCCATCCTCAGAGGACGAGTGAAAAACCGAATTCAGGATACGAATGGTGGGGGTGGGGTGGATCCCTGTAGACCGGGCGAAAAGGTAGGCTCTGTACAGGTCGTGAGTTCTCTACAGGAAGAAATGAATGTCCACAGAAATGCTTTGACCTACTTGCTTATTCATGAGAAAGCAGTTCTGTTTTGTTGAGGGCCCTTATCCACGTGGTCCACTTCTGTCACTGTGAACAGCAAAAGGGCATGGCCAGCTTCTGGCACATCCAGGCTTCACACAAGAATGGACACACTTGGCCCTCGAATCCCCACAAAGTATCCTGACAAAATGTTCCCCCTGACAGTGTTACGATCCTGCCAAGCCACCCACAGACAGTCTACCATGACGCCAGAGTAGTCCTTCAGCCTCCAGGAGCCAAGTTTCCAGCCAGACGCCCAGAAACTGAAGCAATCAGATCTGGCCCGCATAAAGGAACCTTATTCTGGGTCATTCAGTGAATTACAAGTAGTTCCCAGCCTTTGGGATTTAATGGACTAGTAAATTTTCAGAAAAGATTTCGGTGACCCATATAAAGTTGCCAGCCTCTTATTTTCTCCAGTAAGGACACGTGACTGTTGTTTCCATGAAGTTGTATTTAAAAGCCATAGCTGTCATTTGTGATCCACTGTATGCAAAGCTCTGTGCTGGGTGCTTTTCCAGAAATATATCATTCGATCTTTACAATGTTGTGGCAACGTTAAGTATTATATTTATATTATAGATGAGGAGAGAGGCTCAGATAGGGTAAGGAAATTACCCAATGCCGCACAGCTAGTTAATGGCCAAGCAAGGCTTTGAGCCCACGTTTGTCTCCAAAAGCCTGTGTCTTTCCCACTACACTATTTATCACATCTGAAATATATGCGTATCATTCAAATGTGATTTTTTTTTTAAATTTATTTATTTGAGAGAGAGCACAAGCTGGGGGGAAAGGGAGAAGCAGGCTCCCCGCTAAGCAAGGAGCCTGACGTGGGCTCCATCCCAGGACCCCAGGACCATGACCTGAGCTGAAGGCAGATGCAGAACTGACTGAACCACCCAGGTGCCCTTCAAATGTGATTTTTAAAGCACTGCTGTTTTGATGAAATGACAGAATAATTAGGAATTAAAATTGAGTTTTGTCTGTGTAGAGAGATTTGGGCTTCCAGGAAAAGTCTTAAGAACAGTTTTTGCCCACTTCAATTTATTCAACATTTCTCCAACTGGAGATGAAAAATCCCACAAAGGCTAAAGAGGCTATTTCTATCTGATATTGTGATACACTTATGTTAACATACATTTGGTCTGAGATGGTAAGGAATGTGACTTCTTTAAACCTGTTCTGATCAGGGATGCCTGGGTGGCTCAGTTGGTTAAGCATCTGCCCTTGGCTCAGGTCATCATCCCAGGGTCCTGGGATGGAGTCCCACAGTGGGCTCTTTGCTCAGTGGCGAGCCTGCTTCTCCCTCTGCCTGCCACTCCCACTGCTTGTGCTCTCTCTCTCTCTGAAAAATAAATAAACTCTTTAAAATAAAAATAAACCTGTTCTGATCAAATATGCCTTTAAATATGTTGTCACAAAGTAAGGCTTATGAGAGGTTATTTCAGTGTTCACTCCATCATTAATGATTTGGCTATTAAAGCGAATGGCTCCTAGTAGGAAAGACTGACCCACAGATTAAATTTATTGACCATATAAGTGGGGAAGAGAACCCTACTCCATTTGTTTGGCCAGAAAACAAAAGACAAAGGAATAGATTTTGTTGACATTTGCTAAAATTATCAAGGTCTCTCTTTCAGGAGAGGTGTTAGGGGATAAGGTGTAGTCCCCCCAAATTTGTATGTTGAAGCTCTAACCCCAGTACCTCATAATGTGACTATATTTGGAGACAGGGCCTCCAAAGAGTGATTAAGGTTAATGAGGTCATACAGGTGAGTCCTAATCCAATCTGACTGGTGTCTTTTTAAAAAGAGGAAGAGACGCCAAGGATGCTCGCGCACAGAGGAAAGGCTATGTGAGGACGCAGCCATCTGCACGTCACAGAGAGAGGCTTCCGGAAAAACCAAGCCTGCTGATACCTTGCTCTTGAAACTTCAGAACTGTGAGAAAAGTAATTTCTGTTGTTAAACCGCCCAATCTGTGGTATTTTGTTATGGCAGCCCTAGAAAACTAATACAAGAGGCATCGGATATTTGGCATCAGCTAAGCCCTTCCCGCTGATGTCAAGGCAGCCAGTTAAGAGAGACATCAGTAGAATATGATGGATGAGATTTTATTTTCCCGGAAAGATGGTTTACATTGAGGATCAGTGGGAAAAAGGATTTTTTTAGGAAGGAAGTCCAGAGTCAGATAGTGATTTTTAATAGTCAAACCAGTGACTGTTATCAGCTAGGTGTGTTTCTCTACTTTTTTGCTATATAATGTACCCTACCTTATAATAATAATATGCTTATGATTATTTACCCAATAATTACTCCTTCCCTGAGTAAACAGCTAAGAATTTATGAAAGAATTTTATTGGCTGGAGTGCTGGCTTACAGTGAGGGCTGCCAGTTCCCTGGGACTTGAATCTTGTCCCAGTCACTTTCTAGCTGTGTGATTTTGGGCAAACTATTTAACCTTCATCTGTAAAATAGAGATGATAGAACTTTCCTCATAAGGTTGTGTGAAAAGTAAATGACTAATATATATAGAGAGTGCTTAGAAGGCTCCCTGGCATACAGTAAGCACTGAACACATGTTAGCTATTATTTTCACCTCGGCCTCTCCCCGCACATGGACGATGGGTAGCAGAACCATTGCGCCTACAAGGTTCCACCAAGATGTCTGCCAGCAGGTGCCAGCCCCCACGGACTTGTCGGCGTGGCGTTAAAGAAAAATAAGCGGGCCTGAAGAACAGCAACTATTAAATCTCAGTGTTTAACATCATCTAAGAGGCTGACCAAAATGCAGATTCCCGGGCCTTGTCCCCAGAGATTCTGATTCACCACGTTGGGATAGAGCCCAGGAATCTGTCTCTTTACTGAGCCCCTTGGTTAATTCTCAAGCAGATGGTTCTCAGATCCACTATTAAGAAAGACTCATCAAAAACAATTTCTTCTGGATTCAAAGCTATTAAATTATGGTAAATGTCATAACTTACTAATCACGAGTCTATAATATATTTCATTAAAAGTTTTTGAAATGTTTAAATAAAACTAAGGTCAAAAATGAGTATGTAAACTTGCTTTTAAAAGTCATCCGAAAAAAATAAAATAAAAGTCATCTGAAAGTGGGGCACCTGGGTCGCTCAGTCGGCTAAGCGTCTGGCTCTTGAGTTTGGCTCAGGTCGTGATCTCGGAGTCATGAGATCAAGCCCTGTGTTGGGCTCAGTGCTCAGTGTGGAGTCTGCTTGAGATCCTTTCTCTTCCTCCCACCCCCACCCCCAAGCACGCTGTCTTTTTCTCTCTCTAAAATAAATAAATCTTTTTTAAAAATCATCTGAAAGATAGTTTCTGCGAGTGTTAGTAAAAGTTATGGATAAACCTGAAGAAATTTAGCATCGAATGCAGACCTCAGTTTCTCCACAGACAATTTGAGTTCTTCCAGTTGAGTCATTTCAGATGAGGATGACTTGCCCAGCGCTCCCCTGAGGGTTATGGTCTTAACTGAGTTGAGGACAGATGGGGAGAGATATATAAAAGCAGCTTACAGAGAAGCAGGGAGAATAGTGGTTCGGTTCCTCTGGAGGAAATAGTTCATTCAGCCAGAAAGTAGCAGGTTATTGTGCGAATTAGAAAGTTTTGCATGTAGATAATGATAGCTGTGAGAGGTATTGTTAGGGAGCTAGGACCCTGAAGAAAGGCAAATAGTACTGGGCTCTATACGATGGCTGGAAAAAGCTTAGTTCCAAGTTGAAACTGGTCATTCAACCTGGAGCTTGACAAAATATGATAGTGCTTCCCAGGGTCAGAATAAAGAGTGATTAAGGTTCGACTCTAGGATAACTTTGGAACAGAAAAACCTGATTATGGTGTTATGATGAATTCCTAAAATCTGTACGCCTGTTAACTGCGGGACTGAAGTTTGTAGCTGATGCTGCTTTCCTACTGGTGAAGTTGCTATGCCCAAGTTGTGGGAGGATGGTCATTATTGAGGAAATAGAGGTAAAGTTCAAAGGGGAGAAACTCGAGATCTCTGGGGCAACTATGCAGAAACTTACCAGCGCTAAGCTGGTGAGCTTTCTGTGTGAGCGAAGGGGGAGTGCCAGTTCCTGGAGTTCGTAGCCTCTGTGAGTAGCTCACCTGAGTTTTCTGAGAGCATCATGGGGAAAGTTTCTTGGTTAT
The DNA here is from genome assembly GCA_028534135.1 of Potos flavus. Taxonomy (NCBI): domain Eukaryota; kingdom Metazoa; phylum Chordata; class Mammalia; order Carnivora; family Procyonidae; genus Potos; species Potos flavus. The sequence goes on from CM052883.1 coordinate 133,947,285, forward strand.
GCATCAGTGCAGTGGTGTAGTGTTTCTTTAAAAAAAAAAAAGGTTTAACAAAGTTGAGGAAAATAGACAATACTGGTATTGTTTATCTAGAAAGCTTTCAAATTAGACCCTTAAAATCTTCATACTGCTTTTCAGATAAGCTATTTGGATACTATTGGTTCCCCAGATTATTTTCTCGTCACTTAAAATCACTTAGGACATTTACTAAGAAACCAAAATTATCTAAATTACTGAATTTGTGCTTTTGAGGTATATGTACTCCAAGATATGTATGTATCCATGTATGTATCCATTTTATGTGTATTACTTATAATTTATGTTTATAACTTCTAATTTGTAGCATACAGATGCCATTAATTATTTCTTTTTGCTACTATAAATAATATTAATCCTTCTTCTGCAGAAATACTTTAACGCAACTCTGACTTTTTTTTAACACAAATTAAGGCAAAATGAAATTACCGGTTAAAGGTAGTGACATCTCTAGGGATTTGATACATTTTTTTTCCTCAGACACCCTCTAAAAGCCCCTTGTTTACATGCCTATGAGCAGAGTATCAGCATGAGCTTCGCCGTATCTGCAAGAATGAATGCTAACTTTCGACAGCCTTGTGTACCTAATAGTAAAGGAGGATGTCTCGTTTGCATTCACTTTCCTTTTCTTACTGTTGAGGCTGGATATGTTTTCTCATGGTGGTTGACCTGTAATCTTAAGAAAACAGCATTTTTTGGGCAAATTTAAGACAAAGCCACTATGACCATTCACAATTACTCCGTTACATTGGTATCTTTGTTGTGTTAATCCTCAGCCCCCTAGAGTCCATTAAAGGAATTTTTTTTTTTTTTTTTTAAGGTGGAGAGTGTTGATTCAGAGAATAGAGAGCCTGGGCTTGTGTGTAGGACTGACTCAGAGCCCTGCCGTTTAGTCTTGTGTAACCCTGAAGAAGTTACCCAATCTCTCTAGGCTTCGGTTTCGTTGACTGTAAAACAAGGCCGACAGCCCTCACAGTAATTCTCACAATGACCTCGCATGGTAAGCCTGTTGAAGCTTCCAATCAAATGTGGCTACTGCTGAAAAATGAGAAAGGTCTCTCTCCTAATTACCCGACAGCTATGTCAAGGTAGGACAGCATACCCCTTAGAAGCCAGAACTTGTAAAGTCCCAACGAGCTGCATGTTTTATTCTTTAAACTTTTGTAGTACCACAGACAGTGGGACTTTTTTTTTTTTCTCCTTTATAAAAAGGTGGCTGGGAGATAGGTTGGCTGCTAGCCCAAGAGTGGCCTCAGAGTCTTCGAGGACACAGCAGTACTTATTGGCGTGGTGCTTAGTCCTTTAGAAAGTTGGCCCCAAACTGACAGGATAAATGCTCTTGCACTTCTCTCTTCTTCCCCAATACAGTGAAAGAAAGCACTTCTTCAAGTGCCACGGAGCCTGTGTGGTCATTCTAAGGTCACTCCAAGACTTGGGCTTTCCTTTTAACATTGTGCTTGTATCTACCTGCCTGTCAGTCTAGGGATTTCTGATGTCGATTCTCCAAGACTTTCCTTCACTGAGAATTCAGTTCTTTGCATCATGGATTTTTGAGACTAAACATCTTTTTTGAAGCATTTAAACAACAAGTTTCCAATTTTGAGCGCTATCTGGTCTTCCCCACTGAGGATGTGACTCTGACACACACGGACTGTCCACTCCGCTGACCAGGTTGATGGCCAGACGGGTGGTTGAACTATGCCAGACGCACCCTGACATCACTCCCTGAACCGCTTTCTCTTTCGCATTCTTGTACTTTTCCAGCTGACGGCCCAGAGAGTGGGTGCCAACTCCACCCGCAGCTGCAACTGGAAAGCAAGGTTCAGAAATGTCAGCTATCCTCCGGGAGCTGCTCCGTGTCTCCGAGAAAGCTGCCAACATCGCCCGGGCATGCCGGCAGCAGGAAGCCCTCTTCCAGCTGTTGATCGAAGAAAAGAAAGGGGGAGAAAAGAACAAGAAGTTTGCAGTTGACTTCAAGACGCTGGCTGATGTACTGGTACAGGAAGTTATAAAACAGAATATGGAGAACAAGGTAAGAAAGGTCACAGCCAAGGTAATTGCAAAATATTTGCCCTGTGGTTTTTTTTCTAGTAGAATAGCATGCCTTCACTTTTTCCCTCCCCACCTCAGAATACTAGCACGTAGGATTCTAATAAACAACTTGGGTTTACCCTCCCCCCCATTTTGACTACAAAATTACTAAAATATTCACTGCAGAAAAAAATTAAAAATACAGAAAAGCAAATATGGAAAAAAAAAATCACAGTTCTGACAGCTGAAGAGAAACATTTGGATATGGAGCTTTTATTTATTAATGAGTTTCTTTTTAATAAATAATACACGTTCTTCAGAAAATAAGCAAAAATAAGAATCTTTAATCCTACCACTAGAGAGAACCACAGCTATGTTTTACTAAATATTGTAAGGACATTTCCTTCTATGCGTATTTGTGTGCATGGTACATAGAATTTATCTCAGCAGAAATGGGAACATACTGTTTTATTGACTTCTTTTTTTAACTTGACATATAATGTCCCACCTTTTGATGTAATCTTTTATCTAATGGTTGCCTCAGTTATGGGCTGGTACAGTCCTGAAGACTGAAAATCCCCTTTTATTCTAATAGAAAATCACTGTTTATAACTAACAATGATTGCGATTCTAGGTATCTTAAGCTGGCTGGGAAAAGAAACTACTCATAAGTAGTAATAACAAATAATAACACCAGCAGATACTTATGAGTCCTTACTGTGTGTCAGGCACTGCTAAGGGCTTTAAATATATTGATTTATTTAACAATTATAATTTATGAGGTAAGAATTATTATTCCAATGTAATGGACGAGAAAAGGGAAGCACAGAGAAGTTAAGTAACTTGCCCAAGGTTGCACAGCAAGTGAATGGCAGGGCCGGCTTTTGAACACAGGCTGACTGGCTCCAGAGTTTGCACTCTTTGCAATACTATGTTGCCTTTATGTGATAATCTAATAATTACACATTTTTTAAGATTTAGGAGGATAGAACTTTATGACAGAAAGCACTACAAAATATTGGAATGGTTTCTATTGAAATTCCCCAAATATTGGGAATTATATGGAATCATTTAAGTGAATTCTTGACCATGGGCAGAAAGAGAATAAATGGCCCCTTGAAATCTCTACAAACTATACTTTTTCATGCCCTGTAGTATCTGGCTCCAATAAACAAAGTAAGTTTATTTTTGTTACTTATCAAGGTAGTTGGGTACCGGGGATTGTTGAACAATTGAATTAGAAATGTATCATTAATTCGTATTAGTTAATATTTGCCCCAAAGCACTGTGACAAGCTCAGCACTTGTTCATTCATAAAGTATATGACGGGACTTATGAACAAAGAAATGATATTCACTTTTGGCTAGCTAAGATCTCTTTGTTTCATGACCCTTACATCCTGTAACCTCAGAAACGGGTCTTTAAGCAGGGTTGGGAGCCAGAGCTGCAACCGCTGATGAATGGGCTCATTGGCAGCCACTGTTGATGTGCACTGTTCTTCAGAAGAAAAAATAACAAGTGGTTGTGGGCACTGTTAAAATTATTGGCCATCTGCAAATGGCTAAGTTCAAATATTTGAAGCATTTCCTTGCTTTTGTTCCCTGAGAACATCACATATATCATAATTCAGCACAGAGTTGGAGAAAAATTCTCTTTACTACAGAGAGGATCAGAAGCAAAATGTATCTGAAAGCTTCCTGGTCATACAGAGATGAGCAAAGATTCTTACTTAGCTCCATTTTTTTTTATTCTATATTGATGCATTAATTATCAGTAAAAATATTTCCCTTCTTTTTTTGCTATCTTGCCTTCGTTGCCTGAAGTCCAATGACACCTCCAACAGGTGCAGAGAACACCTGAAAATGAAAGCAAACTCTGATGTTATCCTCTAAACTTAATTAGCAATCATCTTAAGTACTTGGGCAATGCTATTAACTCACATAAGTAGGGTGTTGCTGAAGAGCAACAGTTAAAATATCTCCTTTGCAAATATGCTAGTTCTATGGCCCTTAGAGGGAAGAATGAAGTTTCTAAAGTACTGCAAACTCAACAGAACATTAGGAAAGCAGACGTCTACCATGATTGGGACATCCTAGAGGGGCAGAAGAGTAGGAAAATGTTAGAAAACTAAGTATTGAACCAAGCTGACTTCACTTTTTATACTTGGATTGATGTCTGGAATTGTAAATTTTTTTTTAAGATTTTGTTTATTCATCTGAGACAGAGAGAGAGCATGAGCAGGAGGAGAGGCAGACTCCTCGCTGAGCCAGGAGCCTGACATGGGGCTCAATCCCAGAACCCTGGGATCATAACCTGAGCTGGAGGCAGACACTTAACCATCTGAGCCACCTGATGCCCCTGGAATTGTAAATTTCTGAATTTCCGATAGAGTTGTGCCATTTGATTTGAAGCACAAAATAAAAATATGATCAGAATTAAACATGTATGTGGGATTTGGGTGGTTTTTGTGTTTGTTTTGTTTTATCATTGTTTTGTTTTTTGGTTTCTTTGTCATACTCTGAATCATTCAGTTTCCAGGCTTGGGAAAAAAAATTTTGGGAGAAGAATCGAATGAGTTTACTAACGATTTGGGTAAGTATAAGAATTTGAATGTATTTTTATAACTTAATTATCATATGGAATTCTAATTTTCAACAACATCATGAAATAAATGAATGTCTGGGAGCCTTTCATGTAAATAACATATTTGAATGTTAAACTTCATTCAGCACCTCAGAATATCATGCCATTTAAGTTAGAGAGAGGTAGTATCTTGGAATTATTGAGCAAGTCCACACGTATTCTTTTAGATATAAATCTGTAGCACTTGAGATAATATATGATCATCTTTGGGGAAGTTCACGGCCCTTTGAGAATCTAACAGAAGTTACAGATGCTCTCAGGAAGATACACATTACACAGTCGTATGGACCATTTTAGGTCCAAGTTTTAAGCCCATTCATGGACCTCCTGGGGAGTCCATAGACCTTGCCTGAGAATCTAGAGAGGTCCCACCTCTGAAATACTGTGTGTTCTTGAGCAAAGAAAACTTGTTCACCTCATCAGTTCTCTGGTCTCAGAACCTCTGTAAAAGGAGTTGCGTTAAATAAAAGGTTCCTTTTAGTACCAAATTTTAAGTCTTCTTTAATTAGTTTCCTGTGGGCCAGATTCTCCATTGAGGTACCTCCACATTTCCTGGATGGTAGAGAGAAAAATACCAAAATCTCTGATCCTTTACAGCGAAGCAAATTATTTTTTAAGTTTGCCTGTGTGTTTTGTTTGTTTAGTGGTAGAAGATTAAAATAGTGAACTTTATCATTGATCATGTGACCCATAGTTAAACATCTAGAGGCATAGTTGCAAAGGAAAAAACTAATTTCTGGATTAATGCTGGAAGATTGTCTCCTTCATGGGCTATGTATTACGATGCAATTAGTTCTGTGACACTCAGAGAAATCTCATTGAAACTTAAGGATAAAAAAATCTGTGACTAACTGACAAGAAATCCTATGCTTGAAATCCTGTGTTTGGCTACCGCAAAAACAGTGATTTTACTATTTCATTTATCTAGAATTATAGGGACAAAAAGTCATTCCACATGCATGTCCCTGAGAACCTAAGGGAAGAAGGGGGTTAGCATGCTGGGGGGGCAGAGAAGTGGGAGCATGGGATGGAGGAGGTGAGTGCAGGCAGGAGCAGGACATGGAAGTTTGCAGAAGGAGTTTACATTTTCCAAACATGATGGGAATTCAGTGGAGAATTTTAAGCAAAAGGAGTGATGTGAGATGATTTGCTCCTTGGATTGATCCCGTGGCTTTTCCTGAGCCCAATGTCGGTGCTTGGTTAAGTGGCAGTGATTAGCCTTATTATCCCCCGACTTCGACAGTTTAATGTAATTTGAATTTAACTTCACTAAATGCAATGGAATGTTTCTCGCTGATTCAGGGTCATCATTGTAATAGATTCATATTGTGCTTCCCAAACTTTAATGATCACATGAATCACCTGGGGATCTTCCTCACTCAGCTGTGGGATGGAGCTTGAAGTTCTGAATGTCTAACAAGCTCTCAGGTGATGAAGCAGATGCTGCTAATCCTTGAAATGGCCAGGGTAGCTGAGCGTACTTATCTGTGGACCAAAGCCCCCAAAGTGCCATGTCTTCTGCTTTTTTTTTTTTAAGATTTTATTTATTTACTTGACAGAGAGAGATCACAAGTAGGCAGAGAGGCAGGCAGAGAGGGAGGGGGAAGCAGGCTCCCTGCTGAGCAGAGAGCCCGATGCGGGGCTTGATCCCAGGACCCTGAGACCACGACCCGAGCCGAAGGCAGAGGCTTTAACCCACTGAGCCACCCAGGTGTCCTATGTCTTCTGCTTTTTAAAAGTTTATATTCACCACAGCTGTCACTTTTTGTTGCTATTAATTTGTCTATTTTTGCCAGCCTCTTGCCTTGCTTTTGGTCGGAGCTGGAAGCCAGATTAACCAAGGGTCTAGGAAGCATGTTTAAAGTGATGGTGGAGCGCCTGCTTTTGGTAACTTGTGGTGTCAGCGGGAGCAGGAGCTTACGTCCTGATTTCCAGTAGGGTTCACAGAGGAGAGCTATTTCTGTGTATGTCCTGTCACATCACAGTTTACCACATGTGAAGACAAGCTGTCTTCATCTTACTGACTTTACTGAGCGGAAACACTTTTTAGTTAAAAGCAGTATCCTAGAGGGAGGTAGAAGCACTTCTGTGTGCTGATAAAACCTCTCTTCTTTTCCATAATATATTCAACCATTAACAGGTTGACCTGTGTATATTAAGAAGCAAAAGGCAAAAAACATAAATATTATCAAGGACTCGGGGTTCAGAGGTTCTTAACTGGTTCGCGAGCCCCCTTAGACTGGATGCAGAATTGTGTGCACGTACCCACGTGGACATTTTTCTGGGGAGACAATGTCTGATACTGGGAATCCATCCCTCACTTCATATTAGGCATATGCGTGACTCGTGGGCAGCCGTGACCTTGTGAAGCCCCCTGGATGACTCTGGCAGTCAGCCAGGTTAGGAACCACGCGTGTGAACATGTCGCCCTCACCTAATCTAAGTGCACGGCTTCTGCTCCTCCCCCATGCCCCTGTTGTTTTTCTCCCTGGAAACTCTTGAGATGTAATGGCTTTTAGTTTGTCTTTATCCTAGGGGAGAAGATTATCCTGAGACTGTGTCCGACTGAGGAAGAAACAGTAGAGCTCCTTAGCAAAGTCCTTAGTGGTAATAAGCTGGCGTCGGAAGCATTAGCCAGGGTGGTTCATCAGGATGTCACCTTTACAGACCCAGTTCTGGATTCGGTAGAGATCGACATTCCACAGGACATTCTGGGAATTTGGGTGGATCCCATAGGTAAGTAGTGGAGAGTGTTTGCTTTTATTTGTTTTTATCAGTAATCCCTTGGTGAGGAGAGGCTTGGGAAAATAAAAATCGAGCGTGTAGTTGAATTCTCCTAGAAGTCTTTAACATTTTAAGGTTATAAATGAATAATGAAGAGTTGAGGTATATGTGTGATGATGTGTTATTATAGATATATGTATATTTATAGCATTTCTAGAATGGATATGTATTTGTGTGCATCTGGGATGTGTGTGTGTACACTCACACGTATATATATATATAAAGCTGAATTAACTCCTCTTTGGAAGACTTGAGGGGCCAGACTAGTAAAGATAACAGAAAAATGAAGTGATAGCAGCTATACCTAATCGAACACACCTGCCATTTAAGAAACACTCAGCTCCCGCACACTGTTGCCGCATAGGAGTACATTCCAGATCTTCATGGTTTTAAAGAGAAACCAAAATCCAGGTTTTTAAGTGATAGCTCCCAATTTTTAACCACTGACAACTAATTCAATCAAACAAGCAAATAGTCAAAACCACTGTATAGATGAAACAAAACATAGCTGAATGGGACTCACTCGCAGTCAGTTTGTGAGCCTTGTATAAATCTTACCTATTATTTTTTGGGTCATGGTTGTGGTAGAACCCTAATCCAAGCTCCGTGTTTTAAAAGCACAGGTCTATTTCAATGATGCTATTAATACGAGGCCCTGGCTGTTGATTTGCAGAGGCCCTCCTTTTTCCATTCCCACTTGCCTGGCATATTCCACCCAACACAACTGGGACCATTCGCAGGCAAATGCCCCCACCCTCCCATCTTGCAAGCATACTAGTACAACATTATCAAAATGCCTTTAATCATCAGGGAACTGTAGAATATTCATTCAGTCGATTACATATGCAGACTAAGAATCTTTCCCAAAATCACTTAATAGTAAATTAGCATTAGTTGAGGTTTCTGAGGGACAGGGATCTCCTATTTCTTGGTTCTCTCCTGAGTTGATTCTGTTAGCCAGCTATGTGGATTTTTCTGCCCCCCACATCCTTAACCGGGTGTTAACTCACCAGGTGTTGGCAGTCAGCTGCTAGCATGTATGTCTCTTAAGGGGAATCCTGGTTCCTTGACTTTTTTCACTGGAGCACCATCAATTTCTTCCTTTTGTGCCACCATCACAGTCTCTTTCCTCCTCCTTTGAGGGACCAAAAATAAATAAATAAATAAATAAATAAATAAATAAATAAATAAATAAATAAGGTAATTCCACCCCCTGAGAGCTTTCTGGAAGGAGATTTTCCCACCCATCCATATTATACTTGCCCTCTGATTGGTAAGAGCTCTAAAGAATCCCACCAGTTATCCTGAGTCATTAGCTTTTAAATGCTTTTGACCTGTGGTGAATATCTGAGTGCTTATCATAGGCAAGGTGCTGGGTTAGACGCCACAGGAACTACAGACGCGTCCTCTCCCTTCAAGAGTTCCCATAGAGTTGGGGAAAATGGAACTCAAGCGTCTTAAAAATGAAGTACAAGAGGTCAAATAACAAGTCAATACAAGTGACACCCAAAGGTAAAACTTGATTGATTACTCTTAGTCTGTTCAGGCTGCTGTAACAAAATACCGTGGACTAGGTGGCTTAGAAACAACAGAAACGTCTTTCTCAAAGTTCTGAAGGCTGGCAAGTCCAAGATCAAGGTGCTGGTGTGGTAAGATGAGGGCCCTCTTTCTGCTTCATAGCTGGCAGCTTCTCGCCGTGTCCTTGCATAGCACGAGGGATGAAGGAAGTCTCTAGAGCTTCCTTCCTAAGGCACTAATCGCATTACTAAGGGTTCCACTCTCATGACTTAAGTACCTCCCAAAGGCCTCACTGACTAATACCATCCCCTTTGGGGGGTTAGAATTTGGGGAGGACACATTCAGACCATAGCAGTTACCAAATTAGTGGAAAGACAGAGATGACACAGGACAGACTTTATAGATGTATCATCATTATCTTTTAAATAATCACTGCCTAAATCCAAATAAATTTACTTCATTTTTTTCCAGATTCCACTTATCAGTACATAAAAGGTTCCACAGACATTAAATCCAACCAAGGAATTTTTCCCAGTGGACTTCAGTGTGTCACCATTTTAATTGGTGTCTATGACCTACACACAGGGGTACCCCTAATGGGAGTCATCAACCAACCTTTTGTATCACAAGACCAAAACACCCTCAGGTAAAAGTGGAACATTTCCGGTATATTGTGGTTTGGGGAATTTACCACTTCAGCTTTGCTTATTGTCGGGATGATTCCTTGACATGAAATTACCATGACTTGATACACTGAGGTGCTCCTACTAAAGTCTGCAGGTTTGAATTAAAATTCTTTCTCTTTTCAGTCTCGGGTTAAATATAATTTTAGTGGGGGCTAGGGGCAGGCTGACAGAAACTTTTAAAAGAAAGTCTGTCTTGGAGAAATCCTAGTTTGGCCTTTGGAATATAGCAATCCTGTTCCCTGTTTTCTAGAATCCAAATCCATTCAAAACCAGATTGCTAGAACCGTGGTAACACTGTCTTCTCCTACATTTGAAACAAGGTAGATGCTATCCCTATACAGCCAAGTCAAACATTTAGGCAATTTTAGAAGAAGATCAAAACAAATACTAAAAGTATCCTATGAAAAGGTGAGTAGGTATGGCCAGGATTAGACCCTGACCACGGGGTACTCTTCCTGCAAATCTTTCCTGTTCCCCCTCCCCTTTGCACGGACTCCGGCCCAGAGCCTCGAGGTGGCCAGGCTGTCGGTGCCCTTACCCCACGGCCTGTGCGTGGGTTGACCCCAGAGCGTGGCAGAGTCCCGGTGGAAGCAAGCAGCTTTACTCCCGTGGCTTCAGTTTTGAAACGGGCCCTATTTTTCCATGTCTATATGACTACGCATTTTTACTGAACTTTGAGTTGCTTCACGCCACTAAGATTTGTTCTTTAATGGACATAAACTACACCTCCACAGTCTTGACTTTTTTTTCCTCTACCCTGGCTTCCTTCAAACTGCAAACGTGTCTCTGTTATCTTTAAAGGGTTATTAAGAAATTAAAAAGAACTGGGACTGGAGGCAGACATACCCGGGGCCTAGAAATGACTGGCAAAGTAGTCAGCGGTGCCGATTCCGGGTTTGCATGCAGAGCCCAGCACTGACTAACACACTCACAGTTCTATTGCCTGACGCCCTGTTCCCCCCTCTGTAAAGCGCGTAAAGACCCGACATGATAGAATAAGTTAAACACGGAGAAGTGCTGTTGGTGCCAGTGTGGCCACAGAGAACGAGTCCCTCCTTCTTGGTGTTACAGCCAAAGTGGAGCTAGTGACTGAGAGAATAAGGGCTCACCAAATGAAGAAAAACTGGTAAGGATGTTAAAGATTTGCAGGTTGAAAAGAGAGATGGTTTATCTGTTCATTTTCTCCCCCGATTTAACTTTAAACGCCAAAAGTGGCAAATGAAATTCTGCTATGTTCCTGGAGGCTAGAAATCGCAGAGATATTTTCCCATTGTCCTAGATCACATCTAAAACCCCCAGCAGGGGCGCCTGGATGGCTCAGTTGATGAAGTGCGTCTGCCTTCGGCTAAGGTCATGATCTCAGGCACCTGGGATGGAGCCTGAGTGCCCCCCACCCACCCCCACGTTGGGCTCCCTCTCTCTTTCTCTCCCCCTCTCCCCTGTTTTCGTTTGCTGTCACACACACACTCTCTCTCAAATACATAAATAAAATCTTAAAAACAAAACCCACAGCATTCCTAATCTACAGCAACCCGGCAGCCAGAAGCATAAGAGTTACTTTCACAAACAAATGAGCTACTTGCTATCTATTTCTAGGCTTCAGGGCATCGAGACTCACTGCGTTATATATTTTCATATCATTAAGTTGGAAAACAACATGAGTAATAAAAACAAATGTGATAGCCTACCTCCCCCAACTGAAAAGCTGTCTCCCGCAGGTGGAAAGGACAGTGCTACTGGGGCCTTTCTTACTTGGGGACCAACATCCATTCGCTTCAGCTTCCCGACTCTAAAAGAAAGAGCAGGGACGCACGGAGCCAAGGGACTGAAGACACGGGCTCTGAGGCAGAATGCTCCCACGGGTTTTCAGCTGTCATTAGCACAAGCGAAAAGGATACCATCAGAGCCGCTTTGTCACATGTATGTGGCGAGCGCATATTCCCGGCCGCCGGCGCTGGTTACAAGAGCCTCTGTGTTGTCCAGGGCCTTGCTGACGTTTACGTCTTTTCAGAGGATACCACGTTCAAGTGGGACTCGTGTGCTGCTCACGCCATACTCCGGGCCATGGGAGGGGGAATGGTAGATTTAAGACAATGCCTGCAAAGACATTCCGAAACGGGGCTTGACTTGCCACAGCTGGTGTACCATGTGGAAAACAAAGGTGTCGCTGGCGTGGATCGCTGGGCCAACAAGGGAGGACTGGTTGCATACAGATCAAGGAAGCAGCTGGAGGCATTCCTGAGCCTCCTCATCCCAAACCTCGCCCCTGGGGATACACGCACATAGATGAACTCTGTCCTCGTGTGCTTCAAAACCCAACTGTGAAACAATTTCCCACATCTCTTATCTTTTGAAGATAGCTGGGTCCTATTGACGGTCAACCCTCCTTCCTCTTCTGAGAAGCATTTTTTCCATTATGTGTTCATAAGAATGCTAATTTCAATAAATGAATGATATTTGTGTAGCAGTTAAACAGCTGTGTGGAATTCTTAATAGCTGGTATTATGCTATTTGTGTTGCTTGAAACACTTCAGTAAAATATCGAAGAGGAAAAATTCCGGCTCCGTTAGTAACACTCCTCTAAGCATCTAAATCATGAGTAAAATGTCACTGAAATATTAGAGAGAGCACAAGAAAAAGCTGTGCTTGGATTTTGTTTCCTGTCCTGAAGGGAAAATCTGCAGCTTTAGCCTTTGGCAGAACATTTAGAACTATGAATCTGATGCATAATTTAGCCAAGTTCATGTACTTTCAACAGTATTCTTATGTTTCTTTAAAGAATTAAAGCCTGGAGCACTCTGTGTCCCCTCCTCCTATCTCTTGCAGTCTTTCACATGGGTGTGCACGTGCGCGCATACACACACTCACATACACGCACACACACTCTCTAATATTCTCTAATTCTAATATCCTCATAGACGCACTCCATTTCTTTCTTTTTTTTTTTTTTTTGACACACTCCATTTCTATCAGTAAGGCAGAAGGGGATAAAGAGGTTTCTGCAATTCTTGCAATTTTTACACTTCAAAAACCAGGGGTAGAGCTAAATAATAGGCAGTCCTTGTGTCTGCTAGAATCCCATACTGAATGTCCTCTGAGGTGAACGTGGGTCTCTTTTCCTATTCTCTTAAACAGCCTTGCTAAAGGCTGGAGTGCCCCATCTGGAGGGATCCAACCTTCAGCTCTGATTTCTTTCTGCCATGCGCCCTCTGGGGGCCAAAGGATATTTCTGCAGCATCTTCTCTTTTTCTATAATTACAAACAAATGAAAATGACAAACTCTTTTTAGTAGTATTGTGTTGCATACAGCAGATTCAATAATTTAATTATCGATAATCGATTTATAGCATTTAAAGCCATCGTTGTGCTTTGTGATGGTTTGTTGGCTCTCGAGCCATATGTTCTTACCACTTAGAGTGTTATCTTAAAGGTTGATTTTAAATAAAAGTGAGTTCATTCTTCACAAACTACATTAAAAACGAAAGCCCAGAAACTAGTCCTGCTCCCTGATATGCTCCAGAATGGAGATCTAGAATATGGTTCAAGAAAAAACATTTATTGTCCACATGAACATTTTTAGAGCATGTAAATTATCAATAAAATGCAGTGAAAACAGTCCTCTTCGATGTGATCTGTACAAAGCAGTTTATCAATTTATGAGAGAAGAAAAGCTACAAAATCATGTCTATTCTGTTAACCTCCATTATACACACTCCCTGCCATGTGCAGGGAAGCCAAGGTCCTTTCTTCAGGATGCGTCTGAGGATAGGTCTGCGGTTTTTCTTGCATAAACTACCCCCATGGGAGTATGATCTCTAGTGTTGATTTCTTTAGAAGAAAAAACTTAAAAATGCTTGCAAAGTGATCTGAGGACATATTCTGGATTTAAAATTTTTCCCTCTATTTTTACAATTGTCTCATACTCTATTTTTTTTTTAAGACTTACCTTTATCAGGGTGCCTGGCTGGCTCAGTCAGTGGGGGGGATGGGACTCGATCTTGGGATTGTGAGTTTGAGCCCCATGTCAGGTGTAGAGATTACTTAAAAAAAAATAAAGTCTTAAAAAAAAAAAGATCTTTATCAACCCTTTCCAAAGCCTTTAATTCTTCATCTTCAAAATCAGGCTCCATCATTTTATATGTAATCTATTAAAAGTACACTCAGAATATACAGTTTTGGAAAGTAGTCAACAACTCTTGGCAAACATACAACTCCCTTGACAGGAATGGGAGCTGGGGGTAGTGATGGAGGGAATGTGCCAGAGCAGCCTGTGGGCCATGAAGGTCAGGTGTCTGAGGCCTCAGCCAGTGGGGCTTACAGGAGACTGGAGAGAGACGGATCTGCCAGTCCCTTAGAGGGAGGGTAAAAGCTGATAAAAAGACAGCTTCCACTGCACCTCGGGAAGGGTAGGCTCTGGGAAGCCAAGTCACTTCCCCCCACTCTAGTGTCTTCGATGGTGGGGCAGGAACGAGAGAGTCTGCGGTAGCTAGAGTTTGAGGAAAACTGGCCACATCTCTCTACGGTAAAAGCTAAGCCTTTTCAACTGGGTTTGGCAATCGGTAGCTTGAGATACAATGCTCTGTAAATGCATCTACCTTAGGCCAAGTATTTCCATTAAGCCCAGAGTTCCACACCAGGCCCGCTTACCAGCCTCAGCCTTTCCAACAGCCATGCCCTTGGTGTATTAGGACAGCTTGCTGCAGGGCCAAACTCATCATACAGTTACCTTGGTATATCAAGACTTAGAGTATAGAAGTAGGCAAAAGAATGAAAAGCCAGAGAGAGTTAATGTATTTTTACCCTTAGGATTCAGGGAGGAGCACCATTAGAGTGAGAAATTGGTAGCTTTGATATTATTTTTCCCCCAGGATAGATATTTCCATCCATTCATCATGCTACCCCTAGCCTCAGGTGGCTATTGAGCCCTTAAAATGTGGCTACTCTGAATTGCGATGTGCTATAAATGGAAATACATCCTGGATTTCATGAAAAAAAATTAAATTTTCATAATTTATTATAGACATCTCTATAACACAATTTTTGCAATGGAACAATAGTCTTAAATTTTGGACCAAAATACTCTAACTTGTAACTTGATGAATATTATAACAAAGCAACAGTTCAGTAAGGCATTAAGTTCACTACTAAAAGCAATTAGTAAAAATTTAATAATGGTTTTATTTTCTACGTCCTACCTATAAGTTAATCATTTACATTTTGCTGTTTTATTGCTCACATTTCCTAAGTTGTAACTACTGCTTTATTCCTTGTTTCATGCAATCATATGCTACTGTATCTTCAATAACTGATTTAAATTCTATTAAAAATAACATGACTATGGGACAATTCTTGTCCACCATTTTGTTTCAGTAGGCCAAAGTGAAGCACAAACCAAACTTGACATATACCCTGCTACCAAAGAAAGTAACAATTGGTACAAGGGAAAGAACATGGGTTTTAGAATAAACAGACCTGGGTTCACTGCCATTCACAATGTGATCTCAAGTTAGATATTAAACCACGTAACCTCTTTGAATCCCAGTTTCTTCATCTAGGAAAATCATCAATGCCATCTCTCAGGAATATTGTAAAAAGCAAATGAAATAATGTACGTACATCTCTAACACTGTAGATAGGTGCTCAATAAACCATAGCTACAAATACCTTTATTATTCATATAGAATGCAGTCAATCTAAAAATTATCAGGAAACAAAAACATAAGTTAAAAGTGAAACAGTAAGTTAAAGGAGAGACCTCACTTTATTTAGTCAGCAATTTGTTTTGCTAATGGATACGGACTAATCTGCCAGGTCACTTAGATGGAGGGTGGTGACGAGAGAGTTTCCCCTGTCCGGCGGTAAGGGCAGTCTCTGGGAAGCTTAATTCTTTTGTTGTAATATAATAACATAGTATTATATTCGCAGTTAACACATATTGATCACTATACTCCAAGTGCTGTGTTAGACATTTATTTACATTCTTTTCTTTATGATAACGAGCTAATTTGTATATCCCTAGATGCCATGGCATGACACTATCTTTTCCTCCTAACTAGATATCTTGCTTACATTAAAGAATGAAATCAGGGCACCTGATCGGGTCAGGATCCAAGAGTCCCAGGATAGAGTCCCGCATCAGGCTTCTGATGCCAGTGGGGAGTCTGTTTCTCCCTCTCCCTTTGGCCCTCCCCCATCTCGTACTTTCTCTCTCTCAAATAAATAAAATCTTTAAAAAATAATAAAATTAATAATTTTTCAAGATATTCTTTTTATTTTTTATTTTTTTTTAAGATCTTATTTATTTATTTGACAGAGAGAGAGAGATCACAGGCAGAGAGGCAGGCAGAGAGTGGGGGGGGGAAGCAGGCTCCCTGCTGAGCAGAGAGTCCGATGCGGGGCTTGATCCCAGGACCCTGAGTTCATGACCTGAGCTGAAGGCAGAGGCTTTAACCCACTGAGCCACCCAGGCACCCCAAGATCTTCTTTTTAAAACATTTTCTCCATATTCCTTCCACCTATTACTCTATACCAGCCACTTGCTTGTCCTATCATCACCCCTAACTCAGCCCAACTGTCCTTCAGGACTGGCTCCCACACTGAATAGGGTCTTGAAGATCACTGCCTTTTTTTTTTTTTTTTTTTTAAAGATTTTATGTATTTATTTGACAGAGAGAGAGAGAGAGAGAGAGATCACAAGTGGGCAGAGAGGCAGGCAGAGACTGAAGGGGAAACAGGCTCCCTGCTGAGCAGAGAGCCCAATGCGGGGCTCGATCCCAGGACCCTGAGATCATGACCTGAGCCGAAGGCAGAGGCTTTAACCCACTGAGCCACCCAGGCGCCCCCGATCACTGCCTTTTAACGTACTTTATATGTTGCCAATCTTCTGCCCTGGCTTCGGACCCCTTCGTTATAGGCTGCCTGCATGAAATTTTGAAGTGCCAAGAGATGTGTATTCTATAAAGGGCTTTCTGCTATGTTATAATGATGGGAATATAAAAAGCAGAGCTTTTCACCTATGCATAAAGTCTGTAAGACAGCCCTTCTGTCGGGGAGAAGTCCAGCCAGGCTAAGCCTGCAATAATACTTTATATCAGTAAGCATTAGCATGAACTATGAGCAGCAAAATGTCAAAATAACAACAGCTTAAATAAGATAAAAATAGTTTGGTAAGTCGAAAGGTGGCTGTTCCCCAACGTCCTCAGGGACTCAGGCTCCTTCCATCCCCAGATTATGGCCCTTCTTCTCAAGGTCTAAGGCAACAGGAACTGCAAGATAGAGAAGACAACCAGAAGGGAAGAGCAGGTAATCTTTCAACTCATTGACCAGAACCTAGTCATGTAACTCTACTTATATATAGGAAGCTGGAAAATGTACCCAGCCATGTAGCCAGCAGCCATGTACCTAGCAAAACCAGGCATTTTATCACCCTGAAAGATAGGAAACAGGCATTGGAGAACAACCAGCAATCTCTATCACTCAGTCCAATTGAGCTGTCCAGGCTTTGGCCTTGGTCTGACCTCTAATCGCACATCCCTTGTTCTTATCACTAATGTCTCATGACCTTTCTAGCCAGATTACTCCAACCCTTAGCCACACGCACTTATCTATTTATGCTTGTACTTATCTACATCAGCCCCCAAAGAATTAAAAATGCCATAAATATATACATTTATCAAAATGATAAAGCAAGGGAACTTCTGGTCAGTAAAAGCACAGATGAAAATACAAGATGAACAGAAGCAGTTATTTTTCTCCCAAGATCTATGATAAATATCTGGGCTTCTTGACCCTGCCAACCCCCCTCCTGCCTCTATCAGACTACATCCTCTGCCTCTGTCTGTTGGGTGCCCAGCACGCAGGCAAGCTCGCATCAAGTCTTTGCGCTGCTTCGCCATTTCACTCCAGAGTCTGCTCAGCTCAGTCCCCAGAAGCTGGATGTGACTCTTTGTCCTGCATCCACATGTGTGTTGCTGCAACAGCACTGCCCATTCCATGGCAAGAAAAGTCAAACATAGATACGCACATTTGCTACTTTCCCCAAAGGGGAAAAAAGCAAACAAAAGGTTAGAGTTGCCTTCTTGACCCCGGTGTTGTTTTCATTTTTTCCTCTAAGTGCGAAGAGAGAATAAAAGTAGTCAATTGTAACCTTTCACACCCAGAGTTGACAGCTCTAATTGTATCCAGCTTGGTACAAACTGGTTGAAACACACATTCATAAAGCAAGCCTAAGTAACTGCAAATGTCCCCTCGGAATGGCAAGGACGGCAGTGAAAGCCTGGTATGTGCACAAGTAAATGTTTGAAATTGATGCAGGGGAAGTAGCTGTTTTGGGCATTGACATTTCTTGAAAGGTTTTGTTTACTATTTCTATTTGATAATCAGACTAGCCAGAATTCTGGCTCTGTAACAAAATGCCTATAATCTTAATATGATTTTTCTTTTTCAGGCTGTATTTTCAATGCTCCTGTTCCTGAAGGAGCCATGATTGTGCAGGATTAAGAGCTTGCTTTCTGTACCCATTAGAAAGGAGGGAAGGAAGAAAGGGAGGGGGAGGGGAGGGAAAGGAAAGGAAGAAGGGGAGGAGAGGGGAAGGAACAGAAGGGAAGAAAGGAAGGGAAGGGAAGGGAGAGAGGGAAGGGAGGAGGAGAGGGACACGGAGAGGAGAGGAGAGGACTTGTGCAGCTATAAAAGGCTCCTCACTTTTTATCTTTAAGGACGTGGGCAGGGAAAAAAAAAAAAAAAGGACGTGGGCAGGGAGATGGGGAAAATAGGTGATGGTGATTAAGGAAGGAACTTGTGATGAGCACTGGGTGTTGTATGGAAATAATGAATCACTAAATTCTACACCAGAAACCAATATTACATTGCATGTTAACTAACTGAAATTTAAATAAAATTTTGGAGGAAAAAATAAAATCCTCTTCTTAGAAAAAAAATTATCTTTGAACTTGTGAGTTAAGTCAAAAGGACAGTGGAGCATACACGTTAATGGGGGCATGACATACAGTATGTGTCCCCCCTTCCGGCTACCCCCATCCCATTCACCTAAGGCCCGAGGTGCCTGGTGAGCACGGAATTCCCATGGGCCCGTGATGTTCAATGAGACTCAAAGTGAGTACAAGGTAAGTATACTACATTTATGATTAAGTGGAGACATTGACAGCCCCAGAGAACCAGAACTTGCTTCCAATACAAAAAGGAGGCAATGGCGTTCTGAGAAACATGAGTGAACAACCAAGTGAACCTATCACACCCTTTCTTATCTGTTATTTTTCCTGTATTAGCAAATTGCATCGGCTAAAAACCATGGCATGGAAGGAAAGGGAAAGGCAGGGTCATCTATAATTCCTTCCCTTTCTCGTCCTTGCTTGCCAGTAAGCCGAAGGTAGAGAGGGTTGGCGGAATGTGTGAGTAACAAGGAAAGAAATAAAAACAGTCGAGTTAGTTTTGTGGACTGTTTCCACTGTTCTGGTAAGAATTAAATATGTATTCATGTAGGAACTATGAAAAATGGATCATGTAATTTTGGCGATTCCACATATGAGTTAAAAGCTCTTATACCTGCATTTAAAACTGGCATTACACAATATAAAAATGAATAAAATCCATGCTAATAAGTTATATTTTTAAATTTTCTTTACCTAGAATGACATTAAGTAGCAAATAGACAATATCATGACAGGCTGAGAGAGAGAGAGAGAGACCGTGGAAGAAAGGGAAAATGTTTTACTTTAGTACCTTTAAGTATTTAAATACATCCCCCCCTGCTTTTTGAACAAAGGCCCCATATGTTCATTTTGCACTGGGTGCCACAAATTATGTAGCGGGCCCTGTATCGGTCTCATTTTTCACTTCTAACCTCATTGTCTTTTGCTCTGGCTGAATTTTTGTCATATCTGCTGGTCAGGCCCAAAGGAACCCCCTGGTGAGGGAGGTCTCCCCTAACTGAGAGAAGGGTCTTTTCCATTATCCAAAAACTGAGGTGATAAGGGAACCAAACTATTGCATATACATTCCCACCTGGCCCTTTATGCTGTGACATTTCAAGCACATTTGCTGTAAACTTATTAACACCCTCCACCAGGTGTCTCCCGCAGATCTGCGTGGCCCTTCTGTGATATTAAGGCAAATTCTAGCGAGGTTCTTGTCTTGGCTAACCTCTTCCAATAGGTTGCTTTTAAACTACATTATTATGTGTTAAATATGCTGCTTTCTTTAAACTCTCATTCCTTTTATTGTGTTTTAAGTATTCTTTTCATCACATGCTTCTTAAAGAACCAGAACATAAGAGGGAGTGAAAAAAAACAAGGAGGAAAATCCATCACCTAGACACAATGACTGCTGACATTTTAGTCCCCTTCCCTAGAGTTGTTTTCCTTTTGTGCAGAAAAGAGTGAAAACATGAGCCACAGAGTGGGAGAAGATCTCTGTAACATATATCTGGTAAAGGACCCGTACTCCGAAGAGAGAAAGGCCTCCTACAGATCAGCCAGAAAAATAGAGCCCAATATAAAAATGGCCACAAGCTTTTTTGCAATGGGTTTGCTGCCAGAACACAGGTGCCGTGAAAAATCTCAACCAAAATGGGAAAGGAAAAGACTCCTACCCACATTGTCATCACTGGACACCTAGACTCGGGCAGATCTACCCCTACTGGTTATCTGATCTCCAAATGTGGTGGGATCGACAAAAGAACTATCGAAAACTTTGAAAAGGAGGCTGATGTGGGAAAGGGCTGCTTCAAGGATGCCTGGGTCTTGGATAAACTGAAAGTCGAAAGTGAACGTGGTATCACCATTGATAACTCCGTGTGAGAATTCAAGACCAGCAAGTATTGTGTGACTGTCACAGATGTCCCAGGACATAGAGACTTTCTCAAAAACATGATTGCAGGCACATCTCGGGCTGACTGTGCTGTCCTGATTGTGGCTGCTGGTGTTGGTGAGTTTGAAGCCAGTAGCTCCAAGAATGGGCAGACCCGCAAGCATGCACTCTGGCAAAACAACGAAGGGTTGGGTTGCAAATGGATTCCACCGAGCCACCCTACAGCCAGAAGAGATATGAGCAAATCGTAAAGGAAGTAAGTACCTACATAAAGCAAATTGGCTACAACCCCGACACTAGCATTTGTGCCAATTTCTGGTTGGAATGGTGACGACATGCTAGAGCCAAGCGCTAACATGCCTCGGTTCAAGGGACAGAAGGTCACCTGTAAAGATGGGAATGCCCATGGAACCACCCTGCTTGAAGCTCTGTATTGCTTTCTGCCTCCAACTTGTCCAACTGATAAGCCCTTGCGTCTGCCTCTCCAGGATGTCTACAAAATTGGTCGTATTGGTACTGTCCCTGGGGGCTGAGTGGAGACTGGTGTTCTTAAACCTGGCATGGTGGTCGCCTTTGCTCCGGTCAGTGTTACAACTGAAGTAAAGTCTGCCGAGATGCACCATGAAGCTCTGAGGGAGGCTCTTCTTGGGGACGTTGCGGGCTTCCATGTCAAAAAGATGTTCGTCGTGGCAATGTGGCTGGTGACAGCAAAAATGACCCACCCATGGAAACAGCCGGCTTCATGCCTCAGGTGATAATCCTGAACCATCCAGGCCAGATCAGTGCTAGATACGCACCCGTGCCTGATGGTCACACAGTTCACATTGCTTGGTAGTTTGCTGAGCTGAAAGAGAAGACTGATGGTCGTTCTGGAAAAAAGCTGGAAGATGGTCCCAAGCTCTCGAAATCTGGTGATGCTGCCATCACTGATATGGTTTGTGGCAAGCATATGTGTGTTGAGAGTGTCTCTGATTATCCATCTCTGGGCCGTTTTGCTGTTGGTGACACGAGACAGACGGTTGCCTTGGATGTCATCAAAGCAGTGGACAGGAAGACAGCTGGAGCTGGCAAGGTCACCAAGTCTGCCCAGAAAGCTCAGAAGCCTAAATGAATATTATCCCCAATACCTGACACCCCAGTCTTAACCAGTGGTAGAAGAATGGTCTCAGAACTGTTTGTGTCAATGGGCCATTTAAGTTTAATAGTAAAAGACTGGTTAATGAAAACAATGCATCATAAAACTTCAGAGGGAAAGGACAATGTTTTCTGTGGGCCATTTGGGGTGTGTGTGTGTGTGCGTGTGTGTGCGTGTGTGTGTGTGTGTGTGTGTGTGTGTGTGTGGCAGTTTTTAAAATCAGTACGTTTTAATGGAAACCACCTGACCAGACATCTGTCACAGAAATTTGAGACCCATTAAAACAAAAATTTAACGAGAAAAAAATAAAAAATAAAAATAAATAACCACAAGACCCTTAACAAAAGAGAGTGCTTAAATGGCCAATTAGCATATGAAAAGGTGCTCAACATCACTAGTTACCAAGAAAATGCACTTAAACCACATTGACCTGCCCTGCCGGTATACCTAACAGTATAATATGAATGAGCAAGATTTTGGAACAACAATAGTCTCCTCTCTTGCTGGTGGGAGCATAAATTTGTACAACCGCTTTAGAAAACTAACACATAGTTGAACAACCACTTTAGAAAAATATTTAATAAAGCTGAACATATGCTTATTCTATGACCTTTTTCTAGGTATATGCCCAACAGAAATGCATGTAAATAGACGTCAAGAAACCCTTTCAAGAATATCCATAGCAACAGTATTCATAATAGCGAATCTTGAAAATCAAGCAAATGCTCAAACCACGGTAGAAAAAGTAACTATATAATGGTATACTATAAAATAGAATGAAACACTCCGGACCAATCAACGTACATTATGCTAAATGAAAGAAGTAACACAGAAAAAGCATGTACTGTATGATACCATTCATCACTCATATGATGTTCAAAACCAAGCAGAACTAATGGAAAGCACCATCACAAGCCCTCTTCAGGAGTGATCTTCTTTGGAAATGCCTCAGGGGACCCAAGATCACATCCCCAACCCTGGGCTGGGTATGAAGGCCTTCACTGAAATTCGGGCTAACACTTCGTGCCTTCTGAACCTTAGAGTTCCTGGACGGTTAGTTGAAGACTGTTGACATTGCAATCCAACTTGGCTCCTATCTCTGCTCAATCATGTTTCATTCCTTCCCCTTTACTTCCCTCCCACAAAAATTGGTCCCAACTGCACCGTAATGAGTCTGCTTCCCTGGGAACCTGATCTAAGTGAGAGTAGTAGTTACCTTTGGGGCGGCAATGACTGGAGAAGGGCAAGAGAGAGCTTTTGGGGGTGTCAGTAGTGCTCTTTACCTTGAGGGCAGATACACAGGAGTGTTTACTTTGTAAAAATTCACTGAGCTGTATAAATTTTGTGTATTTTACTATATGTATATTATACTTCAATTTAAAAAAATCCAATGAATATACTTGAAGAATGTGTATATTTGAACATTTTTCTAATTATTCCATCAAGATAAATTCCTAAAAGTGGAATTGCTAGATCAGAAACGGACATTCTAAATTTGGGTGTCTACTGACAAAGGGTCCTCCAGAAAAGGTTTACCAGCTGATACCTTATCAGCAGAGGATGGGAATGTTCATTCCCCACATCGTTGCCAACGCTAGATAGCATCAATTGTCTAATCTGATATGTGAAAAAAGTAGATCAGCTTTTTTAATATTCTATTGCTTTTCTTTAGAACTAATTACATGCTGATTATTAGTCAGACAATTTTAAGTAATTAGTGAAGTCTACTGTAGTCCTTGAATTATACCATTTTACGATGCAAAGTAGATAAAAGCTTAAATATTTGTATTAAAAAACCAATATGCAGACATTATAGAGAGGCAAGTTTGAACTCAATACAAGAAGCTTTTGGAAGGATTCAAGATGTCCACCCATTGAATGAACTGCATTCTAACTACCATTTAGCCTATAGGCATTGGACAGGGGCTAGTAAAATCTAGATAACCATTTTTCTAGGACTCAGGGCATGAGATCTAGTTTTCACGATGAATCAGACTATATTGGGATTTTTTAACTATAAAGTTCTAATATACCATGCTTTTTAAAACTTTTCTTTATGTGGTTTTTCACTTAACGATCTCATTCATGTCTGCAACTTCAATTATATATTTGATTCCCAAATTTATAAAAGGAAAAGCGGAAAAGAGGAGGGCATGGATTGGAATAAGGAAAAGCCCTACTCTCCCTTTCAAACCCCGGACCTATATTTCTAAGTGCCTGCCCGCCATTTCCACCTCCAAGTCTTGCCAGTCCACGCAACACAACAGCTCCCTAAGTAATCACCTTTCCCATCCTGCCCTCCCCTCCTCTACTAGACTCCTCTCGCACTCTAATTTTCTGATTCTAGGTCTCCTCTTCCATATCCTGCCCTGAGGAGAAACTCTGGGGTCCTGTTCTCTTCCCTGAGCTCTTTATCCCCACTCTCTCCTCATTTCCTGGCCTCCGACATCTTTTCATCCTTCAAACGCCCAGTCACCACTTTGGGCCGACCTCTCCCGCCTCTGGCGCCCCTTACACAGTACTGGACGGGGCTTTGAGGAACCTGCATAGTTGAAGAGAACCTAGACTAGGGGTCAGAATGAAATCTGCTGCTGTGGGTGATTCATGACTGTGAAGGGGGACAACTCCCTGTGCTGCAGTCTCTTCACTGGAAGGACAGTCACAAGGGGCCCTTTCGATGCCAATACCCTACAACTGATTCTAAGTCAGGCTCTCATTTCCCTCAAAACCCTCTGGTGACTTTCTATTACTCCTAGGTCTTAGCTCCACGTACAAGGCCTTCCCCCTGCCTCGCACTGCCCACCCACCGCCCGCCACCCACCCCCAAGGAAACGAAGAAAGAAAAATAGGTGAGACTCTCAAAATCTTCACTTAGATTTTGAGACTCTGATCACCTAGCTGCTTTCCACTGGGCTTCTCATCCTTTTACCCCCAGCATGTACAACTTAGGAACTACAAAAAAAAAAAAAAAAAAAAGGCTACAAGGGAATTGCATGCGAAGCCCCAGGCTCACTGCTTTATATTCTTCTGTTCTCTGGGATGTTAAGCCCTCAGATCTTGGCTGCCCAATCTCTAAACTCCAATTTCTGTCTCCCTAGTCGTGAGAAGGCTGCAAGCCGGAGCTCTCTCTGTCTTTAGGTCTCACAGGGTGAATTTGAGAATACCTTGTGGTAAGCAAAAATTTCTTGAGCAAAACATTAATCATAGTGGGAAAACTAGAGATAACTTCAATGATCATCAAGAAAAGAATGGTTGAAATAACTTGCAGTCTATATATAATGGTATGTTATGCAACCAATGAACAGAAAGAGTTAGGTCTCGATGCCTTATTATGAAAACACGCTCTGGGTACAGGGTGATGGTGTATCGTGTATGGTGTTGCTAAGTGAAAAAACAATGTATGAAAGAGTGATTTAGTTTGTAAATTAAAAAAAAAATTTTTTTTAAAGCCTCTAAGTATATACACCAAATTATCCACGGTAATTATGCCAATGGATAGGATTACAAAAGAATCTTCATTTTCTGTATCATTGTAGTTTGTTTCCATATATACACAAGAATTACTTTTATAACTAGAGAAAAGAGTGAAATCAAGTTGATATAACATTTCTTTAAGGAAAAAAGTAACATTCTGGGTTGCCTGGGTGGCTCAGTTGGTTAAATGTTCAACTCTTGATTTCAGATCAGGTCATGATCTCCGGGTTGTGGGATCAAGCCCCGCGTTGGGCTCCGTGCTCAGCACAGAGCCTGTTTGTCCCTCTCTCTCTGCTCCTCCTCACTCTCTGTCTCTCTCTGTGAAATAAATAAATAAAATCTTAAAAAAAAAAGTAACATTTGGGTTACAGGTTATATACACCCTCTGCAGTGTAAACTTGATAAGAGTAGAGACTTTTAGAAATATGTGGCTGTGGTCCCAGTACATAGAACAGTGTGAGTCATAAAGTGGGCACTTAGTAGTAAATATTGGTCAAATGAATGAATACGTCCAAGTCTTTGACATGAATGTTAAAACAGTGGAACTAGTTTCCTATATTTAGTAATACACAAAGGGTAATACACATGATATGGAAAATATATTTTAAGGGGGAATCACTTGAATATAGACATGTACTTTTCCTCAAATAACATACATTCCTAAAATATGCTTTAAGTATATTTCTTTCTCTGCTAAGACTGCAAGCTCCTTAATATCATGGCCTATTGTTTTTGTGTATGCTCTGCATTACTCCATTTCAATAAGGATTGCACCAGAACTTTGAGCACCTAATAAATATTAACTGAATAATTGCTCAATAATTGATATTTTATTACTTATTATCAGTGATGAAAATGACTTCTCACTGGTATGTAAGGATGTAAACTTTATTCCTATTTGATTTTAGCAATATTAAATGTAGTAGAAAGTCAAATTATAGTTAAATGAAGATAGATGGAATTATGGTTCCTTTTACATTCCCTATGTGTCATGTCATGATATTTTCAATATAGGGTACATAGAAGACCAGTGATATTACAATCTAATTTTTAACAATAGCCATGTAAAACTTATGTTTACTCCACAGGACTTTTTGTTTTAAAGGGAAACACTGTTTACTGCATGATTTTTTAAAAGCAGGGATGAAAATACTTGACAGGTACAGATTCAGAGAATCACAAAAACGTTTACAAAGAGACCTTAAAGATGATCAATTCCAAGTTATAAATAAGCGAAGGGGGAAACTTTTCTTTACAGAAAATTTGTATACAAATTATTTTATTAATAATAACCAATAACTGGAAACAGCCCAGACACCCTTCAATCAGTGAGTGGATAAAAATTGTGCTATGCCTCTACGATGGACTACTGCTCAACAATAAGAGGAATAAACCATTGATTCATACAATATCGGTGGATCAAAACAGATGTTGCTGAGTGAAAAAAAGTCAGACCTAAAAGGCTACATTTTCCATCATTCCCTTTCTGTGACATTCCGGGAAAGGCAGACTCTGATGTGATGAGGGGTTGGCAAGAGTTGGAAGTCAATTATAAAGTCACACAGCACAAGGGAATTTTTAAGGTGATGGAACTATTCTTTATGTTACTGCACTGATAGGTACATGACTCTATGCATCTTCTAAAAACCCACAGAACAATATACCCAAATCAGGGAATTCTATTGTATGTGGGAAGGCGACTCAAGATAAAATACAAAATGTTGGCAAGTGATTCTAATTGCAGCACAAATTAATCTAATTGCGTTACATGTGAGTGACCACATTGAAGGGATGGGTGAGAAAGGAGCTGACCCGAGCAGCTTTGAAAAACAGTGTTTAAAATGGTTTTTTTTTTTTAATGATATTTTCAATTTATAAGTCTTTATTTTGGGATGGACTTAATTAATTTATCTATTTTTAATTTAAATTCAATTAATTAATATATACTGTATTGTTAGTTTCAGAGGTAGAGGTCAGTGATTCATCAGTCTTATATAATACCCAGTGTTCATTACATCATGTGCCCTCCTTCATGTCCATCACCCAGTTCCCCCATCCCCCCACCTCCCTCCCCTCCAGCAACCCTCAGTTTGTTTCCTATGATTAAGAGTCTCTTATGGTTTGCCTCCCTCTCTGGTTTCGTCTTGTTTTAATTTTTCCTCTCTTCCCCTATGATCCTCTCTTTCGTTTCTTAAATTTCACATATCAGTGAGATCATATGATAACCATCTGGAAAACAGTGTTTTGACTGGATATTATGAGGCTAAACAAAAAAATTTCCCAAACACTGTACTCTAGTTGGTAAACTCATTTCTCTGGAGTATTAATGAATCTACTTAAATTACCTGACATGCATCCTGGTTTTGAGCAAATAAGTATTTTGTAGATAAAGCAAGCCAGATTTCTCACTGCTAGAGGAAAGTTATAAATAAGCGAAGGGGGAATGCTAGAAGGAAACCTATAATGCTGGATTGGAGTTGAAAATATCAGTATGAACTCATGTTTTGTTTTGTCAGTATGAACTCATGTTTTGTTTTGTCACACATTATACACACAGTTAGATAGGTACAGAAATAAATATAAATATATATGGATAAATGAGTTAATAAACATACATTTCCTACTCTGTCCACTGATAGGGCCTAGAAGCAGTGACATCCCAGTTATAATGAACAGAATCAGATGGTTTCTAAATACCATCCTCCAATGAAAAGAACCACAGCTCTTTGGAGAAGGAGTTGATTCTAGTGTTGGGATATTTAAGATGGGCCTAGAGCATCTTGTAATGCCAAAGCTCCTAAAAATAAATAAATAGGCCCAGAAATAAACACAATGTGGTATATCCCTGCAATGGAATATTATTCAACCTTATAAAGGAAAGAAATTTTGACACACACTACAACATGGATGAACCCTGAGAACATCATGCTAATTGAACCAAGTCAGACACGAAAGGACAAATACTATGTGATTTCACTTATATGAGGTACCTAGAGTAGTCAAATTCATAGAGAAAGCAGAATGATGGTTTCCAGGGCCTGGGGGGAGGGGAAGGTGGGACTTACTGTTTAATGTGTATGTAGTTTCAGTTTGGGAAGATGAAATAGTCATAAAGATGGACGAAGATGATGGTTGCACAACAATGTGGACATACTTAATGCTACTGAACTAGACAGTTAAAAATGGTTACAATGGGTGGCTCAGTGGGTTAAAGCCTCTGCCTTTGGCTCGGGTCATGATCTCAGGGTCCTGGGATCGAGCCCCGCTCGAGAAAGAAAATAAATAACGAAAATACTGAATTTCATTTTATTTTTTTAAAAGATTTATTTATTTATTTGAGAGAGAGAGTGTGTAAGTGCAGGGAGGGGCAGAGAGAAATTCCCAAGTCGGCTCCATGCCCAGTGTGGAGCCCAACTCAGGGTTCGATCTCAGCACCCTGAAATGATGATCTGAGCTGAAATCAAAAGTCAGACACTTTACCGACTAAGCCAGGCGCCTCACTTTTTAAAAAGATTTATTTGAGAGAGAGAGATTGAATTTTAAGTCAAAGAATAGAATAAATATCCATGAGTCGATACTGATATAAATAACCAATTAAATAGTAAATAAGTGGAGAGACGAGGGAGACACAAGTGTTATGTGAAATCCTGGATTAGACCCTGGAACAGAAAAAGGATGTTGGTGGAAAGACTGGTGAGATCCAAATAGGATCTGTATCAGGGTTTAGCAATGTCAATGTCTTTGTTTTGATCATTGTACTGTGACTATGTAGGATGTAACTAACATTGGAGGAAGCTGGGTGAGGGATCTCTCTGTTCCATCTTTGCAACTTCTCTGTAAGTAATAATTTATCTCAAAATAAAAGATAAAAAAAAGAAGACTG
This sequence comes from Potos flavus, assembly GCA_028534135.1. Classification (NCBI taxonomy): domain Eukaryota; kingdom Metazoa; phylum Chordata; class Mammalia; order Carnivora; family Procyonidae; genus Potos; species Potos flavus. Next base: position 133,976,296 of record CM052883.1, read on the forward strand.
AAAATATCAAGTCAGGGCAAAGATATAAAACAAGAAAGGAGTATAAATACTTGCAACCCCCTTGGAATTTTGTTTGGTACTAATAAAGGCGAAATCTTGCATATCCTACAATTTGGCAATTATACTGCTAGGTATATATGACAGAAATTCATACATATGCGAACCAAAAGACAAGTACAGGAATGGTCATAGCAGCATTATTGGTAATTGTCAAGGAATATAAATAACCCAAATGCCCATCAACAGAAGAATAAAAAAATAATGTGGTATCTTTGTATATTGGAAATGAAATAACTATACACAACAATGTAATTTTGAGCAAAAGAAATCAAGTATAAAAGACTATATACTTTCAATTCCTTTTATATAAAGTTTAAAAACGGGCAAAACTAATCTAAACTAAAACTCTAAACTAAACTAACTCTGAAACTAAAGAGGTTACAAATCAGCATGATGGTTACCTTTGGGGAGAAGGGAGGAGTAGTAATTTGTCAGGGTCATAAGAGAATCTTTTGGGGAGTTGGTAATATTCAATTTCTTGCCATTGTGGTGATGACACAGAGTTTTTATTAAATTTGTCATAACTTATTGAATTTTACCCTTATGATTTGTATACTGTTCTACATATCATACTTTAAGAAAAAGTTTTAAAGATTAAGAAGCAAGTATATTTTTAAAAATTATATAACTATGATCCATATTAAGTGCCTTGGTTTGTATTGAAGAGATTTGCAAGGCTGGAGACAGGGAAGCCAATTTGGACACCTTTTCATGTGTGTGTAGGGATGGGTAAGATGAAATATCTTACAGAAATGCTAAGGAAATAAAACTGGCAAGACTTAGTGTTTGAAGGTGGTGAAGAATTTGGAACTTTGGGCACTAAGCCATAAAAATCTAATGAATTTTTCTGTTTTTTAAAGATTTTATTTATTTATTTGAGAGACAGAGAGAGCATGAGAGGAGGGAGTATCAGAGGGAGAAGCAGGCTCCCCACTGAGCAGGGAGCCAGACCCGGGGCTTGATCCTGGGATGCCAGGATCATGACCTGAGCCCAAGGCAGATGCATAGCTGACCGAGCCACGCAGGCGCCCCTGAATTATTCTAAAAAGGGGAGGAACATGATGGAAGTGATATTTCTGAAAAGTTAATCTGTGTGCCACTCGTAGCATATGCTACCTTCTATTATAATCAACCTATTTATAACCATGCCTCTGCTAGTAAGAAAACCACAAGACTTTTGATGGAAGGGACCTGATTCTATACTTCCTTATATATCCAGGGCTTAACTCCATGCCACACTTCCGTGGATTTACTGTCATCTAAGAAACAATATGATGATGATGTGGTACTGGACTGCGAATGGACAAGAAAACATTTTAGAAAGTATGTGAAGAAAATTACATTAAAACACCTACTCTTGGGGGCGCCTGGGTGGCTCAGTCGTTAAGCGTCTGCCTTCTGCTCAGGTCATGATCCCAGGGTCCTGGGATTGAGCCCAGCATCGGGCTCCCTGCTCAGGGGGAAGCCTGCTTCTCCCTTTCCCACTCCCCCTGCTTGTGTTTCCTCTCTCGCTGTCTCTCTCTCTGTCAAATAAATAAATAAAATCTTTAAAAAAAAACCAAACCTACTCTTAATTTTTAAAACTCTTATTATATCATAAACTCTCATTTAAACTCGAGAAACAAATAGAGGGATTTTTTTTAAGGATTTTATTTATTTGACAGAGAGACAGAGCCAGCACAAGCAGGGGGAGCAGCAGGCAGAGGAAGAGGGAGAAGCAGGCTTCCCACTGAGTAGGGAGCCCAATGCAGGGCTCAATCCCCAGACACCGGGATCATGACCTGAGCAGAAGGCAGATGCTTAATGACTGAGCCACCCAGGCACCCCTATACAGGGATATTTTAGTCACCTAATGAAGAATTATCTACCTCACAGCACTAGCTAGTCTTATTCTCAGTGGTGAAGCAAGAGGGGCACTCATAGTAAAAAAAAAAGTAATAACGCAAGGGAACAACTATTGACCATCATGAATATTATAATCGTTTTGTCAATGTAATCATATTTTCAAAAAAATATATATAAAGACTGGAAAGGAGACCACAATATTATTATCTATAGGTTGATGAGATCATCCACCTGGAAAACTCCAGAGAAGTAAGCAAAAAGATACCAGAATAAAGGATTTCTCCAAGTTAGCCTTCTTTCCTCCTATTTACATTCTAAGCCTTCTTTTGAGTCTAGTATAAGTTGCACTTTCTCCATGAAGCCGATGCCACGGAGAGAAAGCATGATGGTAGAAGGAGCTAAAAGGAACCAAGTTCCTTACTCTTGTCACCCTGGAATTTATCCATTTATTATCATCCATTTATTTAACAAATATTTATCAGGTTTCCCTCCATGCCCTTCCATTTCCTCCCATCTGAGGCAATCAACCTCAAGAGCTTGGGGTTAATCCTCCCCACCTTTCTCTAGCCAATTCCAACAGGTTCAGCGATGAGTGACAATGAAGGGTATGGGAGGGCTGCTAGTTGCATCTAGTATCTGTTCTCTCTTTCTTCCATAGTAATAGACTTTGTATCTGTGCACATGCTACTCAAGACTGTATTTGTCCGCCTTCCTTGCGGCTAGATGAAGCCATACACTGCGTTCTGCCCCAGGAATCTAAGTATAAGTAACATGTACAACCTCTGGTGATGCCTTCCTCTTCTCCTTTTTCTCTTTCCCAATGACTGGAATGTGAACACAACAGGAAAAGGTGGAGAAGCCGGGTTGGGTTTTGAGATGGAAGTTTTATACTGAAAGTGACAGAACAGTAAGATCAAAGGAACATAAATCTCCTGGTGCCCAACACCACTGAGCCCCCTATTCACGGAAACTTGTATATGGAGGAGAAACATACCTTTATCTTGTTTAAACCACCATATGTGAACTGTTACATGCTAACGAATACAAATAATATAAATCTTGAACAAGACAAGCCGTTCCCTGTCTTTAAAGAGCTCCCAGCCCAGCATTAAAATGTTACTTGATGAGCGCCATGTGAGAGCTGACTCCTGGAGCATGACGCCCTTGAGGGACAGCAAGCCTAGTCCACAGGGATATCATGTTTTATCTGGCATGGGAAGGAAGGAAGGTGATGTGCTATCTACTCAATCCTGCTTTAAAAAAGTTCTTCTCAGGCGCCTGGGTGGCTCAGTCATTAAGCATCTGCCTTCAGCTCAAGTCATGATCCCAGGACCCTGGGATCGAGTCCTGCAATGGGCTCCCTGCTCACTGGGGAGTCTGCTTCTCCCTCTATCCTTGCCCCCAGCTTGTGATCTCTTTCTGTCTCTATCTCAAATAAATAAATAAAATCTTAAAAAAAAAAAAAGTTCTTTCTCTGGGCTTCAGTGACAACACTCTCCTGAAATTCCTCCCTCTTCTGTGGCTAATCCTTCTTCGTCCCTCCTCCCATACCAACCGGTAAAGGTTGACCTTTCCTGGGTCTCTCTGGTATATTCTCTGTCCAGGTGATCCCCTTCGTTCCCAGGATAGATAGTACCTAGCACCCCAGTGATGCCAACTGCCGGCTCCAGCCCTCTCTTCTGGGTTTTGGACTCCTATGAAATTGCCTACTTCCCGGCGCCACCCGCAAGTTTTATAGGCCTCTCAAACGTATTGTGCCAAAATGTGAACTCTTCCTTTCTTCCCTCCAACCTGCTCCTCCCACAGGCTTCTCCCTTTCAGTAAAGGTTATCACCATCTACCCCGTTCGTGCGAGCCAGAAACTTGTGAGTCATTCTCACCACCTCCTTTCCCTTGCCTCCCACACCCAATATATCACCGAGCGTGCTGATACATTTCCAAAAACTCTCTCTCAAATCCATCCGCTTCTCTCCAGTCCTATTGCTACCACTAAGCTCTGAGCTACTGTTAATCTCTCTCCTCACGGATGGGTATTTTCTAAGTGAGTCTCGCTTCCACTTCTTTCCCTCTCTGTGCCATTCTCCACACAGCAGCCACAGAGATCTTTTAAAGGTACCTATCAGACCTCTTAAATGTCCTTCAGTGAACTGCACCGAATGTCAGGTGAAATCCAAAATGCTTAATATGAGGCACAGGTGGCTGCCTCCTGCCAATTTATCCAACTTCATCTCTTGACATTTACTCTTCGCTCCCCACTCATTCTGCTCCTCACCATAGCTTAGCTCTTTGCTGCCTCATAGCTGCCCCTCCTTGGGGGAAAGGTGTGCCCCGAACTCTTTTCCTGGCCATCTCCTACTTATGTCTCAGGTCTTAGTTTACTACTGCCTCAGAGGCCTTCTGCATCCTCCAATCTAAGTTATGCCCCGCCATTTTCCTCTTACAGAGCTCTTTGTTTTCCTCCCTATAGAAGACTGCCGATTGACTCCCCAAATCCACTCACCCTTTCTTTTGTCGTAATAGAATTTAGCTGGTAATAGAATGTAGCTGCTCAGCTACACTCTGTTTCCCTCCTTCACATCCAGATGTAGACGTGTGACCGTTTTAGCCAAGGGGATATGAATGGACGTGCCATGTACAAACTAGGACTTCCCTTTAGGTGACTGGGCTTATACTTCCCCATCCCATGTATGGTGGGATCTGAAGCAGTCACCCGGGACCAGGGTTGGAATCCATGTGTTGTATGGATGGTGGGACCCCAGTAACAGACTTGGCCCAAATGTGACCTTACATGGCCAAAAGGACTCTGCACAAGTGATTAAATTAAGGCTCTTGAAAAGAGACGATTATTCTGGATTATCAGGATGAACCCAATGTAACCACCAGGGTCCTTATAAGAGGGAGGCATAGGAGCTCAGAGCCAGGAAGGCAAGTAGACAACTGAAGCAGAAGGTAGAATGGTGCGCTGTGAAGACGGAGGAAGGGGCCATGAGCCAAGGAATGTGAGCAGCCTCCAGAAGCTGGAAAGATTAAGGGGGGTTCTCCTCTAAAGTACAGATGGAAGACACTTGAAGACACCTTGACTTTAGTCTAATAACACCCATTTTGGACTTCAGACTTCTGGGTAGTAAATTTGTGTTGTTTTGATCTACTAAGTCTATGGTAATTTGGTACAGCCACAAGAAACTAATACACTGGGTGTGTGGTAAGGGTGAAGGGGGCATCGACTGGGTGGATGACCACTTGGGAATCCAGAAGTAAGACCCCCTGGGGGAGGGGCAGAAGCTAAGGAAGGGCTGATGTGGGACTCAGGGCTTGTGAAACAACTGACTGGACAATTGACCTTATGGATTTGGCACTCAAGAGAAAAACTGTCCCTGAGAGAGGGATTTGGGGAAATCCTCAATCATTCTGTGACTGAAACGAAGGGAATAGGTGAGAGCAAGCACAGAAAAACAGAGTTAGAAGAGAGAAAGGCCTAGAACAAAAGTCAAGTGGAGCATACAAAGGCCAAAGAGGAAAAGAAAGACCCAGGGCTTGTGGGTCATAGAAGTCAGAGGGAGAGTTTCAAGGAAGGGACAGTCAATACAGTAGTCCTCCCTTATCCATGGGGGAGACATTTTGAGACCCTGAGTAGATGCTTGAAACTGCAGACAGTACCAAACCCTATAAATACTATGCATACAAATTTATGATAAAGTTTAATTAATAAACTAGGCACAGCTAAGAGATCAACAACATTAACTAGTACGAAAATAAAATGATTATGACAATATACTGTAATAAAAGTTATGTGAACACAGTCTCTATTTCAAAATACCTCATTGTATGGTACTTACCCTTCTTCTTATGATGACAGGAGATGATGAAATGTCTCAGTGATGAGATGAGGTGAGGTGAACAACGTCGGCGCTGTGACGTACCACAGGCTCCCAGTAAGGAGAATCTTCTGCTTCCAGACCTCAGTCAACCTCTGGTAATGGAAACTCAGGAGAGCAACACCACCGCTGAGGGGCGACTACTGTTGTGTCCAATGTTGCTAAAGGGTGGACAGAGAAAAGTAGATGACGCCATTTGCATAAAAGTAAAATCCTCACCCCTCCGTATGGGAATATAGATGTTTCTAAGAATTTCTATGATCCGGGAAGAAGGACTGGTCAAGAGCCAGAGCCCCAATGCTAGACTACCTTGGCTTGCATGTGGATTCTATCACTTAGTGGTGTGACCTCGGTCAAGTTACTTAACTTTGATGTGCACCAGGTTTCTCACTTGTAAAATGGGATAGGAACCGTACGTACTTGCCTCTGAGTGTTGGGAGGATTAAATGAATAAATAAATACATGGAAAGGGCCCAGCCCAGGGTAAGGCCTATGAAGGGTTAGCTATTGCTGCTATTATCATTATTACATATTGTTATGTGTTTGTTTTGTTATTTTAGAACACTAAAGTCTGCCAAAGTCAATAAGAGAAACAAACATTATAAGGAGGAGATATAAAATTAAAGTAGAAGCGGGTAGTTTGTGAGACAAAGTAGTGTGTATGTGAGCTGAACACAGAGGAAGGGCTGAAAGGTCCAAGTATGCACCAAATATGCTTGATGTGTAAATATTCATGAAGCACATGAGACACTCAGTGTTAGGAATAATAAAATGGCTAAAAGGTTAAACTGGCTACTCACTGGTGACCTCTACACAGCTTCCATTTGTTCTTTGCCTGAGAAATGCAGAGAAAATCCACAGGTACTCCTCAGCCTAACTGGTGAGCTAGGAGTAGAGCCAGGCATCCTTGTTCCCGCATCTCAGCAGAGAAAGCATGCGTGGGCTCTGGTACTCGGCATCATCTGTCTGTCAAGTCCCCTGGTTCCACCTCAGTTCTGGTCCTTGTCCCTACACCAACAACACAAGGAAGGCTGAATCACGGAGAGGGGAAGTGGGAGAGAAAAGCCCAGGTTCAATTCATATTTCATAACATATACCACCCACTTGTACCCTACCCCAAGTGTGTTCATCTACCCTCTCTTCCTCCCCTGGCTTCTTCCCCTGTATTGTACATTGATTCAAAAAGCATGCAATCTCAACATCTTAGTTTTGTTTTTGTGCCTTTCTGTGCGGTGACCTCTGGGATAGCCTGCCTGGCAGTATGCTGGGAAGCTAACCACCACACCCACCAATTACCTCATGGGAGTAGGGAGTGGCAGATTGCTTTTCTTTGGTGCATGTGTGCATCTTCTCCTTAGTTATACTGAAAAGGCAAGGGGCCGGCCAGGAAAAAATTCCCACCTTAACGAGGCCAATGAAAACAACATTTTCTGCTATGCTGACCCTTGAGGCTACCCTGTCCTATCTGAAACAGAAACAGCAACTTAAATCTCTAGATGATTTGACTTCACTATTCAACATGGAGTCACCTTTGAGCACCTGTAGTTTAAGAACTACCCTTTTTTCCTCCAATTTCTTTCTGCTCTCCCTCCTCTCCTTCTATGTGCAGGAGAGAACTTGAGCCATCTTAGACCCCCCCCTTTTTTTTTGCTTCTTTAATAGCTGGACAGAAAAGAATGATAATTCTGTTATGATAGCTACCAGCTGTGTACTTTGTGAGCTGTTAGTTCCAGTAAGGCAGTAGGAAGCCACACTAGACCAAAATCTCTCATTCTCCAACAATCTGCCTTAATATCTTCCATTTGAAACTGCAGCATTCACTGCCTTTAATTGTTTTTGCTTTTCTGCAAAAGTATTGCAACTGGATTTAGCATGAGGCTAATGTAGTTTAAGCTTCTGGGACCCTTCCTGGCCTCCAGGAGGGGCGATAGTGACTTTGTATTTGTAATTTTGTTTAATTTTTCCTAAAGAGGGACCTCAAATCCTAAGGCTTCAGGGCCTATAAAATTCTCATCAATACGATTTCGTGGTTAAGAGCTTAAATCCTAGAGATAAAAAAAGACTTCTCTTCCTTTTATTATTCAGTAATTTTGGAGAGGTCACATTAAGTTTCAGCCTCGGTTTTATCAGTTGTAAAATGGGAATAGTATTACTTGTATCTTTAGGATTATGGTAACGTTAAATGGCCCTTAAGCAGTTTTTCATATATAAGAAATGTTTCTAAATGTTAATTGTCATTATTATTGTTGTTGTTATTGCCTGAACAGGACCATAAGCTCCCTGAGAACAGTATGCGGCACCCCCAGAGCCCCTCGCAGGCGCCCAATTACTGAGGGAATGCTACCTTTCACAACCAACTCCACTCTCCCCACCTTCTCATCGCGTCTAACCAGAAATACAACTTTCATTACGTTCTCAGTGCGACACACACGGTTACCTCTTCAGCGACGCGCCAGATACTCAGTGGCACCTTCGCAATTTGAAGGGCTGATTTAGCTTCGGTGTATCCTTTCCTGGTGAGTCCTGGAACCCCCACTGTTTGCCCCAGTCCACTGGCCCCTTCTTCCCCTGGTCAACTGAGGACAGTCGGCCAAGGTCAGGGCTAGAGGCGCTGAGATAACTCAGTAAGTGCGTCAGCATTGTGTTTGTACTTAATAAGCGCTCAATAAATGACGATGATGATGATTCCCAAGCAGGCGACCATCTACGCCCCGCACCCTCCCCGGGGAGCTGGGCCTGCACCGCTAGCCTGGGGAGGGAGCCGAGGTGGGGTGGGGTTGGCTCGGGTGCGGGGACGGAACCGCCAGCCGCTTTCCCCTCCTGGACGCGCTCCGCCCGCCGGGCCGGTTCCGGGGGTCCCCCGGGGCCGCCGGGACGGGCGGGAGGCCGGGAGGAGCGGCCGCCGACGCATCCGCCGCCGCCGCAGGAGGCGGAGCGCTGCACCTGGCGGCGGGTGCGCGGCGCTCAGCGCTGAAACGGGTCCAGCCTGTAGCGAGCTGCGGAGGCACCGGGCCGCGGGGAAAGAGGCGAGAAGGTCGCGCCGGCGGGTGCGCTCTGTTCGCTGCCGCGGGTTGCCCCAGTCCGCACGCATCCCTTGGCCGCGTCCCGCCCGCCGCAGCCCCGGAGGAGCCAGCGACCCGCCCGAGATGGTGCGCGCCGCCCCGACAGCCGCCGCCCCGGCGCCCCGAGCCGCCGCCCCGCGCCGGGTGGAGAAGGCTCCCCGCGCGCCGCGCAGCTGAGCGCCAGCGCCGCCCGCAGCAGGTGAGTCCGGGCTCTGCGAGCGAGGAGGGGGCGCTCGGCGGGCGGGGGGAGGGGTGGGGGGGGCGCCGCCGCAGCCGCGCCAGAGGTTTCCCTGCGGGAGCCGCCGGCCCAGAGGGCGGGGAGCTCCCCTCCGGCGCGCACACCTGCTGTCGGGGGAGGGGGGTCTCAGAGGCGCGGCTCCCGGGGCGGGCGGGTGTGGGTGTCTTCGCTCCCAATCCGGCTCGCCCGCCGCTCCCTCCCTTCCTTCTTCCCGTCCTCCCTCCCTCCCTTCGGCTTCTGTGTCGGTTGTCATCTCTGTAGGGCGCTGGGGAGGCTGCAGCCGGCACCCTCGGCGCGCCCGGCGCGGGCAGCACTTCCGCAAACGTAACTGATGTAGGGAAAACAAAGGCGCTGCCCGAGGGAGCCCTCGCCAGGCGCCGGCAGCTGCAGGGGGTGGAGGGGGGGGTGCTGGGAGAGGGCTGGGCCCCCATGTCCAGGCCCTTCTCCGCCCAGCTCGCCTGGCGCCCTTGCGGTAAACATCCTCAGGGAAAGGGGGAAGCGAGAATCTCCATACTGCCCCAGTGACAAGAACGTGACCACTTGTGTGCCAAGAGAAGGAAATTGACAGCGTCTGATTCCCCAGGTGAATAAATACGAAAGATTGCCTTTATCCCCATGCCTGCTACCGCCTCGTGCTTCTTTACTTAACTGAAGCCTAACATGGTCTAACATGTCTCTAGAGCTCTTTTGAGATACTAATGAGGGTTACTAGCCTTTCTGAGTCTTATTTATTACCCAACCCGTTGTAGTTTTAAGTGGGAAGGTGAAAATTTTGAAATGCATCTTACCCCTCATTTCTCTCTTCTCCTCGCAGACAGGTGGATTAATTGCCCTTAAGGCAGGAACACGGTGCATTTTACTTCTCCCACACACATTCACGACCACAAGCATTTCCTTTTCATCCAAAAATATTTAATAAACACCTTACAGAGCTCCTGGAACAGATAAAACCTTGCCTAATAGTTGTAGGAAAGAACCTTGAATTAAAGAGTTGAGATTCTAATCACAATTGGTGTCTAAATAGTTGTGTGTCCTTGGGTGTGTCACATCTGCCTCAGCCTCAGTTTTCTCACATGTAAAAGGAGATGGTTGGATAGCATGGTGGCCAAGTTTCCCCTTCATTATTCTAGAAGTTAAGGATTTTGTGGAAATCTAACCTCTTCGATATAGAGGAATATAGAGGGTGGGTGGACGAACAGTTGGCTAACAACAGAGGTGTATTTAGTAGATTTCTGGTGTCGGCAGAGCATCCCTTCCCCAGGGCATGGGGAACTAGCCAGCTGAAGGTGTATGCATCATTCATGGCCTTGCTAAGTAAAGGGAGAGGACAGGAACCCTAGTCATCGGTAAGATTGGCTTTTGACACTTTAAGCAGCTGGCCATTAGCAGACATGCAAGATATTTTCAGTTATTTAGATAGCCAGATGGCTTGTGTTTATCGAAAGTTGGAAGTAGAATTTAGGATTGCTTAAAAGGAGGCTGGGACATTGCTGTTGGGCCCAGTGCAAGACACTGGGTGAGTAGGAGAGAGGATCACATTTCAATAATGCATTAAAACTACTAAGCATGTTTACAATAATTTATTTCTAAGGCCCTTTGTGTTTCTATACAGATGAGGCAAGCTAAAACATAAAGTAAAACAGCAAGGTTTGCATGTTCCAGGGTAGGAGGTCTTGGATCCCCAAGTCTGTCTGGATTGTTGACAGTAAGAAGGCACTTGTTGAGCACTTACTATGTCCAAAACACCATCCTACACACTTAATTTCTAAGTCTCTGTGAGAGAAGTCTTTTCCCCAGCATTGTGGATGATGAAAAGGAAGTGGAGAAGAGTTAAAGCATTTACACAATCCACATAATCAGTGAGAAGGGGAGTTAGATTTGACCCCATGTCTCTGGCTCCAAAGCCTAGGAAATTTCCACATGGTGTTCCTCCTTATTCAGGACCCATTGGGTCTCACCACTATGCAGGTACCCTCCTTTGCCTTTTGACTTTGAAAATTAACTACATTTCAAAAAAAAAAAAAAAGAAAGAAAGAAAAAGAAAATTAACTACATTTCAGTGTACGTATATTACATATGTTAACATTTATCTACATAAGATAATCTGTATATTTATTTTGCATGCATACTTCTAATGCATATATACCCATTTGTTCTCACCATTTTTAGGTTGGAGGCAAGTGTAAGAAAAATGAAAATAACCAAAGATATATTTAGTATTAGGCCGACAGGCTTTTTTGGCTTTCCTTTTTTCAATATTCAGGAAATCTTGATTTAGTAATCATATTGTAGGGAAAAGGAGATATGCAATAAATGTGAACATGTCTGTTAGCCACCTTGGCGCATTGTCTTGGGAAAAGTCAAGATACAGTAAGTGAAAAGAGGAAATTGAAAAAGAGATTTAGATGCATGTACTTAAACGCGCATGCAGGCACATATACACCTCATCGTCCCCAAACCGTTGACATCGGCTACGTGAAGGAAGTAGGATGGGCTGGCGTGATGAGAGGATGCTTTTACTTCTTCCTTATGAAGTTATGTTTGGACTTGTTTTTTAAGGGTCTGTGTTACCCTGATTTGTTGCCCTAAATCCCAAATGACACATTATGTAGTACTTGGCCTTGTTGTTGATTTCAGTAACATTTCTTTCCTAGATGATTTTCCTTCCTCATATTTAGAAGACACTTACTATTTTGTAAAATGGCACTGTCTTAATTTAGTTGGCCAGGAAGCTTTGGGAAACTATCAGAGCAATTTGGTAAGACAGTGATTTACTGGTGCAGAGCCCGCAAAAGAAAACCAAACCAAAACAAAATAACCTAAATGTGAAACACCTAAACCTTGAGCCTATATATCAGTATGTGTTTACTATAGATATTGCAACTCGTCTTGTTAGTTTGCGGGTCTGAGTAGCTCCCAAGCATGCCCACACCCCTACCTCAGCACGTACAAAAACTACCCAGAGCGTTGTATTAAAAGTAGCCTCCATCTGCCTTGGTCCAAGGTGTAAATGCGGCTGAGTAGAGGATGTGAGGAAGGAGTGTCTGAGGCTTGGAAACGGGAATGAGAACATTGCATTACCTTATGACCTGGAGGTCCTGCTGGTTCATAAGGTCCTGCTGCATTTTAGGCTGGGGGGGAGGGGGGTACGGCAGGTGGAATGAAATCTAGGCTCTAAGAAAAACCCGTATTCCAGAGGTGGAAAGAGGATTGGGTAAAGGAGGGCTGAGACACCTTTTTTGACATTTGTTCTCACGTGTGTTTGAGAAGGGAAGACAAATCCAGGGAACATGTTGCAAATAGAAAACAGGAAAGTCCAACATTGAATAACTCTGAGGAAACGTTTTGATCTGAGACCAGAAGTGCGACTGGGGGAGAGTGGGAGTCTGCCCCTCATGAGTCAGCAGTGGCCAGAGGGAGCTGTGGTGTGGCTTTGTGGAGGATAAAAGGAGAACTAGAAAGAGGAACTGCTGTTGTCTCAACAAGCCTGATTTGTAGGTTAATTGTGCCAAGGGAAAGTGAGTAAGGAGCCTGAGGTGTGGTGAGCTGCCTGTGTGGCTGTGTAGAGACCTCCACTGCCCAGACAGGTGCCCTCTGCCTTCCACAAGCTGCCTCAGCGTGGGCCCTGCTGCCCGTGGGGTGCCGAGGGGCAGAGGAAGTCTGGAATCCCAAAACAGTGGAGGAGCCGGTCCCTATGAGCCATGTGGCAAATTCTTGTCTCACAACTGCACTGGGTACTTTTAAGGACCAGATTGAGAGAGAACAAGCAGAACCATACAAAGGGACATGCACACCATCTATGATTTAACAAAATACAGTGATCTGGCCCAGCATAGTCAAACTTCTGTGGCTAACAGGGAGTGCCTTCTTAATTCTGTTTCAAAATAAGTTCTGTGGAACTGTGTTTCATGAACCAGTGAAACTCAGATTCACCTTTATGAGGGAGTTTGAATAAAAGATTTTATTATTATGCTTTCGGAGGGTAAAAATGACACACGTTTTAATTTACTGTATAATCAGGTTCCCTATGTTTTGAAGGTGTGACATCTTTTTTAAAATTATTTTTTATTGAGGTATAGTTGACATACAATGTTACATTAGTTTCAGGTACATAACATAGTGATTCAACAAGTCTATACATTCTGCAATGGTTACCACAATAAGTATTAATTACCATGTGTCACCCTGCAAAGTTGTTGCAGTATTATTGACTCTGTTCCCTATGCTGTACTTTTCATCCCCATGATTTAACTGGGAATTTGTACCTCTTAATCCCCTTTGCCTTTTTTGTCCATCCCTTCAACATCCCTCCCCTGTGGCAACCATGAGTTCTCTGTACTTATGAGTCTGATTCTATTTTTTTGTTTGTTCATTTGTTTTGTTTTTTAGATTCCACATGTAAGTGAAATCATATGATATTTGTCTTCTTGTTAGACTTACTTCACTTAGCATAATACCCTCTAGGTCCATTCATGTTGTTGCAATTGGCAAGATTTCATTCTTTTTTGTGGCTGAGTAATAGTCCATTGTATGTATATACACCACCTCTTCCTCAGCCATTCTTCTGTCAGTGGACACGTGGGTTGCTTCTACAACTTGGCTATTGTAGATAATGCTGCAGTAAACACAGAGGTGCATGTATCTCTTCGAATTTGGTTTTCATTTTCATTGGGTAAACACCCAGCAATGGAGTTACTGGATCCTGTGGTTATTCCATCTTTAATTTTTTGAGGAATCTCCGTAGTGTTTTTCATAGTGTTTGCACCCATTTATATTTCATCAACAGTGCACAGGGGTTCCCCTATTTCCACAGTCTCGCTATCGTGAAGACACAAAACCTTTTAAGAGTATCGCAAAGCCCTTGTAACAGGCCTTTTCTTTTTTCTTTTTTTTTTCCACATGAATACTTTTATTTTATTTTTTCAGTGTTACAAGATTCATTGTTTATGTACCACACCCAGTGCTCCATGCAATACGTGCCCTCCTCAATACCCACCGCCAGGCTCGCCCATCTCCCCACCCCCCTCCCCTCCAAAACCCTCAGTCTGTTGCTCTGAGTTCACCGTCTCTCATGGTTCTTCGCCCCTCCGATTTTCAGTTGTCTCTGCAAGTAAGTGGGAGCAGCCCAAGGAAAAGCACACTTCAATTTAGCAACTCCCTGTGACTTTTCAAGAGCTCCAGGATCAAGGGTGTCCTGATTGTAACTCAAATGCCTTGTTTCTTTAATATTTTTAAAAGATTTTATTTATTTATTTGAGAGAGTGAGTGAGCATGAGCAGGGGGAATGGCAGAGGGAGAGAGAGAAGCAGGCTCCCTGCTGAGCAGGGAGCTCAACCTGGGGCTGGATCCCAGGACCCTGGGATCATGACCTGAGCCAAAGATAGACACTTAACCTTAACCTACCAAGCCACCCAGGTACCCCATCAAATTCCTTGTTTTGAAAAGAATGCCTCTTTTGTATTTGAAAAGTGATAAATGCGGGGCGCCTGGGTGGCTCAGTCCTTAAGCATCTGCGTTCAGCTCAGGTCATGATCCCAGGGTTCTGGGATGGAGCCCCACATCCGGCTCCCTGCTCAGCGGGAAGCCTGCTTCTCCCTCTCCCACTCCCCCTGCTTGTGTTCCCTCTCTCTCTGTGTCTCTGTCTGTCAAATAAATAAATAAAATCTTTTAAAAAAAAGTGATAAATGCTCATTGAAGGAAAGTCCAGCAAAGTAAAAGAAAAAGAAATTAAAGTAACTCCTAACTTCTCAGAGATAGCCCTACTAACATTTTGTTATTATTTTCATTTTTTTCCAAAACGTATTTCATATGAAGTACATAAACTTGTAAGTATAAACTTTTACAATACATAGAGGTTTGTGTCCTGCTTTTTTTCACTTAATGTGATGCATAATAAATCATGAGCATTTCTCCATATTCTATTAACTCCATTCTATTAAGTTCTATTTTGCTCTCATTGGATATACCACAATTTATTTAACTGCTCCTATTACCTATTGCTTCCTATGTTTCAGTTTTGATTATTATGAAAAGTACTGAAATGAATATCCTTATACTTAAATTGTTGCATTCTAGAAAGGTTATACTTTTCTCAGTTAACGAGAGTGCCATCAGTCTTCATCCTTACCAACACTGAATATGTTCATTTTCAAAAGTATTGTATGGCGTGTATGTATTTTTACTTTAATGGGCTAGGCAATCTTTTTCTGAAAGAAATTGAGAGCTCATGTTAACTCTCTATCAGAGTCCTAACAGTATAAGAAACAATTTAGGTTACATATACTGGAATGTGCTTAGGATATAAATTATTGTTTTAAATGATAGCATTTAGGGGATACAAATAAAATCAGAGAGGGTAGCTGTATGTCTGTAGAAAAGTGTACTTTAAATCTTGAGGTCTATATTTTGATCTAAATCATAAATTCATAAAAGATGTGTCTAAGCACCTCTAAATTTCTGTTAAAATGCCCTGTCTTATGGGTAGTTTGTACTTCCTTTAGTTCCTCTTAACTTCTTCAGTGTCCGAACAGTGTTGGAACAGCCAGCTTTCACCAATACCCATTATAAATATAACGTTATTTTACATATGTATGCCCACATGCACATAAGTGCTCTCATGTAATGTTTTATTAATACCTGGAACTGTGTTTTTATTTTTCCTTATAATTCTTATTTTTCCACAATCTGTTTTTCCTGTGTTCCTAGTATTTTTAGATCTTGAACCCATAGTCCTATACTAATATATTTAGAGTCAGCTCTTTTCTGGAAAGATTTGAAAAAAAAATGTCTCTATGTATAAACAGATTCACATAACAAGGTTTAAAAATAAACCAAAAAGCATTTTAATAGAATTGTAATTTGTCTTTTTTTTTTTTTTTTTACTAATGTATCTTCTCTATAAATTGCTTCTCAAGTATAGCAAGCAAAGATTTATTGAGGAAAATCTTTCTCTAAAACCTTAGGCAAATCACTTCTTTCAGTATCAACCTTTTAAAAACATTTTGTTTCATGTTTTGAAAAGACAGGTCTGAGATTTTCCATGTTGGCTTCTTGGCAGAGAAACAAAGGTTGCATTTATGTTCATTAAAATAGTAAATCATCTGATAATAGAGAGATACGTGTTGACTTGCTGAGGTAGCCAGGTTCCCTGTGGCCTGGGCTGGTGCTGACCGGGTTCCACCTGCCCTCTTTCCCTCTCCTCTAACCCTGAACCTCTTCTATTACCTGGAAGGTGTCTGAAGATACCATTTCATGTCAGTAGATTCTCCAGGCTTTCACATGGAAATAGTTGTGCTTGTAGGGTCCCCTTTCCGAGAAAAGGCAGGCCGAAAGCTACTAAGAATTACATTAACATTTGAAAATGAGTAGACCGCTTATGTGTGACACATGTATTTAGCTTTCAAAGACTTCTGGCAAAGACTCCATGCTCCCACAGGTTGGGACTGTTACCCAGGAGGACCCGAGTGGCTGGGACTCCAAGCCCACTGCTGTGGTGGGAGGGGAGTGAAGAGGAATGCTCTGGACGGGCCTGTCTTGGGAGACAAGTTGTTGGCATGCCGGATTGAAAAACAGAATTTCCTCTCATTTAGAAGTTATGCACTCTGGGGGCGCCCGCTGGCCCAGTGAGTGGACCATTTGACTCTCAATCTCCGGGTTGTGAGTTTGAGCCCTATGTTGGGTGTAGAGATTACTTAAAAGTAAAATCTTTTAAAAAATAAATAAATAAAAGTCAGGTACTCTGTAGCGCCTCGGTGCTTCCAGCACTGTGCTTTAGTACTCTGGGCTCCAGCCCTGCTTGTGGTATTAGTTCAGAGGGAACCGGCTTCCAGGCTTCAGCGGTTGAAGGACAATGAACATGGGACACCCAGCCTATTCCTCAGTTCGCTTCTCCTCAACCTCCTCCACCGACAGTTTCCTTGCCACGTCTGGCTATTGCTCCTCATTGAGGGAGAAAGGACTGTGCTTCAGGTCTGCATGTACAAAGCTCCTGCGGCCCTGCCAGCCCCCTTCAAGCCCTCTGGTCCCCTTCCTGACAGATAAACTCAGTGTGAGCACTAGCATGCCCACTGACTCTCACCCCATCTCGAGCATCCACTGGATTTTGCTCTTGTTGGAGAAGCTCACAGGAAAGAAGTAGCTTTAAAAAAAAAAAAATTCTGTTCATATTTGTAATTTGAACTGTTAACTTATACCTCACACTGGGCTTGTTTTAGGGCAGGAAGTTAAATAAAGGCGTAGAAGGAAACGAGGTTCTGGGGCCTGCTTCACATTTATGCTGTAAGCTCCTGGCCCAACACTTAATCAGAAACCTAAAACAAATAAATAGGAATTGCTTCCATGATGCTCGATAAGGTCTAAGGATCTAAATTACCAATTTTTGAATTATATTTCGTTGTGTCTTCCACGAAGTGAAAGTGAAAATACACTTAGCTTATTGCTGAAGCCACATTTAGGATTAAAGACTATTTCCTCCCCCACAGCCACACCCTGAAGAGATGACAATAACTGGTTCCTTTCACTCAAGATCTGAGCAGAACGAAGGGAAATATGGTTGGATTTCAGCTCCTATCTCTCCCATTTATTATGTCACAAATATAATTAAAATGTTCCTACAGTTGGCTCTATTTTAAATAAATAGGTATTTCTGGCTTGGAGATACCTAATTGTCATTCCAGTCCCTAAAGAACACTGTGTTCTCTTGTGAGCCTTTATGGTTCCTCCCTGCGCCCCTACCCCTCCACCCTCAGAAGAAATTACGCTGAGGATGTGGAAGTGGATATGAACATGAATTCACTCTTGCTCTCTCTAAAATAAATGAATAAATCTTTAAGAAAAAAAAGAAAAATGCTTTTTCATACATTATTTCATTTAAGCCTCAGAATCCCTCTGTGAGTTAGTTGACTTGGGTTTGTGTTTTGATCCCCATTTTACAATGAATAAAGGGAGGCTCAGAGAGCCACTGGTATGTCAAAGCCAGGAGAGCACCTGGAACTTCTCTGTGCCCTTCCTGAAATTAATCTCTGTCACGTTAAACTTCAGTAAAGTATCCATCAAGTGTCAGTATATGCCGTCAGGTGCTTGTCAAAAATAATCTTTGTTGTGAGCTTAGAAGAGTAAAGGGAATATGCTAAGTATTAGATCCCTCATTCAAGTATTTTATAATCTAGTTGGGAAGACAGGAAATACCTATAAAAACAATAAAATTATCCACAAGTCTTACCACAGCTCAGGTGTGAGAGCAATCGAAGGAGTTTCTTTTATTTCCAGATGTTAATAAAAGATTGCATTAAATGTAATACATAGAGTACTATCTAAAGTAATTCTAGGGTTACCTGCATCCTGGGCTCAGTTGGTTAAGCATCTGCCTTTGGCTCAGGTCATGATCTCAGGGTTCTGGGCAGGGAGCCTGCCTCTCCCTCCACCCCCATCCCCACTTGAGCTCTCGCTCTCTTTCTCTCAAATAAATAATAAAATATTTTTTAGAAAAGTAATTCTATCACAGGGTATTAGTATTTATAATCAGTGTTAAGACCAGTACACTAAAATAAAAGATCAAATGTTAGGAAGTCCTTAGGGGTTACAGTAGCAAAATATTGCCATTCTGTTTCCCACACTGAAGCTATAATCTTCATAAAATACAAACGTGGCCATCGTATTCTCCTGTTTAATTCTCTTCAGTGGCTCTCTCTCATGCTCAGAATGAATAATACCAACAAGTTCTTACCATGTATCAGGTGCTGTAAGAGTTTAGCATTATGCTTTTTAATCATCACCCCCGCCCCAGCTACCCTAATGAAAAAGTACTATTATAGTCCTCATTTTGTAGATGAGGAGACTGAGAGAAGTAGCTTCCTCAAGGCCACAGAACTGGTCAGTGACAGAGCCAGGATTCCAATCACTGCCAGTCTCTCATCCCCTACTTAGCGACCCCTTCGTAGCGTGTAGAAGGCCCTTCTGGATCAGGCCCTCGCTTGCACCTCCTCTTGTGGGTTACTCCTTCATCCTCAAAGACTTCTTCACGGCCCCACCCCAGAGACTCCTGTGTCAGCTACGCTTGCTCCTATTTTAACATGGAGCACAGTGCATTGTGGCTGTGTTTACCCTTCTCTCTCACCACTGGACTTGATCGCAAGGACACTGTCTTCACCATTGGAATTACTGATCACTAAACACGCATCCCACCCAATGATTGGTGCTAAATTTATATTCGTTGGGTTAAAGAACGTCTTTTTTTTTTTTTTTGGGTTAAAGAACATCTTTAATTTTCAACAGACGTCTCTAACGTAGTCTGTGTTCTCTCCTGTCCCCCCTCAGTTTGATTTATAGGGCCCTCTGTTATCTGTGGCTGTGTGCTAGCTGAGCTCAGATGCCCCTCAGCCCCAGTATTAACATTTTCAGGATCTCCTGTTATCTCTTCTTTTCCCCTATCCTGGAATAGTTTTCCCATTCATCTTTGCCCAAGGCAAACCCTGCACATCTTTTGGGGTTCAAGTTAAGTCCTTCATTCTCTTGACAACATCTATCTGAAGTTTGGGCTCTCTGAGCTCCAGAAGCACCCCATTGTCTGTAACTTTTCCTGTTAATTACTCTGTGTTCTGTAGCTTCCGTTATTCTTGTCACTTGCCATTTAAATCTTCCTTGTGTTTTGGGCTCATCTTGTCAACTATAAAGCAAGTCTTTGAGGCCCAAGACCACGTTTTGGACTTCCCTGTCTAGTAGCTACACAGTGCCTTGAGACATAGCCCCTGCCCAGACTGTCTGGATTTGAACACTAGATTGGCTTCTTGCTCCCTACTCACCTTGGGCTCATCACTTACCTTCTCTGTGGCTCATTTTCCTCATCGTAAAGTTGGGAAAGTAATCTTACCCCAGAGAACTGTTGTGATGACTAAAAGAGTTAATACGTTTTAAGCCTGTAGCAGATATTACTTAAGCCTTATTTTGTTGTAGTTAGTAATAACTGTGATAATAACATAGACCACTGAGCCCTTATTAAAATACAAATATGTCATCAAGGTGGCCAACCATGAGGTATGTATTCGCTAGTGTATGAATCAGTTTGTTTGTCACCCAGCAGACAGGTTTTGCTATGAGCCTGCAAAAGGTCCACCAAGAATAACAGGGATGGCACTTTCTGGGAGGAGTTTCCTTCCAAGTGGAATGATGTTGGTAGCAGCTGTGAGGAGCAGTGAGTGACTGGAGGGCTCAGGCTGGACCTTGGAAGATTGAGCTGGGCTGACAGGACTAGAACCAGTTTTGACTCTTTTACAATTTGGTTTAGCCATAGAGGAGCCATGTCAGAATGCTCCAAAAGCCAGAGGAAGATTCCAAAATAGTCATTCACTTCTGTAGACCTTAATGCCCTTGTAGCTTGTGTAACTGTTATAAAACTAACCTTATGTTTCTTTTTCATGACATTGGCTAAAGGTCTAGCAGATGCTAAAGCAATCCTTATGGGAAAAAGATCTGTTGGAATTGACATTGAATGCGAAGCCTCTGAGGAAAGGTCTTTCTGGAAAATTCTAGGGGTTGAACTCAGTGTTCAAGAATGTAGTAGCCAAATACCAGGACTTCAAGTATTGTTTAGAGTGGTTTCTCTATGTCTGTACTGATAATAAATTGCAGCAGTAGTTAGAGACCTGCCCTGAGGCTCACATTGCTTAAAAGCCTAGAGAATGGTCAGTAACAGTTGACAATGTAGAGCTAGCTCTCAGGGTTCAAAACATGGATTTTCCCATTTTGCAGCCTCAGTACTGGTCTCTGGGCAATATCGAGTTATGATGGAAGTGGTGCCAAGAGGGGATTGTCCTTTCTGTATTATCCAGGCACTGTTTCCTCTCCATCACTGATACTTATGTTGCTGCTATTTTATAATGTTTGTAAATCTGACCTTTGGCAATTGTTATTCCAAACGATATATTCAAGTTTAAGGTGTCTTTTTTCCATACTCATGTATTTGTGGATACCTCAATATACGTTTGAGCAGTTTCCAGTTAAATGTATAATGATGATAGCTATCAGTTTTAACAAGAATTATTTCATCAGCTGTCATCAATAATTTAGAAATATCTGCTAGTTGAATGACTCAGTGTAAGTACTGATAGAATGTCTTTCCAGGTTTTAAAAGGCTGTGTTATAGTTTCATAGTAATAGTGTTGATTACTATCATTAGAGAGTGCTCGGTGAGAAAAATATTCTGCTTTTCTAATAAATAAAAGCCCTTCTTATCCAAGTAGGATTAACTGCAAACCTACAGTGGAGATTTCCCGGAGAAGTTCTTAAATTTAATTCTGTGTATGATTTGAAATGTCTTCTCTCCTTTTTAAGTTTCTTTTAAAAAAAATCTTAAAAAAAAAAGACTCAGAGGTTTAAACAAAATGTTAACTTAATGGGTTCGTATTGTTAGACTACTTAATAAACAATACCTCTCCTTGGTTTGTAAACAGATTAAGTACTTCATCCAGCATATAAATATTTTTACTGCTCTTTATACTTGCTCTATCAATCCTTATGGCAAATTAAATGTAATCTAAGTCAGCCAGAGCATGCCCTACTTTGAGGCCTATTTTAATTTCATTAAAATACAGAGTTTGTTTTGGTTCATTTGCTTCTTTTCGTCCCTGATCCTATGATTGCACAGATGACTGTAGTTAAACTGTATTTTGTAACTGTGTTTTATATGTGATTTTTTTGGTTCCTTTTCCTCAAAGTCTAAATATAACCTGAAAATATTAAGTATAAACAGCATCCTGAATTGAAACTAAAAGTTTTTGTATATATTTTTAGAATTAAAATTCTTATAAAAGTTACTGGATGTAACATTCATACAAAGGTACTGCCTGTTAGGAGAAGAACATTCCAATAACTACTTTGCATTTGTTGATACTTAGAGACCTACTTAACATCTGGACTCATGGAGCACGAGAAACTTTGCATGACCTTATGATATCAAAAATCATTTGAATAAAATGGTGAGGAAAGAATGGTTTGGGGGAAAGTCACTCATCAAGATTGAAATCAACATTCAAATGTAAGGTATTTTGCAGCTTTGAATAAGCATTTGGGCATCAGTTCTCAGCATCACTTGGACAAATCAGAAACTTATGCCCTTTCTAAAGGACTTGGTGTCCTTCTATGACCTACTTGTTAAAGACTCGGTGTTTGATTTATGGAGGATAATTAATTAAAGCCCACCTGATTGGAATTCAGGTCGGAATTCATTCTGTACAATCCCGAAAACTATCTTTAGTCTGTGATAGAAGGGTACTGCTATCTGCTTTTAATTATTGTCTTTTACAGAGATAAAGCTTATATGACTGCATGTTTCCTTTTTAGTGCTGATTTTTATTTTTTTAAAGCAGAGATAGACATGTACAAAAAGGATGAACAAGTTTAAAAAGCTTGTTTAAAAGTAAAACAACAACCAGATTCTACCCCATCGCTCAGTTCCCCTGTCAGAGGCAACTCCTTCCTCTGCATTTTGGGCTACCATTTTGAGATTCACCTGTGTATTTTTTTTTTTTTCACCTGTGTATTTTTAAATAAAATGCTTGTATTCTTAACTCTTGATTTTTAAGTGTAAGCATTATCTACTGTCTTCTCACCATGGAAGATACGGAGTTAAATCTTCTTTGCTGCCCCAACTCTCTATACCTGTTCAGCCTTCTCATTTCGTATCTTCCCAATGTGGTGATGTGGCAATTTTGGTGAGTTCAGTATTCACAATTTGCATTAGTATGACTGTGTAATCACAGCTGATATGTGTAGCAAACTATGATTATTTTTCTTTCCCTGTGCAACTTTTTGTTTTCTTGTAATGTTTTGCTTACTTCACTTTCTCTGTACTTACCACTAGTTCATCCCTAAACTCTTTACCAATTATCTGAATTTCCTCCTGGGACGTTCCAATGCACTGTTACTCTGTCAGCGGCATTTTGCTGTCAGAAGCTGTCTGGGAATCTTCGGGCCTGCCCCTGCTCCACCTGCGGCCCTGTGTGTCTGGAGCGC
Organism: Potos flavus; assembly: GCA_028534135.1. NCBI lineage: Eukaryota > Metazoa > Chordata > Mammalia > Carnivora > Procyonidae > Potos > Potos flavus. Next base: position 133,999,383 of record CM052883.1, read on the forward strand.
GGCTGTCACACCGGGACCTCCAGTGCCTGTGTCCCTTTGCCTCTCGCCCACATCAGGTCTTTTATGTCCTGTATCCCCCGTCTTACTCTCTCTCTCTCTCTCTCTCTCGATTTAGTCCCTTGATTTGGTGGCACACACCCTGAGAAAGGGTACACAAGAGGCGTGTTTTTTGAGAAATCATGTAGGTAAAATGTCTTTATTTCACCTATGAACCTGAGTAATGATTTGGCTGGCCATAGCTCCCACTGTTATTGTTGAGAAATCTGAAGCCATCTCTGGTTCCCGATCCGTAGTATGTGACACATTTCCTTCTCTGAAACTTTGTGGGGTCATCGCTGTGTCCCAGTGTTCTGAAATCTTCATGATGTGCTTCGGCTCGGGTCTGTTTTATTCTCTGTGTAGGGCACTCCGTGGGTCATTTCAGTCAGATAATTCATAGCTTTCAGTTCTGAGAAATTTTTTTGGATTAAAAAAATTTCCTTTTCTTAATTTTGTCTGTTTTCTCTTCTTGGAGTTCCAATTTTTTAGATAGTTGACTTTCTGGATGACCCTATATTTACCTTGTCCTTTTTCTCCTACTTTCACCTCTTTTCTTTTTCTCTTCTTCATATTTTAAGTTCTTAAGTTCATTTTTTTGTTGAAAAAAATAATATTTCATTAAACACTTTTCTTTCTTTCCAAATAGAAAAAAATAATATAAATCCGTAACCTTTTTTACACATTTAACGCATCCATATGTTAAAGGCCCAGATCAAAAAATCATAAAATTCTCAGCACCCTGGAATACCATCTAGTCACTGCCTTCCCAAGGGGAACTACTATTTTAAAAATTAAGCTTTTTGTTTTGAGATAACTGTAGATTCACATACAGTTGTAAGAAATAATACAGGGAGCCCATGTATCCTGTGCTCATTTTTCCCTGGTGGTAACATCTTGCACAACTTCAGTACAAAAACACAACCAAGATACTGACAGGAATATGGTCAAGATATAGAACATTTTATCACCACCTGAATTTCTCATGCCTCCCTTTTGTGGCTACCACCACTTTCTTCCTGCCTCTGCTCTCTATGGAACCTCTTGCAATCCCTTTTGTGCTCTCCATTTCAGTAATTCTGTCATTCTAAGAATGACACATGAATGGAATCATACAGTGTGTAATCTTTTAAGATTGGACTTTTTTCATTCTTTACAATTCTCTGGAGATCTATTCAGGTGACTGTATGTACCAATAGTTTGTTCCCTTTTATTGCTGTGTAATATTCCATGGTATGGATGTGCCACAATTTATAGAACCTTTGTCCACTGAAGGATATCTGGTTATTTCCAGTTTGGGGGTATTACAAATAAAGCTGTTAAAAATATTTGTGTCTTGCTTTTTGTGTGAAATTTTTTCATTTCTCTGAGATAAATGCCCAGAAGTGCGATTGCTGGGTCATATGATAGTCACGTGTTTTGATTGTTAAGAAACTGCCAAACTGCTTTCCTGAGTGGCTGTACCATTTTATATCCCCACTAGCAATGTATGAGTGATCTAGTTTCTTCCTATCCTTATCAAAATTTGGTGTTGTCACTATTTGTACTTTAGCCATTGTTACACATGTGTAGTGGTATGTTTTTAATTGAATTTATATTTCCCTAATGATTAATGACAAGGAACATCTTTTCCTATGTTTATTTGCTTCTGTATATCCTGTATCTCCTCTTTGGTAAAATATCTTTTCATATCTTGTGTCCATTTTCTAATTGGATTGTTTGGATTTTTTTTTTAATTGTTGAGTTTTGAGAATTCTTTATATATTCTAGATACTAGTAATTTGTTGAATGTGTCTTGCAAATATCTTCTCCTATTATAATTTGCCTTTTCATCCTCTGAGTAGAGAATTTTACAGAACAAGATTTTTTAATTTTGATGAAGTCTGATTTACAACTTTTTCCTTTTATGTATCATGCATTTGGTGTTAAATCTAAGAACCCTTTGTCTAGCACTAGAGCCTAAAGATTTTCTCCTAGATTTTTTTCTAAAAGCTATGTATTTTTACATTTTACATTTAAATCCATGCCCATTTTGAGTTAATATTCATATAAGATGTGAGATTTAGGTTGATGTTCATATTTTATCTATTGATCTCTAATTGCTCCAGCACCATTTGTTGAAAAGGTTATCTTCCCTCATTAAATTGTTTTTGCATCTTTGTGAAATATCAGTTTGACATATTGGTATAGATTTATTCCTGGGCTCTCTCTGTTCTATTGATCGGTATGTCTGTTCTTCTGCCAGTGCCACATAGTTGTGATTATTCTGTAGCTGAAATAAATCTTCTTTTTCAAAATTGCTTTAGCTGTTCCTGTTCCCTTTTCTTTCATAGATTATTCATAGGGAATAATCTTTTCTATAGCTACAAAAAAAACCTTGCTCACATGTTGGTAGGGATTGTGTTAAACCTGTGTATAAATTTGAGGAGAATTGAAATCATTGCTATGTTGAATGTTCCAATTCATGAACATGGTATGTCTCTCCTTTTTTTGTCTCTTAAGTGGGCTCCACACTGGGCCCAGTGCAGGGCTAGAACTCATGATCTTGAGATCAAGACCTGATCTGAGATGAAGAGTCAGATGCTTAACCGACTGAGCCAACCACATGCCTCTGTCCATTTATTTAGATTTTTATTTCTTTCATCAGCATGTGCTTTCAGCATATAGTCCTTTGCATTAATTTATATTTAAGTATTTGTTCTTTCCGGGAGATTTTGTAGATTTCTTGGGATTTCCTACACAGACTATGTCAGCTACGAACAGACACCATTTCTTTCTTTCTTTTTGATTTGTATACTTTTTGTTTTCTTTTTTGTCCTTACTGAAATGGCTAGAGCTTCCAACGCTACATTGCATAAGAGTGGTAAGACCAGATGGTCTTGCTTTGTTCCCTATCTTAGAGAGAAAGCATTCAGGCTTTCTCCACTAAGTGTAATGTTACCTGTATATTTTGTAGATGATCTTTATCTAATTGAGGAAGTTTCTCTATATTCCTATTTTTCTGAGACTTTTCATGAATGTTTAATTTTGTCAAAATCTTTTCCTGCATTAATTAATAGGATTATGATACTTTTTGTTGTTGTTGTTAGCTTGTTAATATAGTGGATTTACATTAATTGGTTTTCAAATATTGTACCAGCCTTGCATCCATGGAATAGATCTCACTTGGTCAAAGTGTATCATTCTTTTTATATATTGCTAAATTTTCTGTAGTGTTCTGTAGCTTTCTGGTGTTTGGACTGTCTTTCTTATGGATATAAGATTCTGGGTTGACAATTCTTGTATTACGCTACTTTCTTCTGGCATACATGATTTCTGATGACAAATCTGCTATCATTTTAATTGTTTTTCCTGTATTGGTAAGTTGTGAGTTCTGTCTTACTGTTTTTAAGATTTTTTTCTTTATCTTTGGTTTCTAAGTTTGATTATGATGTGTCTTGGTGTGGGTTTCTCTTGTTTAGAGTGCATTCAGCTTCTTGACTCTGTAAGTCTTTTGCCAATTTGAGAAGTTTTCAGCTTTTATTTCTTTGAGTAATTCAGCCCTGCCCTTTTCTTCTCCTTTCAGGACTTCGGTGACATGAATGTTCAATCTTTTGTTATAGTCCCATAGGTCCTTGAGGCTCAGTTAATTTTTTTTCCAGTCTGTTTTCTCTCTGTTGTTCAGATTGTGTAATTTCTATATTCTGTGTCTCAATTCACTCATTTTTCCCTCTTTCCTCCATTCTGCTGTAGAGTCCATCCATTGAGTTTTTTATATTTTGGCTATTGTCTTTTCCAGTTCTAAAATTTCTATTTTGTTTCTCTTTATATATTATATCTCTTGCTGGGACTTTCTATTTCTATGCTTCAACTTTCTTCTTTCTTTCTTTTCATTTTTTTCAAGCATGTTTTTAATCGCTTTTTGAAGCATTTTTTGAAGTCTCACTGGTTCTTGGTATGTATTATTTTTATTGAAATGTGGACATTTGGGGTATTATGTTATGAAACTCTGGATCGTATTTAAGCCTTCTGTTCTAGCTGGATTTTTCTGACATGCTCTAGCAGGGGAACTGGAGATATTGCCTCATTACAGCTAGATGAAGGTTGAAGACTAGGTTCCTCACTCAGCCCCTCTTGACACCTGAGGGTGAAGGAGCTCCTTGTTACTGTGAAGTAGAGATGGGTGTTCTGGCTCACCATTAGGTATCCACTGATACTTCCCTGGCTGGGAGAAATAGGAGTGCCTCATTACTGCTCCCTCCGTGGTTTCCACTGATACCACAGTGGAGGTGGGGAGAGGAATCTTGTTATTGCTGGGTGGTGGTAAAAGTCATGAGTCTCTACTAGGCCACTTCTGACACCACCCCAGGTGGAAAAGTAGGGATGTCTTGTTACTAATAGGTGGGGATGTAAGTCCAGGATCCCCCAGTGTTCCCCACTAATGATGTCTTCGGGCCATGGCCTCATTACCACCTAAGAGTGATGAGAGTCCCAGCTCCCTACTTGGTGTTCTCTGATACCATCTGAGCTTAGGGGTTGGGGTGCCCTGTGACAGCCTGGTGAGTGTGGAAGTCTAGGCTCCTCCTGTAGCCTTTGTTGGTGGGTGTGGGAGTTAAGACACATTACCCCCAACCCCAAATCCCACTCTGTGGTATTTGGCTGGAGTAGAGCTATTATTATCTAAAGTTTTCTGTTTTTTTAGACTGCATCTTTCCTCATCCTTTAGCCAGAGAGGACTTTGTGGGTTTTTTGTTTTGTTTTTTGTTATTGTTTGGTTGGGGGTTTTGTTTTGTTTTGTCTTTTGGTTTGCATTCATTGGTATTTCCAAGTTCTTTAGCCCCATTCATCCCCATGTTGTTCTTTGGGTACCAAGGTCCCTAGCTGCCTTTTTCTGTCTACCTTTCGTAGTCTTCTATATTTGCTTTATATATAATGTCCAAGATTTTTAGTTGTACTTAGCAGGAGCAGTAGGAAAAAGTGTGTCTACTTAATCTCTTTGGAAGCAAAAATTCTACCCTGACTTTTAATACTATAAATTAGTTTTGCTTGCTTTTGTAAGCCTATATAAATGGAATCATATGGTATGTGCTCTTCTGCTTCTTGATTTTCTCAGTCCATATTATGTTTTCAAGAGTCATCCATATCATTGCGTGAAATTGTTATTGTTCCTTTTTTACTGCTGAACAGTATTTCATTGTATGAATATAACATAGTTTATGTATTCTGCTATAGATAGGTTGTTCCCAGTGTTGAGCTATTAAAATTGTTCTGCTGTGAACATTTTTGTAGATGTCATTTGTCAAATACATTACTATTTAATATATATCAAGGAGTTGTCATCAGGTAAACTTTCAGGTTTGATAGCTATTCCCAAACAGTTATCAAAGTAGTGTATCAATGTACATTCCTAAAAGCAACCTCTGAGAGTTCCAGTTGCTCTACATTCTCACCAACATTTGGTATTATCTGTCCTATTTATTTTTAGTCATTTTGGGGATATGTTGTATTATTGCATTCTGTTTTAATTTGCTTTTGCTTGAATCAAGTTGAACATGTTTATATATATTTATTTTCCATTTGCATAAGCTCTTTTGTGAAGTGACTGTTTAAATCTTTTACTCATTTTTCCTATTAGACTACCTGACACCTTTCTATAGATTTTTAAGAATTCTCTCTATATCTAGATACGTTCTTTTGTCAGATATATATAATATTCATCCTCACCAGAATATATTATTTTACTCTTTGGCTTGACCTTTCCGTCTTTAATATTGCCTTTTTATGAGAAGAAGTTTTTAATTTTAATGCAGTCCAATTTATTTTTTCTTTCTTAATGCTTAGCACTTTTTTATCCTATTTAATTAGTAAGTCTTCTTCTATCCTAAGATCTTCATATTTTTCTGTTTACAATCCATCTGGAATTGATTTTTGTGTAAGATGTGAAGTAGCGGATCTGTTTATTGTTGTTGTTACTGTTTTTTCTAAGTACTTGCCTTAAATTTTTCTTTTACATCATCCCTTACTTTATCATTTATGCTTTTTTCCTACAAAAAATTTCCATAACTTTTTCATTCAAGCATTCTTTTTATTCCCCTTCATCCTCCCTCTTCTTGAGAAATACGTACTTTCTTATTTTTGTTTCATAGTTGTATTTCTTTTCCTATTTCTGAAAATAATATATTTAGGAAATATTTTCCTCCTCACATAACTCCTCTTTTCTCCATTGTTGATTTTTTTTTTCTGTTTGTTTTAGTTCTAAGTTTCATGTAAGGTACTTTCTTCAAATGTCTTACAATTCTGGATGACTGCTCATATTTAGTGGCAAGGCTCGATGACTCTGAACTTCCATGTAGAGTGATTCGGTGGGTTGTTTAGTGGGGGAGGCTTCAATGTCAGGATCCTCAGAGAAGAACATTATAGTTTCCTGCCTGGAGGATGATAACCTTGCCAACCTCTGGAAACCTTGTGAGGGGAGTGGGTTGGGGGTTCGGGGCAGGGCTAAGGCTTGTAATCAGTATGTATGTGTTCACTTAATGCCCTGTTTTCAGTATGGTACCCCTACTCTCAACTCCAGCTGTTTCTGTACGACAGCAAAACCTATTTTATTCTCTCCAGAGGAAAAAAACCCTCTAGTTATCTGGTTGGCTATGCGGAGTAGAGAAGGGGATTGAGTGTTCCTAGTTGGAGTTCGGACTTTCAGCCAACTCAGTTAGCAGCAACCTCCCCTCTCTGCCTACACACATACACACACACACACATACACACACACTCACTTGCACTTCAACCTAATATGGCCAACCCATGAGACTTTGAAGGATTCAGAGTAATAAATTCTTTTACTGGCTTTCCCCACTGTCAACCAAGGTTCCAGTTTTCTGAGATCTACTAAGTTATTTACCAATTGTCTAATTATATTCTAGCTTCCAGAATCTTATTTTATTGCTCCATTTATGGACTCTTTAATTCTCCTAGCTTGGATTATGACTTTAAAAATGTGTGTGTGTGTGTGTGTTCATTTTAGTGGAGTTTAGGAATGAAAATCAGATGTGCTCAATTGCCATCGTCACTCCGAAGTGTCATATAACTTTTATACACTTTAAAAACAACACACATATCTTTAAGTTTGAGCTCAGAAATGAAACTAATTTAGAAAATAAGTCCAAAGGAGAATTATTGTTCTTTTTAGCTGATGAGATGGAATTGGAGCTGCTGACTTGGATAGGTGAAGGCACTAATGATGAAAGAAACATAAGTGTAGAACATTGGGAAAAATCACCTGACAGCAACAGATAGCATTTTGATTTTCCTTAAAGTTTTGTGGGAAAAACAGATTTTCCTTTACGCTAAGGAAAACATGGCTTGGGAACTAGATAGAGTTGGGGGTTGCACAACATTGTGAATGCACTAAATTCCATTGAATTGTTTACTTAAAATGGTTAATTTTATGTTGTGTGAATTTTACCTCAAATAAAAAAAATTGCTTAGATCTAAAAATAAGAAACACGTGAACATTTTTAAAACTTACAGCTACGTTGACACCTGGCTTCGGGGGGGGGGGTACAAGATCAGTTGACTTATCACACAGGTCTCATTCCGTTGTGTTTCTGCTGTCTGCCTAGCAGCTCTTTTTTAAATGTTTGCAAGCCTGATTCTGGAAGATTTTCAGCAAATTAGTCTTCATTTTGGGAAAAAGGGAGAGCAAGATCTATTCCAAGGGGTAGCAAGTGAAGTTATTCCTCTCTGGTATAGAAGGTGAAAGGAATTACTGTGTATTTAATGTATATACCTCCAACATCAGAATATATTGATTGCAGCTTGACAAATCTTGATGCAAGCAAGACCTTTGGACTCTTTAATTATCTGTATAATGGAAGAAAGGGAAATTCTGATGGAATGTGGCACAGTTCCTATAAATTTATGCCATTGATATATTGCTTATCTTTCATATGAAACACCCTGTCTTATAAAAAGATTTAATAGCATTTCATTATCCAGAATGTAGCATTTGGCAGTTTATTGTGGTGCACTGGAGTGTGCAGCTTAAAGCCATGATATTGGGGTTCGGACCCTCACTCTGCCACTTCTGAGTTATTGAAGCTCCCCATGCCTCATTTTTCTCTTCTGTAACTCGGAGAAAATAGTAGGGATATTGTGATAAATAAGTTTAAATTTTTACATTTAAATAATGTAATCTTTACATTTAAAGATCTTTAAGTGTTGCCTGGCACAGAGTAAGCACTCAAAGAATGGTATCTGCTATTTTTTTCTGACGTTTTCTTAAACTTCAATCCATAAAAGCACATCTAGAGAAACGTATGGAATATATACAACATAAAGACTATTTCCTTACCAGGATACATTTGTCGTGGCTGTAGTGACCAACTCCAGGTGCAAATGTGCAGTTGACTCCCTCTTTCTCATCACATTTGTGGTTGTGGTTAAAAGCTTATTTCTATTTTTCTATAGAAGCTGAACGGTTTTAGCTACCTTTATTTTCTAAAAGTTCCACGTGCAGTGGATTTGTTTGAAAAGTAAAACCAAGAAACTGTTAATACTATTTATTTTCAATTCTCTGTATTTGGTTTCGACATAATCCCTATCATTTGTACATTTTCACCAGGAATCAATGAAAAGATTTGAGAATGAACCTGAGCTATAAACCTGCCATTAGAACATGTAATTAGTCAGTCAGTGGCCACAAAGAGTATTTGATTCTTTGAAAGCTATTTTTCTTTTTTAGTATTATATGGCTGTAAGTGATAAACGGGAGAATTCTCTCTCACAGTTACTATTTTCAGCTGTAGTTTGAAACTCAGCTTCTTGCAAGATGAAACTCTGAGTTTAAATGTTATTTTCATACTAAGCCACCTTTAAAATTTTACTTTACAGATAAACAATCAAGATTCTGAAGGTCATAAACTTTCTGATGGTAGTGGTAAGCCATGGCGTCAGATGATAAAGTCGCCATCTTAACTGATGATGAAGAGGAACAGAAGAGAAAGTATGTGCTTGCTGATCCCTTTAATGGTATTTCCAGGGAACCAGAACCACCTTCCAATGAAACGCCCACCTCCACAGAAACAGCCGCTATTCCTGAGGAGGAAATAGACTGGATAGAGAAACATTGTGTCAAAATAAACAATGATCTTCTCATATCCAAGGTCTTCTATTTTTTCTTCTACTCTGCATATGGCTCTCTTTACCCGCTCTTGCCTGTGTATTATAAACAGCTGGGAATGTCACCCAGCCAGAGTGGATTGCTAGTAGGCATCCGATACTTCATTGAATTCTGCAGTGCCCCATTTTGGGGTGTAGTTGCAGATCGCTTTAAAAAAGGGAAAATCGTCCTCCTCTTTTCTCTTTTGTGTTGGGTTTTATTCAACCTGGGCATCGGATTTGTCAAACCTGCTACCTTGAGATGTGTACCAAAGATTCCCCCAACATCTCATCCCACTAATTCAAGTCACCTGCTAACTATCCCGCCAACCAACGCTTCCCTTACCACATCACCAAGAATGCGTGAGAAGAGGAGCCTGCTCGCTTCCACCTGGCCTGTGATACTAGAAACGGGGCCCAATGTCACAGAAACTGTCATCTTTTCGACAGCTCCAAACAAGACCAGTGCGCCCACTCTGCAACCTCAGACAGATGAAATTACTGACCATATTATGGACTTGACCTTAAGTCCAAGCACAGCAACCCCTGCCTTCCTGGGAAACGTAACCAGAGAGACAACCACCGCTCTTGTCACCACCACCAAATCTTTACCTTCCAATCAAGTCACTCTTGTTTACGATCAACAAGAAGTGGAGGCTATATTCCTGGTGATCTTGGTAGTCGTCATAATAGGAGAATTTTTCAGTGCCTCTTCTGTCACCATTGTGGACACAGTAACACTCCAGTATCTGGGAAAACACAGAGATCGCTATGGATTGCAGCGCATGTGGGGCTCCCTGGGCTGGGGCCTGGCGATGCTGTCTGTGGGCATCGGGATCGACTACACTCACATAGAAGTGCTCATTGATGGAAAGGGGTGTAAACCCCCTGAGTATCGGAACTACCAGATCGTCTTCATCGTCTTTGGAGTTCTCATGACCATGGCTTTGATTGTCGCCACTCAGTTCCGGTTCCGCTACAACCATTTCAAAAACAATGAAAGTAAAGGAAAAGAGGTGGAGATCCCTCAGGTGGAGAGGAATAGCTCCACAGAGTCCTCTGAGGAGACCGCAACCACCACGAGCCACTCACAGGTCTTCAACTTTTGGGACTTAATCAGACTGCTCTGCAGTGTGCAATATGGCTCCGTGTTGTTCGTGGCGTGGTTTATGGGTTTCGGATACGGCTTTGTGTTCACCTTTCTCTACTGGCATTTGGAAGACCTGAATGGAACTACAACCCTCTTTGGGGTCTGTTCGGTCCTGAGCCATGTGTCTGAGCTGACAGCTTATTTTTTTAGTCACAAGCTTATTGAATTGATTGGCCACATCAGGTAAGAACATGCTTACTCTTGCTGCCCCTCAGCAATTGAATCTCATCTTTTTACAATTTACAGCTCCTGTTAGCACATCTAAGAAAATTATAATTTGTTTTGGGGGTGCGGTTGGAATGGGAATGGGGCTTGGCGTTGCTCTTCCTCCTTTAAATAGAAACAAAAGGAAGGAAGTAATGAACCTACTTGGATTATCTAAAATGAACAAACAATGCTGCTTCCTGTCTGGATGCTAGGAGGCTCTTACAGTAAATGTTTTCAGGTATAGGAGCACAAATTTAGTGAGCTAGATTAGTCTGTGGACTTTGAAGGGTCCACTAGTCCCAGGCATTTGTGAAGAAGGTTTTAAATGGATAAAATGGATTAGGTTCTTTCAGCCTTCTGTTCTTGTCAGCCACTGAAGCTGACAAGATCCACACAGCCACACAGATCGAGCTTGAATATATGGTTGATGAGGATGTCCATTATATTTAAGGAGGCCATAACCTACCATAATCACTGTTCCATGATATTACATGGAGATGACTCTTATATGATTTTTTCCTGATTATCACATCCATGTCTGCATTTTTGCCTGCCATGAAGACATGGGACATTTAAAAATCTTCCTTTTACCTAAATTTCCCATGGAATCTTTTTAGTCAAAAAAAATCTGTAAATGCCTAGTGTTTCTTATGTAATGTTTCTCACCATTAATGTTTGTCTAAAGTTGACCAAACAGTACCTTGCTTTTTATAAGTCTTCCTGCTCTGTTGTTGGCTATAAAACTTAGGCCCAGCTACACTTAAGCATTCTTTCCTCAAAGAAAAGTATGGCATATCTCTCCCTAAAATTTGAAATTGCTGTAACTGAAAGAAAGCAACCATGTTTGTTTGTGTGTGGTAATTGTTAAGTCTGTCTCTGACAAATTAAAAAGGAGGAATAGATATGGACAAGATTTAAGAAACAGTGATCTTTTTTCCTTTCCTGTTAACTGAAGATTTTAATTAATAACTTACATAATTTGATTTAATTTAAAGCTTCAGTCTAGAATCATTCTTTTTCCCAAACAATTGTGAATATTTTTTTCTTGTTTGGTTGGTTTTGCTTCGGGAAGCTGTGTCCTGCTGCTTTTGTTTCTCAAATCTTTGACCCCTTTGTTGTCACTAAACAAAGTCAAGCATTGTGTAGATGGTTCCCAGACCCACAGGGTCCCCAAGGCATATTCAGTGGAACCAATTTGAAAAGAGTCTTGTAATATTAAGGACTTGGAATGTCCTTTAACTTTGTCCAGGTCATGTTTACATTCTCTGAGCTTTGTGGATTGACCATGATGCATTTAGACACTTCTCTTCATCTTGAATGTATGAGGGGTTCCTCTCTTCAACTAAGCATCTTTTTAAAAAATATTTTATTTATTTATAATAAAATATTATTTTACTTATTTATAATAAATAAATAGAGATAGAGAGAGCGAGCATGCAAGCAGGAGGAGCAGAAGGCAGAGGGAGAATGGGACTCGATCCCAGGACCCTGGGATTTTGATGTGAGCTGAAGACAGACGCTTAACCAACTGAGCCACCCAGGCGTCCCTCAAATAAACATTTTTAAAATCACAGTCATTTATACCCAGAAAGGTACTCAGTTAGGTCTCATAAGTGAGCAGAATTCCTAGATGTCATGGTTTAATCAGTCACTAGCATTAAGTGAATACTGACTATGTACAAAGTATGAATATGTGTTCTATTTTCAAAGAAATTGTTAGGCTCTTCTTGCGTGCTAAGAAATGGAAGTTTCTTTTCTGTCTTCGCCTTTTGTCTGAGGTGTATATTTTCATGATAAAATCCTAGCAGTCTTACTTCTAATTTTGGGAAGTATGTGAAGCTTATACTTGTTTGTTTGTTTGTTTGTTTTCTTTTTCTCCTGAGCATTACTAATTACTCATTACTTAAAAACCTACAGCTCAGGGGCACCTGGATTGTTCACTTGGTTAGGCGTCTGCCTTCGGCTCAGGTCATGATGTTAGGGTCCTGGGATCAAGGCCCCTCATTGGGCTCCCTGCTCAGCAAGGGGTTCTGCTTCTTCCTCTCCCTGTGCCCCTTCCCCTTGCTCGTGTTCTCTCTCTCAAATAAATGAAATCTTAAAAAACGAAAAACAAAAAACCCCTACAGCTCACTCTACTTTAATTTTCTGGCTTTATGTACAGAGGACATCTTCCTCTTCTTATTTAATGACGTGATGGAAGAAAAAGGCTCTTGTGGTCACACTGCTGTCCCAAGAGTCTACTGGGATTCCATCAATTTGTGGTCATTTATCTCTTTTGGATTTTAATTCTGTCCATTAAACATACTATCTTAACTACTCTTAAAAGATTCTATTAGCTGGCTTGTGATTATGCCCACTATTCAAGCAGAACAGATAGGTTTCTTTTGGTAAGAATTTGGGGAGCCCAATCAGGTGGGCGGTTGAGATTTGGGGGTTTGAAAGCGTGATGATGAGAGTTCTAAACTCACTAGAACACTATCATACATTAAATAGTTGACAAGGAGAAATTATCTTTCTATGATTGATAGTCTTTTATGTTTTCCTTATAGGATCTTAAGGAGGGATCTGTCTGTGGCTCTTATGTATGCATGTATGTTTTTTCAATATTCTGTGACTGTCTTATTGGGAGTTTGTTTTCAGGAGTCAGTACTACCATAAAAATTAGAAATATCCTAATGTGGTCAGAAGTAGATTTGCCACAACTTTTTTATATGGATTCATAAGAAAAATTCATATCAGAAAACTTTTTTAAAGTAGCACATCCAATTTTGAAGTACTTAGTATTTTAATAGTTACATAGCTGGGGCCCAGTTTTTCAGGGAATAAACTATCAGTCTAACCACACACATACATACACACACAGAGTAAATGATTTCTGAGTTTTGATCTAGGATTTTGTCCTTCTCTGGAAAGTAGCTTTCTTAGGCAAGTAGGATAATGCTTAATATTTCAACTCAAAAGGTAAATTTCTTTTGATGTGAAATCACGAGACTTTGGAATTTATAGCAAGTATGTTTCTAGGCTAATTTATATAGAGATGATAACTAGACTTCTTTAGCTAGAAATGTAAATGTATCTTAAGAGTATATTTATCCTGCTGAATGTTTTAACAGCCATGAGTAGGGTTGTGGTCAAAATGCATTACAATTAATCATTTGTAAATTTGTAAATCATTACTATCCAATATTAGGCCATCACCTATGTTATTTGATTGACACTTATTTATATTTTAAGGGACACAGCAATCTATTCAATCAACTTGACTTTGCCCTAAAATTCTTATACTCAAGGTCAGTTTTGCCATGCAGATATTTACTGGAAGGGGTAATAGATTAACCATTTTTAGCCATTAATTACTACTTAATAGTAGCTAAGTATCCCAGTGAGCTAGCCAGTCAGCTTGGGAAAGAAGGAAATATATGATGCGAATATCAAGAGGAGGAAAACAGGTTTTCCTGGTGTGGGAAGACCAAGAACAGAGAACAAGACACTGGGCTACCTGCCGAGGTCACATGGGAGGTAGGACATGACATTTTGTCACTGAAGGAACAGCAATCAGCATTATAAGAAGGAAGAAATTCTGCTGTTGGGGTGTTCAGGGAAGGCCTCACAGAGAAGGGGGAATTGGAGCCTGCCACTGAAGGATTTGGAGAAATCTTGTTCCTTTACTTACGTTTTGCTTCTTCTCCTCTCCCTTGTTCTTACCATGGTTTCGTGCCATATTAGCTGATTCTAGATCTGCTGGCTCTCAGCTCCTGTCCTCACCGTGCATGGCAGGCTGCTGATTTCTGCCGGCTGCCTTCCCCAAGACCTGGGCCCCTGGCTGCTGCCTGGTTCCCGCCCTGCAGTGGTTCTCAACCAGCAGACACAGCAGGAACGCTTTTAGGACTCCTACTGCCCAGGCTGCACTCAGACCTATTACTCAAGACTCTCTAGGGGTGAACCCAGGCATTCACCGTTTTTAAAGTTCCCCAGCTCATTCCGCTGTGCGACCAAGGTTGATAACCACCAAGCTGCTGAGAGGCACAGGTGGAGGACTTGAGGGAGGGATGAAGGGAAAAAATCCAGGGCACTTCCTTTTCTTTTTTTAGCTCAGGCAGTGTCTTACGTGAGTTTTGGCAACAGTTCCCTCTCATCCTTTCAGGTGGTTCTTTCCTGGCCTTGGCCCTTTCCTCAGAGGCAGATCCCTGCGCAGCCAGCGTGGCTCTCTCTGTGCAGCCCTCTCCTCTCCAGTCTCCACTGTGCTCCCCAGACTCTCAGTCTGTCTCCTCAGCTCTGGAGACCTCTGCGCCCTGTCAGGCAGCATCTCTCAGAGCCGCTGTGCCTCCCTGTGGCCCACCCCTGTGGTGGCCCTGAGCCCTGCTGACAGGCCCGTTCTGTCAGCCTCCCAACCGGGACCTGGCAGAGGCTGCCTGAGTTCTCTCACCAGACTGGACTTCTAAGCTCGTCCTCGCAGTTGTTAACGAAAATGCAAAAATAACATGGACCTTAAGCAACTATTTTCTCTTCTCATTTCTTAAAGGAGTATTCTTTCTTTTCTTTTTTTTTCCCCAGGGGAGGGGGAGGAGGGAGGGGGGAGGGACAGAGGAAGAGAGAGAATCCTAGACAGGCCTCACACCTAGCATGGAGCCCAACATGAGGCTCGATCATACAACCCAGAGATCATGACCTGAGCCGAAATCAAGGGTCAGATGCTTAACTGACTGAGCCACCCAGGTGCTGCAGGGAGTCTTACTTCTTTTTTAAAAAAATGACTTTTACCATAATAAAATTTTTTAAAGACTTAATTTTCACAGTAAATTTGAAATTATGTAATACGTTCTCTAATGTAATGTAATACATCCCTCTCCCTCTGTTCCTCCCCCACCACCATGCACTAGTGCTCTCTCTCTCAAAAAATCAAACAATAAAGATCAAAACCCTGCATGTTTGTTCAGTTTAGCTGAACAGTTATTTAGACTTAGAGAACGCCAGGTTCATGGGCTGCAGGGACTAGTGCTAAGAGGGCTGGCAGGTTGAAGGCCAGGTGGGTGCTGGGATCAGGAACATGAACTTCATCCTGGAGGCAGTAGGGAACCTTTGCAAGGTTCAGAGCAGGGGAATACTATAGATTTGCACTTACTTGCAACGCAGTGGGTACCTTTGAAGCAGGGAATCCACTGAGAAGCTTCTTAAAATAGTCCAAGGAAGAGGTGATCCCGGAAGAGGTAATACAGGGAGAAGCGATACAGGCCTGAGCTATAGCAGCACCAACAGAAATTGAGGGAAGGGATGGATTTGGGAGGCAAAATTGACAGAATGGTTTGGATGTGGGAAATGAGGTAGAGATCCCATGTTTCCAGTTTGGGTGCGGTGGTTCCATTAAAACCAATAGGGAATTCAGGAAGGAGATACAGATTTGGGAGAATGTGATCTGAATTCAGTATTGGGTTTATTTAGTTTGAAATTGGAATATCTAGATGTGAATGTGTAATAGATAGTTGACTACTGCAAGCTTGAAGCTTAAACTGTATCCCCCAGGGATACCGATTTGCGGCAGTTCAAACTGTGAACACGGATAAGATCAACAAGGAAATTTTGTGGTCACAGAAATAGGCCGAGGAAAATCAATTATGGTTGTCTCTAAGATTGTATTCCAAATATCTGATCTTATTGAAATGTTGGTCTATGCTTTATTGCTTAAAGTGGGTATTCTCACGCTTAAGAATATTTTGTGTTGAGGGAAGTGTGTGGTACGGTATTTACTGTAACCTTTTACCACATCTTGCTTCAGGAGGAAATGACTTCCTGAGCTCCCCTCCAATGCCATCGCCTGAGCCAGGCGCCCTCTATGAGTGTTTATAAAGTAAACCTAAGACATAAACAGGGAAGAAAGAAAAATAAAGGGAGAAGGAATGTAAGGAGCAAAAAGGGAAAGAAAAAAAAGTAAAGAAAGAAAATGCTGCTTTCTCAAGGGGAAGGTTTCTTCTTGCCCTTATTCATGAAAGGCACTGCTCCATGGCGGTTACGAGCACAGGCTTGGAATCACATTGCCTGGTTCAGAGCCTGGCTTTGCCATTTGGAACTGTGGGGCCTTGAACAAGTTATACAAGTTTTTGCATCTCTGTTTTGTCATCTACAAATAGGGAAACTGTTAGTACCTACCTCTTAGTTTTGGGGTTTTTTTTAATGAAGATGAATGAGCTAAAACCTGGCTTAGGACAGTGAATGGCATATATTAGGAGTTCAGTTGATTTTTAAAAATTATTACTACTTTGTTAATCTTCGGATATATTATGTTGCTATAAGGGCCACTGAATATGAGAAAAACACTGAGGCTTAATACAATATGACAAGTGTACAGATCATTAAGGTTGCAAAGTGAAAATGTTTGTGATTTTCAAAATTGATATTCTTCATCAAAGACATCTTGGTCAAACTGAGTTTTTCTCACCTCACTTTATGATGACTATAGATTATTTATAGACTCCTCAGTGCCATTTTTTAGAGCTGTAAATAGCTGGCATACAGGAATTGTTGCTGTCATTATATGTGATAGGTTTCTATTTTTTCTATTGCTTTCCGACTTTACCTTCAAAGACACTGATATCCATTTTTATAGGAAAAGCCTTTTAGAGCTATTTCAAGCAAATATAGATTCTCATTATTAAAAACCTGTAAGCTATAGAATCCCCAAAGTAGAAGAATTTATGATCAAGAGTTGAAAGGTAGTGATTTGGTTTTTATAGTCCCTTGAAAAGAACAACTTTGTAAAGAAATAAGTTACCATATTACAGCCATCAGGCTGACTCGTTAGTAACAGCATTACTGTTAATCGAGCCATTCATAGTTCAGAACAAAAGGCCATTATTGCAAGGTAGTATAAGTGAATCCAGGCCTTTTATTTATTGGTGTCATATTTGGTTTGTTTTCTCTTTTACTTTTGGTTGACTGAGGCACCGAGTGAAAGAGAGCAGCTCTCACTCCATATAAGCTGTAGCCTGTGGTCGCAGACAGCCCCCTTCACCATCTCACAGGCTGCGGTGATGCTCACTGGGGTGTGCCCCAGCAACAGTAGAGACAGCGCCTACAAACTCATCCCCTAGCCAACACTGTGCAGACGATGCTGCAGTCCAGGCCATGCTCAAATTAGACATTTTCTATAGCCTGAAAATTGCATTGTAAGGTATGTACCTATCTGGAAAAACTGACACACATGCAGAAAGACATGCACACGGATGTTTACTTGCTTGTCCAGCTTCCTAACAGTGGAAAGACAAACAGTCTAAATATCCATCAATTGGAGAATGAGTATGTTCAATATAGTATAGTCATAAGATGGAAGATTATGCAGAAGTTAAAAGGAATGGACTAGATCAATATGTCAACATGGAAAGTTCTTAAAAATATGTTGAATGGACAAAAAGCAAGTTTCAGAATGAGACATAGCTTGGTACATTTATGCACATTTTAGCAATGCATATTAAAAATTATAACATATTTTTATGGGTACATCTATATGTATAGAAAGATGTTTAAATTTGGAGAGGAAAAAATACATTTCAAATTCATATTAGCCCTTGTTTTCTGGACAGGATGTAGAAAAGAGGGGACTGGGATGGGGGACAAAGGACAAGGAGAACCGCCAATTAATCTATTTTATTTTTTTAAGGAAATATGGAAAAATATTCATAATTTTCCATTCTTGGTGCTGGATATATGTTTTACAGAATTTTTTTTTTTTATTTTCTATTTCAAAATAGCTGAAAGCTTGTCTACTTATGGTGAATCTAATATAATTAACCTCAGATAGAAGAATTTTGTGTGTGTGTGTGTGTGTGTGTGTGTGTGTGTAGCTGTATATATTTTAGAGACATATTGGAGTTTTTTTGTTTTTTTGTTTTTTTATGACTTTAGTAAATTTTTATTTTATTTTTTTACCACAATTTATTTTTTTAATTTAATTTAATTTTTTCAGTGTTCCAAGATTCGTTGTTCACGTACCACACCCAGTGCTCCATGCAATACGTGCCCTCAATACCCACCACCAGGCTCGGGGGGGGGGGGGGGGGGGGGGGGGGGGGGGGGGGGGGGGGGGGGGGGGGGGGGGGGGGG
>CM052883.1:134018504-134036181 GCA_028534135.1 Potos flavus
TAATGCTGGCTTCATAGAAAGAGTCTGGAAATTTTCCTTCTGTTTCTATTTTTTGAAACAGTTTCAGGAAAATACGTATTATTTCTTCTTTGAATGTTTGGTAGAACTCCCCAGGGAATCCATCAGGTCCTGGACTCTTGTTTTTTGGGAGGTTTTTGATCACTGCTTCAATCTTGTTACTAGATATTGGTCTATTCAGGTTGTCAATTTCTTCCTGTTTCAGTCTTGGAAGTTTAAGTTTTCCAGGAATGCATCCATTTCTTCTAGGTTGCTTAACTTATTGGCATATAGCTGTTGATAATAATTTCTGATGATTATTTCTATTTCCTTGGGGTTAGTATTGTATCCAAATATATCAAATATTGAGAATTTGTACGCATGATATATACATTGCCCATGTGTTTCCCCCTAAGTAGCATAAATATAAATGACTAAAAATATACTTTACATAAGTATCATGGCCTCATGTTTCTTTAAAATGAGATAGGGTGCAAATTTATAGTATCTTATTGGGAACTAATATCAAAGTGCCCAACATCCCTGATTTGGGTAGTAATTATATTTATTTATATATAAAAAGAAATTAAGGTACCAAAGAGCCAAATGAATTCCCAAAGATCATAAAGTTTACCACACGCAGTGAGTCTAAGTATGGGTGTTTGCACCAGTTGTTTAATTATTTTGAGTCATACAGTGTCAGTTTACTGCCTTTTTTTTTTTTTTTTTTTTGGTACAAGTCAAAAATCTAAGTAATCTGGCTAATTATATTTCTACTTATCCATGGAAATATTTGGTAGACTGCAATTATATAATTGTGTGGGATACTTTGAAGAGTGGGTAAGAAAGGAGATTTTCTTAGAAGTTTACCTCATAGCATACCTCTTCAAAGCTTTTCCAGCTATAAGGAAGAATGCCACTCCGTTCTTATTTCTAATGTATTAAGCATCTTTTCCTCACCCTTTCTCTGCTGAAAACAGCATCTCTGAATAGTAATCTGTAAGCAAACAGTAACTTGTTAACTTTTCCTGGGAAAGATAACCCATAGATTGACGCTTAGACATTACCGAGGAGAGTAAAAGTTTCCTGTGCGTAAGGACTGTATCTTTGAACCGTGCTGCTGTGGGTCATAGCTGACGGCTGAGTACAGGAGGAATCCTCATGGATGGAGTGCTGGCCACGGTCCCTGGCTGGATCTGTGGCATCTTGGCCAGACATTTCGTTCCATTTAGAATGAGAAAGAGGTGGGAGCAAATTGGTTTAGCCTTGACTTCAGTCATCTTCTCAAGCCCTGGTGGAATTGTTGGGTAGTCTGGCAGCCATCCTGTTTCCTTTTATTCTTCTTTTTGCCAGTCTGCCTGTAAGGAGCGTGCCCGCATGTGTGAACATGTGCACATTTGATCTAGGTTCAAATCCCACACTTACCATACGTCTGACCTTAGATAACTCAGCAGTTTAACTCTGTTAAGTCTTTTAGGTTCCTCATTTATAAAATGGGGTTAATAATTGCACTTAACTTCATAGCAATAGATTAAATGAAATAACGGATAGCAACACTAAGTGCTCAACTATAAGCAGTAGGTAGTTCTTATTACTGCTATTATTAACTGACTCCTTCAACAAGTATTTATTAAGCAGACACTAGGTGACAGGCACTTTTTCTAGACCCTGGGGATATATCAAGTGTGTAATAAGATAAACAGAGGCTGTCCATGGGACTGACAAACTCTTGGTGTAGACAATAAGCAGTAAAGAGATTATTTCCAATAATGATGAGTGACATATGGCAAAAATAATGCAGGGTGAGGATTCACAGAGTGAGGAGAGGTGACTGTTTTAGCTTAGATGGGCAGGGAGGCTTTCTCTGAGGAAGTGACATTTAAGCAGAGTCCCGAATAGAAGCCACCCAGTGAAGACTTAGGGTACAGAGGAAACCACAAATATGAATGGTGTGAGGCGAGAGTAGAGACTAACGGGAAGTCAGCAAGGTGGGCAGGGATTCTGCAGGGCCTTGAGGGCCACATTGAGAGCTGGCATGGTTGCACGTCTAAGAGAAGTGGGAGCCATTGGCAAGCCTGTGCAAGGGGTGACATGAACAGATTTCTGCTTTTATGTTTTTGTTTTTTTCAAATGCCTACATGGGTGGTGAATTTATCATCATTATTTACCTTGCTCTAGTTTAGAAGGGGCCCATGTTACTTCATTCTCTGAATTACAGAGAAATTGAGTAATTTTCTTCCTGAGTCGTGAGCTGGTAATTATACACTACCGTTGTTGATTTAGTGCTTTCCACCGATCCAGATGAAGGGTTCAGGTTTTTTTTTTTTTTTTAAGCAACTTCAAAATTTCAGAATAGTCATACAATCTAGAGGATAAGCAAAAAATAATTAAAAAATCTCCAACCGTAACAAAAAAATATAATTACAGGATGATATAAAAAAATAATAGCTGGTATGATGTCATTTGAGGGCATGTACTAAATGCTTTACCTCCAAGCCCTCATTTAACCCTTTTAACGGCCTTCTGAGTTAGGCATTGGTATGTCTGTCTTAGGAGGGGTTCAGAGTGGTTACACAAGTTGCCCATGGTGACACAGCTAGTAAATAGCAGAGGTAAGATTCAAACCCAAGCCACGCAGACTCCAAACCCCATGATCTCAGCTACTTTATTTATTTAATTATTTTTGATTTTAGCTACTTTATAGATTCATGGGCACAGGTGTAGGGCGGCAAGTATTTTGTCCCTTGATATAACCCAGTCTCACCTCTTAGTCTTCCCTTTTTCTATTCTGAGTGACCAGTGTCTGGTACAACTTTTTCACCTGTCTCAAGCACTCTCCCATGTCTTCCTGGTAAGATCTCCATTCCTCTAAAATACCCCATTCTCTCAAATCATTCCTTTCATCCCCCCAATAAAATTCTTATTTCTCCAAATTAGTTGCCTTCATGTAGTGTGAGGATAAGAATAATATAGAACTCACACTGAATATAAGTGGCAAAAACTAATGTTTCTAATGATGACTGTGTATCATATAGAGTTAATTCACAATTAAATATTATGTTCACACATTGTTTTCTTAAAGGAAGTCTTTATTAAAGACCAGGTTCTCTTCTAGGATACAGCATTGGACAAGATAAACAAGGCACCTCTCTCATGAGGTTCACATGGCATGGAAGACCATAAAACAGACAAACAAAAATGTTGGGTTAACTTAGGCACCTAAGACATTGGGAACGGGAAAAGAGTAAGGGAAATAGAAGTGAGCGTTCTGTGGGGCAGGACTCAGTATAGATGGAGCAAGGGAGAAGTTATTTTATGAACCGGATACCAGATTGGGGGTGGTGCCACTGCCCAAGGGAGGGACCCAGGGTGGGGGAAGAGGATCCTGGAGGATGGAACTTAGTGGAAATCTTATGAGGCAGTGGAGATGCCCACTGGGAAGTTGTATTTGTAAGTCCAGATCTTGGAAGAGAGGACAAGGCTGGAGATGTCTTTTGGGAAACATTGACATGTACGTAGGACAGCTAGCTCCATCCCATGATTTGAAGTTTTTTGTAACCATCTTCCCCCTCTACTTCCCTCCCTTCCCTTCAGCTAGTAAATCCATTTTGGGAAATCATCTACCCCAAACAAGAAACACGTTGCTATCAGTGTTACCTCTGGAAGCAATGTCACAGAGCGGGACTGTTGAAAAGAGACAAGTTGGGGCGCCTGGGTGGCTCAGTGGGTTAAAGCCTCTGCCTTAGGCTCAGGTCATGATCTCAGGGTCCGGGATCGAGCCCTGCATCGGGCTCTCTGCTCAGCCAGGACCTTGCTTCCCCCTCTCTCTCTGCCTGCCTCTCTGCCTACTTGTGATCTCTCGTCTGTCAAATAAATAAATAAAATCTTAAAAAAAAAAAAAAAAGACAAGTTCAGTGCTTCTAGGATGGGGATGAAAATTATATCCTGAAGTCAGAACAGCAGTCTTGATAAATATATCCCTAATGTTCTCTTGATGTTATTCACTCATAACTCAAGACCTTCATCCTAGGGTGAGCCTCCATTCACCCTAGGGATGGTGGCCCCTGCATTTCTATGGGACTGGAGAAACATACTACTGGAGGGAAGATGATGTCCAATATAGCCTAACGCTTAGGTGTGATTTTTCTGTGCCTAGGGCTTATTCAATAAGTGCAATGTAAACTAAGAAAGCAAAGACCGGCAAACAAATCAATTATTATTTTTTAATACACATGCCTGAGTGCAGGATTATTTTTCTATTGCCTTCCCTCAAGAATGCTTATAGCTGGAATATACATTATTCCACAGAGAAAATTCTTATATCTTTTAAAGGGAACCATTTTATTCTCTTTACTCATTAGGCTAAATCAGAAAATCACTCTTTCCATTTCTAATTTCTAGATCACCAATAAAAATAAAGAGAAATAATATTATTGTAGGCTTCACAATTTGTAGTTTTCATAAATATTTTTATTATTACAACCACCTTACAAAACAGTTAAGTTTTGTTATATTCATTTTACAGTGGCTTGATGAGAGCCGGATATCCTCCATTGATGGAAAGACCATGTTGACTCTCTGGGGGTCTAGGGTGGAGCATCTGAGAACCTGCAGCCAGGGTTCATGGGGCCCCAGGGTAGGTTCCTAATTGTGTCGGAGAGCGTGGGTATTAAGAACAGAGAAGCCTGTTGTTATGGACTGAATTGTGTCCCCCTGAAATCCATGTGTTGGAGCCCTAACACCCAGTGTGAAGGCATGTGGAGATGGGGCCATTAGGAGGTGACTGAGATTATATGAAATCATGAGGGTGAGGCCTTCATGATGGGAATAGTGCCCTTATAAAAAGAGACACCAGCAAGCTTGCTCTGGCTCTTTCTCTCAGCCATGACAAGATACAGTGAGAAGGTGGTCTTCTGCAAGCCAAGAAGAGAGTCCTCACCAGAATCTGACAGTGCTGGCACCCTGTTCTCAGACTTCCAGCTTCCAGAATGGTTAGAAAATAAATTTCCATTGTTTAAGCCACCCATTTTGTAGTATTTTGTTGTGGTAGCCTGAGGTGACTAAGACATGTATCCTAACAGATAGAGCAAGGAGAGCCTTAGGTGAGTATGGAGGGTTGGGATTCCCAAAGATTCTAAGAGTCAGAGGAGACTAGAGTAGGAAGGACCCGTGGCTTAACATTGGGATGACTGTGGGAATGAGTCAGGCAGTGACAAACTTATTTTTTGCGTGTGTACTCATTTCTGGCAGCATGTACGTTGGTCGGGTGGGCAGATCCACCATGCAAGCCTAGGAAGAAACAGATTTGCTATGATTTGCCCACGATCTACCCTTCTGAATGGTGGAGTAGAGACCCACCTGGGGTCTCTGGCTTGTAGATCCCATACTATTTTCAACGTATCAGATAATAATGTTGGCATCCATCAAAGTAGATGAAAACTGGTTTCATTATTGCTTCATTACTCTTAATCAAGTTACTATTAATTACTAATACTCTTTCATTACTACTAAGTTATCCTTAGTTCTATCAATGAGATTTTGTTAGAAATCTAGTATGTTTCAAATGCAGGTAGAATATCACAATAAATTTTTGTGAAACAAGATTTCCAAGGTAGAATGGTCATTAATTTTTGTGTGTATATGAAAGAGAGCACTTTTAAATTTCCCTCAGTTTGCCTCAAAGCCTTATGATCAGGGTGGTGGAGCTCTGCAGACTATGGGGAGGGTGTGGGATTTGACAGAGACCCCGAGTTGAGTCTTGGTTCTGTGATTTGTTTGGCTTTGTGATCCTGGCAACTTGGCTAACCTTTCAGGGCCTTGATTTCTGTAGAGAAGGACTCATGATAACTCTTGCCCTTTCTAATTCAGAAGATTATTGGCAGGATGAGATACAAAGTGGGGAAAGTGCTAAAGAATCGGAGAACATTACAGAAATATTAGTATGGGGGCTGAGGCATGGTGTTGGGCCTGCAACAAGCAGAGGTCTCAAGGCCACTGAGGTTGATGCTCTTTTTTCCTTAATGTCACAGAAAGGGAGACAGGAGTGGGTTTGAACAAAATCTAATATTCAGTTAGAGTTCCCTGTTTTAAAAAGGAATAGAGCAAAATTTCTAGTCATAAAACTATATTAACAAGTTCGGGACAGGAGTTTACTGTAATTGTTTTTGCACTATTTTTTCCTTTCTTAAAAAAACCATAATCTAATTTTCTCTTCAGGGAAGGTGTTTAGGATTGTGAGTTAGCATTATATTGAATTAAGTCTGAAAGCCAGTGAAAGTGAAAGTGAAAGGGGGAAAAAAGCCAGTGAAAGTGAAAGAAAGAGAGGGTGATGACTCAAAACCAGTGTTGCTAGAGTGGTTGGCGCCTCACAGTGGCTTCTGTGGAGCTACTTCAGGGATCAAGGAATGGAACAGATCAGGGCTCCTTTCAACCCATTGGTGGGCTAAGCCCATCTCAGAGACTTCCCAGGCTCGTCTAGAGACCCACAGTGTTGAGGAACACAGCCTGTGCCTGTGGTTGGACCGACCCAAGGTGGAGACTCTTACTTAGCCCCTGTCTGCTGTCC
Organism: Potos flavus; assembly: GCA_028534135.1. Taxonomy (NCBI): domain Eukaryota; kingdom Metazoa; phylum Chordata; class Mammalia; order Carnivora; family Procyonidae; genus Potos; species Potos flavus. Next base: position 134,025,067 of record CM052883.1, read on the forward strand.
CCTCACAAAGCTGTTAGGGATGTGTGGGGGTGCCCCTCTCTAGTTTCCGTTCCTTACCCAGCCCAAGCCAGACAGTTAATTTCTGATTATTTGACTTCAAAGTCTTCTTGCTTGGGGCAGAAATCCTGGCTCACCTTGTGTCTGACCCCAACGCTGACACCTGAGCTCTCTCGGGCTACCTCAGCAGAAATGGGCTTTTGGCCCATTTTATCACATAACAAAATTTTGCTTCTCAGTAAACTTTTCTTTTGTGATCCAGGATACAGGACGGCTGTTGACTGGCATTTACTTTACTGCTTTCCTCTTATGCCATTCGTCCTCATGATTCATCAGAGTTTAAAATGTTAACCGTCTTCTAAAGCCATCTCAAACATACAACCAGCTTCCTTGATCGAAGTGCACAGCTGTTACCAGACGCATAACCATGCCGACACTGCCAGGCCCTGTCGCTGCCCGTCTGATCCGGAGGTGCTTCCCAGGCCCTTGTCTAGGTCTGACTTCGTGCAGGAACACAGCACCTTGTTATTATCTACCCAAAGAGCCATCAGGCAAGGGGGCAGGGACCTTGGCCTTGCACTGACTGATGACTGATGTTGTGGCCCTATTCTGCCTCTCCATACCTCTATTTCCTTGTCTCTATAAAAGGATTGGACTTGATGCCTTAGCTTCTTTGAGATCTGACTCTAATGATCTACTGTCTACTGTGGTTGGTTTTAGTATGCGAGAAACCACACAGCAGACCTCACTGTTCCCTCCCCACCCCCCACCCCTGAGGACTCGGACTCCCAACCCGAATGGCTTTTGCTGATAAGTCAGAAATGTGCACAAAGCCATTCATGCAAACTCATCCAGGCCATGTCATGACGACAGACCTTCTGGTCAGAGATAGGCGATGCGATTTATGATAGCAGTCGCCGGGAATAGTAGAGAGGATTTTCTTTCCGGAAAGCCATTTGACTTGAGTGGAGGTTAGAATCCTAAACCTTGGACATTTCTTCATGGACTGGCTCAGAAAGAATCTGTAAAAGACTGACTGCCCTTGCTGAAATATTTGCATTTTATTTAATGGTAGTTGACACATCTGCGCAGGATTGTGCGGTTTTTCTTTACATGTTTATGTGACCTTTTGAAAACCCCTATAGTATAAGCAAGGCAGTCCTGACCATTCCTGAGAACAGTCTGCCTCCAGGAGGTCTGTGCCCTGGACTCCGGCACCTCAGCCAGGGTGCAGCCCGCGCCCCACTGTGCTGCCCGCTGTACAGACACGTTAATTAGCGCTGTTTGGCCAAGCCTTTCACTTTACCTCGACCACTGGAAAAGTAAATAGCAATCCCCTAGATAACATAAATGAATAAATATAGTCAGATTGGGTTGTGCAAACTGCAAACAATTCTTCTCTAAGGGTGCAGCCTCACTCTGACTCTAGAAGCCCAGGGAAGCCGCCACTGCTGTCACACATTTTATTTCTAATCCATGGAATAGAGAGCTCTTGAGTAAAACATTGGCATTCTTTACTGAATTTTGTTGGAATTGTCAGCCACCTTGGAGGTCATTTTTGTAGCCTGAATTGTGTTCCCCCCCCAGATGCGTCTGTTGAAGTCCTAAGCCCCAGTACCTCAGAATGTGACTGCATTTGGAGATAGGATCTTTAAAGAGGTAGTTAAATTAAGCTGAAGTCGTTAGGGTAGACCCCAGCCTAATACGACTGATGTCCTTATGAGAAAAGGAGACTGGGACACAGACACACATAGAGGAAAGACCATGTGAGGACACAGTGAGAAGACGGCCATCTACAAGCCAAAGAGAGAGGCCTCAGAAGAAATGAATCCTGCTGATACTTTGATCTCAGACTTCTAGCCTCCAGAATTGTGAGAAAATCAATTCTGCTATTTAAGTCCCCCAGTCTGAGGTATTTGTTACGGTAGAACTAGCAAACTACTATGGTCACGTAGGCCTAGCTTGATCCCAGTTTAGGTTTCCTTCCCCCTAATCCTTGGCAGATGGTTACTTAGCCTTTGTTTGGCCGCTTCTAGGGATGTGGAACTTGCCATCTCACAGGGTAGCCAAGATCTTGTGTCACTTAGGATTCTTTCACTCGAGGAGCCAGAAAACTCACTTGGAGTGGCTTACGCAGAACAGGGAATGTATTGTCTACCTGAGAAGTCTAGCAAATGGCTGTAGGTGTAGCTTTAACCGGGCTCAAATGATGCAATCAGAACTTGGGTTTCTTCATCTCCCAGTTCTGTCTCCTAATGGGCTTCGTAGGCCTGAGCCAGAGGTCCCAGGCAGGTCCAGGATCAAGTCTAGCTGAAAAGAGAGCATACTGCTTCTCTTAGTTCCTGCTTAGCAGCTAAAACAATTTCTGTTGTACTGAATGCTCGAAAGTGGCTAACACAGCCCATTCCCTCTTCATCAGGAAAGGCCTTTATACATCTGAATGTCCCTTCCTATAGCTCTGACTCTCCAGTTCTCGTGTGGATTTTCCACAGAGCACCTTGTCCCACACTCCCTACAGTTCTTTCCCCTCCTGATTCTGGCTCCTTTCTTTTTTGTCAATGATCTCTTAATTGTTACCACTTCCTGCTGTGGTCTGGCCAAAGCCAAGAACAGTGAGACTATTATCTCCTTTTGGTTTGGTCATGATACTCCTTCAGGCTGAATTTTGATGAACTTGTTTAATTCTCTCAAATTTAGCTTAGGGTCAACTAAAACTCTTGAGGCCTTTTTCAAATTAATGGTTATACCAAATGTCAATGACTCTTGTCTGGAAATAATAGAATTTGTATTTTATATATACGTCAAGTCATCTCATGGAAAATTTTTAAACAAAAATTTATACGGGGTGTGTGCATGTGTGTGTGTTTGATCATTTAACTGTTACTCAAATGGAAACTATAATAAAGCAGCATACTGTGCTTTCCAAATAGTTGGGTTCCATTAGTTAAGGTTCTGTTTTATTTTGAACATCCTTATTTTTCTACCTAGAGATATACACAACCTAAGAAGAAGTAGACAGAGTAACTAAAGGAACAATAGCGAGATGTAAATATGGCCAGGAACCAGCACAGTGACCCGACTGTTGGTTCCATAATTAGACTCTTAGCTTATCAATCATCGGGAAAGGAAATACTTTAAGGCAACAAAATAAAGAATGACTCAAGACCAACAGAGGCTCAGACTTCACTTTCACTTTTTTTTCTAACAGAAAAAATGGAAGTATTGGTAGCTGCACAAAACATAGGTAAATAGTCTTTTTTCTCCATTCACTCTTCTGACATGCAATATGGTTCTTATGCTCTGTTGTACAAGGACAGAGCATAAGCCAGCTACACTTGCTTAGTGATAGAAGCTTAGTAGCTTGGTGTCTCTATTGGTGATCCCCTTGGCTGTGCTGTGGTTGGTATGGGAGTGCCGTTGACTCTTTGAGCTTTGTGGCATGGATGCTAGCTCTTGGTCTTCTAGTGAGATAGGCCTGTGGGTACCCAAGAACCCTGTTATCTGCTTGTGCACGTGTGTTGAAGATCCCTTGCGTGATGCTTCAGGATGCCCCAAATAAACAAGCCACAGACGCTGTTCATTGAACTGTTGCTTGTTTATATAAATGACTTAATATGTATCTTCAACCATAGCCTATTAACATTAATCACAAATAATGCCAAATATGGGCATCCACTTTTTTAATCATCCTAGTTCTAGGTCTTTTTTATAGGCCAATTTATTCTCTCACATACCCATCTCTTATATATACACACACACACATAAAATTATAAACATAATACATGCACGGTTCATATCTTGTTCACCACCATATCCCTGGCACTTAGCACAGTGTATTCGATAAATATTTGTTGAGTGATGTTCTATTTAAAGTATTCATATTTTCCCTCTAGTTGAGGAATATTTATTGAGTGCCTGCGGTATGCCAAGCCCTGGGGATCAAATCCAGCCAACATTACATGAAATTGACCTTACCCTGCACAGAGCATACACAGCTGGAGGACAGAGAGCTGGGCAGAGCACTGTGCCAAACAGGCTGCAAAGAAAGATGTTTCATAGTGGAATCTTGTTTCTATCAGAAGCTTTGATTCAAAGGTTCCCATTGTGTTACATATACTCTCTGGTGAACCACATGGTCCTTGAAGCAAATAAGCACTTTTCTTAAGACTCTCTCTACAGACTGCCACTTCCTGTGTCTAGAAGGAATACAATAATGGAAAGGCTGAGTATTTCATGTGCTTTTCTTAACTATTTGTATGTGTATATGGTTTACTTGTACCCAATCTCACAATAAGTTCAAAAGACAGAAATAATATTGAATACTAGCTAGGATGTCCTATTGTTTTTAAGCCAAAATAGAGATCCAGGTAATGATCCCTTCAGGTTAGAGAATATTAGTCAAATATCATACATCATTTACTGTGCTTATTTATAGCTACATGAAACATACTGAGTGATCTCTGTTCATTCTTTGAGAAAGTAGATAACACATGGGAAAAAATTCAAGAAGTATTAAAAGATACCCATTAAAGTCTCTCTGCCACCCCTGGGACAGTTTCCCAGTCCTCCTCCCTAGAGACAATCAGTGTCATGAGGTTTAGTGTATCTTTCCAAAGATACTCTGTTCACATGTAGGTACATACACATATGTGAAACTCTCCTTCTCTGACATAAATATTAGAATGCTGTGCTTAATATTCTGTAGGATTTTTAGCTTGCTTTAGATGGCAGCATCAAGGAGTTAGAGGTTGGCAGATTAATGATAAAACATAACATATTCAAAATTCAAATATTATAAAACAAAAATATAAAAGCATTTGCTAAGCTTTTGATATAGTGTCAGACTTTTTTCTTTGAAACAATGTTGCTGGTTGGGGTTAAACCAAATGTACAATCTGTGATTTCTGTCAGTTTTGGTTTCTTTAATGCGGAACACGAACTTAAAGATATTTATAATCCGAGAGCTGAATTCTTTTAGTTTTTTATTATTTTAACCCAGATTTTTTATGTTGTCTTTCCTATGTCTAATTTGACAGTTTTTTCACCTTTTAAATCTTGATTGTTATATGATTATCAAAAAAATACATAACTCTACAGCAAAGGAAGCAATCAACAAAACTAAAAGACAACATACCAAATGGGAGAAGATATTTGTAAATGACATAGCCAATAAAGGGTTAGTATTCAAAATATATAAAGAACTTATAAAACCCAATACGAAAAAATCACATAATCCAACCGAGAAATGGGCAGAAGTCATTATCAGACGCTTGTCCAAAGAAGACATCTTCCTAGTCTCCCAGTAACTTACCATCTTCTGTGTGCAAGGTGTAGACTGTGACAAATAGTCTAATGGAAACGAACAGTCTAATAGTATAATGGAAGAACAGAAGGAGATAGGATCAGTTGCTCCTGGAGACATTTGGAGACATTTCTCGGAGGGGATGATCCCTTTCAAGAATGGACTCTTATAATCACAGATGCCAGTGCCCAAAGTTGTGTCAAGGACAGCTGTGTCATCAGCTCTGGCACTTCTAGGTAAGCACTTGGTCTGAGCATGAGCTGTGGGAGCTCCTGCCATGTTGTTCAGGTCACTGACTGTGGCCACATCTCCTTCCCTCTATCCGGTTGCTTTTGCTACTGTTGGGGCATGAGAAGAGTATACCATGATGGCGGCTTGGGTTACTTCCTTAGAGTGGGAATTCCAAGGAATGTCAGCTATGATCCTTTCAAACCAGTCGGCCATGGGAATGGAACACAGGATGGCAGGAAAGGACACGGAGAGAACAAGAAGAGGGAGGGAGGACAGGAAATTCCAGATAGTGATGATAAAAACCTATTCTGCTAGACAGGGCTGGAGAAATCCTGGCAGAACATCCACAGTAACATTAATGGAGATTGGTTGGGAAGAGGGAGATGGATTTGAGAAAACATGAGTTTTCCAGACTGACATTTAGCTCTTTGAAGGCTTAAAGCTTATATTTTAATTATTTTCTAGAGAGTTTGGATATATTTTTTCCTACCTTTTTAAAATTAATGACTATAGGAAACCTCATCTTCTTAAGGTCATCAGTATAAATTGGTGGTTATGCTTGAAATAAGCTTCATTCTTGGGGAGGAGGGCACTGCCTACATTTGAATGCTTCCATTAAGCTCCAAAATCCTGACTGTAATTAGCAGCTGATGTCTGCCTGGTCTAGAAAGACATCTGTAACAATATCTGAAGGAGTCTTTTTTTTACTGACAAGTTTATATAGACTGTAAAAGGATGATCTCAGAATAATGGAACCCAACTTAGGGGTGAGACCATATACTGTTTACCATACAGAAAACCTAAGCTGATTCATACATGAAGCAGACTATAGACTCTGCTCCAAGTATCTGGTATAAATGACCAATTCTATCTCATTAGGAACTGCTAAACTCCAGCCGGATATAGCTGAGGAAATTGTCCAAGTGGTTTGTAACCTGTTCAAAATGTTTTCCGAATCTTAGTTTGTTGCTAGTCTATCTTCATCTCCCACTGGGCCCACAAGCAACACTTTCTGTGCACTGGAATGAGTGCATTTTGTGTGCGGGCCTTTAACACAGGTGGCATAGAATCTTCAGTCTGTCTGCAAATACTCCACTTCTGATTGCTAAAGATAATCTTCATCCAGAGTATTTTGTTTTTATTTAGTGGTTTTTCCTTTCTGAGGAAGTTTTATGTTTTTCCAGTAGAGGCTTTGCAAAGGCTTGCTGCCAAGTCATTTGGCTGAGAATGGGATGGATCCCTTTGTGTGGTATTGTTCTTATGTCTCTCAGATCTGAGCATTGTCTGGTAATCGTGCTTGGGTCTTTCTTTGAGGCCCAGAACTTGCGTTGTCTCTGGAAGAAAGAATAATTTCCATATTGGATCTGAACTGGAGAAGTTCACTCATCTCTTCATAAATCCTTAGACTTTGATTCTCCTTGTATCTTTCAGACACCCTCTCTGTCTGCAAACACTTGAGGCTTATGGTTAACAGTTTTCCCGTTGTTTCTCTGCCTGTGATGTTCTTCCCAGTTACTTTTGTTCAGTTAGTTCTAACTCGGTGTCCTGGCACCCCCTGGGAATAGCTAAGGGCCTCTCCTTTGTGCTCCCTAGTGTTTTGTGCATACCTTTTAGTATTTAACTTATTTGCTTATGTTTCTGTCTCTCTGCTAGACTGTAAGTTCCTTGAAGGCAAGGAGGAATTCTCTTCATTTTTATTCCCCTTGAGTACAGCATAGCGTATGATACATAATGGTATCTCAATAATGTTTACTGAGCAAAAGTCATGTTCATTGTGGTGTAGAGAGACTTTCGGGGGGGGGTATTCAGCCACATTATAGATGGGCTAAAATTAGAAAAACAGGCATCACAGCTAATCTACACTTTGTAGGGAATTGCAGAGGGATCACAATTATATCTGTATTTGAATACTGTGTCTGAAAAAAAAAAAAAGTACCAGTTTTGTCCTGCCAATACCGTGAATTGTGGTTACATAAGAAATTAGAATATCTGGGGTGCCTGGGTGGCTCAGTCATTGGGCGTCTGCCTTTGGCTCAGATCATGGTCCCGGGGTCCTGGGATCGAGCCCTGCATCGGGCTCCCTGCTCAGCAGGAAGCCTGCTTCTCCCTCTCCCACTCCCCCTGCTTGTGTTCCCTCTCTCACTGTGTCTCCCTCTGTCAAATAAATAAATAAAATCTTAAAAAAAAAAAGAAATTAGAATGTCATAAGCACTTTTTCTTCTCCATTTATATTTTGCTCAAATACAGAATCAAGGTATTTGACAAGTGATTTGGGGTTTTCCATGGTTTATTTGTTTTCTGCTAAATCATTTCCTTCTTACCAATTGTTCCTCCTCTTTATAGGTAAGTCCACTTATACCAACAACCTATTCTAAAATTGCCTTTATTTCTTGCTTAATTTTATACTTACTGACTTCCTGTTGTGATGTAGGAAAGCGATGATGTCGTCTCTGGACTTTATTTTAGGTATTCAGTAAGTATCTGTATCTCACTAAGAAGCATTTTTCACCCTAAACTTCATATTTCCAGACCTCGTAGTGCTTAGGAATATTCTAGGAATCTGAACAAGTGCTCTATATTCAGTGTGAACAATTTGATTGTCCAGAAGATGATTAGTAAAACATTTTAAATTTCTTTTTATTGGCAAATCCTTAATTTTATGAGTGTGCATGAATTCATTTGCTAGGGCTGCAGTAACAAAGCACCACAGACCGGATGGCTTAAAAAACCAGAAATTTATTTCCTTACGGTTCTGGAAGCCAAAAGTCCAAGGTCAAGATGTCAGCAGGTTGTATTTCTTCTGAGGGACTTTCCTCCTTGGCTTGTCTTCTTCCACTTCTTCACCTGGTTTCTCTCTGTGCCTGTCTCTGACCTAGTTCCTCTCTTCTTACCAGGACAGCAGTCATACTGGATTAGGACCCACCCAAACGTCATCATTTTACCTTAATTACCTCTTTACAGGCCCTATCTCTATACATAGTCACACTCAAGGTACTGGGGGTTAGGACTTAGGACTTCAACGTAGGAATTTCACGGGGACACAATTCAGCCCATAATGGTGAATAGTATGGCAGTTTAAATATCATATTCAGGTATTAAAGAGATTCTTAGGTTGCTGAAATACTTTTAAGTGACTAATAAATACTCCTTTTATAATAATATATATATTTATATGAATAAAAACTACTTCTTTCCCTTTTCATAGATCAAAATGTTGCCTTCCTTTCTGCTCACAATTTTACCCTTGCTGATTTCTTGACACCACTGGCTGTCCCAGAATGGTTGGTGAGGAAGAAATGCTAGTGCTCTTCTTGCTTTTGTCAGAAAACAAAAGGGTACACAGATACTTTTCTTTAAAATGATGATGATGATGATGATATGATGATGATGCCGCCACTGTGATTTACTGAGTGCTTATTTTGAGTGATTCACTGTATTATCACAACTATCCTGCAACACAGATGTTATCTCTGCTTGATATAGGAAGAAACTGAGGCTCGGAGAGATGAAGTAACTTGTCCTGGATATTTCTGGTTTCCCTTTTCTCCTGTAAGGCATCTGTTTGGTCCTGAAGGACTATCAGTTGTGAGATTAGAAATGTGGGACAGAAGCGAAAGATATCAAGCTGATAGGTACCTGGCTTCTTGGTGGCAATCTGAGACCTGAGGGTCCCAGAAGTTATAGACTCCAGTGACTGAATTCCACATGGTAGAGGTTTGAAGGCACAGCACAATCAACCTCTTAAACTGGGCTGATTGCGGGTTACTTTTAGGCTAGGACCTGTGGATTATGGCCTGCAGTGAACAACAGTTGTCAGGATAACTGATTCAGAGGTGGTCTCAAAAGAAAGGTTCAGGATATACAATATGAACACAAGGAAGATGTGTTATTACCAAAATTTTTTTATAATGGGGTTACGGGAAAGTATTAGTGGGAGCTGCTTGGAATGAGCTAGACCAGCGGTTCTTCACCCTGGCCTAATATTGGAATAAACTGGGAAGCTTTCTAAAGGACAATACCTGGGTTCCAACCATAGAGATCTTTATCGAGACTAGCACGGGCCTGGACATCTGTTATTTAAAATAGTTACCTGAATAAATCTGACGTATAACCAAAGTTCACAAGAACTAATGAGCTACGGGTTGTGGTCTCAGGGTCCTGGGATTGAGCCCCACATCAGGCTCTCTGCTCAGTGGGGAGCCTGCTTCCCCCTCTCTCTCTGCCTACTTGTGATCTCTCTCTCTGTCAAATAAATAAATAAAATCTTTGAAAAAAAAAAAAAGAACTAATGAGCCAGATCAGGGGTTAGCAAACTACAGTCCACGGGCCAAATCTGGCCTGCTACCTGTATTTCTATGGCCCAGAACTAAGAATGGTTTCTATACTTTTAAGTGGTTGAAAAAAATCAAAGAATAATAATATTTTGTGATGCATAGAAATTACAGTTGATCCTTGAACAACATGGGTTTGAACTGTGCAGATCCACTAATATATATTTTTTTCAATAACTACAGTATAGTACTGCAAATGTATTTTCCTTATGTTTTTCTTAATAACATTTTTTCTATCTTATTTTAATAATACAGTATATAACACATATGACATAAAATATGTGTTAATTGACTGTTTATGTTATTGGTAAGGCTTCCAATCAATAGTAGATTATTTGTAGTTAAATTCTGGGGGGAGTCAAAAGCTATATGTAGATTTTCTACTGTGCAGGGGGCCTGCACCCTTAACCCCTGCATTGTTCAGAGGTCGACCATGAAATTTAAATTTCACTGTTCATAATTCAAATTTTATCGGAACACAGCCACCCATGCTCATCCATATACAGTGTCTGTGGCTGCTTTCACACTACAACGGCAAGGTTGAGTAGTTGCAAGAGACATACAAAGCCTAAACTACTTATGGAATGGTATGGCCGTTTATAGGAAATGTTTACTGACCCCTGAGTTAGGCTATGTCAGGGTCATCAACGAGCTACATTAGAACTGAAAAAGAAGACATAGGTTTGTGTAACTTGTATGTTTGTGTAAAGTATTTTGCACTTTAATTTCTGGTAGGCCTTTTTTGTTGCCGTTGTTTTCTAGCGGAGGGACCCTGGTTGATGGATCTATAGCTAGTTTGTTCAGGAAATCTTTTATCAAACAGGATTGAAAGATATACTTTTTTCCTCAAAACATACCAGTACAAAGAACATAATGTCCACCAAATATGATAACCCAGACCTTTTCAATACTGAAGCTGTCCTAAATCCCTTTTAATGTCCATTTCCTATCCCATCTCTGCCCCTCGCCCCTTTTTTGTCTTTCTCCCATCCTTCTATTCCATATTTGCAGTTAATACCAGCTGGATGGCTCAAAGCTTTCCTTTCCTTGATTCAAGGTTAGGAAAAGAGAACAGTGTTTATTAGAATGATTTTAATATAAAAATGTAGTTGAGCAAGATTAGGAAAATACCACTGACTATCCTATTGGCTTATTTCTTTTACCTTCGAGTATTCATCCACTTGAATTTAGAAAAAAAGAAAAGCATTAAGATTAGGAAGATTAACAGAAAATGGAAAACTAGAGACAGAAATC